>OX104070.1:40685148-41229362 GCA_944474145.2 Dicrocoelium dendriticum | reverse complement strand
TCCTAGAACACTTTTCCCTCCACTTCGGACAATGTCTTAGTGATTGGAAAGCAGAGGCTGACCTCAAAGTCGCCGTGACTACAATTGAGATTGCCTGGCCCCATCTGAGACATTTATGGGGTAGTCCGAAACACGACAATCAACTTCCAACCGCTGTGTCAAGTGTTGCTAACGGAACTCAATGGCCTAGGGATCCTGGTGAAAGCTATATGCTACTATGTTCTTAGTTTTACTCCCATCTCAGGCTAGCTATGCTTAATGAATATAAACAAGCAAGAAAGCTCCTTTGAATGCAGAGCAGGAAAAAGAGCAACGTTGAAACCATCCATCTTACTAGTCACCCCAGACAATTTTGTTGACCTCGATGTCATACTATTCTGTCAAGCGTTTGCAAGATCTCCGAGATATTGCTCTACTTAAGGGTATCGTTCAATGGACCAACAAAGTCAGAAATACATCCACGCGAGTCAGGCGAAAACATTCAGAAAATCTGTGAAAAGACCGCGCCTGCTATTAATCCTGTCTTAGACGTCGTGCACATACCAACACACAAGTCATATTGATCGTAACCAGCAATATGCGCCCAATCTGCTGTATATGACAGCTAGTACAGCTTTATACAGCAAAAGGAATATATGTATGTTTCAAGAAAACCACATACATTTGCTGTTGATGATGATGCCATTCATCGTTGATTATCTTTTCATCACATCAAACCTTTGAGTAATGCCTCAAAACCATGAATAGTTTGTCATCAATTACATCCACCAACGCTGGTGTTTCTCCCCAGGTGTCTTTTTCACCTACTCAACAGTCACAATCAGCTGCCACTTGACTGAATACATGTCAAAGTCTTTCCGCGGTGTTATATCTATTGACAATAAAATTGTGTAAAAAACCAGACACACTAGCATCATAGTTGAAAAATATGTAACCAATCTATACTTGGCAACATTGTGAGGACCAGACTGCACATTATGTCATCGCCGAAGATTCCAAGAAAAATGATATCACATTCATCCAGGCACTTAGTTTGAATAGCATAGTTACCTTTATGATTAGGTTAAATTCGCAACTAGATTTTTTCTTAGCAAACCATCCTTTGCTATTTATTTTCCTAGCTAAACGAAAGGTGCCTCACTCGATAACTCATTACTGCATCAGAAATACATGCTCCGTTGTGTATCATAACAAATATGTGAGGCGACGGGGCTGCTTAAGATTCGCTATTGCGCTAATCCAGGAAACCGCAATTTCTACTGATTTTATAGTTTCACTAATAATGGTTTATCTGTTCGTTATAAACGTTTTAATGGCTACCACAACGTTTGCTTTATCTTTGCTGCCCTCTCGAATGCATATCCCTAAAGGTACACAGATTGTCCTTGATATCTGGCAACCAATTTAGAACAAAGAACGGGCCTATAAGTGTAAAATGACTTCCCGTGTTAAACAGCTTTATTAGGCAATAAAGGCTGAGAATTTACAAGAGCGCGCTTTATGTGTAGAAGCTATTTTATGCAACCAAAAGTGCCGGGACACGTGGAGACTTTTAAAACAACGCTGCCTTATAACTCTAAGAGAGCTTGTTTCGGCGGATGTGGCGAAACACTGTTCTGAGTTTCGTTCTTTACCACAGGAAGCATTCTCTTTCCTTTCATTTCATTTAACTTCATTCTCTGGCTCTGGTCAAAAATGTACATTCCAACCCATTTCAGTCTACGGCGAGCTCAGTAAGTTGAGTTTAGGAAAGGCTACTTTTCCGGAGATTGTTTCACCAGTTTTTCTGATATAGAGTGTCGATGGCATTACCATGCTCCTGACAGATTTTATATGCGATTTCTCTGTAATAAAACGAAGCTTGATAATTGGCGACCTGCAATGGTAAAATTCTTTCCAAAAATTACCCTAGAAATTTCGTTCCATTGCCTGTAAGTCCACCATACTTTGAGTCTTACAGCGGCGGCCTTGGGTCTCAGCAAGCACCCCGAAATTGGACCTATTTTAGTTTGCATACAGACCCCAACCTTTAACTTAAATGCCTAGCTTACCTTGTTCACTCCATAGTATCTGCACTGAATACAAAATGCGCACCTGTGCTGCTTCTCTTTCTTGATAATTCCCGTCTGATTATTCCAACCTGTCGACAGGTCAACCCTGCATAATTAGCTGGCTGCTATTTGTATTGAACCGGCAGTGCGCAAAGTGGTTATCAACTACTCGGCAAATGGACATCATTTCACCCAGTTGAACGGTAAAAGTCTCCTCTCTTCTTGAGGACTAAGGTGTTTCACAGTGAGCAGTCTTATATCGTTTAGGTACAATACACCAAAATGCTTACAGCTTCTTCTAAACATACTTTATTAAGTACGCTGACAATGTAGTATTAGACAGTTTTGCTATAACCGCTGTATCGTCCAAAGCTCACCAAAAAGTTTCGGATGATCATCGTCAGTGGTCATCAGCCAGATTTCCTATTCGCAGCGCTGCTAAATATTGTGATGTGAATTGCGCCTTTCGCTGCACTGACCGAGGTAGGACTTTGGCAAATAAGCCTCTCCCCATTGTGGTGAGCGACGGTAAAATTTCCAGTTCATCTACAGTTAATTCGTTTTGTGTATATTCACCTCATAATCTAGCAGTCAAAACAAGCTGACAAAATGTTACACAAGGTGTAAAAATTATCATCTTAGACCCGTAGACTCCAAAAGCTTGCGGTGCACTGTTCTTTAATTTACAACTTTATGACCGCCTGTATATGTCATTATTCTATTTACTGCTTAATTATTATTCTTCCACATCGTCTACAATAAGAACTCACAGCTTGTAAGGTATTGTACTGGGTATCGTACTGACCATTGAAAACGGTTGACTTTGTTGTTACTAAGAAGTTTGGTACATTTGGCAACTTTTCATCAAGAGAAATTACTGATTTTCACAAAGCACGATGATTTATTGAACGGTCTTATCTATACGTCTATCCGCTCCACGTTTAGAGTTTTGTTTTCTAGCGTAGCGTCTAACCATGTTAATGCATGTGTCCTGCTTTCTTGTGGACTGCATGCAACTTAGCAGCAACACGCTTGGATATTTACTTATGTGCTGTGCGAGCTTGTTTTATTCTTTTATCTTTTGCCAGCAATTCAGTGCATCAGCAGTGCTAGTATAAAATGCAAAAAGAATTTATCATGCCATTGAAACCCATGAATGGATTCTAACTGAATGCTCCCTATCACCCTACTCCATTTCTCACAATTTCAGTAGCACAACGAGCTCCCATAATGCTCGCTGTTAGTCAACCTCGCAATGAAAGTAATTAAACAAAAAGTACCTTAAATCCGAACTGCGCTGTACTCTTTAATGGTATTTTAAACATAAAGCAAAGTACGTTTCACAACACTAATACACATACCCATTTCTGGATGCATCAGGCCTGCTTAGGCAGCAGCACATTTTTTGCAATATAGCTGAATAATATGAAATATACGAGAATACGTTACAAATTTTGATTTGTGTATGCCTTGTTGATTTTATTTTCCTCCTTTGCCTTATCCACAGACAGGCCCTATATAAATACTTCGATATAAACTATTGTAGTATATATAGGAATGATATATTCGAGAGCATAAGCATAGTAATAATTATTAAACAAAATAAAAATGAAAACGACAAAGTTTGACAAGGGAGAAAACACTAAATAATAAGGCAGCCTAAAGTAAAATAAATTTTATAAACAAAGCATGCTTGCGTTACGTAGGTTGCCGTAGATCTGCAAAGGTTGTGTGATTACTTAGTTAGAACTTCCAATGTAGCCGTCTTCATAGCCTCGGTACTATTCAAACACTAAAGCATTATATCCGAATTCAATAGGCCGTTTTATTATACTTGTTTAAACCCATATATTGAGAATATATGGGAGATGAGTGGGAGACAAAAAAGCAGAATTCATAAAACCTCCTTAATTGCAGTAATGATAAGCGAGAGAACACAGCGGTGTCTTGTAAATAGTCAATAAATATTTGTTGAACATTTAGTAAATATAAGCCTACAAATTTCAAAATATTCCGCATTTCTCGAACAAGTGATAACGAAATGTTTCGTTTGCAGAGGGCGAAATTCATCGGTTGGCAATACGAGGCAATGTGTAACTTCAATAAAATTTCATTTTGGTTATAAAAATTAATTATAGATTACAAGTTGGTAATTGGTAACAAGCTTTATGTGTCAGCTAAGTTGAACACAATTAGGTTTATTGACACAAAATAGTGTTTCTTTGTTAACGTAGACTACATTTAGAAATAAACTTTGTGCGTTTTCACAGAAATTTTTTGTTTTTTTGTTTCACGAAATAATTAATGCTTGCTTTGCAAAGCACGGTAGGAAGACGAAAACTGGTAGATGCATGCATTTAGTATTGTCTCCTCAGTACCATTATCAATAACCTGTATGCAACTACCTACTTAAATATGCGTGTGACCGAATAAGCATGACGTGAAAAATGAATGACGGAAGTTCCACCCCTAAGTCCACGGCAGTCTCAAGCTGATAAATAATTGCTTTTGAACACACACGATCGACTTCATCCGGCTTATCGCAACGGTCTCGGCGAAACGGAGAAAGCGGGGATTAAGGTGACGTAATACAAGTGTGAACGCTGATCCGAGCTCTATCCGGTGTCGCGTAGTCAGTAGGTGTTTATCTATTGAGAAAGCTGGCGGCTTGCGCAAGCACGGAACTTCAGTGGGTCAGGGATGCTGGTCAATTTCACGTTGAACCCATCTTGGCACATGTTCCTTTATTCGGGAACTCAAATACCGATTGGTTCTGCCTATGTAACTGTTTCCGCAGTCGCACACGAATTTGTATATGCAGTGTGAGTTGGCCCCTATCGGTTGAGCTTCCTTCGTTGGAGACACCGGCAAGTTACAGGTTCTATTGATGACCACAACCTGAGCAGCACAGTAACTTCTCTACGCAGCAGAGATTAAATGTTTCGTGGTTTTCAATACAGTAAAGTCACCCTTAAAAGGCAACTCGATATAGATCATTTTCTTGGCTGCCGTATGCACCAAGTCTTTCGGGCCTCGCTGCTGGCTGTCTCTCTATAAATCTACGTGGATAACCATTTGCAACGAGTGTTGTTGTAATTAACTCTAGCTCTTCGGCTAGATAATCAGCTGAGCAAATTCGTCTAGTACGACTAAATAAATTTTTCACAAGGGTCCGCTTGTACGGCACTGGTGTGAAGCTAGTGAAGTGCAGGTGTTGGTCGGACCAGTTTGTATTTCGGTAGATAGACCTTGTAATGAGCCCGTCATCCATGCGACTAATGTGGATGTCTAAGAATGGCAGACAGTTCTTCGGTTCTACTTCGCAGGTGACCCGTAAGTTGGGATGTGCACAGTTGAGTTGCTGCACAAAGTGGACAATCTGCTGCTCCGATAAACAGAATGCCAATATGTCATCCACATAACGCTTATAGTATGCTAACTGCGATATTTCTGTGGATATACCTCTTTCTATCATCAGCATGAAGAAATCGGCAAGTACAGGGCCTAGTGGGCTACCCATGGCCACACCATCGATTTGACGATATGGGGTGCTCTGAAAGTGGAAGCCAACATTTGCCGTACACAGCAGTAAGGATTCCTTTAGAAATTCGACTGGAATTGGTAACGAGTAACTAGATTGCTCAGCTAACTCACGTATGTTTTCAACAGTTTGTTGTAGTGGGACGTTGGTGAATAGAGATTCAACATCCAAGGAACACATGATCTTATCGGAGAGGTTGATGTCATCTAAGTCAACGATACGTTGAAAAGGATCCTTAAGACTATATGGATTGGACAGTTGTCGCAGAGGCGAAAGTATCTTCACTAGCCAGCGAGCCAATTTATGCTGCGGCGCATTTACAATTGATAGAATCGGCCTAAGTGGTACACCACTCCTGTGCGTCTTCGGTGACCCGTATGGCTGCGGAGTAGTGCTTCCACTTGGCTTCAAACAATTATAGGTGTCACTATCAATCACGCGATGAAGGAGAAGCATTTCGAGATGGGCAGCTGTGCTAGCTTCAACCTCGGATATATTCTCCATCTTATTAAGTCGTTCAAATATGCTCGTGTCGTTAAGTATGCTACTCATTTTCTGAGCGTACTCGGCCTTGTTCATGGCCACCACTCCAGTGCCCTTATCCGGTTTCATCACAACTACCTTCTTAGTACGCAGTTCACGCAGCGCCTGAAGGTGTCGGCCTGTAAGTGCGCATTTTTCAGTCACTGGCACAGTCTTAACTTCGTGGGCAATATCGGTCAATTTGTTTGGTCAATTATTTATCAGCTTAAGACTGCCGTGGACATAGGGGTGGAACTTCCGTCATTCATTTTTCACCTCATGCTTATTCGGTCACACGCATATTTAAGTATGTAGTTGCATACAGGTTATTGATAATGGTACTGAGGAGACACTACTAAATGCATGCATCTACCAGTTTTCGTCTTCTAACCATGCTTTCCAAATTTTTGAAAGGAACTAACTGCTTGTACTCCTTGCTTTGACAGTAAATAGCTAGTAGATGCATATTTTTAATTATATCTTTAAAGTACCAATATTCTTAATAGATGGGCGATAACAATCTAACTGAGGTGTGGTCAGACACATTTGATGTGTAAATTGGATTCCGAAGGCTGACAACGATATTTTTGAACACACACAGAGGATTTCATAAGGATTGTCTCCACAGCTTCTATGAGACGGAGCAGCCAGGAATCACTGTGATGCAGAACAACTGTAAACGCTGAGTAAATTGTAATCTGTTACCCGGGATCAATAGATATTTAAATGTTGAGGAAAGAGACGACAAGCGCGATTACGAAAGTTGAGCGAAACGGATGACGGTGTATTAACAATGAACCCTATTGGCACTGTTTCTTTTATTCGAAACGTGCTAATACGGCCGTTACTACTGACACTGCAGTTATGTTTTACTCTACCCACCGTAGATTTTCCGTGTTTACACAACCCATGTTAGCGTTTGTTTACTTAAACCAGTTTTAAGTTCTGCCATATTGCCTTGCACTCCATCGTTGTGCAAGAGTTTGCTGCGGTTACTACGACCAGAAAAAAATACACTTGGAAAAAAAAGCACAGAAAGTTTCCTTCAACTTTAAATACGCGATACGAAGATGATATCTGGTATACGCCTACAATTTTTATCGTCTCTCAGTGCAACTGACAACCGATATGCGCAATTGTATTCTATACTGGGTACAACCAGGATCTTCTAAGGCGAAAATTGTGTTATGGGAGACATTGGGCTGACAACCACATACTTTTAAACGTACACGAGTTGGAAGAATCCGGCTTTTCGCGACAACCTCCGTCAATCTCATGTAGCGAGGAGTAGTTTAACGTAACACAGATGTAAATTTACCTGAGTCCAAACGATCAAGTTAATGCAGCTAAGGCAGCAAATTTACACAGCGTGGAGCTTTACATGGTGTGTGGTCTTCAGTGTGGTGGAACATTATAATCATTTATTTGCTGCTGTTTTGTGAGTTGACCAAAGAATTACTAAATGTAATATATATGACCAACAAGGATGACTATAAACAAGTGAAGTATAATTGCTTCACAATCACCCTTGAGTAATCTGATATAGTCATCGAAGCATGAGTTAACAACTTGAGGGCTTATGACACAATAGTTTTGTGCTCCTTGTTGTTACAAATCGTTATTTCTACTAGTGGAACAGAGCGTAAATGTTAAGTGATCACTTGTAAACGGCTACGTGCTTCATCCAACTATACTTTTTAGTATGATCATTTTGAGTGCAGAAGCAACCGGTTTGAGAGAGTTCCGGCGACAACGTTTCTGGATAGAAAATTACTTTTGCCGCATTTTAGTCAGTATTCCATATTTAAAGTACTAACTGTTTTACTAGTATGATTATCATTATGTTTATTTCGATATGTCCACCAACTATACGACGGAGCTTGCAAAGCAACGTTTCCTAACCCGTATAAATTGACTGCTCATTGTTCATTCCATATTGCTGTTTCCGCAGAGCTGCAGTAACGAGCGACACACATGAATAAATCTTACAGAATCATGCAAGTCCTTCGAATATCTCCAAGCAATGGATAATAATTCCCTGAGTAATCGCAATCGTTTAAAGCCCTGTTCTTACCGAAGATTTCGTATCTTAATGTCTGCTTGGAAGCTTAAAACTGATGCTTTTTGGAGTGTTAAGTTAGGGATTATATTATATCTAGCAGGATTAGCTTACATATTCCATGTAAGCAGAAATATTAGTGCTTTGTATATAAGCGAAAACAGAGATATTTGCATCCAAAAACGCACTTATATACAGGCTATACACATTCTAGATATTGATGAGTTTTAAACTTATTGAAGAAACTTATCATAAACTAATACGCCTAGGTTACGATCAATGGAATATAGCTGCAGTAGTAGGTGCCCTGTCGTCATTCGTATAGAGAGGAGTTTGGGTTTCCTAAATTTGAAATTAAACACATTTTGGGTTGCAAACTTGTGCATCTGTGACAATCATTGATTCGATGACTTTGCATAGTACCGAAAGAAAAGTGTTACTAAGGGGTGTGTGATGGTTCAATCTAGCTTCCCCCTTTGCTAATGGGAATTGTTATTCCAAGGTTCAACATAGCAGAAAGCTGGTGATGCTTAGACACTGACACAAATGTTCTACACGTTCTCTTGTTATTGCTATCAGTGCCGTTGGGCTAGTGGTGTCCAATAACTGGAGTTGCAAAAGCGTCAACTCCTGCCACTCAGCTGCAGTAGTAGAAGAGAGGTAGCTAAATAATGGGGTTGGGGAACCAAATGCTAGAGTATCACATTATGGAAGAACTAGAAAAATTATGGAAGCACATTGGGTCTTGAGTAAGTTCATTTTTCTTGCAACTGTTCAGTTTAGCTCATCGCACGTTCGGAAAATAGGCATTAACAGCTTCGGTATTCGAAGAAAAATGGTATGTTGGTATATCAATTTAATATCGATAATAAAGGTTTTTCATATTGTGCAGAACGCCACTATGTGCTGCCGGAGCAGTTGAGGGTAGTGATTACGCTGAAATACGTAGGTTGCCAAGTATGTGTCGGAGACCATATATACGCTTACTTCTCTGCATTATGTACTAAGCTCTATTATTGGGTAAGTTTCCTTATAAAAGAAACCGAGTTGCTTCCAGCGCAACACCTAATTGCTGAGGCACCTTTACTCAGTCTATCGAAACTACCGGTTACTCCAAGCCAGACTACCTTGGCGATCTTTCTAACGACCAACGAACAGTTTATGGTGATGTCGGAATATTCTAAGAAGTCACATCAAGTAACAGTGCCAGGAAATTGTTGAATCAAGTCTGTTCATTGCTCTTAGCCCACTAAACTAAACTTTGTCACCAATGCAGTCTTAATCTTTTCAAACAAGCGTTGAAAATGTGACAGTTGTGTCTGGAATTGTAGTGGTAAACTCGCCACAACTGCAGATGAAAATACCAACTTGATGAAGCAAGCATAATATTATATTCATAAAATTTTTGTTTAATAAATTAAGGTCAAGGAAACGTGAGCTCCATGGTGCGCGGGAAAATTTTGTGGTATGTATCTGCAAAGGCTTTTGCTCCAAGTCAGTGCAAACGCGACAACCAGCACTTGGTATTTCTTTATTTAATACTAAGATATTTTCAGTTGTATATAAAATAGTAATGCAGTGTTATTAAGCTGGTTGTCATTAAAATAGCAGTGGTTTACTCTTTTTATCTCTCGATATCTATCGACTGTATCTAAATATATATTTACCGTTTCAAAATTTCACACGCCGTGTCTGTGTAAACAATGGTTCCAAAATGTAAGAAACCATCGCAACAACAAATGAGGCACTTGGTTGTTTAAAATTTAAGTCATTAGTTCACTAGTTTAAAATTCTCTTTAGTTTATATAGCTGCCCACATCCATTATGTAGCTTCTGATATAACAAAGTCAACATGAGCTATCTTACAGAAATTTAGGCGGTAATCCAAACCTCGCAACCGGAGACTTTGTTACCACGAAATTAGCCTTACTAAAAGCTAACGGCGTTGACGTACGCAGTCTTTACATTGTTGGGAAGTTGAGAAACTAATTTTTTAGAGTAGATTTTGTAAAGATGCCAAAATGCCGCAGCTTTGCAAGTTTTCGCAATCTGAACCAAATTAACATGCTTTAACAGACGATACATCAGGTTAAAAATAACTGTTTTTAACACCGGGTTCTTGTTTTAAATGTCCTGGCCAAACAATCAATTGATTTAAAAATGGCTATGCTCTTTTTATTGGAAATACGGACACACAGATAAAATAGTTAGTTTATTCAGAAACATTTAGGTAGGTATTGGACAAAATAAGTCACATTAACCAGCATTTGTTGACTTCTTTTTTGTCATTTACTAGCGTTCGTGGATGAAGGTCGATGGGATTGTTCTCCTCCATTCACTACGCCAAGTACGGTTAAGATACGTACTACCTTATTATATGGACGTTTCCATTTTTAAAATTACAGTCTACTTTGGTTGAAATTAATTAATTTGTGCCAGGTACTTTGGTCCGTTAATGCGAGCATGCACCAATTTGGGTAAACCGTAGAAACCTTTCCACCCGATCAAATCAACCATAATGCTAAAGATTCGGATAACGTTAAAAAGCAAAGCATACATGATCTACAAGTGTTTGCTTGATGTAGGTTTAGTGATTATCTTTTGCTAATAAGCAATGCACGCTGCCGTAAATGGAAAATGTCATGTTTTTGTCGAAAATATTAATGTCATTATATCATCACATAATTAGCCGTGATTTTATTTTGCTGAAAATCACGATATGCAACTTGTGTATGAAATGCTGTTTATATCATGCTACATAGATATAATACGGGCTTTGGTAGCAAATAACCATAAGATCACTTTATAAACAGGTCCTATACAAACTCATTTCTTTTGTCTGGAAAATGTAGGCCCGATTATGTTGACCGTATAAAGATACCCAAAATGATTTTTGTGTATCAGATTACTTGTCGTGTGCTTGTGTTTCGAAGCGCAATCTTAATTGAGAAAATCGGTTATGTTAAATTCGCTTTAATTTGCTAACATCACCATAATCACACTAATCAATGCATCCTAAGAAAACATGGTCCTTCTCTGAGAGAAATTACTGGAACTTAAGAGTTGCCGTAAGCTTACCGCTCAACGGTTGACTGCTTAGTAATTAGAATCTTGAACTTCAAGCGTAAAGTTTGACGCTGGTTGGGAGTGAATATATACTATTTGAAGCATACGAGTATGTTTAGATTTCTACGTGCAATCTTCTTTACTAAAGAGTGTTGTAAAGCAAGAGCCTGGTGACGATTACCGTATTGGTGGCAAGCAACACAGCCATCCCTCACTATATCCAGTGTTTAGCTGTCGCATTAGCAACCAGGCGGGTGACCTATAAGGCAACTAGAAGAATAATAAAGACGGTAAAATAAATTGCGGTGGAAAACACTAAAATGGTTTGCACACAACTAGCGTTTACTAATTCTGCTAGGAATATTTTGACGGCCAATTAACTAAGAAAATACTTCATCAACGTTTTACCAACGCTTCAGTTAGTTATCTGCCTCTGAATGCAAGCTGTTAATTTTTGGCTTTAGACCATACCCAAGTACACCTATAACAAATTTGAAACAATTCAAAGATGTTATAATTCTTTAATGTAAAATTAAAGCTTAACGTTTTTTAACTTACTCAAAACTAAAAGCTCTATTAAAACAAAAGACTGCATCCGTTTCTTCCACATGGTTTAACAGCAAACATCGTAGCTGCAGTTTGGTTTTCTCACTCAATACGACAAGATTCTATCAATCCTAAGGTGTCCTTTAAACAGGAATCCTAGATTTATGGCAACTGCTTTGCCCCTTGCCTAACAGTCTTAGTGCACAAACGTGCCCAAACTACAAAGTGTTTTAGTTCCGTGGTTGAAACTGCGCATGTACATTGATTGCACCCTCTCATACAATAATCGCCGCAGTGCTGTTATTTGGAGATTTTAGTTGCAAGTCCTGTGACCATAATGAGGAGTAAGCACAAAAGCCTCTTAAATTTCTTCCCAGCAAGGTACGTCTATAACGTAATAAGCTGTTTCGGTAACTACGGACAAGCAAGAATTTGTTTACATTTAGCCCGCATTTACAAACTTATTTCTATACCAAGTGTTACCAATATATTTGTCGCTCACCAATTTACTTGTGGATCCAATCAAGTTTGCATGAACAACTAGTAAAGCAACTGCACTTGAAACTAGTTCTTTGTACATCCCACACAACTCGTACATAAGTTAACCCGATTTTTCGCCAGGTTCATTACCGAGTTGCTAAAAGACGCACTGAACATGAATATTGAATTCACGAACGATTAATATGTCGTACAGCTGTCCACCCAGAGAAATATTAACATGTAGATTTTTGACAACTTTATAGAATTAGGCCTACAATCCTTGGAATGCAACCGCGCAGCTTCTTGCCCCTCAGTTTGTTTGCAAATTATGTAGACCAGTCAACGTCCCCCCATGGCTCAGTGGCCTAAGCTGCTGGTCAGTTGGCATCTGCCTCTAGCGGTCATCGGTTCGATCCCCCTTAGAGGATCGAGGAAATGCACACCACTGACGAGCGCCAATAGGGCAAAAAGTGTCTGGTGGTTTTCCGGACTGGGCAGTGCTGCGTAGCTTGTGAATTACTGGGATGAAAACCTTAACAAAAGTACAACTAAAATCCTGCTACGTACCAGTAACATCGCTCCTGTCGGTCTAAAGGCAAACCGATTTATGTATCTACTTACAGCATTACTTAGGCAGATATCATAAATGAAGTTGGAAACCTACGATTATACTATCCACTGTCTTATTTCCAGTTTGCATGGTTTCGTAAAATCTTTGATTCTTAAATGTTGTTTAATCGCTGGCAAAAATAAATATAAATTGTTGACTGCGATGCAGTCTACCTTTACTTTCCGAATGTTGAATGAGTGGAAACGTGCATGGAACAATTAATAGAGCGTGTGATGGGTAAACCAAGAAAGCATTTTCTGTATCCTTAATTCGATCATATCCTCTTTGCAGCTCAAACACCAGTAGAACATATACTGTCATCTTGCAAGCATATGTATAATTGGTAACAATAAAAAGCAGCAATGATGCTCATTTATAATTACTGGTGGACAATCGTCATATGGTGGACGCTACTTTGCATATGATGAGTGAACTCTCACCATGATGCCGTGCAGATAAATTGAACCTACTGATGATGCTAAGAAAAGCATTTGGAACAAAATTTGCCGGACTGTTTTTGACATAATAAATATTTAAATAGAATGGTAGAAAACGTTAATACTATATGTAAAACCACACAACAAAACGACTTAAGAGCTCTTGGTGGCGACAGTGGTCTCAAATTTGTAAACGGGTTAATGATGGGATATGTGTATCTGAGAGAAGCATGCTCTTATTCACAACAGAAAACTGCTGACTTAGTTTAGCGTTTATCACTTCATACCCGCTGCAGCATTTAATAGGAACATGAACGTATAAAATTAAAGCAACGCAGATGATATCTGCATGACCCAAAGAAAAAACATGTGCGTTTTATTTGTTTGTATTACCTATGTGTGGCAAGCATCATGCTAGGACGGATGTTTTGATAAACGCAACCGCCAATCTGTTCACTCAGAGCATTCCCTCGGTCTAAAATTTAGAACATTAAAAGCTTTAAGTTAATGGAATACCTAACTATGTCTTCCAAAATATCGAGGTGTTTAATATTTTGTTTTAATTCCTTAAATTAAATTCAACCTTTGACAATTCCCATTAATGAAGAGTGGGTATTTTTAGATTGTAAGAAATATCCTTACCTTAATCAAGACAGAAACACAATTGCTTTTAAGGGCACACAAAAACATCATTGAAAATGAGGGACTCAAGTGTTTGTCCTTCTGCAGCCTACAAACCGTACAATGTTTCATTTATCTTAAGATTGGGAGCACTACTCGGCGCGCTATTTGGTTTGTGTGTTACGTCTTGCGCAAATAACACTCATCAAGGTAAGCGCTTAGATAGGCCTTGCTGTAAATGATAAGAGGACGACTAGCATTCCTACGGTCCAACGTCGCCCGTGTTGCGCAGTCAATTGCAGTAAAGTCCTTAAGATCAGTGTAACCTGTTCTAGCTGCATTAGATCGTACTGCTCGCAATGTGTAGGCAAATCCGTCCAAGATGTGAGGCAGACAAACAAAAATGCGGACACAAGTTGGTTTTGTCCAACACGTCAATTCATTCCAGTTGTCAGCTGTGCGATAGGATGATTAAGATAATCGCGCATTTTGTAAATACTAAGATCGATACCACGGAGGTAAATATGGTGACGACAATACCTCACCCAGCCAACGTTATGAGTCTAAGCCGAAAAAGAGAGCTAGACGCTCCAGCCGCACTGTAACGTCTACGACTCTAAATCCAATGGGTCACCTCACTCCCATTGGTGGACCAGACTCAAATATGCCTGCTTCCACTTCTCCAACCATAGACACTTCACTTGGAGATTCGGCCAATACACCGACAGCTGACAGCCAAAGGCAATCCGGTGCAGAAAATAAGCTGGTAAAGTACGCATCGATTACCTCGACAAACACGCCGGCAGCGACACACATAGGTCCATCTTCTGTACACAGCACGCGTGGCGCAAAGCAGCTTTCACCGTCAACTCCAGTGGTGCCTTCTAAACAACTCAAATTGCCGTAAAAAGTCAACCCTCGCTAGACAAAAGCACACTGCTTTGACTCTCGTGTGCACCAATGTTCCCGAGTCCAAATTTCGCGCAATAAAAGGCAAGTTGCAAGACGATTGCAACCAGTGGAATTCTATCTGCGAGGCGATTGGTATTCAGGTTGAGCCTGCAATGTGCCAACGCGTAACGCATCACCCGATCTCAGTGCACGCTGGTGAACCTCGTATTCTTCGAGTAACACTAGACTAAGCAGATGAGATAGAAGCTGTCCAGCTCTCAGCAGTTCGTCTTCGCAACTCACCGAGCGGAGTGCGCATATTATCTGATCTGCCTTGGAAAGATCGCCTAAAAGAAGCAGTTGAGCAACGCAGCCTTGCTAATAGGGGTAGCAAGAAAACAATATTTGTTCATGATGTTCCTGAGCTTCTGCAGTCTTCTGATCACGATGCACAAACTCATGACCGAGAGCAGTTGTATTACATCCAAGAAGCATTCTCTGTTGACAAGGTAATTAACAAATCCCTGACAAGCGTTCCGTCATCACCTAACTACAAGGGCTGGGGTCCAAGACTAATGAAAGTAGTAGTAAACTCCGAGGGAATGACGCAAGTGCTGCTGGATAGCTGGTTAAAATTTCGAGCTAGGTTGCCAACAGAGATCCGGCTAAAGGCCGCAGGAGAACGGCAAAAAGTCGGAAGCAATTCGTTGGAAATTGCAAACACTGCAAATAATTTATCTGCACAGTCCTGCGGAGAGACCGACACAACAGCGCCCACGGTAGACAACAGGACAGAGCCCAGCACAAGTGAATCCTTTGTTCAGGGAAGCTCAATAATGACATGCAACTTGCCTGATATTCATAAATCAAAAGACGAATAATGACGGGCCACCTAAGGGCCCGCTTAAAAACTAACACAAAATTCACATCCATCAAACCACTCCTAAAAACAAAGCCCTATCTTGCATGTACACAAACGCCAAAGGCCTTCTAAGTAAGTTGGCCGAACTTAAAGAACTTCATGCCTCACAACCGCGGGACCTCGTCATGATTATAGAGACCTGGTTAAACCTTGAGATAACCGCTTCTGAGATCAATTTACCCGGTATGTCGCTGCTTCGGACCGATAGAAGCGGAAGGGACGGCGGTGTGATTTTGTACTATAATACAAACCTAAAAACGTGAAGTTATCTATCACCCGGAAATCCGAGCTCTTGATTTGTTTTGGTGTCACCTATGGTTGCGAAATAAGGACATCCGTCTACTAGCTCTGATTTACCGCTCACCAAACTCGACGTCGGAAATGGACTCCAAACTGAGCCACGTTTTTCAGTTTGCTTTGAACAAGTCCTACACCCACATTCTTATCGCTGGAGACGTGAACGTGTAAGACAGAGAAACGCCAGCAACCGAAGGTACGCAGTTTAAAGCTTGCTTGCAAGAGCTAACTGTTAGCCACCCTTTGTACAACCAAGTAACCTCTCCCACGGGATTTCGAACTGCTAACAAGCCATCGATACTGGATCTTGTGCTCAATAATGAAGGAATCATGGTTGACGGGATACTTACAAGCACAGCACTTGGTCGTAGTGATCATGTTACCCTACTCTTTGACTATATCTGCTATGCAGAGTTCCCCGTAAAAGGAGATGGATAAAGTGCATACGGTCACGCAATATAATGTGTTATCTACGCTTGTTAAGGATGCATCTTGGACTTTCTTAACCAAACTCCCCACAGATGTTGTCCGGGAAACCTTACAAGGACCATTGGCAAACTGGCAGCGCAAGCTTCGGAAGAGAAGTCTTTCCAACCCCAAAACAAGCATAAGTCATTTCTGAGGAGCAGAACACGTAAATGTATGTCCCAGAGGGATTTGGCATGGCGAGATCGCCAGGACTGCTCAAATGCCGTAACCTGGACTGCATACGTGACACATTGTAACTTCTATGCAAAACTGATCCGCGAAGACAAGGTCAATCATCAGCAGGAGTTAAAGGCGATTCTGCACGAACCGCAAGCTCCTGTACAGGCGCGTTAACGGCCTTCGAAAGATGAAGCGGGGGAGTCCGGCACTAGGAACGACTGATGGGTGCAGGCGAGCAGCAATGGAGGCAGCTGATCTCTTACGGCTTCATTACTTCCGAACTTTCCAGCAGGTAACGAGTCCCAATATTTTCCACGTTTCTATTGCCCCACCGTCAGGTTTCGACAACCTTACCGTCACTGCGAAGGCTGTGTTAACTTAGCTGAAATCCTTGCATATCCACAGTTCTCCTGGAGTGGATAACATCCGACCAAACGCTCTGCAGACGGTAGCTAGTGATCTAGCGGTGCCACTGGCTGTTTTCTATCAGCGATGTCTAGAATAGTAACATATTCCACCGGTATGGAAGCGAGGGGTCATCACACTGATCAATAAAGGAGGTAGCCGCACTGACACTGCCAACTACCATCCAGGAACACTACTTCCTGTACTAGCAAAAGTTATGGAATCAATCATCGCATGCGCTCTGATGCAGTATCTGGAAACTCACAAGTTAATAGCACCAGAGCAACATGGCCTTCGTCAGAAGCATTTTTGTTATACTAACCTATTAATTGCACATAATAGCTGGACTGAAGCTGCTGATCATGGAGCATGACTCGATGTCATCTACCTGGACTTCTCAAAAACGTTTGATCGCTTAGACCTTCGAATTCTCCTTTAGAAGCTTCGGAACTACGGCATTGGCGACCTAATCCAAAGTTGACTTCGCAAATGTTTTACATGAAGGACGTGTGCAAGCATTGCATGTCGTGGTGATGGCAAATATGTTATGACAATTAAAGTGCCTAACGCCACAAGACCAATCCGAGCAGTCACCGTTGAAATGGTACTCACTCAAATTTGATAAATGTTCTGTGGACAAGATGTTCCAGTAGCAAATTAACATCTACGTATGCAGTTCCACCAAACATTAAAGCGTTATGTCCATGGTTCCATTCGTATAATACTCTTGTCATTTAAATGCTTTTCCCTGATTCGAAAAACTATCTATTTATTACGTGAGCTTGGAATGAACCATCAAGAATGCTCTTATACTGGTTAGGAAGCACTGCTTTACAAACCCGTTGGATAATCTGGTAGGCTAAGGAAAAACGTTAATGAAAAAATGCAGTTAGTAGTTCTACTGTCAAAGGAATGGACTTTTCCTATTTGATGCAGTGGCTCTGCGCTACAAGTGTTTCCATATCTACAGTAGGCGAAGAAAGTAAATCCAAGGTATTTCTGGAGATTAGGATGGAGATTAGCGTCAAGTAATAAAATGTGAGTGGCGGAGTGCGTCATCCAACCGACTTTTACATATGGCTAGCTTAGGTGTAGAAATAATGAATTCGGGGACAGCGTTCCATGGATGACACTGGCGAATGGAAAAGAAATTTCTACTGATTGCCAGGCGGAGGTATTATTGTGTTAATTTCAAGGAGTGGCCTTTAATCCTAGTGCTACTGCGGAGCTGCATTAAACGGCAGCGCACAGGCTTCGGATTGTGAAAAATTAAATACGGCATAATCAAGTCGCCTCGTAGTCGGCGATACCGCCCGCCGAATACTGCCAAGCGTTTCAGCCCCTGCTCGTATGGATGGTAGCGCATTCCAATGACCTATTTAGAGGCCGGACATTGAGGTTGGTTCAGTGCAGTAAGCTGGTGCTTTAACTAGGGACGCCAGGTTTGGATAGTTTATTTGACATGGGAGCTACCATAAGCGTTTAGCATCTGACCGAAAGTGGGTGTCTAATTGTCCGGACGCTAGTCGAAGCAAACCAAACTGTTGGTTACCCGTTTTCGATGCTTGTGTGGATTGCTTGGAACAACCCAAGTTTTCCCGAACATGCACGCCAAGATCACTTTCGCGGAAGATCTCTGCAGCTGCTGACATGTGGAAATAGATACTCTGGTGTTGTATGGTGAGTACTTTGCGTTCGTCTAGGTTGAATTGTAAAAGTGTTCGGAAAGACCACAAATATATTACTTTTTTGACTGGAACTGCAGTGAATCCATCCCTAATGTCGGGAAGTACACTATCTACTTGCTGTTCCTTGATGGACCTAAGCCGGATTTTCATTCTAAATACGTGGTGTACTCCATCAGAATTTAGCTAGGACTATAAGATATCGTGGCATCCATAAATAGACAAAAGTTTATCAGTTTGCCCAACTTTTACTTGAACTTTTGTAGATCAGGTCATTTAAACGTTAACACTTAACCTAATGCTGATATTTGATGTCATTTGGTTTACATCTACCATCCTGTCTATGCTACAGCTCATTCGATTCGTCCGTCGCCCTTTAGTTCACGCCATGTGGATGTGTAAAGTTGCAACATTTCCGTTGCCTGGTCAAATTTGTCTCATTTGAGATAGCGCTACAATTGATTGACGAATGATGAGGAGACAGAGAATCAGCTTTTTTGACAGAATAATCCAATAACCAGACACTTCGTTTTCAGGTTTGTTTCTTTTCCTTCTCACTCAACTTAAAACATTTCATCCACATATAAAAATATTGAGTATCCTAGTCAGCCGCTGGTATATTCAACCTCATGTACAGAATCAGATGCTAAGTTTCTCAAGGGAAAGATTAACTACTCACAGCTGCACAGTGCTGAAGTAAGTATAGCTAAACAGTTATCACACTGAACTAATGAAGAACCCATGTTACCAAAATAACTGCTTAAAATTTAACCAAATATATTTCCTAAGTTCACCTCTGGAGCAAAAAATTGTTTTTATTGCAAAGTCTAAGTGATCTAAATGCTGTCTAGAGGTTATATGGAATTTCACGGAACAGACGTATATTGTCTGATGAAATGACTCGTGGAATGATTACCTGATCCTGATACGACATAATATCTAGTTGTAAAATTTACAAAGGGGAAAGGTAGAAATGTTGAGCTGCACACAACCTTAGCACATTCTTAACAACTGTTTGTTTGCAAACGGCAGGCCTAGCATAATAAAGGTATTATTTTGATCTCGGAGCTCTGTATAGCCAAACTAAAGAATGAACAGTTAGACGAAATGAGTCAAGATTAATCCACGTCGCACATAGAAGAGCACACTTTCCTTTATGACAAAGAAGACATGTTCTGATGGCAGCGATTGGCGCGACTTCATTCTTTTATGTCTAAAGCTGCAAGTGCATAATTCCATTTATTTCAATTTTACCCACATTCTAACTGTAAATGCCGCTATCGATCTCAGGTGAATTTTTAGTATTATCGACAGTTTGATTAGAACATTAGGAATACTCATAATTTGCACATACGCCTTTTGGGTAAACTAAATTCAAACAGGTCATTTATGGAACAGATACATGCAAAGTTCTGCGATGACCGAATGTCTGCTGATATAGAACAAACCATCTTCTGGAAAGCGTTGTGATGAGTGACAAATAGTGATAGCCACAACGCAGCACTAATTTTGTCTTCAATATTGTTGCTATAATTTATCATAAACCCAGTGCAGATAGTGGGTGTTTTACATTTTGAACCGAATATTGAATAGTGGATTATAGAGCAATTAGAAATGAATTCTGTACAACTCTTTCAAAATATGGTGAAAAACGTCACCAAAGTTGTCAGACGTGAATGCCGTCATCGTTCTCACTTAACATTTAAAATATCTGACTCACAATATTGCAGGGATCACAAATGTGATATGTCATCTCAAGTGTGCAATCGTGCTCTGAATCAACTTGTGGTAAAATATAAATCTAACAACGTCTTGAACTGCTGCACAGATGTTGCTTCCATCACGTGTTCTGGTAAACTGTTCCACATATTTACCACTGTACGTTCGAAGCACATTGGACGGGGAACTCGCTTCACATCCTGTACCACAAGTTTGTATCTGTGTCTGCGTGTGTTGCATGACCCTCGTAAGTGCAGCATTGTCCTCAGCATGGCGAAGCCACCGAGATGTAGAATACGGTAGACCAAAATGAGGTCGACTCGCAACCTAAGGTAGGAAAAAGTTTAGAGTCCTAGCATCTCGCATAGGTCTTCATACCTGAAGCCACGTGAGCTCGGGATAAGTCTGGTAGCAACGTGTTAGACCCTTTCGATCATTTGTGCCTCGCCTCGGGTAATCGAAAAGCAGGCGGCGGGCGAACTATATAGCATTGGTCTAATGATGGAAGAGAAGAGGCAAGTGGCAGCCTCTTCGGATCATGTGCCGAAGCTACTAAGTTTGAGCGCCCAAAGCATGCGCAGTCAGTTACGATATAACCTGTCCGTATTGTCCCTGGACTTCAAATCGTAGCTTGAGATCATATCTGGGTCTTTCACAGATGGTATGGGATATAGTTGTTGGCCGTAATAGGGTGTAGGTTTGACCGTCTGCCCCCTTTCCAAGGCTCATAAATACAGACCTGACTGGGTTAATCGGGAGAAGAACTTTTGCAGGCCATGCGGATAGGCCGTTGAGGTCTTGCTGAAATACACCATATTCCTTGGGCGCATCAGTTGCTCTCAAAATCTTCATGTCGTCTGCAAACAAGGTACTCGGAGACCGGAGAAGCTGCGGTAGATCGTTGGTGTGGATGAGGAACAGAGTGGGCCCCAGCACAGTGCCTTGCTGCACGCAACTTGTAGAGGGGTACCAATCAGTTAGATGCTCGTCGACCTGTACCCTCCACTTTCGTCCAACAAGAAAGGCGCGGATCCACCGGTGCAGTGAGCCACCGACACCACACATTCTGAGTTTGTGAAGGAGAACCTCATGACTGACCTTCTTGAATGCTTTACTGAAATCGATGAATATCACGTCGACAGACTTCCCCTTGCCTCTTGCCTTCAACCACTCATGCCTCGTCACAAGCAGATTAGTAATGCATGAGCGGCCTTCATAAAACTATGCTGTGCGGGCCTCAGGACCTCGTTTGACTGCAACAACTACAGCAATCCCTTCTTCACGATTTTCTCCGCAACTTTTGCCAGAATAGGTGTCAGACCAATTGGCCTGTAGTTTTCTACTTTGCTATGGTCGCCACCTTTCGGAATAGGCTTAACCACCGAACATTACCAGTCAAACGACAAAGAAAAAGAAAAATCAGTCAAGATGGGAGAGATGATGGTCTAAAGTGACTTGAGAATCAATGGGTGAAGCCCATCAGGTCCGGCAGTTTTGGTGCCGTCAAGGTTCTCGAGTAGTTGACATACCTTTTCAACGCCGCAATGCAGACTGTCGAGTTCGGTAAAAGCGGTACACGTCGAACTCGGATCCGTGTGCTTTATCAGCTTTAACAATGCCATTGAGCGCATTTCAATAATGTAGATCCATAATCCGCCTATTTGGTGCCTAATACAGTTCTGACATAATTAGTTTGCCCGACTAACCTACATGCGTATTATAAAAAGCTTTTATTGAATATTTCGGCCGGTCTTCAGCTGGCACAAACAAGTCATAGAAGGCAGAAGTCACGATTAAACTCCACACGAAAATCTGCCTCGACGGGGAATCGAACCCCGGTCCCACGAATTTCCGGTCCGTTGCTCTACCACTGAGCTACCGAGGGCTGACGATTAGGTGCGGAATTTAACATGTGACTTCTGCTTAGTGCGCGACGTATTGCCAATGAGCTCACAGTAACTGTCCTGGTGTTGCAGATCGGCTCACTCACTCGTCACTTCCCAGTGGACCGAAGTAACTGTCCATCCGAAGTCCAAAGGGCGATGGTAGATTATTTTCGTGTGGAGTTTAATCGTGACTTCTGCCTTCTACGATACTTACGTTCCTCACAAACACCCTTCAAATAATCTACCATCGCCCTTTGGACTTCGGATGGACAGTTACTTCGGTCCACTGGGAAGTGACGAGTGAGTGAGCCGATCTGCAACACCAGGACAGTTACTGTGAGCTCATTGGCAATACGTAGCGCAACAAGCAGAAGACACGTGTTAAATTCTGCACCTAATCATCAACCCTCGGTAGCTCAGTGGTAGAGCAACGGACGGGAAATTCGTGGACCGGGGTTCGATTCCCCGTCGAGGCAGATTTTCGTGTGGAGTTTAATCGTGACTTCTGCCTTCTACGATACTTACGTTCCTCACAAACACCCTTCAAATAACAAACAAGTCAGTTGGCTAATTCCTCTACGAAATTTTGCACATATCCAACATTCATCAGGTGGAAGAAATAGTAGGTTGGTTAGGATATTCACTGGAATAGTAGTTTGTCATTTCTGCACAATTCTGGGTTACTGCTGCATAAATGCGTCGAACGGTTAGTCACCTAGTTATTTGCTCGCATATAGGATGTGTCGTTTAGGCAGTAAACTATGACTACCCATGCATCCTTGTTTGGCATTTCAGTGATCCAATCACAGAAGTAAAATACTGTGTCCTTGGTTCCCCGTCGTCTTATGTGGGATAAAAATATGTTTTGTGACACTGTCATCTTCATTTTCAAAATAATGAACCCGTATTCTAGTCAAATGCAAGCCATAGGAAGGATACATGGCACACTTTTATAATTGTTCTACGTTCCACCATATGTTTGCCTAAAGAAAATCTATTTACACGTAACGCCCAGAAGGTTAATAATAATCCGGACTTTTAATGCTTGCACTAGCAATGTTCATAAACACCTACTACCTAGTTGTGCTGGGGTTAAGGACAACGGAATAGCCCTTGGTTGTTGTTATTTTATACCACAATATTTTATCGATAAGACAGAAGTAAGTTTCAAATTGTCCGCGGCCTGCAGTTCAGTCGTAGGACTCCGTAGTCCAAGATTTTGTTGTTATCTCCTTGTTATTTAAGCCAAGCATTTAAACCAAGCTTAATGCTGCAATTCATATCCTTATGTCTTCGCTTACTCCTGCACCATTACTTTAGCCAAATTTGGTAGGACGCAGCTAGTAAAATCACGAGCTAATCTTATCCAATTTTCACACCCTACCTTTCAATAATCATGGCATCATGCCACATTAGCGCTCTTGAATCAACTCGAGAAAAGGCAAGAAGAATAAAACCTGAAGCCCTAGGTAACTGAACACGGACATGTATGGTTCATGAGCTTCCAACTCGAGAATATTCAACTCCAGCATGGACGTAGCATCACATATTTTTAAAACGTGTTGACTTTAGAACTCAAGCTGTTCAGTAAAGCACCCTCATTTCTAAAATACTGCAAACTTTTACATAACAAACCGTTGTAGTAGATTAGAAATGCTAAAACGTAAAAATATTTGATGGAGGTTTGCATTTGTGGTCTTCCTTCGCTTTTTCAGACCAGAAATTAACTCAAACATTTAGGATGTGTTCAATGAGTGCGTGATTTAGTAAGTGAATGTATTCTGTGGATCAATGAATCAAGGTAATCACCATGCTGTGCTCACAAACCTACAACTTAAAGATTACTTTCACGAATTTTTGGAAAAATACATGCTAAGGCGATACATGAAACAAGGCATATAAAAACGATGACACAATGGGCATTACAATACAAGTGCCTTCCTGACAATTTGATAGTCAGAGTTAAATTTTTAACGTAATATTACGATGCACTACTAATACTAATAAAATAAACAGGATGAGGACATATTAATTTTAAGACTTTTTTGCTATTCACCAATATAAGCATTTTAGCTCAAGTATGACATACCTTATACCGCAAGTCATATATATTTTAACTTGATGAGCTAGCTTGTTTATACTTTTACGTTTCCCTTTGCTTTATACACCTACTAGTTATATTTGATCTTAGGTCAAATATACGGTCAAAATAATTAAATGCCTTTGTGATATTGCTTTAGATAAAAAAATTAACATCTAAGTAGAGAAAATTTATTGAACAACTGCAATTAGGGCTTAGTATAAAGAACACTTCATTTCCGACAGTTTTTTAAAAGGCTGCTAGGGTTACACTATTCAATTCGCTATAATGCATAAAGTCGCAAATTATGGTACACGGAATTAATTCACTAAATGTATATAGTTTGCCAGTTAACTGGGCGTTACTCTTTACACCGACCTGCTATGCATCAAATATCTTGAATACCTGCCCATTTTCTGCGTTCAAACAGCGCGAGAACATTATTTGGCTGTAACTGACATTCTTAAAGCTAATCATTGGAAATTACAACAGTCCGCGGGAATAAGTAACATGCATTGACTACCATAAAAGTCAAGATGGATACTACAAAATCACAAATAGGCATGCCAAACCTAACTACTAACTACCGGAACCTCCGGATCCACACACATGGCCTTAATCTTAGGAGACAGCGACGAATGCTACTGAGCCATGCGTAATGGCGGCGGACCGACATGACAGGTGTTTAAATGCGACTTACGGCGGTGCATCCCGCAATCTCGTGTATTGTATCAAAGTGCAGTGGCCACGTACAGTACTGGCCACATGGGCAACGGTTTCGTCTGTAAACTGCCACCAATGGAGGGACAAGTAGGCTGCTACATTAGCTACTGATTATAAAAGATAAGTGGAGATTATGGCTTTTGTAAATAAATTCATCGCAGTGAGATTCAGCCAGACAGTCAACAGATGCCGCAACGCGCCAGGCTACCATTTCATTCTATTCGCACTCGCTATGCATAACGGTCCGCTGTCTTCATCCATGACTTTGTGGTGTATGTCGCCAAAAAACGGATGTAAGGTCACAGCTTCGCATCTTCTCGGATCCCGGAATTGCGAGTCTGACTGGTACCCATTGGACGAAGCGGCCTTCCATGCGCTTTTCTGAAGAGGACTTGGGTGGCTGGCTGAGTCCAGTTGAAAGGAAACTTCGCAAACCACAAGCTGTAATACCTACAATTTTTTATTAAACATCTGTGTGTATGGGTTGTATGGGCTAAAGTAGCTTCCTCACAATTAAGTTCCCCTTGTTAATCTAAGGGATATTATTGCATTATTGTTAGTACAATGCAAATGCTGGTCCGAGTCCAAACCCCACGCTAAAACATCCAAACGGCATTTGGTTTTTACTCTATCTGTGAGTTGATTGTTAGTCGTCATTAGCAGTCTCGCCTGAATTCACTCATATACAGTTGTACCATGGCTCGTCACTCTGTGATAAGACCCTAATGGTAGCCTTTGCCGCTCCCTTCACCACCAATCGTTTTTAGTCTACATTCAATTTTCCAAAATCCTTTTGTCTACTATAGTGAACAATCTGTAATTATTTTTGCTTACTTTAACCAAATTTATTCTTAAAACCTGATCTCTTTTCTTATACGCTTATTTTTGATAATCCGTTGGGGTAGCGGAATGTAATTACCATTCTGTTTAACCCTGGACTCTCGACATAAGATGCATCAACATTGAAGTGCGTGGGGTATAGTTATAGGATGTGATAACAACAGGGGACCGCGCATCTTCGCAATAGATAAATGTGTCCGCACATAAACACAAAGGTGTCTGCCGTAAATAACACACATCAATCCTAGGACTGGCAGTTACCTGGTCAGAAAACATTAACTTAGTATTTGGATGAAATGCTTAATTAAGCCGCAATGGAGGTATTGTATATAATGGCTAGAATCCAGATTTGTGCATCACGTATACATAACCGCTTATTGTTGTGTTCGCGGACTATTTTTTCCAGGAAAACTGCTGATTTAGGGGAGCTGATTAAAAGCTGATTATCCGGACCCAGTTGCTAGTACTTTATTTTATCAAAGTTAATATTCTGTTGGTACTATGGCAAAGCAAACTAAGGAGCTAAAGCATCTTGATTCAGTAAAGCCAAATAAAAGCAACAGTCTTGATTCTACAACAGAATCACAATTAAATCCGTTTTGGATTTAGTCTGAGCTAGACCGTTTACTAAATATCTAACATAATGAACGAGGGAACAATTGTTTTCATCTCCTTAGTGCTCTGCACATCTGTCCTTGTTCCGGGATGATAGAGGTCACAAAGTGAATGGCTGTACTTCGATGCACGTTTCAATTCGTCTTAGAAATCAAGTGAATCAAATGATCACATCAAATGAATCTAGATCATTATCAAAGTTGGTGTACAGGATTCAGTAGAAGCTCGTGTGTGACTTTAGTGAGTAAGCCATGGTTATTCCCTTGGGCCAATGTTAATAAAATCTGGCAAGTAAGTACTTTGCTTTGCATAAAGAAGCCAAGTTGAGTGTGCTAGATTGAAAATGGTACATTGAAATATTTCTTAAAAGATTAACTACTTATAATCAAGGGTCGACAGTCCATTTAAAGGTTCTTTATCAGCTACTGGTGACGAATAACTCATTAAACTAGCTGTAGTATCTCAACTTATTTTAGTCTCTTGACAGAAGAGATTAAAAGACAAACGTGGTTGTGTCTATGGTCCACACTACTGAGCTTGCACATCAGTATACTGTCGTAAGTAACCGTTGAGGTAGACGTTGCGGAGTTATAATTTATCAGCGCCCCATCAAATGCTAATACCTTTTAGTAGTTTGTTCAACATCTTGATTGTTTTGCTTACGTATCAGACTGCACAGCAAATTACTCAAATGAAATGAACAGTGCTTCGCCGCCATTCATCTTTAATTAGTTAGTTTAAGAAGACGCTGGTTACTTCTATTTACTAAATATATGGTTCCTTTCCATAAGGAGGTTTTGATTGCCGGTTGGTGTAGTTCAGAAAAAGGCATATAACAAAAAAACCGAACAATAGTTTTCGCATAATAATGCGCCATCATTAGTTAACGACAGTTGATTATATCACTCTAAACTAACCCGCTTATCTGCGTTGTAAGAAGGAGCAATTTACTCTATTGGCGATATACAACCGTAGAACATATGTGACAATACCAATAAATCAGCAGAAAATAGTGGGGAAGCCAAGGCATTGGTTAGAATTGGAATGACAGCCAAGAGGAAATATCCGCATCATATTTATAAATCGACCAGTAGAGTTCACTAACTTGTTTCTTGGTAAATCTAGGCAACTGTTACTGCTTTCTGCCCGTTAACTACTCGCTATCTAGAAAATAAATCTTTTTAATACTGCCTAATGCATAGACTTAACATGTTCACTAATACAATTTGGGTTGCTGTTCTTCAATTTATGCAGGCAAAAATATGAGAACAATAATAATAACGGTTCATTGAAAGCTTGAGCGGCTAAACAGAATTTTGACCCCACTGCGTAGGACGTCTGTCATTGTTTATTCATTCGAACGTAACCAAATTTAGTAGCTTTTATCCATCTACTGGGAAAGGCCATTGGTTTTGAAAATTCAATCTCTTCGTTTAATGAAGGCTCCGATGGAGCATTTATAAAAATCAGTATAAAGATGCAGCACTTCGATAATTTGGCATCCACAGGTTGATTTAGTAGGACACTTTTGTGGTTTATTAGCCTTGTAGTTATCGGTGGATTTTTGCGAGAAGTATAAGGTTCGTAGAAAGTAGAAGTCACGATTAAACTGCACACAATAATCTGTCCATTGGGAAGTGACGAGTGAGTGAACCAATCTGCAACACCAGGACAGATACTGTGAGCTCATTGGCAATACGTCGCGCACCAAGCAAAAGTCATGTATTAAATTGCGCACCTGATCGTCAGCCCTCGGTAGCTCAGTGGTAGAGCAGCGGACCGGAAATTCGTGGGACCGGGGTTCGATTTCCCGTCGAGGCAGATTATTGTTTGTAGTTATCGCTATTTCCTCATGAATAGTTGAATTCCTCAGGTAAAATTTCAAAAGTAATTTCCGTGTAATCTGCAATTTGCATTATGTTTTGCATTTTGCTCTATAAATGCTACCACAGGAAAAAATTAAATTTAACCAAACAGGTTACTTCTAAGGATTTTGGCAGTCATTGCTTACAAACGGTGACTTACGTTTTAGCGTAACCGTTTGCCAGACAACTTAATTGGATATAATATTAATTTACTGAAATAGCGGGTTACATATATGAACACTTTATAAGTGGTAAAATAATTCTTGGCTCAATAAATGTGGACTGATGTGGTGCAATAGAAAATAGCCTAACTGCGGATGTTTTCTTGATTTGCCAATAACAACAACGAACTTAGCAAATAAGTTGTGAAATGCAGTTACTTGATTAAACGCTACCATTAATTTGGACTGGCATACATGTTGAGGGTGGTGATAGTTGAACAATCAGGATTTCACCAGCAATAAATAAGACGAGTCTTAATATTTGCAAAATTTAGTATATGGAGAAGATGTAACGGGTCATATTAATCCTAGCATTTAGCTAGCAGCTAAAACTGTCCTACTAAAGACGTAGCCTAACTTGTTGTATTAACCAGCTTCAAAGTGATTGGTAAAATATTTAGCTTGTGTGAAAAGAAAATCACTGGTCTGTAACCAACACGCTTCACTTAGTGTTTATTGGCTTAAACGAAAACATTTAACTACTTATCCTATCGAAAGGGAGCCGAACACCACATGAATCTACGATACAAACAAAAGGGCGGCCTACAATATAATATTGCATTAGTCCGTGTTGATATTCTATGGAGCAGTCTCACTGGTATTAAAGTCAGTGAGGCCTTAAAAGTTGATAAAATTTATTTGCCGTCCTTTGCATTCAACCATCGATTTGACCAAATTATTCTGTTTTCAACAGACAGTGCACACATTAATTAGTTTTGCTGATATTAACTGCTACATAACGACCCGTCTTCATGTTAACTGTCATTTTGTCATTAATTGCTCATAATTAAGTTGTTCGCGGGTCCTTGAGTTCAAATGTGGTCCTTTTGAAGCGGAACAACCAATGACTTCAATAGGGCTGGATGATGTTAGTCACGAAATTTGTGTTTGTATAAGTCACATTTTAGCCACCAAACCTTTGTAACTTCAGTAAAATTGAAATAAGATGGCTTTACTTTTGGTAAGAATCTTAAATTTTTCACTGTTTTGGCAGGCTGGGCAATCGGGTAGGTGTAGTATACTTCAGCTGGCGACTAACCTCGGGCCTTCTGCAAGCATGTTGCATGGAATGTGCTCCGTGATCCTTGCGGAAACTTTCTCTTATTTAGGCCAAATACTTGTAAACCCTGTCCATAAACCTGTTAATGATGGAAACACTTACTGGACTTGAACCGTTGTTTATTTTGAATTTGGTGGATTCAAAGTTTGATATCTCGTGCAACACCTTTCACTTGATTCTTAAACTATCTGCAGTCAGGTTCTGATGATAATAGTTGGATTTTGATACTAGGCTGATTTCTGCTGTAGCCGATCTATTGCCCATTGCCAATTTTTTGCTTTGTTCACCCATCAACCTTCGCTCGATCGGCAATACAATGGAGATTAAGTGAATTTATTCCTGAAAATCGTGGGTTGGGATGGCAGTTTTGCCGCCTGACTGTGTGTGAATTGTCACAGTATTTTTCTTAAAACGTTTTAGAATAGGTGACAAACACTGACTACTTTGTACGGAGGACACATGAGCCCTAAACGGTCTATACTTAACTATTGTTCCACCCGCTTGACAGTTTAGTAAATTTGGCTAGCACTTTTCTAGACACCAGCAGTATGTTCAGGTTTGTTGATTGGTTTGACGAAAGACACATATTTCAGTGTTCGTGTGGACCGTCTGGCTAGTTACTGCTGGTTGATTACGCTGTTTTTGTAGCGACCATGAGAAAGTTCGGTAGTCTCGGATGCGAACACATTCATACTGACTCGGCCGATCGATTATTATAGCACTTGGAATGAAGAAAGCCTGCACGAGCAACCTAGGGAGAACAGAAGACTAAAAATCACAGTATTTAATACATGCAAAGTTCAACTACATAAAAGTATTCCAGTAGTTTGGATGATAATGAACATTCGGTGCTATCAATAGTTTACTAACTAACCACGTATCTTAAATGATACTAAAGGGTGTGAAAAATGACTACGGATGGCGGTTACTGAAGGTTCGGGTCGGTAGGGATAACGTTCGAATAATAAAGCTAGCTTTACTGCATTAAACCTAACAACTGCTTACCCAAGTTTTACATCAGGTAGACGGTCTAAGTACCTTGCTCATGCGTTCATTATTTCAACGAAATGACACAGGTAATACCCCTCTCTTCTGTTGTCGCAAAGTTTCAGCAGCAGACTAGACAACCGTATAAAACGATGGCTAGTTGATCTAAGCTTCATAATTTAGGCGCATTGAGGGGTTTGTGATTATTAAAACAGGTTATCCATGGCTTTCTGCCTAAAGAAAAGTAGAAAACAAAATCCAGTTTGCACCGCATTTCTCCCAAAACACCAATTCACTGTATCGTTCAGATCACCCAAGGCTAATTGCCAACAGTTGCAACCAAATACATTGGCTACATTAACGTGGTTGTTAACTACCATGCTCAGAGCAATCAACCGTTGTTTACCAATCTGTAAATCTTTAAAGCATGAGAGATACCAACTTGTTCTTCTTAATTACCATGTCATGGAAACTGTGTTTCCCGCTGGAAAACAATGCACACCAGGACGCGTGTCGAACTGTTTGGTCTCCTCAGGTGAACAAGGCAGTCGTTGAACCCGGGACTTCTGGAAGCTTAGTTGCGATTTCCACCCCTTCAAGGGTACCGACTTTTTATAACCACCTTCTTAGATCGAATAAAAGCAAAAGGCTTCCTGGTGTGCAGTGTTCTCAGGAAGTATAAAACCAATTTCCATCTTCTTCAGCTAAGATAACAGTGGTCGGATTGTCTAAAGTTCACTTAAGTGCGAAGCACGGTCCATATTAAGAATTGTGCGTCGCATTCCAATCACCTAACGATTAAATTAAAATGACCCACCAACCAACGATATATGTTTCAACGAGACAGAACTACTTTCCCTGGTAGTTAAGAGACGCAACACAAATTACTTCCCCTCGGACTTAATCGGAAACACCAACCAAACAGGTGATACCCATTTTTCCTGTCGGAAAGTACGAAAATTTAAGAAAGCGTGAAGTTCGTAGTTAAATGAGAATATAATCTAATTTCACAGTTTAACTACCTTTGAATTATCCAGGCTTTTAAGCGAATTCCATTGAAGAGTGATGTTGTGACGTGCAGGCTGGCTAGGTGTATTTATGAAAGCATATACTGGAACTCTTTTTTTACTCAACCCGGAGAGACGACTTATAAAGTGCACTTCTAGTTTGCGTGTCAGCTACCTGATAGCTGCACTTTGTCATTTTCGATTGCAACAAGTGTACATTGGCCGGACAGAGAGTTATCCACTCGCACTTCAGGACACGTCTAGAAGAAACTTCCTCTCCGTGGCACAACATTACCTGCCAGCTCCGTTACCCGGCACTTATTTGATTGACAGAAACCCCACGAAACCTGCAAGGTCATCAACAGACAGAGTAACTCTAAGTTGTTGCGTTTTACTGAGGATACCGCCATTCGGCGTTTAAAGTCTAATCTAAGTAAACAATTTGATTTTGTGGCCAATCTTGCTTTAACTTGGTAAAGCAAGACAGGCTAGCCAAAGCAACTAACCAACAATTTCTGGTATTGACCTATTACTCCCAAGCGCTTGGAATTTTCACCCTTTGCATGTAAGCGGCTGAAGAGAATACACGAAATAAACTGAATTCGGAATATTCCGCAGAAATATTCGTTGATTTTGCGCTGTTCAAATGTCAATAGTTTCATTAATAAATGTCGTACACGCTTTACTGGGATGCACACACCATCTACACCGCAGAACATTTGCACACTTGCACCTGTGATACTAAATACTGTACTGCAATTCCAGGATTGATGAGAGTCATTTTGAACGTTGCTGCAAATTTTGACTACGAGCGTTTGCCGGAATTCTCTGCTTCAGATAGTATGCTACTTAATTTCCTCCAGATCACCGACGCTTTTCAAACCCGTAGTTAATCTGAGTATTTAATCACCTCACTTTTAAGCTTATCCGTTGCATGCTGCGCCAAAAAACAAAAGTGATATAATTGGATAGGTGTAACATATGACCGATCAATGGTGTGCACTCAACTAAATTGTCCAAAGGTCTGTATAACCATTTAAGTTGTCAAACGCAAAGGCATAACCATGATCTCTTCGTTTCTCAGATGCATGGATAATTTTGTTTTGGTGGACAACGATTGCTATAGTTTTGATCAGACAAAAATATACTGAACAGCATAGGTTTCAGTCATATTTATTAATGTCAGCTTAATAGCGAATAAAAGTTTACTGTACAGTTAGTCTGCAGCGCAATTCACAGAGCATAGTACACAATAAATCATTTTTACCTCAGTATGTATATTTCACTTAATCCAGCGACCTTCACCTTCTTAAATTTGTGCTATATATTTTGAGCCAAATTTCACAACGAGGGAGAATTACTTGCTTCCCAGTTGACAAATGCACTTCAAAATATTGGACTGTCATCCCAAACTTGACGAAAAATCTGCTACTTTGATCGGGTGTCTGTAGCAATATTTGGCAGAAGCCTCAGTCACAAGATAGTAAAGATCGTCATCTGGAATTCTCCAAGTCTTTGTAACCATCTTTCGTTGGAAATTCGGAAGAGTTCAGTGGTAAAATATCTTTCTTTCAGTAAGTTCTTACTCAGAGAGTCTTCTAATAAGGTCAATCAAAAGGGAATACAAACAACGGTTGGTTTTCCATTTTACAATTAATTCAATGCTAATTGAATACTACTGGTGGTATTCGCTACCGAATGATTAATGTGCCTGTATTTCCTTGTATATATCTCATGAGCTGCTATGTAAAATCTATCTTGCCTAGTAACACCGGACAGCTCAAAATATTACAGTTCCCGTAGATTTAAAAGCCTAAATTGAAATGATTTGCATATTCACATGCTATGTAGAAAAATCATTGATAGAATGTGCAACAAAATTCGGCTCAGCGCACACTAACTGTTAACTGCTTTTTACCGGCTATTTTTTTACGAATGAGACTTGATCAGCAAACTGATCAGCAAATCTTAATGATGAATAAGTATTAATCCGATAAAAAGCATAAATATATGGTTGTTGTTATCCTGCACAAGCGCTAGTAAAGAACATGTAATTCAGCTACTTTGTCAGAAATCATATATTTTTGCTTTTCTGAAGCTCCAAGTTGATTTATGGCAAAAATAAAGGGAAATCTCACTCACACAAAGATGTTATGTGCCGCTTGTTCTGGTGTATTGGTGGTCTAGTTAATAATGTCATCACACGACAGGTGTCCGCAGACGTCTAAATTAAGGGATAACGAGGCGCATGTGGAGAGGAAAACGTTTCCACTTCCATTCATTTCCTTGATAGCTGTGAAGGCTTGAAGACATGTACTAGTGGGATGAAAATATTAAGTATTAAATCTGCACTCGGTTTCGAGTTCAGTTGGACTTCATATGAGCGCTTCTATTTTGTGATCAAATTTTTAGCTGATACCCGAAATTTGGCGACACCTTAACACTGGTCACCCACATTTGATAACTGGTATAAATGCAATCTTTTTTCAAGTATTCAATTAACAAATTGAACGATAATGCGCCAAAGTTTCCCAACATACTATAATAGTTAAAATGTGGCCAAATGCCTCTTAAATGTTTGGATGTCATGTCAGTTACATGTTATAAACTATTCCCGAATGATCACGAGTTGCTGGCCGTGCGACGGTAGGCACAGTTGGATGTAGTCATGCCTAGGTTATATGCTGTGAAGTGATCCAATCCTTCTAGAGGCAAGCTATTCACTAGTTTATTACTGTTAACCATATGTTTAGAATCAAGGCACTTAGTCGCTTAGTCGAAAGAATTTAGAATAAGTACACGCGCATCAGCCCTGTAACTAATTGACGCAATGCTATATTTAAGGCACCAGTAGAGAGATTAGACAAAAATGATCGTAATACTGTCAACATTAGATAACTTATTCTTGGGTATCTCGAACTAGGCGTAGGGATAATGTAATTCTGTTCATTGTGTCGGGTTCTTATTTTAACATTGCTTTAATGCCAATATCTAAGTTAATCTTATATCTCTTTGTACAACCAACCCATTGCTCTGAAAATGTCCAGCTATCCAATCGTTCTGCAGGTTAAACGAGAAATGGAGTTCCGTAAGATTATGCTTTAAGTTTGTTGCCCCTCAGATTTACGGTCTTCTAGCGACGAGGGCATACTCAATTTATTCTGAATGGCATTAGGTTGAGGTATGAATGGGCATGCTGAGCTTTTCAGCCGCAAATGTTTCGTAAATAGGCTAGGTATTGTCATAGCTTGACATCTGAAACAATGATTTACCACTTTTACTGAATTGTTTGTCTCCTACCGTAAGTTGAGGACACCACCACATCAAAAATTCAGCGGCAGATAAAACGACAGCTACTCTGCCATATCTAACGGTAGTGCTAATATTGCAGACATATTTTGTTGATCATGTGGACGAAAGTCACTCACACAGGAAAAGGTCTCGAATAAGCCCTCCGAAGTCTATAAGGATGAGTGACGGAGAAACATCAAAACATTATCAAGATTTTGTAAAACTGTTACAAGTAATACTTGTTAACACGGTAAGTAGACCTGCTATAAGAATACATATACAGCCTTGTCATCTACAGGCATTACCGAAAATCAGTAATGAGAGCACCTTTGGGCCGTGAGAACTACTAGTTGTATATTGGCAGCGTCAAATTAGCTGGAGTTGCAAGGTGCCGCAAGGCGTGCAATTTCGTCGAGTTCGGACGCTTAATTAAGAATAGATAGTTAACTCTTGAAGATAGTGATACCCTGCAAAGTACTGTGGACCAAAATTTAATAACACGAAGAAATGATTGATTAGTCACGTTACCACCCAAATATCCATCTCAAAGTGGCAAACACGTTTGCTTGAATTCGAGTTTTGGTCAATAACATTAGTCTATCAAAGTTCTTCATAAACCACTAATCAATAAAGTGCACTGGTGGTGTGGTGTGTTTTAGTTATGAAGGCTTGCGTATAAATCCAACTAAGACCCTAATTTTGTCATGCTTGTGTGTTACAATAGCGCAAGTTATGCTGCGGAATATGTCCTGTTAACACATTCCAGGGTTCAATAGCATATGTTAAGTTGTTTTTAGTTGACATACCTAAAAGATCCTTATCTGCACTAAAATAGGTTAATGAGAGATCAAACCATAGTTCATTTAGGCACAAACAAGTTGGCACACAAATACATCTCCTTAGAAAGAGAAAACTAAATCACTTATGAAACGTGTAACACCAGAATGAGTACAGTACTACAATAATAACGGGGATACGAGGGAGAAAAGGAAGAAAAGGCCCAAAGCTCTAGAAAACACGGATACTGTTCTGCTATGCACTGTAGGCTGATTTAAGAGTACTTACGTCTTAGCAGGCTGTCATACATTGACCAGTCTGTTACTAGCAAGTTTGTTTTCAACCAGTAACATCCCTAGCCACCAAAATGCATTATCGTGGATTGAAATAGCAATTATGCCGTCTGTCTCAGTCAACCAATCTAATCAAGGGATAATATAAGGAACAGATTGGGACAGTGTCCGAAGCAACTTTTGGATATTTGGTAATGCTGAAAGAAGAGGCTAAATATTTTCAAGCTACATTTGTGCACCAGCATAAGTAAAATAGTCTGAGAGTCAGAATGATGGCTGCCAGTTGCAGTGATCAAACGAGAAAACCAGACGTCGTAAGATAGACCACTGATCTAAATTCATTCATGCAAACGTCGTCAGGTGGGTAGCGGAGATTGAAGTTTTATGTTGCCTGTTTTCTACTTTTTGCCGCGAAAGGACAGAGTGCCAGGAGGGAAACGGCCAAATCTATGATGCAAGAGGTTTGAATTGCTTCTATTGTGATTTTGAATTATAAATTGAACTATTTTCGTACGGGCTGATATGCTTGTATTTTATGTTAATTAATCTTAGTATGGAGAAACCTTGTTCTCCTCAGTTTGATCAGACTAAGGATGGCAAATGTGTAACGGCAGAGCGCCTGGGCTACTCGTGTGCGCGGTTGATCGCAATCACCTGAGAAGTTGTTTAGAACGACTACCCAATCCCCAAATCACAGGACCTAGTTTGATTGTCTTTAAATACCCTGGGATTAAATTCAACGCATCCCCGAATATTGTTGGGTGGAACCAAAGTTAGAGGAAATGGTACTTGCAACCGGGGCAGGACAGTGTGTCTGCGGACTGATAAACAAAACGCAGTGCTCAACTCCGTCTCTAGTAAGTCTGAATTTAAACAGCTAGGAAAAATAATCATATGACCTTTGAATCTTAGAGTCCCTGACAATGTGAGACCATTCATTGCTGTGAGTCATCAGTGAACTGCCTCTGATATATTCCTCATTGCCCAAATCAAGAGAAACTAACTGCGCCGTTTTGACGAATGCAGTGAGCAACGTTAGCTGGTCTCGGTAACAAACTGAACATGTGCATGGCCATTCGAAAGCTATGAAAGTGTATGGTATCACTGCGTTTTCAGTATGTAAGCTGAAAGGGTAAACTAATTTGAACAATCCAGCCCCAGTTATTCCGAAAGTAGCATTGTAGATTGTCTTGAAATGGACGCGTAATGTTGAACAAACCATTCCATTCTGACCCTATGAATGATCGCGAGAACTATAAAGAACCACCAAATGTTAAAAGCAAAGCGAAGACGAGAGAAGCACAACAGATTTCGAAGAAAAAGCTCGCAACTGCTGAGGTCACCACCCGTGAAAATAATTGCTTAAAAGAAGCTGATTCTGAGTCTTGCAGACGATGTAGCATACTTTGTGGATTACACAGACAGCTTCTAACATCAAGCAATAAGAGTACGCCCTCTTTGGCGACGCAGCTTGCCGCCGTGCTTCCAAACCACAACGTACCCTTAGCGAGTTCGACGGGTGCAACCCATGTGGCGCTGATCAGTTGCTTGTCAATCAAGACGGCATCAAGTGTGTTTGACTTGATGCGTTTTGTCCGATGATTCTCAGGTCGTCATCAACCACTAGCCCAGCTGTCAAAGCTGAATAGTTCTTTTTATCACTGTTCAAAGGTTAATGACCGAGTGTTAAAAATGTTCGGGAGCGAGACCGATTCGGGATGGCCTTATTTCCACTGAAGTACATGACCAGCCGACCGATTTGTCTGCCAATTATTTGGATCGGAGTATTTAGGATGGACGTGAAGAAGAAGTTACTGCGTCCATTCTGCCAAATGAGATCCTGATGCATGCGTAGCGTGGATTCTTTTCATGTCGTTTATGAAGTACCCACTTTCTGATAACTAGGTAGACATAATAGCAGGCACTAAATAAATAAGTAAATGGGAATGTTTATCGACTGACGCAACAGGTTCCCTTTTGTGGAACGAGCTTTGATACAGTGTGTTTCACCGGCATTTTATTTAACAACGCATTCAATAAGAATAACACTGCAATCGCTTGTGGAGAATGTAATAAGTAATGTCATCGGAAAGCATGTCTTCCATGGTTTGTCGGGCAAGATTCCACGAGTGCAGTTGTTGACCACTGAAGGTCAAAAATTCTGACCAAATTTTACACGAGAAAGTTAAAAAATGAGACCTAAGTGTAGACTGGCTCCCAATAGTTTATTTCATAGATGGGCCTACCTCATCGAGAAGAAATTGAAGTAATTTTACTTAGTCCTACATATAAATAGTAGACATTCCCCATTACGAATGGGATAGGTTAAAACTTTTGGTAAAACGGCAATTGTTCTGGTTGAGAAAAATAAGATTGGTTTCTAACAGTCGAAGCCAAAATGAATTGAGCTGGAAGTGTGAACACTGCACTTCATGGATAAGCGGTGATGAGCTCTCCATAAGCCTATTGGCACAGCAGCATTGAATGTTTTCCAATGCAATTCGATCTGTTTTACTCAAATAGCGACGTATAATGGTGTAGTAATCTAGATTGGATCGCATTATGAGTTTGAAATACCAAAGCCGTTTGGGATAGTGAAAAGGCCCTATCATGTTAGTTACTTCGCTCTCGCTACTTGAAGTAGGACCTGTACAGAGAGGTTGTAGTTGCCAGAGTACCAAATGCCCAGTTCTCGAACGAAGTACACAGTTAAGATAGTGGTAAAATCAAGGCTGACAAATCCCACTGGTAACTGCATTTGAGGAAGAGTAAATAGGATTTATATGTTAAAACTTCATGGATCCGCTTTCGCTCCACTAGTTCATGGATAACAGATCTATTTTATAGAACAGTAGTAGAGAGAGTTGAATGGCATAGGTAGAATTTCGTCACATCTAGGCTCACTCAGACAGCCGACACACTCCCGGGAAAGCACTGTACGCGCGTTTCCTCCTTTCGGGAATCATCAGCAGTGCGCGTTCCATCGGACCCCTGGTAGGGCTTGAACCCGCAACTCGACTGTTGCCAGTCCGTGGTTGAGACCACTGAGCTACGGGGGACGGCAACGACCGTTGTGAATAAGTTACTAGATGTGATATAGAGTCGCCCATTATCCACTGACTTACACGTTACTGCCGTGCAGAGGACAGGGTAGCTCCCTCACCAAGCGACGAGCAGTAACGTGTAAGCCAGTGGATAGTGAGCGGCGTTATATCACATCTAGTAACTTATTCACGACGGTCGTTGCCGTCCCCCGTAGCTCAGTGGTCTCAACCACGGACTGAAAACAGTCGAGTTGCGGGTTCGAGCCCTACCGTGGGTCCGATGGAATGCGCACTGCCAATGATTCCCGAAAGGATGAAACGCGCGTACAGTGCTTTTCCGGGGTGTGACGGCTGTCTGAGTGAGCCTAGATGTGACGAAATTCTACCTAAATCTAATATATATTATGTTCGTAGTGCAAGGTGGTCAGGTAGGAAAGACATCATTAGTTTGACATCGTTCGCAAATAACCTTGGACAATCATGCGTAACGCAAGCTTATATCAGGTTTGCGTAAAGATTTAAAAGAATGGACCCAGTACAACCTCCTAATAGACACCACTAGTGAATTTCTAGAAGCAAAGCATTGTCAAAACTCTGTACTGTTTATGTCCATGTCTTCAGTTAGGATTCGAACCAGCTCCATAGAACATTGCTGATAAGGCAAGACTTAAGTACGACTAACCCTGGCTTGTACATTACTCTGTCGAAAGCATTTTACAGGTACAGAAGAATGGTTGTTTATTGCTTCTCCACCAACAATTATTGTAATAAATTAATAAAAGAATTGTATTTGGTAAATGATACATAACAGTTTCTTAGTGAGCCGGTATTGAAAAATGCTGGACACACTTTGTCTTGTCAGAAACTGGATTTCTCGAGATTTTACGACTTATAAGGTCTTAGCAACGGAAATGTGTTTTGGCGCGCAAAATGTTGACCTCTATTCTCGTGGACCACCTTTGTGCTTCGGAAATTTTTTATTAAGGCGCGAAGCAACCACTGTTAAATGACGGGATCTAAATGTTCAACATGAGGGGTAAATTTTAGCCATCTTATAGCTGCTGTGGGAATACCATCAGGTCTAGGTAAAAACGTCGTTCTGCTTAATGAAATAGTCATCTGTACACCTTTTAGACAGATGGATGGTAGAAAATACTTCTCCTGTTTTCCTTGCAGAGAATGGATAAAATACAGTTGCTGCAGTTTCAGACTATGCCAAAATCTAAGAATTTACTGAAGCACATACTTGGAATATATGAGCAGTTGTCATACCATTGTTCCAAAGTAAGCTTGGAGTTTTCTGACAATCCTTCGTATTTCTCCCCCTTATCTGCATCCGCGCACAAGATTTCTCAAGATTCCTAATGGCTCTGGTTTCCTCGACAAACCTAGACAGCGGAGTTTGGTGTTCAACCTTCAGTAAATTTTCCTGTACCTGATTTGTTGTCTTTTTCAGTGCAGTGATCTTAACTTTATTAGCTATGAAGCGACCTTCGAGGTGTGATATTGCGGCCATCAGAGTGGGCCGTGTTTACCTTCATCGTAGGTTTAGATTGTCCGTAATTGTGATAATGTTATCGCCACTTCGCTCGTGGTTATGGTCGAATTTTTATGTGATGAATAATCGGTCATTAACCCCTGGTCTTTAGCAGCTTGCCAGATTTGCTTCAGCCATAACGTGTACTCTGTGTACTGCAAAGTTATTGCTCCAGACTTTTCAAATGGTCCGATATTTACACTGGCGAAGACCGTATGGTGAGTACATCCTATTATTAGGTCATTCTTAAATATGAGAACAGATAGATTACCCATGATGACAGCCAGAAGTGAGATGCTAGCTAACTTGGTACGCTGCCTAACGGGATGAGTCCAATCATTGGTACAAAAACATTGGGTTATTTGCGCAAGTCCTTTAGATGACTTAGGCCTACGTAACATCAAGTTTATATTTCTCAGACTGGAATCTTCACCAAGGAATTTGCATTAGTGTGGCGTGGTGGAAGCAGCATTAATGGATGACTTTCGATTTTGAAGTTCATGGAGGGTAGCATCAGGTCTATGAATGAAGCCTAGCAGAGGAGCATAGAACGGAAATGCCTACCATAACGAGTCTTCTAAACCATTGGATGCTTCCTCTCATCTGAAATTTCTGTTAAGCCATGGCTTGTTTAGATAGCACAACTTCTACGGCTTTTGCGCGGTCAATCCTTCCGAAACTGCTGACAACCCAAGCTATTCAACTAAAGGTCATATACAATTGATGTGCACCATGTTTGTTATACAAAAGTTGGGCGGAGTATTAGTGAACATATAATTTCTAGGGGGGTTCTCTTTGGGTAACAGCGAGCAAATAATTGGAAGGACTGTATTAAGGGAATAGCATGAATTGGGATGCAACTGTTTGGTCGTATCACTCTCTATATGCCGTAATCAAACTGTTAGGTTCGGTTTTGTGTTATGGTTCACGGGCACCAACAAAGGAAATGCTGGAACAGATGGCTCATCATTGGGTTATCTATGGTTGTATACGGATACCCTATTGGTGCGGGGAGTATGCTTGGTAAAACGTAATCACTTGACAAAGGATGAGACTGTTCCGTAGGAGGAAGTGGAAGGCAGATTAACAACTGTGACTGTCACTGGGAGATAATGCGCCTTTAGTAAACCCGACGACTGTGGTCCACTTCAGGGAAGAATTTAACCCATTTCCACGTTGTCCGTAAACGTCCTAGTGCAATTAACCCAGTTAAGTCTGTACTTCTGAGACCGGGAAAGCAAACTGCAGACTAAACCAGCCTCATCGCCGGTCAACCCCTATGTCCCACAAATACTCTGAAGGATCTAGGTACAATCTCGCGCTACGATTTGAAGTCTGTGGACTATAACAACGGGGTATTCCGTAACAGACTGGGTATAATGTGTGTGCACAAACACAGCTTCTGTACATGTTTTAAAGAGGACGTCGTCGCCTCGATGCTGCCATCATAAGGCCAGTGCTGCAGTACAGCTGGTCCACAGGCTGCATGATAACCAGGGAGCAGCCAAAGAACATCCAACATGTCCAACAGGTTGCCATCAGATTCATTCCCAGTCTAGGGAGTTTTGTTGCAGGAGGACCGGTGAGTGAGAGTAATGCTGCACCTTTTGTCCTGTCGTATAGTGCAGGCCGATATCACCATTATCCATCATATGTTACATCTCTTTAATTCGCTACGCTGACACAGCTAGTCAAGCTGCGAAAGACATACAGCACACGCAGATACCTACTATTTTTTGAACGGAAATTGATTAATTGTCTGTCAACACATGGCATGAAGAACAAATATGTGTATCAGCTCATAATATTGCAGTGTACACAGTCAGTATTTGATTTACATTATACTTGCGCATTGACAAATTATCTTACGTTGGTGAACCAATTGTTACATCAGAGATTACATGAGAAATTAAAGCGATATTGGTTTACAAAATGGTGGCAGGTAATTACTTCAAGTTATTAATCAAAATTTGATAAAGAAAAATTGAATAAGCTTTTTATTTGATTCCGAAACACAATATTCAGTTAGGTCCACAAGTTCCTCCGTTCTTTATTCGCATAATAGTCAAGTAGTCAATATGCGCTTTATGTATCCGATCGGGTCCCTTTTCAGCACTTTGTAATATCATCTGCTGGCTTTTTAAAGTAATGTCATTAAAAGTGCAAAGTATTAAAACTGGAGAGAATGGCAATCTAGTACAAGTGTATCACAAATAAACAGTCCCGATTTTGCAGCCTCCTGACACTGCATCCTCGAAGCTAGTTGTATCGGCCCGCACGAAGATTCCTTAAATTCCAGAACACTTCCTGATAACTTCGCTCAATACGCTTAAATTACATTAGCAATTATCGCCAAAGAACGGCCTCATTGACTTTGTAAGTAGCTTAACCGAGGAAAATGTCAAAAATCGCTTTGAAAACTGAGGGATCCGCATCACATAAGGCAACGGCCGTGCTCCGGTGAAAACGCGGCAGCTGATTTAAGCACATCGCTATCGCAATGGCTGACATGGAACAACAAAGCAGCCTTTGCGATGTGCCAATGACTTAACTCCTATGTGCAAGTCCATGTTTCAACAAGAACAGGTGAAACGTATATTTGTTCCATTATGTCGAATATGCTCTCTGCGAATGTCATTGTTTAAGCAATTACGATGATGGTAGTGCTCGATCGATACATACAACACAAGGGAAGGAGGATTCGTTGGTATTCGGACACAACATTCCCCCTGGCATACCACACTTGCTGACTCATGCTTTTGTATGTATAAGCCTTAGTACTGACGGAATGAAAACAACGGAAAACGGCAAGAACAACGTTGTTTAGCATGTGACGCGTATGTCATGCGGCGCTACCATGTACCCAATCGTCTCGCTGTCCTTACAAAAGTCTGTTGTCCTCTGTGACCATTAGGGCAGAATTCCCAAGTTCGAATTTCCACTTTGTTGAACAGACATGTCAAACAAATGTCAGTGCAGCGACTGCATGAAAAGCCAACAGGGGTAAAATGATACAAAAGTGCACTATGTCAATTTTCAGTCATGACAGTCGCATACAAAATGCAAAGAAAAAGGATGGAAACTAAATTTCCTCCTTGTCGAATTTCTGACATGAAATCGTGTGCCGTATAGAATCCGGTTACTTGTACTGTACCAACACCACATGAAATATTTCCTTTTGTGAAATTTGTAAATAGTATCCATCACTTTGACAAACCTAAGGCGCTAGCACGGAAAAGATAAGGAGATAAATCAACATGGTTTATTTCGGGACAATGTTCAGCAGGTATTCACTGCGTAGGTTTGCGTAGTTGTTTCATGTTACTAGCAGCAGTATGTAGCTGATCAAAAATGCATGGATTGACACTAGTGTGCCCCTACTGCGTCTGGCGAAGCCTTACTTTTGCAATGGACCTAAGTAGATTCTGACCAAAGCTGGTGATGAAAATTAACCAAAACTACCCAATTTATAAGCTCCGTGATGGAGCTGACATAATCTTTCAAAATGGAATCTACAAGTTAATTTGTAAGAAGCGTTCTTTTTAACCCTCCAGCTTTCACGAGATTTCGCATAAATCTTGGGCTCATTTGGGCGAACCATTTTCTCGTGGGTTACACGTACTGGCTGTGGCTATCTTTCGAGAGATTTCTACAATGGAGAGGATACTCGCTCCGTTTCAGAAAATGTTAGTCTGGGCTCAAACACATAGATATCAACCCCGAAGCTTAAAAATTAACAAACAAGTAACTTTATATATCAAAACTATCACAATAATTTTGTGTAACATTCGTCTTATGTTTGTCTCTACATCCCATGTGTATTTATTTTGGTGAGCCACCCTTACATTCTATTTATACCTGAAGCTTGATGATATTACTACAAGTTAATCATCTGGCCATTTGATGATACTCAAGGTTTATGAGAAATAGACATTACCGTCAAGGTGCGGACTGCGCAATTAAGCTAAAAATAATCCCTCGTAGCAGCAGAGTTAGAGAATCCAGGGTTAGCATACATCTAGAGATTACTCTTGCATGCAGTCTCGGTTGGACAGCTGCACCTATCGTTCGATTAATGTATTGCGCGCCAAACTGCAGTCAAGAGGGTTCAGCACTTCTGACGCTTGTCTTTAAATGGACCACAAGCTTATCGTTTAATCATAAGATTATTGGAGGTAATTCAAACATGTCATCAGTTGAATGGCCTTGGATACCACTCCTTTGATGTTCCAAAGTGTATCACGTTTCTTAAAATAAATAATTTACAGCAACACTTCTCCCAACCGACCAGAGATGATAGTACTTGGTATCTCTTATTTCACTGGACTTACGTGTTAACAACATTAGGGTTCTTGACGAATTCCCTAGAAGCGATCATCCGTTGACCGAATGCTGCTGAAGCCTGCGCATGGCCGATGTACATGATGCATTATCCTTTGTGCAGTTCCAGCAAGTGAAATTCGATCAAGTATCTGTTCCACATGATATATTAGAACAAGTAGTTTTTAAGTCAAGTCAGAATGAGATTTATGCACCAGATTGTTAATATTCGTAGCATCGCACACTAGCACTGCAGATGTGACGAAATATAAGCTTGACATAAAAATCAAACCAAACCTTATTAAATAATATATACATGCATAACACGCGAGCAAACGTTCACGTGTAGTGTTTTTACGTTTCATGAGCACCATAAAAAACCGGATAAATTCGGTAAAACAGAGCTATAGATATTGTGCGAGTTAACAAACCTAAAAATTGGAGTGGATAGAAGTAGAGATAAGATATAGTATAGCAGTATAGTATACTATATAGTATAGTATAGAGAGTTAATGCATCATCCTGAAGAGAATGAACCTGATTAACTGAAACGTGTGCTGATTAATTGTTACATTCAAAGTGGCCTAAGAAGATCCCACACCATAGCGTATAACGAACGAACAGATTTTAGACGAAAGTATTTGCGGATACCTGCGCAAACAATCGGTTCGTGAGTACATCCTGTTAAGTGACCGAAACACAGCTTGAATACCAAAACAACACATACTTGCCATAAAAATCACTATCAGCATTCGTGCACATCGACACCGCATTCGCAAAACATTTTGCTATTTCAACATGGAAACAACTTGTGATGTCGATTAAAAATCCAAACCACGTCTCATGGTTTGGAACTCTTGAATCTCCTCGCTTACATTGTCAAGACTAATTTTGATAAAGTTGCAATCGTCGTAATTTTGGCTGTATGTAACTGATTACGTCATTTTTGGCGTGTATCATGTTACAGTGGGAATGTGCGTTTTTCTTTGTTAATGTAAACATGCGTAGTAACGATGAAAGGAACCAGAAACGGTGGGCAGTCCACTGCAAAAGGATATAAGCCTAATGGAACATACCGAATGTAAAACCTATTTGTAGACGACCAGGAGAAATGATAGGTAAACAACATAATCATTAAGAATGAATAAAGTTGTAAAGTTGTAAATTCAAGGGAAGGGAACTGAAATCATTTTGATTCACCAAGCATAAAAGGCTAATTTTCGCTCCCTGCGAAAAGTTTCTTCAATGCGGTTTGACTATGATAGTTTATGAGATAAATACACACCAATGTACTTAAAAGTGAATAAATTGTGTGTGATCTGTTTACTTACCACCACGCATAATGGTGGAACATTTGCAACTAATTAATCAACCTCTGCGAACCGATCAAAAGGCGGTTTGAGAAGTGTTTTCCAACCTCAGACGTGGGTAAATGTTGCGTAAATAAAACGTTTTGGAAGCGTTGCGAATGATTGATTGGGACGACGTCCATCGATGAAGATCACCTAACGCTGTATGCGGAACCGTTGCTGATTCACCGTTTGTAGCAGTGCTGCCTAGAGCTATGTTGTCAATGAAGATTTGAAGCATTTTCAGTTTTAAAGAAAAGAAGTGGGACATGATAGCGCCTTGTAATACGTTACAGTCACCACAAAGAATATGGCATCTTTCTCTATCTAACTGAGTGAAATGAGATTATCCTACGATATAAGTGCCTAACAAGTTACGTTTGGCAGATGAAAGACTATTCACTGACAACTAAATGAGCAAAAGGACATGTTAACATTACCGAAAGCGTTGAAGAAATAAATATAGAGCCGCACAAATTTGCAGTGATTTTCCAGTAGGTAAATGCCTGAGTGCTGAAGATCAGTAAAAGAAAAAGCACGCAAACACGAAAGAATGTTGGGCGTTTAACTTGTATAAGTCAACAGTTAGCCAAATCACGTGAGGCTGATAATATAATTCACGCTACAAGATAGACCTCGTCCTACAGGAGGCATTAGCATTTCGTGATCTTCCACGCGCCGGAGTCAAGTGATCCATCACCCCAAACGTGGTACGAGCATGATGTCGTTTTTACAGAGATTACTTGACAGACAAAACGTCGGTCATGCTGATTCGATAAAAGTGAAGCAAGGTGATAAAAAATGGGTCTCTGAGATAAACATTTGTGGAAGAAGACTGTGTATGTCAACGGGCAAACAGATCCCAATGGGTCTCTACAATCGCACTCCAGAACCAAACTTGCTCCTCTTCGCTTTGTGGATCAGGCTATTAAGCCAAAGTCTATCGGAGTGAGCAGCCGGAGTGTATTATTTGCCCTCTCGACTCGGTCGACAATTTTCCCATAATTGAGTCTTTTTGTTCTGTTGCTTTTGAGGAGCCAGACGTAGTAGAACTCGCAGAACCATGGCTGCATTCAGAGTTATACACACAGGACCTTGAACTCATCGGTTACTCGTGCTTTCGCTTCGATAGCCTAACGAATGCTCGCAGTGTTGTCTTGTGTTGTCTTGCTCTACATTCGGTCTTCCTGCGTGGAAGAGTTGTGAGCGCCTACCGAAGTGACAATGGCTTGTGTGAGCTACTGTGTTGCTCCATCCACCTCAAGCGCGGAGAACTACTTGTGGGCGCAGTCTACCGTAACTCCCTGAGTTGTTTTTTGGATTGGCTGCTCCATGTTCCAAACTACATGAGTCGATTTTAATTGTCCTCGAATACGATGGCCTGATGTGCTTTTAGCAGGTGTCTCAGATCACAAGAGCTTTTGCTTCAGGCTGCAGAATTTAGGCGCGGCCGTGCACGAGAATTTCATTAATTTTGTCTTATCGGAGAGCGGCACTTATTTACATTTGATTTAGTGGTTGCTACGTTGTCCCAGGAGAGCAGTGGTCACTGTACGATATCCGAAACACGTGCTTAGCATTATCTAAAAGAGACGCTGATACATTTGTTATCTACTCTATTTGCGTGGATCGTAAATGTAGATGATCGCTGCTTCACAAGGTGACAGGTGCTCAGTACAAGTGCCACATTTATATGTGTAATCTTCAAGCGCTGAGAAATGCTGATGTCAGTATAAGAGTACGGAGCAGATTTGAACAAACTCCCGAGGTCACACTGCAGGAAGTAAAGAACATATGCCAAATGTTGTTGAAGTTGAAGCACGATGTTGCTCTGATCCAACAGTCATGCACCCAGAGTATCCAGGATATCATTCACTGTTTCCGAAACACACAAAAAGGTAACAGCGCCGTTTATAATGTTCGACTTCCTCGTTCTGAATCTGACGACAATGGCTACACTGTCTCATGATACTAAGTCAATGGCACAAGGTATTCACGGTGTTGGTATTACCTTCAACAAACACGCTGAAACTAATCTGCTGGACTAAATACAGGTGGGGAGGGTATGTTTCAGTTTGACTTCGAAGCTCTATTGGTGTTAATAACAGCGCCTGAAATCGCGGTGCCTTTTCATCACTTCCGTTTTGCTCCTACTGACTGTAGTTCAGTGGGTAGCAAAGAGGATTTCTATACACAACTTTCAACCCTTCGTCGCCTGGCGAAGAATACTAACATCATGATTGTTTCCGGTGACATTTATTCCCAAGTGGGAAGTACTTCAGTCTTTGAGAAACTCCTGGGAGAGTGCTTCTGAGTAAGTGCACGTCGAAAAGACAGTGGTGATCGACTTCTGCAACTGTGCGCCCATCTCAGCCTTTATCTTAACAACACTGGCTTCTAGCACAAGCGTTCACCCTGCGTCACATAGCACCAACCGAACTCCTCTATATGTTGGACCCAAATTGACCATATTGCCATCAGCTGTAGATGACGCACATCAGGCTGAGGCTGTAGGTCATTTTGGTGCACTGCCTGAATTCCAACAATGTCCTAATGCATGCATACTTGGCACTTACTCTGCTAACTTCAAAGAAGTACATATCTGCTAACCTTACTCGCAACTTCAACTCACAGTCTGTAGTTCAACGATATTATAACGAAATGGCTCAAAATTTGTCAGAGAAAGATGAGGTTGGTGAGCCGCACGCTGAATGGGATTATCTCAAGTTTGCCATGGGAAATGTTTCTAACTTGTGCTGTGCATCCGACTTGAAACGTCGCGTGAATGGACCTCTGAAGCAACTGCTAGGTTGATCGAAGCAGTGAAACAGGTTGGAATGGGCACGTTTGCAGCGTGTCCATAACTCCATGAACCGACGTATTACAAGGAGTCTTCAAATCAACCGAGGAACGTAGGTGGTTGGTAATGTACCGGTGAGGTAGAGAAAGCCGGCGCTATTCGGAACAGCCGAATGCTGTTTCAGCTCATTCAGAACACTGGTCCGAGAAAGCCATCAGTTAGCGAACCAATATCTCAAAAAGCGGAAAGTTAATCCATTCTCTGTTTTTTCGGCTAGCTGTTCGGGCGGAACAATTAGAAGAGCAGTTCCGCAGGCCGGTTGCGGCACTGCTAGATGCCGAGTCAAGTCAGCCGACATGGGAAGTAGATGGCAGACTTCTCACTTTGGAAGATATTCAGCATGGGCTTTTCGTGTTGAAACTAATCAACACAGCTTGATCCGAAGATCTTCCACCAATTTTGATGAAAATTGTAGGTGACTCCTTATTAGTTAGGCTTGCCTCTCTACTTAACACGATTTCAGACACTGATGAAGTGCCTTCAGATTGGTGCCTGTCAACGGTCGTTCTTATCTTCAGGTAGGATCAGGATGGTTTGTGCAAAAAATCACCAAGACGTAAGCTTTATTTCCACTGCCTACGAACTTCTCACGGGTATTATTTTCCGACGAGTTACTAGTATCTGAGAACCGGATCACTAAAAGCCAGGCTGAGATCCACCATGGAGGTGCTTGTATGGATCACATCTTTACTCTTCGCTAATTTTTGGAGCAGAGACGCACATACAGACGACAGAGTATGGTGGTTTTCCTTGACTTGAAAGCCGCCTTCTACTCTATTGACCGCGCCATCCTGTGACACTGATTATCTATGAAGGGGGTACCGACTAAATTCCTTTCCATTAGGCGGTCTCTCTACCGTGACTTCCTAGGTCGAATACGTTTCTACGAGGAATTGTTTCCGGAGTTCCTCATGGCAACTGGGGTTCGGCATGGTTGTCCTATGTCTTCTTTCCTCTTCAAGTTCGTGATATAAATGAACATGAATGACTCGGTTCTTTCCCACTCTACCGGAGTGGACGTTCTATTAGGTGGCCAACTGACAAACCTTTAGTACGCCGACGACATAGCGCTCCATGTGTCTAATGCAAACCCTACTGGACAGAATAACGTGTAGCGCTTCATACTTCGACATGAGATTTGCACCTTCAAAGTGCAAAGTGCAGTTGTAGGACTGGAACCATACACGTCCGGTTCTAGCTATCACCTCTGGTGGTTACATCACTGAAGGAGTTACTTCGCGTACCTGCAAGGCCTGTGTGGCTTCCCATAAGCTTAACCATCTATGGAGACGACGAGACATCAGGCTGTCAATGAAAGGTTGGGTGTATAACACTGCGGTAAGACCGCGGTTATTTTATTGATCAGGGACTAGGCCAGTTCGTGGTGAAGGCCTTAACCTGTTGGTCATATTTGACAACTGGTGCCTGCGCATTATTGCTGATGTGGTGGAAACACTAGGTGAGCAATTCTGAAGTCCGCTAGCTGGTTTTTGCAGGAAATCTTCTGGTTCCTCACACGAGTGTTTATTGAATGTTAATCGCTTAGGTTGGCTAGACCATATCCTCCACATACCTGGTGATCGGCTTCTTCAGCATACATTATACGCCCTGGCTGCAACAAGTTGGACGAAACCGCTAGGTGAGAAATCAAGGACGTGGAATAGAGGCGTGAAGAAATTGACTGAGAGGCCTGGTCAGGCTGCTGCGTGCCTTAATCGTGAATGGAGGCTTCCAGATTGTCTACGCTAATGGTTGGAAATGTTTTCAAACATGAAGCAGTCATGCCGCCAGTAGCGATTATTCAATCGGTTTCTTACATCTGGTTGTTAACTCTCCTTCCATTATGATTCGTCTAACGCACCTCCTTGTTTTCATTTTCTTTAAATTATATTTGCTTTCAACCCAGCTGTCTTGCTGTCCTTATACCTGCGACTTTAGTCATAGCATCTGAATTCACCGCACTTCGTTGCTCATATATTAGTTTTTTGAAGGAAATGGACAAAATTTACGCTATTACTCCAGCAGTCAAACAGTGTCGAACAACTGAGGCAAAAAGGAAGAACTTTAAGTTCAGAAGAGTATGAATCATTGAATAGCACCCCAAAAAACTGAGATATGTAGATAATTTCGTGCCTGACTTTCACGTTGCAACAACCCTTCAAGTATTTTCTGTTTGGTGGAAGACTTTCTTTGTTATCCCGCGGAACAAAAGTTGAGCCTTTGGTGAGGTTAATATCTTCGACCCATTGAACACATACCTATCATATACAGTACAACAGACGGAATGGTGAGCGAGGAATTATTCATCTTCTTGAATAGAGAAAAAATTATCAGCAAGTCTCTGGCTCGGTTTCTAAGAGAGTAATCCTGCGCAACGCATAGGACGGACTACTTAAACCCCATTAAGGCTGCCAAAGACAACGGAAACAGCGTTAAAATTCTTTTCGTGGACATATAAAGGCCTTCGATTGAGCGTGCCGTCAGATGTTACTCAACAGGTTCAGGCAATAAAATTTGGCCAGCCGTTGTTTCCTCGGTCTTCCTCATAACCACTTAGCAGACAGCAGATGGTGTGTATCGGTAACCATTTCTCTCGACCGAAAGCTGCCACCAGTAGAGTCATTCAAGATTGTGTTCTTGGACCACTCCCGTTTCTCATCTATGTAACCGATCTGCTCCAGACAATAAGGTGTTGCACTGTTTTTCTCTTTGTTAATAACAAATAAATTCGTCTGCGCACAACAAGCTGCATTTAGGCAAGAAGCCGTAGTTCCTAATAAAGATGAATTATCTGCACTTAAATCCTGATGCTAAATTGGGCTAATGTCATTTGCAGTTGACAATAGCAGTATTCTATCGTTTAGTTACCAAACAAAGCCACACAGTCAATTACTACAAAGCACATACACTTCGCTTCCTGTGTGTGGTATTTGTTGCTATCACCTTTTCTGAAAATTTTGACCAACTTTAGATGGCCACGAAAACCAATTTTTATATCATCTGATCTCACCTCTGGCTTTACAAACCATAATAGTGTCTTGTATTATGCACCGTATTGTATTTTGTACTCTATTGTATACTGTATACTGTACTGTATACTGCTCATTGGTCTATTCAAATCTACAAATGACCGACCAGCATGTACATGGGAGGGTCAAGCGACGCTTCATGAAAATATTATGCAATTATTCGGTCAAGTGGACCTGCAGAGAGCGTTGCGATAAGTTTGAACTTGACACAATCTAGGTTTCGAAAAAAGAGGCTGAACCAGCGTTTCATCTACAGAATTATAAATCTTCTTATGCACAGTTCTGTTAACGGTATCTACATGTCTTTAAAACCTAAATACTCGATGCTCAACGTGTAGACAACGGTTGCAATGTCAAAGTTTACTACGAGGATTAGAGAATCTTGCTACTTACTCCACTACACATAACTTGGAACACGATTCCAATGTATCCCAGGACATTTTGCACACTGCGCAAGTTCAGGCGTACGATTGAGAAGCAGTTAAACATTCAAAACGCAGTTGCTATGTTTAGGACATTATCGTTTCTTAAGTGCGCTTTCGAGAACGGCCTTGATGGTGCCTGACAGAATTACGAACAACACATCTATCCGGACGAGGTGGACACGTGCCTATGAATATTGGCTGAAATTAGCTTTCACTTTTTATCATTTATAGGCCGAATTTCTGTCATGTATTTTGCGGTACCCTGATTCATCCGCATGACGAAAAACTAGCACAAGCTTCAAAGGAGTTATTTGCCTAAATTTGCAATTTATGTTCATAGCACTTAATTAATTATGTAACAGCATGGAATGCTCGTTAACACACTGAAAGGGCACTTCTAGCGAGTGGCGCCTTACGTTTTTAAAAAATATACAACTAATTTATTTATTTTCCAGTCAAGCAACATTTATTTGAGCGAATGCCGCTACCAGAATCCAATCTCTGGGTAGAAAATACAGGAAAATTAGTACTTACGTACACAGAGTCCGGATAAAGCAGTGCCAAAGCGAAAACGTAATAGTTATTAACAGTTTCCAAGGTATCAACGAGTACTTTGACGCTGCTACTAGAAATGTTATGAGAATTCGCGAACCACATTGTTGTAGAGCGTACAGTAAAAATGTCGTTAAAGGTAAACTAGGAAATGCATACAAGTTAATGCTATTATGGCATGTGATTACGGAATAACTAACGAAGGTATCACTTTGACCGCTACATTAAAAGCAAGTAACATCTTTAGAATGTCCTCACTAATCCATCTTGCCGATTTTGATTTGACCATCAGTAACAACGACAAACGAGCTTGTATCTTTGAAGAAAAAGAAAAATCGGTATAAAAATGTGGAAAGGAACACACTAAATAAGAATGACACAATCCTCAGGATAACAGGCATTTGGCAATCACGCAGACAGAACGAGTATTAAATTCGTGGAATCATGTGAACTGGGATGTCGTATAAACAGTGGATCGCTTTGCCAAATACTTCGCATTCCTGCTAACGCGTTACAAAATAAATACATAAAGATAGATGATGCTTCATGTCCGATCCGTAGTTTTCTGAATCCCGCACGCCGCATTTTTGTTGGCTTATGTTGCAAGTCTTAAGATTAGTGCTACAAACGTTTCGCATGTAGATGAATGCATTTGTTCTTCCCAACTTGCTTTTGGCTTATAGCCAAACACGGCAGTTGAACCAATCTCACTACAGTTATACAAATCTCTTGACCTGGTCTTATTTGTCATTTTTGAGTACATGGTCAATTTTATACAAAAATATAGATCCTCACTCACTGACACGTTTTAAATGCTTTGATTAAAACGTTGATAATCACTCATTTCTTCATGCATTTCCGCGTCCATACATTCAGCCCTCACCATATGCTCTGACTGATCGGTTAAACTGGCTTTAAATGGCGTCTGGTCGCAACTCTCTTAGCGGGTTCAGTGACTGGTTATGCCCCAGTTGACCGATGCCTCGGTTTGGTGTTGCTTGATGAACGTTTGCATTTTTAGTGCAAATTTGCTGTGTATCCTGGATATAGATAACGTTACTTTTCGTCTGCAAATGGTTGCGATTCGTAAAGTTATTCCCTGGCCCGCTTTTGGTTTTGCATATTCAATTGACCTGGTAGGTTCTATGCGCTGCGTAAATGCATGACCGATTAGTTTAATTTAGTACAAAATAAGTCAACTGACGTTTTAAATAGGAAAGTTCGAGTCGGCAAATTTTTCAAGGTAAAACATTTATAGTACAAACTAAACCCTCAAATTCCTTATAGCATCTGCATTGAATTTCCAGTTGCATGGTAGACAGAGAGATAAAGTGATAAAAACAGCTGGAACGCTAAGATATAAATGTGTACTAATTGCTACTAATTTTCAATCAAAAGATAAAGGTATATAATTGGATAGGATCGGCCACAGCGTCAATATTTCCATATGCACTAACCTAGTCTGACATTTGGTAATATTGGTGCATCATATACAACCGGCATTAAGGTGAATCGAGTCCAGGATATTCATTCGCAAGTTTAGTACTTGGTCGTCCACAATAAACTTGCGTTGCTGTTACCGCTACTTGTGTTGCAACAACCTTGTCGACAAGTAGCTATGCTACATTTTCCAGCTGGAAAACACGTGGCAACCTTTTGTTCCTATTCTTAGGTAGATGTTGTAAATACTACACAAATGTTTCTTGATGATAATTTTCTGGCTTTTGTGCAAATATTGTCTCATCTTTGATTAATTTATTCAAGAATCCACCGGTGTCACAATTAGTTGCTCTCACTGTACAGATAGCGAAATGTTTGCACCAAACTTAATGTTTCAAGAGCAGGATTTCGCAATGGAATATAATTATCTGTTTTTGGGCCCTGTAGTGCTCCAGTCTTGCATGTGTAAACCATGTACCAGTAAATTAATTGAGCAAGAAAATATTGTTAGGGCATTAAACTTGTCATTTGTTTAGAGTACTTTTAATAGGTGTGGACATACAGGCTTACTTAATTTAATATAATTATTTGCAACGTCCATTTTACCCCGTGAATTGATTCAGCTGCCTAAATTCAAGTTCTCATGGCAAAACGGTCCTAGCTTTCGAATTCACCCTAATGAATCACTGATTCTAATTGCTATCATCCTCTGGGTATCATTCTTTACATTTTAAGTTTCGTGGAAAATACCAACTGGAAAACATTACTTTCCATGTTCCGTATGCGCAGTTACAAGTTGTATTTCAGGCATCCCATGCAGGAAAAGCACACTCATCGAAAAATTTTACAAATGAAACCTCTAATAACTTTTCGTGTTAAATCGTGGCATCAGTTTGGCAGCACGAGTGCTCAACTATTAATCACTAGTTTCCTTAGAATGTTATCAACTTTTGGGCTTTGTTTATTACTTTAGGTAATATGATGCAAAGTTTTTCTAATGCTGCACTTACTAGGGTCATGCAACACCCGCGAACACAGATAGAGAATTGTGGTGGAGGATGTGAAGCTATTTCCCCACCCAGTGTGCTTCAAAAGGCGAGAGTTAGATAGCTGGGGCAGTTTGCCTAAACGCATGATGCAGACCACTTCTGCTCAGTGGTGCAAAACGTAATTGGATTTATATGTTACCACTATTCCATCTAGAGAATGATTGGAGTTAAGATAACATCTCACATTTGTGCGTTCTGCTATATCATAAGATAACGATAACAATATTTATGGATAACAATTTTTATGACGCTTTTCATCATAGTTTGAAAGAGTTGTACAGAATTCCTTCCTACTCGCCCTACAATACAGTATTCAGTATGCAGTAACAAATCCTCCTTTAATGAAACAATCAACGGCAGCACAACAACGTCTGGTAGAGTCCGTTGACTTGACATAAAGTTTATAACCCCTTTGCGGAGTCAAATGACACCAATGGCTTTGCAGTATGCTAGACAATTCATATAATGGAACAAACAGAATGATGACAACATTGCTACTAATATATTTCTTGTTGTGTAATTAAGGATGTTGGCAACAGGGATTTGCCTGAATTAAAATACTAACAGGAGTTCCCTTTGCAAGCTTTCTACTTCTAATATCAGAATGAACATCATTAATTAACTAGAGATTTGTTTCTTAATCCATAAAGCTTTGCCACCTCTAAAAACCGAGAATCGCTGAAGGGGATTCACATAAAAGGTGGAGAGTTAACTTGGTGTTCATCTTGGAGAAATTCAAAGTATAAATTTTACACTGCGTCTAAGTACATGTCTAGGTTTTTGTGGTTCCATTCGGTGATGGACAACTAAGCGAATCTTCGGTAAAGTGTAACTAAATGCCTGTTAGTGCAGTATGCATTTGTTGAAATAAACCAAAGCTGTTATGTATCCAAAATGATATAGCTGTCTCAAAACACTAACACTACTTATATTTTGTTTGCGGTCTGTTTTCGTAGTGCGCGTTATTTTCAGGTTGTAGCGAGTAATTTCATTACGCACTGCTATGCTCTCTGGTGTGTACGTCACTCATTCCAAATAATGCGGACTTGCGATGTCACTTATCCCAAATAACAGCCACCCTCATGTTTGGACTCCGAATGTTGAGAATGCAAACGTTTGCAAATAGTGTGGCAACTTCGCAGTATCTGGCGGCCTTTAGTAATAGTAGTACTAAAGCTACTACTACAAATAACAATTAAAATAATTTCTAAAACTATGGTGGATGTAACAGTATGGAGACAGATCATGTTTTCACGGAAGTTTTTGGGTTTTTATTTAACATTTATTTATAGACGAAATTACATCGGATTCTTAAGGCAATTTGTTAAAATCATCTAAAATGAGCGCAGCTTACCTTCATCTACAAATCTTAAGACCAGGACGTAGGTTCCCCAGTGTTCAGTGAATGAGCAGTATAACACAGAGCATAAAGAGTGTAAAAGCAAACGGTGTATCGAAAGGAACCATAAGGTGAGAAGATATCAGATGCACTGATGCTTTACGTAAGGCATACAGGGGGAATTGACTGAAGCTGCACCGCGGCGACATGCAAGCTCACTTTGTTGACATAGTAGGAGCAAGATAAAGGCTCAAAATGTTTCGAATGCCATTAAGAATATGACTCAATAAATACGTAATGCAGCATAGTATTTGTTTACTCATGATTTTGCGTACTTGACGAATGACAGTAGACATACTATGCAATAAGGCCAGAAGGAGAGGCTACGTGTGATGCAGTATAAAGGCGATTGGAGTCAAGAAAGATCGACTGATAGATATTGGTACCCAACGGTGATGTACATATTCAACTATATGTTCAGTCACAGTGAGATCATAGGACTACGAATAATAGAATAATTGTAAGCGTAATTCTAATTTACTTAGTTAATAATGCTGTCATGGTGGGTTTGTCTCTGAGTAAAAGTAGTCAACTGGGGTTTGTGACCTTCAAGACAGGAATCAAACTAAGAAGCAACTACACGGTTAGTATTCTTTCGGTGGGCAGCTTATCGCAAGCATAGGTTCTCAGTGGAGTGATTACACATTGAATTTTCTGAATTGGACAAAATTTTGGCTACTACGTGTAAATCAACCTTCAAAAGAATATTTCATGTTGATGCTTTAAGTGGTAGACTAAGTGGAAGAAAAATCTAATTCTACTAACAGAACAAATCAAAGTGTAAATGCGGCAAGTATCTAACGCTTAGGTAATGTTAGTTTTCGGCTGCTGTATAAATAACCGGATTAAAGTTTGTCTTGGTGTGCACAACAATGGTTCTATATCTTTATACATATATATATATATATATGTATATACATATATATGGCTACGGCAGTGGATAGAACATGTCTTCAGAAGCACAACGAGAAAATTTCCGTAACGGAGTAGCGGACTTTGAAAGCTATGCAAGGACCTGTTTGTCAGTACTCGAGGGAATGCGACATGATAGAACCCCTAATAGACTTCAATTCGTTTTGCTAGACCCCACCATGAATGTACTAGGGAATACTATCGTGTCAAGCACCAAAGGATGTTTGCTACTGCTAAACACGCATTAATAAAGATAACTAACACTTTTGTGCATATATACGGAGTCGAGCAACGACATAGGTCTTGTAAACAGTATCTCTCAGGCGTTTGGATACAGCATCGGCAGTAACGTCTCCCTTAAATGTTAATACACAAAATATTGCTTTTCTTAATTACGTTCCTTTTATGCGACCCTATCTTGCAATCTTTTAGATCTTCGAGGACATTTGCTGTTAAGGCGTCCATGATTTCTTGCAGTTCCCCCTGACCTTGTTATGTTTGCAAGTACTACTGTCTTAAAGTCAAAGGGGCAAAATAGATTTCATTTGTGCTATGGTAGCACCTCACTTTAAGAGCTGATGTAGTGCCAGGTCTAAGCGTGTTCTCCGTACAAGGCATTTTTCTATCCGATTAATTGTCATTACTGATAATACATTTATCCAGAGATGCCAGCCGAAATCCGGACTCCTGTGTACAGGTGAATTGTAACATTGCATATGAGTTATTGTGCGCTTTTCACAATTGTAAAACTTGTCCTCACTTTGTAAACCATAAAGTGTTATCCGTATAATGTGTATAAACTTTAATTTCTCTAATGTGCAATCTGGCTGAGTACTGCTCTATTTCTTTTATAAAGACATCCGCTAAGATGCGCTTCCATGGTGAACCAGTTATGGAATCATTAGATCAATCAATAGATTTGTTACTAGTCAAAAAGCAAAACTTGGCTATTACCGCAGGTAAATCGTAAAACGGGATGTGAACTTACTGACAAAAACAAAAGTAACTCTTATCGGCAAACACACCAAACTTTCACTTGTGCACTTGGTTTGGTTTTTTCGTGATGTGTTTCAGTAACATTGGCTGTCCCATATTGCCTGTGGTGTAACGCTTCCGCAATTAGAGTTTTTAATTCAGTCAATGGAGAAACAAAGATGACGGAAATCAAGAAAGCGGTTCCACTAGTTGGACACACTAATTGCGAAAAATTGCCCGTGGCATTCCAGCCGACTGTACTGAGTGGCTAACTTCGAGTGATGGCATTGGAGGGAGGTGTCGTGACATAATTCAATAGGGGTCAACATGCGTGGGTTGGATCCTTTAGCATCTGAAAATCCAAAATAACTTCCCCGAGTAGGCGACGGTATTGCTCACCGAAAACTCCTATAGTCTATGCTAGTAAGTGAGATGACTCAAGCGCTTGACATAATTTGTTCCTTTTCTTTGTGAAGCTCCAAGAGCAGCAGGATCGTACTTTTTCCAGGGATGTCAGACATGAATGACCTATTCAACATGTGGCCTCATGTAAGTGATGAGCGTTTGTGAAGTGCTGGTTGCATCAAACCGTTCAAACGCTGTACGCTTAGTGGCTTTCGCTGCTGCTATTTCAGCCTGTTTTGAGCAACCGAGATTGGTCTGTCCGAGCAATCCAAGATCATTTTCATTGGCGACAATTTACGAAAGATGTTCTCCTAGCCTGTATGCGTAAGTTCTCTGGTGGAGTGTGCTAAGTACTCGACATTTGGCAGTGGTGAACTCCAGCGTGTTCTGAACTGACCAGTCGTGTGCCCTGTCGTAATCACTTGTAATGCCGTGTTGTCATTCACCGTCCTGATGGTTGGCTAGATTTTGAGATCGTCCGCGAAGGGTAAAACATTTGAATCAATCACTCTCACGAGGTTGTAAATGCAGATGAGGAAAAGCCTTAGTCCTAGGACCGAGTCTTGTGGAACCCCACCTTGCGTTTCCATCGGGCCAGATAAGGCGCTACGAACTCTCACACGTACCCATCTCAGAATGGGTTCACCTGTTCCATAGCTTGAGAAGGATAAGGTTGTCGTATAGACGATCAAATGCCTAAGAGAAATCGAGGAACACAGCGCCATCCCTCTCCTCCGCGTCGAGAGATTAAGTTCAGCTGTTAGGGGCCAACAATTGGTTTGTGATAAATGAGTGGTTTCGACGGAAACCATATGTGTCACCATTGAAGATAACTTGCAGGTTTAAGGTGTACTTGAGTAACGGTTTCTTCAGTAGATTTGCTGAAGGATTTATGAGCACGTTCAGCAGTTTTGCTAGTGCGCAAATATGTTTCGCTGGTTCTAGCAACAAAATATTTCTAACCAACGACCGGGCATCACAAAACGTCATACACTTGTTGGCCACATTTCGTTCCCTTATCTTCCCCATGAAGTTGATAGTCTAATTCACACAATAAGTGCAGACTATAAAAATAGCATGAAACATCTGTTACTACTAGCAAAGCAAATGGAGTCGTTTACGAACATAATTAGAGGAGATGCCAATAACATATGCAACCTTATACACATTGTTTCAGTTGAAATGTATTGTCATATTGGATGTACAATTTTGCTGTAATTGTTACTATACACGACAAGATGCCTGCAGCCAAGGTTCATATGGTGTAAGTTAAATTACCTTCGTAAAATTGTTCAAACTAATTCGTCCCTCACACCTTTCCATTTCTTAGGCGAACTGTTTACTAATGATTTCATAGTAATGTGTACGTTGATGACTTAGAGAAACTTGGCAAGTATGAGCTCACACACTTTGCCAATCGCTACTATCCCGTCGCTTCTTGGAAAAATGGACGAACTTAATATCTTCACCTTCTCGTGATTAGGCAAAACTAGAAATCATTTTTCTGCAATAGACGGCTCCATAAAAGTGTTTAAGAATCAGTTGTTGCAATTCACCGTTTTAGTCGTTTTCGGGCTGACCGAATATGGACGTACCGGAATTGTGGTGGCGGTGTCATAGCACTTATTAATGGTTCATTGTTCCTACTAGTGAAAAGTTGCTTCTGCTACTAGTCCCCGCGTATTGACGGCCTAATCATAAAATGTAGGTCAAAATATCTGAGTTAATGCCGCAAAGTTTTACTGTCAAATATATATATATATATATATATATATATATATATTTTTCTCTCAGTTGTTTGGACTCAGAAGCAGAAAAATTTGAGGCGATTTTACGGCTACCGTTCTTGAGAAAATCGACCTGTTCCTGTGTATATTTTCTGGTGATTTCAGCTGATTCAACGCCATAGTCGTTAAAACTCTGGGGTTTGTGAATACGTACGGATAATATTCACATATTTCTCAGGTACACCTTTCCTGAGTAGACAGTCCCAAGGTGCATGTCTATCCACCGAGTCGAATGCACCTTTGATATCGAGGAACACGACAACGATGGGCCGCCAATCACTTTCTAACTTGGACGTAGAGGTATCTGCTCGTGAGTTCTGCTGCATCAGCGATGGCTCACTCCAACTCTTCTACCGCACCGGTTCAGTGGTCTACAAATTCACTACCTCCTGTCGACGTTGCACCTCTGCACATAGAGCTAACCCAGCTACACTCATGTAAGTCATGCGGAACTGACAGGTTTCTCCTGTCATCCTCAAGTGAAGTGGGGATTCCCTTGCCCAGCCTTGTCTACCTTGTACACAAAGTATCTAAAGCAGAGAAAAGTCGGAGGTTGGAGGACTGCTGCCATAACACCAGTACCGAAGTAAACGACGAGTAAATATCGGCCAATTGCATACACCGCGGTGGCTGTGAAGGTTTTCCGCGAAAAATATTCTTCTAAAGATACTGACCCACTCACGTTTGGACCATCTATATTAGTTTGCTTGTTGAAGTGCAAGATGTACACAATGAGTTCGGTTTTGCCGTCGGTAGTCAGTGAGAATAACTTTACACATCTTTGAGTGGGTTCCTCACAGTTAGACACAGGCAGACAGCCACCACACATCCAGGAAAGCGCTTGGCGGTCGTTTCGTACTATTGTGACTCGTCAGTAGCGCGTACCCACCGAATCCTGCCGGATTCGAACCCACGACCTTACTCTTGCGAGTCAGCGAGTTATGTCACTTAGCCATGGGCGATGACAGTGGACCGCCATGACTGATAGCTAACTGTGATATAGCGCGGCTCATCCTCCACCGTCTTGCCTGTTATGCATGTGCAGAGGAGAGGGCTGGCCCCCAGAGCAAAGACTTCCTTTGCAAGCCGCCACCAATCGAGGTGGCATGTAAGCTGCTAAGGCGACTACTGATTATCTTTAAGTAGTAGGGGGAGTTGTTAGGCTTTTGTGTAGGTTCGTCACATACAACTAATCAGTAATCGCCTTAGCAGCTTACATGCCACTTCGATTGGTGGCGGCTTGCAAAGGAAGTCGTTGCTCTGGGGGCCAGCCCTCTCCTCTGCACATGCATAACATGTAAGACAGTGGAGGATGCGCCGCGCTAGACCACAGTTAGCTATCAGTCATGGCGATCCGCTGTCATCGCCCATGGCTAAGTGACGTAATTCGCTGACTCGCAAGAGTAAGGTCGTGGGTTCGAATCCGGCAGGATTCGGTGGGTGCGTGCTACTGACGGATCCCAATAGGACGAAACGGCCGCCTAGCGCTTTCCTGGACGTGTGATGACTGTCTGCCTATGCCTAACTGTGACTAACCTACACAAAAACTTAATAAATCCCCCTACTACTTACAAACTTTACACGTGTTTGCTTCCTCGATTACGGCAACGCTTTCGGAAGGTTTACCCGTGGATTACTGCTACAAAGTCTGCAAACTTCTAGTGTTCAACCTTCACTAGTCTTTTTTTTAAATGATTATTTTGCCAAAGTGCTCAGATCACCTGGTTCGGCAACAATATCTCCAAACCACTTACCACGAATTCCGGTATTCTTCAAGGAGCCATTTTGCCACTATTCTTATTCTCTAATTACGTTAACTTTGTATCTATCCATGAGGAAACTATTTTGCTAAAAATATGCTATGGCGTTTTCATTAATGTGAGTCATCCGACCTCGGACCTTTCAGTCAAGTTGTAAAGTTGTTTAGATGAATTAGTACAATGGTCTAACTCCCGCTGCCTGAATTTGAAAGCATCCAACTGTAATGACATACTGTTTTCACTTCATAAAGCAGCTCGTTACCATGAACATTTCACCAAATGTCAATACTTCAGGTTAAAGTTAACAGTTTGAGCTTCCGTATTTCAGTAAAGTACCTTAGAGTTACTGTGATCCACGGATTGTCGTGGTCACACCAAGTGAATCAAATACTTTGCGAATTCAGGTGACTTTCGTTCTACGTCACTCGGTTGCGATCATCCTGTGTGCCATACAATTTGATTCTGAAGTTCATCACTGCGTGCATTCTGCCACAATGAAAGCATTACCCTCCTATACTATCTCTAGACCTACCATTTAAATATTTCAAGCTGTTTGACAGGTCACTGAAGCATTTGTCTCTCTGCGTGGCATTCCAAAGCCAACACTGACTCAAACAATTGCACCTACGCACGTTAGTTCATGCACTAAACTTGTTTCCAAATTGCTCACCGACATTAGTAACTCTCTTCTCAAAGCACTCTCTGATTGTATGGCTGCCTCGTCGACCCGACGAAAGTGCAGCACAATATACGTCCAATCGATTGTTCACGGTCCGTCGGTCCTTCACCATTTAATCTACATCTATTTGACCAAAACGCTTTTATCAATGAACTAAACGGTAAATTTTAGCTGTGAGATAACATTTTCACTGCGTTTTCCCTTTGGCTTCTATTCTGCAGCATTTGAATTACTTTTTTCTCACGTCATCCGCATGTGTCTCAAGGCTGAAAATTCATCAACGAGCATACCTTAGTTGACTTTCGGCTAGAGAGACAGTATGTACGGAAAACCTGTGCCAAATATGTAATAAACTTTACACTAGGAAACGCGCTACCCAATAGCATATGGTTTCCGAAGTGTGCTACGTCCAAGGTTGCAAGCACGCTCCAAAGTCAAAAGGACAAGATTTCAGGGTGCGAAGGCAAAAGGGATTCTTGCAGCACTCCGCACAAATTTTCCAAGCAATAGTAGATATCTGACCTTGAAACTCAGCGCTGCTCATGTGTCCTTGTAGCCAGAGTTGGTGTCTAATATCACAAACATTTCTCGGTTGACATGGACAAATCTGACATGCAGTTAGTCCAACAAACTAAACTAATCGCCCAATGGGTACCAGGAGAATGCTTGTAGCTAGACTGCGTAAAGATCGGTGAACAAACACACAAGTGCTGCAACTTTGAGACGATCTACCTGATAACTGTTACCTGCATTCTTTTACCCAGAATGAAATGGGCTGGGAAGATAAGTCTACTCAGTATGTCACTGAATCATACGCGTACTAAAAAAGCTAACGGGGCTGTTGATTGGCTATGTTTGTCCCAAATACTTGTGTGTTTACTGGTTACCTGCCCGATGGAGAGTGCAGTTTTGGTCTAAGCCCTAACCGCCCTGCTAGTAGATGCATGTAGACTCGGATGAAAGCTTTCATCGGAAGGGTTAGGTAACATTCAGGTAACACTATTACGGTAAATATATGTTTGCAGGACAAAGTAAACAATTTTAATTTGTTCAGAAGCTGTTCATGCTAAATACACTAGTCTACCATATTTCAATGTAACTCAAGCTGGAATTCAATGCAAAGCTGCAAATGTATATTCGTTAAGTTCAACTTTGAATTGCACCAAGTTGCTTTACGTAATTTATATCCTTTGCCTTCTGTAAAGCACCATTAACTAATGCAATTGATATACTCCTATGCCGCTTATTATAGAGGTCTAACTATCGGAGTTGGTAAACGCAGTCAGTGGGGAATAACTCATTGCCCTTCTTGCTCTTAGGCAACGTTACCAATAGGCATGCGCTAACGTATGGTATACTTGACGAGAACAAGGCGTTAGTAACTACTACAAGTCACTCCTCAGGTGATGTTGGGGTATCCAGTCTTCTTAAACCTATATCTCGCTGGCAGGAGGTGATAGCTGTTAACACATTCGAGAATCGGCCTTCTCGGTTTGCAACGCTGTCCTTGGGGAGCCTACGGAAAACTAGGATCCGCCATTATGACACCTGTGCGTTTGCTTTGATTAATATTCTAAGGCATTCGATGTATTTTCGACAGCTTTAATATCCACTGTGCTGGGAATTCGCTAAGCAATCTACGAGGAACAAAAGCCGAGGTAGTTGATAGTGTAGACCATATACATCGGCAGTGGATTCCCCTCTCGCATAAACCAAACGACGAACAATGCTCCATTCGCAACTCATAAAGTCACAGTTGTCAAATCACAAACTTGTGTAACGAAGACCTTGAAGCAGTTAGATAATATTGGTAATTTGAATATAGGCATAAGCAAGTTTACAGGTGTTAACATTTCGTATTTTCTCCTTAGTACCAATAAAACAAAATGCAAATACGTAAGGCGGCAAACCGGGTGAGACCGGAACAATTTGATTGCGGTGGAAGACATATATGACACCCCTACGCGCGTGCCACCCTAAGGCTTCGGTGCAGTTGATGCTGTACTTGGAATATGAGTTTAATAGAGCTGATCGCGACGGTCTCGGTAAAACTTAGGAAACGCTTTCTGACTTGACTTAAATACATTGCAAACATTGTGTTCGGATCAAACAGATGACAGGTGACCAGTAAATGCCTACCTATGGATGAAGCAGGTGGCTCACCTTAACAGGTGCTATGAGCGACCGGCGAGTGGGTGATTAGACGCTGTAACCATTTATTCACCTGTTCGCTTGCGCTAGGGTCTAACATTCTGCCCGTTCTGTAGATATAATATAATGCACAGCTACATGCAAATTAGCAAATACAATGGGGATTGGCGCCGATAAGTTGTCTCTGCGTCGTTTGAGAACACGTATTTGATTAGTGGGCTGGTAAGATCACTTTTCCCCACCTAATAAGTTCTCTGACCTGCGGGGATAATGCGCTTCTTTGTCATCACACCAGAAAAATCATCTTTAAATAGGAGCTCGATGCAGACTTTCTATTAAGCAACTGCATAAATCTTCGGTCCCGGTATCTTCACTTGACTGTTTCTGGATAAACCACCTTGGATATTCCTTTTTCAACGACGATTTTTGCTTGAGTGGTTATAAATAAGCGAAACTGACCGTGGCGCATGTAATTCTTGCACGGTTAAATAACCTTTTGACTAAGGTCCGCCTATAACACATTAGAGAGAAGGAAGTAAGCAAGTAGTCCTCGGACCAAGTCGGTTTTTGACATACTGCTGTCGTGATGATCCCATCTGCTCTTTGGCAAATCAACAAGTCCAAATATATAGCAATTAGATTTCTCTAGTTCACAGTTCACTTAAGATTTGTATGTACGCTATTCATGTAATCGGCCAGATACGCGATCTGATATTCCGATGAGCTGAAGAGCAGTATCATCCACATAACGCCATATTTCTCCACCCAACTGCACAGACACAACATGTTACTATGCTCAAGAGGCATTTCCGCCAAATGCCGGTCATGGATGGCCTTTCGTTTTGTCTCACGAGTGTGCTGATTACTACCGTAAAATTACTCTTGATTTACAGAGGAACACTGCAAGGTTCGGGGGCAGAACTCACTAGTGGACAACTGTAACTCCAATATGTACGTTTTAAACTCATCAAATTCACTCCTCGACGCCCCACAGCTGGTGAGATTATCGCTCGGAATAGATTAAAAAGTGCCATCTGGTAAGCTGAACCACTTGTTCACAGGGATAGAGGTTGCAACTGTTTTGACCGGTTAGCAGAATTACAAGTCTAGTCCACATATGTCTAGGTGGTTTAGAAGCAAACTGATATTGCCCACGAGGTCATAATGTCGCCAGTGCGGGAGTGTGTTGGCTTACAAGCCATCACCTTCGTGCACAACAAGAGCTGAGGATGAACGAAGTGGTGGTAGTTAAACCATACGAGTACTCAGGAGACGTTATTATGAACAGGGAGGAATACACACAAAAAATGCAGGTGCAGGCAAGATGCAGAAAAAGCGGAGGAACACAAAAATCTGTTTCCGTCGTTGGCACAAGTTCCGCACAGTACTGTCCTCAGAAAAGCCTCTCAAGGCAGTCGAAGCCAGACCAACGTTGGCTAAGAGAACACAAGACCAGTGATATTTTACCACGAGCCCACCTGCCTGCATTTAGGAACTGCAGCGTAGTGCATCTTCCCAGCCGCACCAAGAAGAAGACACGCAATCCGCCACAAGTGGCAACTAAAGGGTTAGGTAGTGGATGCTCTGTGCAACAGCCCGAATCGGCCCCGGGCGGTAGACCAGAAATCCGCCTATAAAATGTTGTCAGCCAGCCCCAAATGGTCGACATTACTTCGCTGGATCCATTAGTGTGTTCAGCTACGCTTCCGACACCCGTTAATTTTAATTGGGTGTGTACAAACGCGCAAGGCCACATCAGAAAATTGGCCGAGTTTCAATCGTGTTAAGCCTCAGTGGGCTTGGACCTCACTATGGCCCACGACGTCCAGATCTCACTACTTGGTATGTCACCCTTGCGCAACGATCAACTCATTATGTAAGGGGTTCCATTCTGTAGTATTGTTCCGACCTAAACCTCGACCGCGTTAACGACCCAGAGGTACAAACAGCAGACTATCTATTGTGGAGCCTACGCCTAAGGCAGCGCAACATATGCTTTCTGGCCATTGTATGCTTCCCACCATTGTCTACTATGAAAACTTAATGACACAATCTTACAGTTACGTTATCGTAGCAGGGTACTACAACTTGCGTGCTCTAGAAACCCCGGCCAATTTCGCTGAGCAACTCAAGGCGGAACTGCAAGAGCCAATTGCTGGTTCACCACTGCACAAACTTGTCAATTCTCCAACGAGTTTCAGGACAGAAAACAAACCGGCCATCCTGCATCTCGTTTTCACCAAAGAGGAACTCGTGATCGACGTAGTAAAAATGGACACACCCTTGGGCCGCAACGACTATGCGACATTAGTGTTCTACTATATGTGTTACGCAGAGCACATCAGCGCATCAGGGAAGAACAAGCTGTGGACGATGTCATATTTCGCTCAAAGTCCAGGAAGAAATAGTTACACATGTGCAACTGCTAACCTCTCTGTGTCGTATCATTTCAGGAAAACGCAGATGTAGTAGACTTACACTGTAAGACGGATCAAGCACCGCATGTAAAGATGACAGGGCACGAGCTTCGTTTGCCCTCGGACACTGTACTGCCGATCGTTCACCATGAACACATGGTCGCGCTTGACCATATAGTTCAAATACAATCCAGTCTGCTGTGTGCGCAGAGTCGCATTTGCAAACTTCGTAGCGCCACTGGGAGGCGTGTTTCGATCTCAAGACCTTCGGGAGTCCCTTCAAACTAGGTTGCACCATCTGGCTAAAGGCATTCGTAATCCCAACAGGCGTCCCTGCTAAATTCCATCGTCAATGCAAAGAACGAACGTCGTTGAGAACGTACTAGCTGACATAACGTACAGAATTATGAAGCCTGGCCTACCGGGTTCATCGAATTTTTATCACCAACAGGCTGAAGCTGAACAAGGGTGTTAGTAACTCTGAGGACAGTGTATGCTAAGAAGGGGGACATTGTAATAGAATCGCAACCGTTTGGATAAAGCGCCGTTCGAACTACGTACTAGATTCTTCCAGTATCACACTAGTAAATCTACTCAAGTTCATGGATAAACAACGGCATCAACTATGGATAAACGCTAGCACGTTATTAGTTATCCCTTTAATTCCCGGTCTTAGCCTTGGCATTGTTGACGTTGACTATCTATCTAGCTATCGTCTTCCGCTACATGCTTGCCAACTAGCGATATTCATATCTTCATATTAACCCGATCTCTTACTAGGTGATTGCGATAACTTCATCCAGCAAACTATGGAGTATCCGTTTTGCCTTCCAGCTCAATGGGTCTAGCACGACCTAACTGAACGTGAAGAAACTCGGATTCCTCGACGGGAGGCATACTAAACTGCCTAACGGTGTTCTCCTGAGGCCTTTCATCTGCCTTCACATTCCGTCTTGGGAATACTATTTCAACCCAGACTACCGACTGCTTGTACTTAAACTTCGAGACTACCTGCTGGTGCGATCACGTCCCTATATGAACCAAGATATCCTTTCGTTGATTATTGTGGTGTAGGTCAAAGCGTTGACAATAAAACTCATATTTAGCCGATTCTGGGCTGCAACCCGTGGGAGCATTCATTATTGCGCCAAACAAACGTTGTTTGCATGCTTTGCTGCTTCACAGTCGGATGCAGACTTCTAGCCAAATTGCGCATGGTTATTTACTATTGGAATTGAAGCAAGTATTGCTGCTTCTGCGCATAAACGAAACACAAATCGTACATCAGCCTGCTCCAGGGCTTCTCCACTTATGTCTCCCGATGAGTTTGGCGTGAATGTGTCCTGCGAACGATCCGAGAATTACATAAATTCATGTTCTGCAGTGTTGTGCGCATGTATAGCTTTTAGTTTTCCTAGGTAGAGGAATTGGGTTAACATATGTAACCAGAGCCAGCGCCTTAGTTCTTGAAAACCTTACCCGCAAAGCGGTGAGACGATTAAAGTATACAGCAAACCGTCATGAGCCGTTAACACGATTTTCGAGTTGCGACTAACTATTCATGGCGCCGGAATAGTAGATTATAAGGGTACAGGGACAAGAAAAGCTTTTCTAGAACATCCGTTTCGTTGCTGAATTCTAATACAGTCAACAGACAGGTAGCTCAAACGCCTTCTTAGTCTTTGATGGTAGTCCACACAAAAACAAGTAGTAATCGAGGTTGATCTTTCACCCTCCGTTAGCTACTTCATTCCGGTTAAAAGTGGGTGGTCACTAACCCTATAGAGGGAAACATTGGCTTTGTCACACAGTTTTACTATCTTTTATAGTATTTAATGCATAAACGGATTGCTAGACGAACTCCCCACCATCCGAGAAGCTGCGTTGATTGTCCGCGACTAGCTATTAAACCCAGCTGTGGAACGAACGAGATTCATTCATACTTGTCCTCAGTAGGAATGCTTCTTGATTCACAAACTGCGTGAGCACGCGGCAGCGTACAAGGAGCCCGTATGACTGTCCCTATGTAGCTATCCCATATTCAGCCTCGTCTTGCATCCCTATTCCTCTACTCGTAACACCACATGGTATCACCGTGGTATCATGGTATCATGCTATCACCTCTGGATTCACCAATGTCACGCTGAGAATGCGACCGTTCAAAGTGCTAGAAATATGATTATGTTGTGCTTCATGCGCCATAGCCACAATGGTTCCAACTTGAGATTCTCACATTGTTCAGAAAGTGCCCGTTTTGAAGAAGCACCTAATAGGCATTTCGTGAGCGCACACTGTACTTCTCCCAATGCGATCGCCTTCCTTTGAGCTGTTATGCACCATGGTACAATATTCTGGCATGTGTTGAATAAGTGATATATATGAATCAAGTATTAACTCCTGTAGTGAAAAGGTCCTAAGTAACTGTTTAATGATCTGTCTCGCCCTCACAGTGACATAGCCTACTTGTTCACAGAAGTCAAATGAGCATGAACCTTGCAATCACAGCTCTCATACCGTAGGTCAGATATGGAGTGTCTTTGTCGAGCATTACCGCTAACAATCAAATAGTACTGCAAAATATTTTGTCCGTAGAGAAGAGCGTATTTCATTTTAAGCACCAAGTTTCAAGGCCGTGGAGGTCCAATCGGATTGTGCTGACAATGTCATTAAAGGTGACGGACGGAAAGTGTATACGAGTTTTATCACTGTTGTAGATACAGATTCATGTGCTTGCGCTTGTATATCAATACTTATGACCTTCCTCAACGATGTATTTAAACTTACTCTCCTCAAGCTTTGTTGTCAAGGTACCTGATAATTAAAATTGCAACCTGGCTGACCAATAATTTCACGGATACGGAGATCGCTCTTCCCCGTTTGTCCGACTCAAGTAAATATCAACCAAGTGTGGCAGGTAAACTAAACGTGTACCATGGCAATGCTCTATATGTCCAAATCGCTGAGGACCCAGATATTCACGTTTCTGTTTCACTATGGTACCGTCTGCGACTAAAACGTAGTGATAAATGTTCCCTTGCTCTCGTAGACCGCCCTTCCTAATCCACTCTGGAAACAAAGAAGCGTCTAGCTTCTGTACTGAAAATCGTTCTGACTCAGCTTAACACACACATCCGCCTTGCAGAGACCACAACTAGTACATGCTAAAGGATCCGGCCTGCTTCGGTTTAAGACCGAAACGTAAGAACTAGTCGCTGGTCTACCGCTTCATAATCACTTCACTTCCGCTATGATATTTAGAAACGGGAACGAACCGGTCTTTCTGGACATCGAGTTTATCATTGAAGAGCTTATGATCAATGCAGTAACTGTTAGCAGCTCTTTGGATCGCAGCGATCATGCAATGCTGAGTTTCTACTACGTCTGCTACACAGAAAGGTTCAACAGTGATGTCGAACAGGTCCGCATATTAACACACCACTATATTCTATGCGGTTTCAGCAAGCTCATTGATTGGTCATTTTTAACTGAACACCTTCCATATATCGCTCAGGAAGAATTAGTCAACCAGTTCAGCAATCTGGAAGCAAGTGGCATCAGAGTATACACTCCTTTGTTGGGAAAAGGTAACGTCCTTCCCGAGAAGCAGGACGCAGAAAAGAATCGCCCTCAGTGAATCAACTTCGAAAACACACAAATCGTATCCGAACATCGGAAAATGGAATGCCCACATTTAAGAGCAATATCGCCATGTCAAACTATGTTGGTGATGATAAAGTGAAACAACAACAGGATTTAGCCGGGAAACTCTGCTGCAATCCGAAACTACTTTACAGACATGTTAATAAATTTCGCGTCCACCCTCTAAACACCGTATGTGAGCTAGCGCGAAGGGTACAAGTAGCAGCAAACGCTCTTGGACATCACTAAATGTTTACATTCCGAAATGCAACATTTTCGTAAAGATCACGTTACCAGAAGGATTTAGCTGCTTTTCCTTTACTAAAGTGGAATTACTGTTTCTGATGTCACCACAAAAATTCCGTCCACCGAATCCGGATAATATACGCCCCGCTTCTTTGTTGGTACTTGCCACGAGGTTGCCTGTAACATTATCTCAGATTTCCCATCGCTGTCTTGAAGAGATTAAATACCAACTTTGTGAAAGCGTGGAGTGGTCACTCTTGTTTACATGCAAGGTATTCGTGCTGTGCTCATAACCTACCAGCTTTACTTTTTATGTTTGCTAAGTTTATGTAATTTGTCTTTACCGGAACGTTTATGTGCTATGAAGAAAAGTGAAATATATGGATGAAGAAGCAGCACGGACTCCGCCAAAACCGCTCATGTACCAAGAAAACGTTCTTTGGGTCGTACATACAGAACGGAGTAAGTCGAGGATGGAGGTGACGTCAATGCGACCTACATTGATTTATCGAAGGATTTCAAAAGAATGGATCACCATATTCTTCTCTACGAGCTTCGGAGCTGTGGGATCGGTGACCACATCTTGAGCTTCCATTATTACGTCCATTATTACTCCAAGGCCGCTTGAATGTGCGGGGTTGTAACTTCCTGTCCAAGTCCGGGGGCCCACAAGACTAGGTATTAAGATCACGGATACTCAGAATGCTCACAAATGACCTGGGATGATTTGCTGAATAGTCCAAGTGTAGTCCAGGGCGATTTTAATTGGGCATACTAGTGGTACGCTCGGAACATGGTTGAGTTTAGCTCTGCACGTTTCAAATATTGAGCATCCGGCACCACAGCACCTACGAAGATCGACTAAAAGAACGCTTTTCGCGATCTTTATGAAAGTGATCTTAGGGTTCTCGTCCATGAGAATCTGAGATGCTAAAGATGGGCTTATGAATTACAAAATGCCAGCTAACACCTAAGCTTACTGCGGAGACCGTTTGGCCTTTTTCATCTCACCATTTTTCCAAAATGCTCAACGCTTACATGAAGTCATTTGTAGAATACGCCATCTAGTTATGGCATCATTTTGAATTAAACTGACACCCTTGATATTGTGCGTCTAAAAGCGAGGGCAACAGAAAATGTTAAAAGAATGTCTTACTTCCTTTATAAGTTTAGATTAAGGACTCTAGGATTTGCTCCGTAAAAAGATAGTCCTCTACGGTGTGACCTAACGTAAGTCCATCTGATTCTCGAGGTTCCAATCACCCATGCCGGCCATTACTTAATCGCAAAAGACACGTCACCTAGGGGCAATTACTTGAATTTAGTTAAATGCAATTTTATGACATAGATGTCATATATAAGCAGGATTAATTATACTTCAACGTGCTTCAAATCCGCTTTGCATCGCTATCCGATATTTCTTAGTGTGATGCTCCGACTCTCTATACTGCGTGAAAGTCAGAACTTAATCGGATATATTATTTAATTACGGATGCTGAAAGAGACAAGAATTATGACTTGTGAGGTCAACATGAGCTCTCTCTTAGAATGCTGCTACATTACATACAGTAAGCTAGGTAATTGTGATTTGGGAACCATGGGAAATGTCCAACGTGTTTCCACCAAAAGCGTCTTTGATTACTCCACACTTGTTCCTTATAACCACAAATGCAGTGAGCTCTGATTCGAGCAAATATGGTTATGCAGATTACATTTAAATCGCAGCTTCCTACGCAACCTTGTGTGGTAAAGATGCATTGAGAACACAATTATTTGTATTTTAGGTTAAAAACTAGCTATGAGGTACACAACATAGAATGTATGATTGCAGTACCTTCATTTCGGAAACAGTCAGACTGAACCCTGAAGTTTTGCACAGGTTGGCCTAATATAAAGTGCACTGCCTGGTTGTATGTACAAAGCCTTAAGACCATTTAACAAAATGATATCTTAAGAAATGAACTGATCTTAAATGCGCAAAATAAACCATGATAAGTGGTTTGAAGGAAGACCTGATCAAATATGAAACCTAATGAGCACAAGTTTCATACGTGGAAAAGCAAAAATGTCGACAGAAGGTGAGAGAAGGATATGACGATAAAATGGAAAGCAAAGCAAGATGTTGGGATTATCAGCGTAGACGCCCGTTCTGAACGCTGTCCGGCCGAAACTGCGTAAAATTTCCACTAATCTCAGCCTTTGAAACCAATTAGACCAATCCCAATTTTCTAAGTGCTAAGATTGCTTTGCATTCCAGTTACATATTTATATATATATATATACTACGTTCGACACAAATAGTGCACAAATTATTAACTCGTCCCTGCAGGTTATTTCCTCTGTCACTTAAAACCTAATGTTCACTAAGTTGCTTCACTCATCCGCTGGTTCTTTATTACTTTTGCATCTCCACGCTCACCGGTTGGTAATGGATATTGTCTTTCTGACCTGTTGGTTGGAAGTAATGCTTTTACTCTCATCCCATTCTGAAAACTTTAATTTTTGTTAAATTAGCCATATAAACCTTCTACCTGCAGTGACTTATAAACGGCATTCGGTTTATTCCTGCCGCTCGTTATATCCTAAAATATCCCAGCCGAAGTGGAAATTTTATTCTCTCGAAATCTCTCTGTCATCATTATTCGCCAAGATTTTCAAGCAACTTCTTATTGACCTATTTGTAACTGCTTGAAATCGCCTCTCGCTTCAGGTAATGGATTGAGGCTTTTAAGCCAATACGTATACATGCGAAAGGCTCGGCCACTAATTCAGTTGCGTGATCAATTTGATCCACATTTTATTGTCATCTCTTTGACATGCTAAAGTTGATGCATTACTAGAAATAACCGAATGCTTGAACTGGCTAGGTGCCCTGAGAATATACAACGTAGGTAGAGAAATAGTCTTTAAATATATCTGCCACCTGATGGTTTAGCTGCTATTTTACCACGCCGATACACTGCCAGATGGGATATGGAAATGCGCGCAAAGACTTTCAAAGGAATGCCCCGCATAAAAGCGGTTTCCATGGATGGCTCTATTGCTTTCCTTGATTATTTGGTAACCACTGCAATTTTCGTTATCCCGTTTCTTATTTGCATTAATAAAAGCGTGTGAAATTCTTTAAAAAATTCCGTTAGCATCCGTTGTATATAACTTGAGCAATCACACGATTCCGGCAAGCTCACTGCATAACTTGCCCAGGGCAATCATTCGAACCGCAAATCGCACTTTGATGAAATGCACCGCTTTTTGTTATTTTTACCATATGACTGTGTTTGATTTGTTCCTTTTGAATGCATCTTTGTTATACAATATCTACCTTAATTTTGCTAATCGATATCATTCATTCTTTACAGCCAGATCATTACAGGATGTACACGTTTTGTGGAGTTGACGGCACACACTATTTTTATTGCAATTTATGGCAGACATGCAATAAATAATTTCGTAGAGATTTATAATAGCCTCTATGTTTGTAGGGATTTAGTTACATCATAAATGTGGCTGTTTCACCAATTAAGTAGTGCTTTCGTCTCTGTGTAAGTTGTACACAAGCCACATCAAATCCGAGAAATAATTTAAATCACAGCGGACTTATCGTTATCATGCAGAAGTCCACCATAGTTAAACAAATGGAAAACAGATTGGGCAGGTCTTATCCTAAAAGAGGGTCGAAGCATGAAAAGCTCATGCATAATCATTGATCTATGAAAGTTATTTAATATTTTAAGCTCATCTAAAAAACGAATACATAACCTTGTCAGTTTGAACATGAGGACGCACCAGAGAATATAGGGAGAATTCGAGGAATCGAATATTGAATAATCAGTAAAGAAATCTCTTGACTTACCAATGGTAATCACCTTACACACAGAGGAAAACTGTACCACACTGCTTTTACCAAAATAAACATAGCGACAGAGTGCTATCGTCTAAGTTCCTAGTCCCTCGCCGAAAATGGCCGAATCTCCATTTCTTGTTATCAAGCAGTAACAGCACCTATACATACTATTGCTAAACATATTCCTCCTGTAGCTCATTAACATAATATGCCACGTGTAATATTCCTCCGGTCTGGTGTTCCAAAATAAAGCACATGTGCGTGACCAAAACCATTCGTTCCCTGGGCCCGAACATTGCCTTAAACCAAGCTCTTCCTTGTCCAACTAGTACGACGGGCCTTAGTAGAAGCAAATAGATACAACACAAGATAAATACCTCGTAGACCTCCGGATGCTCATAATACAATCGCCACGTAAGGGGTCCATGATAGAGAGGCAACTAAGGGAGCACAGAAGAGGGAAGGAAAGAGTGCCGGAGAGGAAGAATAGTGTAGGGTTAAGATGAAACAACACTCATCGACGTCCGCGGCCCGGTTACACTACGCACAGTGGAGGCCGACAGATTTTAAACCACGGTACAATTGCTGCTTCACTCAAGAAGTCGAACATTTTGTGCTATCGGAAAGCAGGTATTCTAAATATCAGTGGCACATTCATAATAAGTCAAAATGATCACGAAGCACGCCAAGTTGACCAATGTTTTAGGCTGTTAATAGAAGTCTGTTATGCATTGTGTCCCAAGGATGTCTTATAAAGCAGTCCACACGACTGAATCCAATGAAGTGTACCAAGATGACGGAATTAAATTTTTGCTCAAATCGATATGCTTCATAACTGTGGATTTCAATTCGGACAACTCACTTGCTTGCAGCAAGTGGCCAAACGCATGAACTATGCGTCCAGCGGGAAAGAATGACAGCCATGTGACACCTGAAGTATACTGTCTGATGACAAGTTGTGCCGGGTTCGTTGAAACAGTCTCTCAGTAAGTGGCCTGATGTATTGTTATAACACCGACAGTAATGACATCCCAGTTTAAAACACGGCATTTGATTTAGTGGGTACGTGCATATTTCAGCTGGCGACATCCAAGAACAGTCGGATTCTCCATATATTCTTAGCTCCCGTTCAGAATTTGTCATGCGAAATGCACATAAATGGTGCCAAAGGCTCGTGTAGATAAACAGAACAACCTTTAAAGTATTCATGTTCACCAATGTCAACGTTCGACCATGAATATTTCTGGAGACTAATGAGCCTATATCTTTATCAGTGAATACATCTTGGAACAATCAAGTGCCTGTCTCTACTACAATGTTACGAGTGAAAATCAATTCAGCCCTGCCTTTAATTCCGTGGTGTAAAGATTAGTTGAGTGTGCTAATAGAACGGGAAAATGGTAGAGTGCGATGCTAGAGATTTGAGAATAAGTAGATCTAATATCCGGACAAAACTGTAATCTTTTATGATCGGTTTTAGGTTCGTGCAGTGAGAAATGGTTACACTGCAGTTAGTTCAAGACGGAAGAAACACGTTACACGCGACTTACCAATTGTAAATACATCTGCTCGTCAAACGATTCCTCTATTGATTAGTCAAATTCGGTCGAGAGCTTGGCGCCCCACAAATTTAGGTAATTCAATCCACTCACAGTGTACGTCAACTACCGAGTGTTGAGTATTGTTTGTGGTAAATATGCTACGGAGTCGGTAAGCTAATCGCTCATGCCCGTAGATAAATTGTCTGCAATTATTATATTCAGAACTTGCGAATGTGGTTCTGGGGTAAAACTGTTGCAATCATTCTTAATAACTAATGCATAAAGGATCGGTTTTCAGCAAATCGCTACGTTGACCGCTTGAGCTTTGATTACTTGATATGCTGTCCAAAACCACTGAAACCGAACATTGAGGTGGGTTATAACGCTACGCTAAAGGACACATGCTCAAACAGATTGAAGTCAGCTAGCACCATGTCATTTCATTCAAGGATTCATTATAAATTTTCTGTCCTTCCAAATGTCAGTATATGATCGGATTTCAAATTTGCCCGGTCTACCTAGGATGAAGTCTCTATACAAGAATGCACTTAGGCGATCATGAAAATACAGGCTTGCCTCACAAAGCCGATAAAAATAATTACTGGATTTATTAATATATTTACTGCCAGCTGACCTTACCTTGCACAATGGCCAAATAAGTGGTAGGATATAAGAAATAATGGAATCTGATTGACAGAAGTTAAAGTGGTTGTTTCCAGTGTTTAAGCTCCGAAGAAAAAATACCGTGAAATTCCCACTTCACTCCTCAAAATGCGTAATAATTAATTCTCATATTTATACGAGCTATATGCATAGACTTCAGTCTTCTTTGATGTACGCTGGTTAGTTCGGGTTCTTCTATTCCAGAAAATAGAGCAGTGGCGGAATATCAGTATGTAAGGTTTTCCGTCTGGCAGGACTTTTCCCTATAACACGCCGCATTTATCCCCTTAGCAACATTGCAATGTGGTAGATATGACCCGCCACAAAATGAAGTAACTGCTCCTTGTTTCGCTGCGGTCGAGCACGGAATCCCAAGAGTCTCCTGTTGAAACGAATACTGGCACGACCATACGGTCACGTCCATCTGGCGGAGGACTTCAACCTGCACGCAATCGAAGTTTCAGCATCGCACAGCGAACATTTCAAGGCGGATTTGCGAGAGGTGATCGCCTTTGTTCCTCTGTACAATCATGTCACCTCTTCCACGCGATTCCGAACGGGTGACACCCTCTGTTTTGGACCTTGTGCTCTCCAACAAGGAACTAATGGTCGACACCGTGACCATAGATGCACCACTTGGCCGTAGCTATCACTCGACATTGCTCTTTCGTTACATCTGTTACTCGGAGTACATCAGTTAGAAAAACGTGGAAACCTATGTCACTACACATTACGATAACCTGTCCAACCTCGTTCAAGAAACTGACTGGTCCTTTCTGGCCAAGAAGCCGCCCAATGTCGCCTGGATGTTGTTCATCAACCAATTCACTGAGCTAGAAGCAAAGGCTTCAGAAAGCAAAGTCCTTTGCCCGAAACAAGTGAATTCGTTCCTGAGGAGCCGTACTAGAAAGTACATAGCCTTAAAAGATTCAGCCTGGAGCGCTTACAAAACCTGTCCAAGTAACCTGAACTGGGACGCTTACAGAAATCAACAAAACCACTGCGTCAAGTTGATCCGCGAAGATAAACTCCAAAACCAAGAGAACTTAGCGTCGAAATTCAGTACAAATTCCTAGTTGCTGTATAGACACGTCGAAAAGATCCGCAGAGTGCAGCATATGATCCCGGTTTTAAGTGCAACAGATGGGCTTGCACAAATTGCACAAGATGCAGCCAACGTGCTTCATCAACACCTCATCCATACTATCTGGAGTGGCCCATCATTTCATCCGCTTTTTACACAGCTTCCATTGACACTAGGGTTAATCCGCGTATCCTTCATAGCAGCCAATGTGATGAAACGCTAATGTCATTGCGCGTGCACAGCTCACCTGGCGTGGACGACACCAAACCGAAAGCCTTGAAGACAGCGGCCATAAACCTTGCAGAAACATTATATCTGTTCTTCTAACGTTGTCTCGACGAAATTCTGGTTCCAACAATGTGGAAACATTGACTCGTCACTTCTATTTACAAAAGTGTTAATCGTTCGGAGCCCTCGACCTACCATCCAATCACGCTACTCCTAGTTTTATCCAAACTAATGGAACGTATAATTGCAGAGGCGCTCATGGGATGTCTTGAGAGCAACAACATCCTAGTGGCACAGCAACATGGATTCCGCCGAAATCGATCCTGCACTACCAACTTGCTGCTAACTCGAGCAAGCTGAACAGAGTCAACCGATGCCAGAGTGGGAGTCGACGTTGTCTACCCGGACTTCTCGAAAGAGTTCGATCGTTTGGACGACCGCATCCTCCTGCACAAGCTTCGAAGCTATGGAATCGGTGACCCTATACTCAGTTGGGTCAGCAACTTCCTCGCTCAACGTCAGCTGAATGTGAGAGTCTGCAGCTCCATTTCTGACCCAATTGACGTTCAGTTTGGCGTGCCTCAAAGATCGGTTTTGGGGCCACGTTTATTCTTCGCATTCATTAAAAAGCTTGGCAGTGCGCTGCAGTCGAATTTCTTGCTATTTGTAGATGATATCAAAATCTAGCATGATATCAGGTCATCGAATGATCACATGGCATAGCAGAGCGACCTCAACAGGGCTTATGCGTGGTCATCCGCCAACCAGCTCCAGTTCAACGTGACTAAGTGCAAAGTCGTAAGCACACGCCATCAGCTTCTCTATGAATATCGACTTGGGGACCAGCTGTTTCAACGTGCTTCCCAAGAAAACGTCCTCGGGGTGATCATGCAGGACGACCTTGGTTGCGCGAGACAGGCTGAAAAGGCATCCAAAAGAGCCAGTCAACAGCTTGGACTCTTACGGAGGGCTTTCGACAATTTTGAGCCATCAATCTTTTCGCAAATTCCGAACATCTACATGGGGCCTCACGTGGAATATGCGATCCAGGCCTGGCGTCCCTAGCGCAGGCGCGACGTCGATGCACTTGAAGCTTTGTAACGTAGAGCGACCAAACTGGTTAGAGGATGGTTTCATCTCTCCTACCAACACAGACTACAGCCCCAGAGATTGTACAGTGGTGAATTTCGACCTCAGCGAGGACACCTATCCTGGTTTACTTAATATTGACGAACCCAACTCACCCATGTCGCATTCTGTTGCAGTTGAGCCAAAATACCAACCTGAAAGGCCGTCAGCTCAAACTGGCTACGCACTGCAGTCGACTTGATTGTCGACGAAATGTTTTCTCCCTCCGTGTGGCCCGTGTATGGAATGCACTTCCGACTCACGTTATCCTTGCCCCTACATTAACGCTATTCAAAAAGCGCCTCGATGAATAGCTTTCAAACTTGCATTACTTGATATAGCAAGTTTCATTTGGAAGACGAGACAACGCAAACCTACCCATGTGCTTAACAGCCCTCTCCGCAACCTGGATATGAGGATACACGCAGAAGTATCCATGTGGTTAGCTGGAAAGTAGCTAAACTGGATTAACCTATCACATCTGTCAAATGAAGAAACAAACGAGTGAACGTTGTCTTTTCCTTTTTTATTTCTCACGCACTTACTAAATTATAACAGCTCCTACTATTATTTTGTGTGTGCACATCCCATTCCAACTTCAAACTATCGTTATGCAGTAGTGCATCTAACTCGGTGGAGGCTCGAAATAACGATTTACTTATTCGCTGCTCCCTCAAATTTTAATTTTTACTCCATCCATTCCACTGGACATGTCAAGTACATGATTCTTACCCGTGATCAATTAGTGTCCATCGTTTATTGTTCATATATATATATATATATATGTATATATATATATATATATATTATATATATATATATATATATGGATAGATCCTGAAAGATGGTCTACCCACCCCTGCTACTGTTGTGCCATTGACTCATGTCCTGGGCGCCTACTCGTGGCGCCCGATGGGTGCGAGTTGGGTTTCGTCATCCTCCATGCTAAGATCTAGGACACCACTCCGAATGATTCAGTGAAATGACCACGAGCTAGGCCCGCTGTCTTTCGAGTGTAAATTTAATCGAAGGCTTTGGCTGAGGACCCGAGTCATTCTCCTGTCAAGGGTGGCGCTCTGCCAGTATCCTAGACCATCCTCTTCGGAGGTTAGGGAGTGATCGATGGCACTCTTCCCGTAAAACCTAACCATGGGAGGCAACAGGTCTACGGGTTATAAGATCACAGCTCGATTGGCGTAGGGCACGAGCGCCACGCATTCTCTCTGACGGTGGGAGGGCACCTCCGGGTGTTAAATGATTTGTTACTGCCCGCCTCAAGCCAGACAGCCCCTGGTCAAATTGATGCAAACCTGCCAAAACCCACCTGCGTTTGGCCGTGGTCCCAAATGTATCCTACTACGGTCGCAACAGATACACAAATCGTTCCAGTACCTCCAAGGCTGCGTGTGACGGCCGTCAAGCAGATTCCAGTCTGTCTCTGCAATCACATGCCCGAGCTCGATCTGCTCCCCACTGCCTTGTGGGTCAGGCTATTGAGCCAAAGGCTCCGGGTGGAGTCCCTCAACCAAACCTCCGAAACACAACCGCCACCTCGCGTTCGATTGTCCACCAATACAATCATATGCCTGCGCGCAAAGCAATCAGCATCGGGTGCTGGAACGTGCGCACACTACTGGACCGGAAGCCCAGTGAGCGCCCCGAGCGACGCACTGCACTGGTCGCGATGGAGGTGGCGCGTTACCACATCCATATTGCGGCACTCAGTGAAACTCGGCACGCTGAGCAACATAAGTTGCATGAAGCAGGTCCTGGCTACACATCCTACTAGGTGGGCAACGCCGCCTCAGCACCACGTGAACATGTGGTCGGATTCGCAATATCCGGTCGCCTCCATGGCCAGCTGGTGGGTGAACCAACAGACATCAGCGCGCGACTGATGACTGTTCGCCTACAACTCGGAAGAGGTAAGTTTGCAACTTTTATAAGCACATACGGTCCGACCATGTGGTATCCTGCTGACACGCGTGATCAATTCTACACTCACCTATTCTCCGTAATACTGTCTGTACCGAGGAGCGGCCGACTATTTCTGCTGGGTGATTTGAACGCGCGCGTTGGGCGCGATGCATCGGTTTGAACTGATGTTGTCGGCTTGCATGGCATTGGTTCAGTGAATGCAAACGATGACAGGCTGCTCTCACTGGGTGCCACTCGGCCTGACGATCACGAACACTCGGTTTGCACTGAGTGCGAGTGATATAACAACTTGGACGCACCCACGGAGTGGTCACGCTCACCTGCTCGACTATATCATCGTACGTCAGCGTGATATGCGTGAAGTGCTCATGACACATGTTCAGCGTGGAGCTGAGTGTGGCACTGATCACAAGTTGGTGCGGACCAAACTGTACATATATTTTCGTAAATCTATGTATTACACTCCCGTTGTGAATCGGCGTAAATTTAACATTCTCTCCCTCAGTACTGGGGCGAAACGTATTGAGCTAGAGAGGGCGATAGCTGCGCGCCTGTGTGACGTGGACTGCACAACCACGGTGGGCGACCTGTGACACCCCATTTGCGACCAGGTGGAAGCTGCTGCCGAGGAGACCATCGGGCGCGCAAACTGTAAGCGGCCTGATTGGTTTGATGAGAACACTGTGACGATTGACGCATTAGGGTCTGATAAGAATGCTGAATTTGCTGCACATATGGCAGACCCCTGTGACATAGGGAAGAATAGTCAGTTTCGTAAACTTCGATGGCGACCGACCCGAGAGCTCCGTCGCATAAAAAATGCATGGTGGACGGAGAAGGCGAAGCAGATGGAATGCTACGCCGAATGCTGCCAACACAAGGCATTCTTTGACCTTGTGGGTGGTGTAAGGACCGGGATCAGAGCAGCTGAGGACGCAGATCGATGGTAGTTCAAGCGCTACCTGCACACAGACTGCAGACATAGTGCAGATCTGGCGGAAATACTTCTACTGTCGCTTGAACAACCGTTCAGATATCGTGTGGCCTACATTGAACAGACTCAGGCAGCAAGATGTGAAGACGGGTCTGGCGGACACGCCGACACTGGATGAGACGCAGAAAGCACTTGCTCAGCTGCGAAACGGCAAGTGTGGCGGGACCGACGGAATTCTGCCTGAAGTATTGAAACATGGCGGACTCGCGTTGGTGACTGTGCTGCACCACTTGGTGCAACACGTATGGATTGAGGAGGAGGTGCCTGCTGAGCTGAAGGATGCCTTTGTGCTACCACTATGCAAGGGCAAAGGTAGCAAGCAATGTTGCACGATTTATCGTGGCATCAACTTGTTGAGTTGTGTGGACAAGTTGATTGTCCGAATCCTGCTCTACCGCCTCGTCAGTCAAGTTATGGATCCGAAAGTGGCGGAAGAGCAGTGCGGATTCCGTTCGGGTCGCAGCACTATAGATATGGTGATTGCGGCTCGTCAGTTGCAGGAGAACGGCAGAGAACGACACCAGCCGTTGTACTCGCTTTTTGTTGATTTCTCTAAGACATTTGATACGGTGAAGCGCGAGGTATTGTGGCTGGTGTTGGGTAAGTTTGGATGCCCGCGTAAGTTTGTAATTTTAACTGAATGCTTGTACAGTGGCATGTGAGCGAGGGTGCAGCTGAGTGGAGAGATCTCGGATAACTGCAGTTGTCTCTGGTGTGAAGCAAGGCTGTGTCTTATCTCCTGACTTGTTTAAGATTTATCTTCATGCCATGAAGTCTTGTGCTTATGATGCGGCTTGTGCTTACGGTGTTCGTGTGGAGCGTCTTGTTGGTGGAAGTTGGCTGAACATCCGTCGTTTCGGTGCGAGAACCCCAGTCTGTGAAACAACTATCTGTATTCATGAGTAGGGGGTTTTGATGTAATTATGTGAGGTCCACCGCAGCCAGTTTCCAAATCAGATAGTCGTGCACATGCCCGGAAAAGCACTAGACTACAGTTTCAGCCTGTTGGGCATCGTCAGTTATGCGCATCCTTCTGATCCGTCAGGATTTGAACCCATAACCACCAGCGGCTTGAACCGCCAGTCAGCAGCTTATGCCACTGGGCCACGGGGACAGCTTCGGACCGTCATGATTTACAAGCTAACTGCGATATAGCGCGATGGACCTCACGTAATTACATCACAATCCCCTACTCATGAATACATCAAATTATATCCGCCCTGACAGTTTCTAAATGCTATGTCGTACATAGCTACTGTTAGTGGACGTCGTGTCTTTCGGGGCCAACCCTGTCCTCTGCCACGTTCGTAACTTGCATGGCAGTGGAGGACAAGACGAGCTATATCGCAGTTAGCTTGTAAATCATGACGGTCCGAAGCTGTCCCCGTGGCCCAGTGGCATAAGCTGCTGACTGGCGGTTCAAGCCGCTGGTGGTATTGGGATCGAATCCTGACGGTTCCAAAGGATGCGCACTACTGACGATGCCCAACAGGCTGAAACTGCAGTCTAGTAGTTTTCTGGGTATGTGGACGACTATCTGATTTGGAAACTGGCTGCGGTGGACCACACATAATTACCTCAAATCCCTCCTCATGAATACATCAAATGATATCCGAAGTTTCGCAAACTTCGACGGCGACTGACCCGAGAGCTCCGTCGCATAAAATATGCATGGTGGACGGAGAAGGCGAAGCGATTGGAATTCTGCGCTGAGCACCGCCAACACAAGGTATTGTTTGATTACTTGAGGTCGGTGTATGGACCGAGGTTGGTGGAGGAGCTGCCTGCACACGGACCACAGGCACAATGCAAGTCTGGCGAAATCACTTTGACTCTCTCGAAAAACCGTTTTGTGATTGACTGATTTACATTGAACGGCCTGAAGCCGCACGATGTGTGGGTAAGTTTGGCGGACCCACCGACACTGGATGAGATGCAAACAATACTTCCTCAGCTGCGAAACGGCAATTGTGCCTGGACCGTCGGGAACCCCCCCCCCCCGAAGTTCTGGAATACGGCGGACCCGCTTTGGTGAAGCGCTTCAGCAGTTACTTCAACGCGGTCGCATTGAGGAGGAGATGCCACTTGAGTTGAAGGAATCCCTTTTGTTCCCACTGTACTATGACAAAGGAAGCAAGCAATGTAGCACAAATTATCGTGGTATAAACTTGCTGAGTTGTGTGGGCAAGGTGATTGTCCGAATCATGTGCAAATGCCTCGTCCGTTAGGTTGTGGAATCTAACGTGGCAGACGATCAATGTGGATTCCGCTAGAGGCGCTGCACCATCCATATGGTGTTGGCGGCTCGTCAATTTCGGAAGTTTAGTTGTGGATTTTTGTGAGTAGTGTACTGTTCGTAGAAAGTAGAAGTCACGACAAAGCTGCATACTGTAATCTGCCTCGGAAGTGCAGAAAGCGACCCCAGTTGTTGTACGCACTTTGTTGATTTCACCAAAGCCTTTGATATAGTGAACAACGTGACATTATGCTTGGTTTTGGGTAAGTTTTGTTGCTTGCGTAAGTTTGTAAGTTTAATTGAGTATCTGCGATGGCATGCAGGCGAGGGTGCAGCTAATTGGACAGACCTCGAATGACTTTGCATTTGTCTCTCGTGTGAACCAAGGCTGTGTCTTAGCTCCTGACCTGTTTAATATTTAGCTTCATGCCATGATGTCGTGTGCATTTAGTGCTGCTTATGAGGTACGATATGCATGTGGAGCCCCGTATTTATGGTGGTTTTCTGAACACCCAGCGTTTCGGTGCGGGAACCCCAGTCTGTGAGACAGCTATCCGTATGCTGCTGTTCACTTTCGAATATGTTTTGCTTGCGCACATCGCGAATGAGTTGCAGCACACGACTGGTTCTCGGACTTTGACAGCTGCTTGATTCGGGCTCACCATCAACGCAAGCAAAACTGTCTGTCTCTTTTGGCCTTTACCGGAGGTGCAATCTGCAATGGTTCCACAAATCAGCATTGGTGACGAAGTATTGGAAACCGACACCTACTTCTACTACGTATGGGTGTGGTTTTGACTGATCAGTACATATACAGTGAGATTCGTAGCTGTGCATCGAAAACAGCTGCGACATTCGGGAACCTTAGTTTCCGAGTGTGAAACAGCCAACAGCTTACCGTTGACACGAAGCTGATGGTCTACAATTCCATGGCGTTGTCCGTTCTTCTATACGGCAGTGAAACTCGGCCGACGTACCAGCGAGATGTGAAATATCTCTAGCGGTTTCATAAACATTATCTGTTTGTCATGTCAACTGGCTTGAAAGTAGCAAGCCCAGTCTCGTCGCCGTTTATGAAGATGTGACAGACGATCGCTCCCTTCCACTCGGAAGGTAGTGCACAGCTTCAATAGATTTCTGGAAAACAATTATAAGCTGTCCACTTAGTCAACTAACCAACTCATGTAACAGCTCCGGATGAATCAAATCAGGCTCAGATGACTTAAAAACGCTTAGCTGACTTAGCAGCTAACAGACTTTGGTCTCCGCTACACCGTATACTGCTAGGCACTAACCCACTGAAAACTCTTGCAAAACTATAGAAACTGTTTCACTGCCTGTCAACGATGTTTCTCCAACAAACCATAATCTATACTGCCCAGCAAGTAGGCAGGCCTTGTCATAGTTCGTAGGTTCTTGAATACCGTCGGTTTGCATCAACGTTGGAACTGACAAGTTTGAATCGCGACACATTTTGAAATACAAAGAAAGCTTTTTCCGATTCTCCTAGGCTCCATCTGCCAAAATCTTCTCGCACGTGAGCCGAGCTTTCCGCATTTAGTGCTTGCACGTATTGCTAACCTCTTGGTATTTGTCATAGGTACCGGTGGGTGAAAAGTCTCGGTATATCCGCCAGCATTTTGACCGCTGAATGATTAGATGTTTACAAGTGGAATATTTATTCAGGGAATTGTGCTCATGCATCCTGTCTCTATGTAACCTTGATGTGTGGAGAAGATAATTATCTGATTTTGAATTTGAATTTTGAATTTCTTCCGGCCTTCCTCGTAGTGTCGTCCTCCGAGATCTCACAAAGCATACATGCGCTCTAGGATCCAATTGCTTGATAGTTGGCGCACTATATTTTTTGATACAGTGACGTCTAAACGGAGCACAACTGAAGGCCAAGCAAACATGATTGTTCGCCAATGCGAGTGACTTAGGAAACACGAGTTCTAAGGTAGATGGCATTTGAGTATCCTGTACTTGGTAAGAACGTTCACAAACTGGTGCAACGGTTGATGTCGCAAAAGTTCATGAAGAACTGCACCGAAATACATGACGCGGAGTCGCAAGAGTGATCTACCCAGCCGACTTCCGATGGGTTGAAGTCACACAGCACCAGCTACCTGGTGGCCGACTGAGTGAGAATTAACTAAAGCACATCATTGATTGCATTCCCAAGTCCTTTGAAAAACGTTGCCACTGTGAATTGGATGGAGGAAGTTCATATAAGTCGTCAGAGCAACAACAGTTCTGTCTACCGAGTGATGTTATAAAAAGACCCGCAACAGATTATGTTTACAACTCACACAAATTGCGTCTAACGGAGTGATCATACCTAAATAGTGAGTAGCAAGCAAAATGTATTGCACCGTCTGTGATGTATAGAGACAGTCACGTTTACGTGAATATGGATATACCTGGATGAGTTCAATCTGCAAGCAGGCCTTGCTTGCACGCTTTATTCCTCAGGCTGCACACATTGCTGAACTTTGTATGAACGTCTTCGCAATGACTAGTCCTGGCTCGCGCGCTATCATAACGAGTACCGGTAGGGCGGGAATCGATTGCCTGCTGATCAACTGAAGTCCACTAAACAAAGCTCCTGTTCACCGGCTGCTCACTAGCTTTTGCGGTATTTGATGAGCTTCTTTAGCTTCAGCCTATCCGATAGTGGATGGTCTGGTTGGACGCTAAAGTTTGTACATTTCACTTTAAAAACAAACCGCAACAGCGTTTTTCTTTCCTCTGGGGTAGAGGGCCACACAAAATAGGCGCCATCGAGGGTTCGGCGCACAAACTGGGGTGGTACACAGGCAGCAGAAGCTTTAGTACGCACACTGTTTGTCGTGTAAACTTCGTTTACCGTGATGAACGGCAGTAGATTGCGCCCCTTGACCAGCTACAGCTCTGTTATTCATGAAAGAATAAACTCGTTAGGTGTATATGCCACACAAGTATTTGATTTCACAATAACAGTAGTCGGCTTAGCCACCGACAATGCGACACAGTCCACCTTACCAGACGACGTCTCAGCCAATGTTTCCCAAACATTTTGCTCTGCTTTCCTTGTCTCATCATTGTTTGTGCCTTCAAGCCCTACAGAGGGGTTACGGCAAGCTCCGGTTCGCTTAATCCATCCTCCGACAGGTGAACGAGTCCGTGGCTCAACGTCGGTGATAGCCTCAATAACTTACACCGCTGGTTGACTGGGATTATTGCACAGGGCTTACAACCAGTCGTCGTCTAAACAAGTGATTACGGCATCTGTCGCTTTCCACTCGTACAGGATAACTTTAGCTGTGGCTTTCGTCCCAGTTTGGAGGGTATAGCGACCCTGAATTCAACAGCACATTGTGTAACACCAGAAACTGTGACAGCATAAGAATCATCAATCGGAATCGCCTCAACCGGTACCTTGACATGATGATTGATACCACCGTTTGATCAACAGGGTTGTCCTGCCCATTTAGCTTCATAAGACTGAGATCAATAGAGAACGTAACTGCCTCTATGAACCAAGCAATTTGCTGTCAATATTGGTGATTATGGTGGGGAGCACTTTGACTGAATGCTCCAACTTTACAGTCTGGCATCAGACGGCACCATGATACCAGGCAGCACCAGACGTTTAGGATCAAGCTGCAGACTTTAATGAAGAGGCGAGCATAACAAGGAATGTGCTACATAGTCAAACAAATTCTCCCGAGTCACTCAGGTTGTTGTGTTCGAAGGTTTATGTGATATCATAGCAATGCAAAGGGGTCAAATGCAATGCATTTAAGAAGTACGAGGTACTCCGAAAGAATATGGCCAGAGAAGCAAGAATAGAGAAATCAGAGGTGAGCGCAGCGGCACGCAGATTTCTGAGTCTTTATCGTATGTAAGGAAGGTGGAGTGGTGTATTTGGAGCAATGAAAGGTTAGAGATATAACTAGACACTCGCTTAGGGCAAAGTGACGATGACTTGGTGGCAGCAAAAGTTGTGACTCTTCTGTGGAGCTGCACTTTAGTAGCGATTGGGTCCATGCTCCCGCAACTCATTTACAAGAAGGAATATTCTTAAGAATGCAGATATGGTAGTGGTGTTTAGAAAACTGTGTAGAGAATTACGAAACTCTAGTAAGGTCTTGGCTGTCCGAATAGCCACCGGCGGTCGATTCTATGCATAGACGTAATTATAGATAAAAAATAGTTGGAAAGTATGCTAAATAGAGCCCTAGGTAGGACTAAAGAAAACTGTCTTTTCCCTAGGGGGTACCGATAAGCGTCTATTTGCAGCACTAACCAATCTGTATTTACCTTTGGGTTTTGTATCCTCTGAAACAAAAACACAAGATTGACCTTGAGCCAATGTCGCCACACAGGGTTTAGTCTAAGCTGTTTACATTTGCCGTGTTAAGTAAGTGTTGACGAACCTAGAAGACGTTTGGTGAATTTTCGTTGCACCGGCTCAACTTCTCTTAGGTCTCACTTGCATCAGTCAGTGAACATATTTGGGCAGTAATTCAAAATCGGTCGGGTGCAGGACATATGGAGGGCTGGCCGCCATTCCACTAGTAGCATCGATTTTCAAATTATACCGATGATTGACCCCGCTTTTGCGGTGCTATAACTCGCCTATTCGGCGAAGCTGGAGTAATGTACACCAAGGTCGCTGAATGTTGTGCACCTTTCAAGGGATAAATCATGTAGTTCCAGAGTGTCTGGCCGCACACCGAAACGGTAGATTATAACCTTGCATTTTGCAAGTGAGAAATACATTTTCTATAGGCTGCGCCAATGTTCAAGCGCTTTGAGATTACTCGGTGCAGTGGAGATTCCGTTATCCAAGTAGGTTGAACAAATGAGAAGACTACTTTAATGTCAGCTGCGAATAGAAATGGTTTACCGTGAGAGCCGGAGTCAACTACCTTGTTGAGGTAGAGGTGGAAAAGCAATTGGTCTGACACTGCCCTGAAATACTCCACTGTTTACTGGTCGTGTTTCTGAATTCTTGTGTCCTGGTCAACCCAACTGTGTGCGATTATCAAGATACGATATGAACTAAAGGCGTAGTTGGTTAGTGAAACCGAAGGATCGGAGGTTGGTCAGAAGGCCAGAGTGTAGGACTTGGTCAAAGGCTTTCTTCATATCCAGGAAGGTTATAATCCACGCAGATCTAGTGTAGATTTTACGTGTCACCAGGTCCAGGAACTCACACTAGCGGGTCTGACATGACTTATGCTGCAAAAAGGCATGTTGGGACCTGTTAGTAATGTTTCGCGGTAGCAGAAAGTTAAGCATTCTCTCCATAACTAGCCTCTCCAAACGGAGTGTGACTGACGGGGCGGTAATTGTTAATGTCTAGTCGGGAGCCGCTTTTGTGTCTTGGTAAACAGATTGCATGTTTCCAGACTGGTGGAAAGGCGCCGTTGTTCATTTCTAACGCGAATATGTTAAGGAGTAAAAATGGGATATCAAAACCACCATGTTTCGGCAGAGCAGAAAGCAAGCCATCAGGACCTAGTTATAAAGTCAGATTGAGTGACTTGACTGCCCTAGTAATGGAACATAACTCAAAGTCGACCGCGGATAACTCGTCATTGGTTAGTCTAGATATGTCGCTTGGTGGTGTCGCATAGGCGTCAGGTAAAGACTCACAAAGCTGCCTGTTGACGTATTCGCACAAGACGTCTGGGTCATTAACCGCTATGTCATCCGACATTATCAACAAAGTTAAGGACGTTGCCTTACTTTTGCTTCTATTTGTCACCAGATAAACAAGTGCTTTAGTTGTTTTTGTCAAACAGCCCTACCTTCCACAGCGAAACTAGCAGCTGACTGCTTGTTCCTCGACCCTAGATGGAACTCATTAATACGTATAAGAAATCATTGGTCTTTCGGTATTTAGCTAGCGTGTCCTTAACTTTGAGATCCGCTGCATGAGTGGTAGCTAAACCCAGCGTTTGTTTCGCAAAACATCGTGGTGGTTTGGGTGTAAGTAGATCTATTCAGAATTCTAGATTGCGGTAGAGTTCGCGTATTGCAGGGCCTATATAAGTGGTCAGGAAAATACAGTCCCAATTCATCGATGTTTGGAGCATAGAAAAGATGCTTCAGTCAATTTGTTGCATTGGCCTGGACATTAAAGCTCGGTAGGTCGTATTAATCTTTAGGTTAGATAATCTGTAAGCAAGCTATAGCACTTAGTGGTCTCTACCTGGGATGCTATCCTGCATATTAGCGAACGCATGGGGAATGCCGCATGTATAGCAGATATCTATGATAATGTACAGTCTAGTATGTTCCCATACATGTTGAATCAATTCATTTGCTATGACCGTGTTCAGGAAGCATGAGTATTGGGCAGTCGCGGTTTTACTATTGGATATTTGGCATGATGAAATCCCCGCCTACTACCATGTGCCTGACGGTGAGATTAGACACATGAGTAAATAGTTCAACAAGTTCATCGACTCATGTTTTACTTGCATGTGGGGAGTTATAGACACATCCTATGAGCACATCAAGGCCAAAGGAGCCATCGTGTGACTGAATCCAGTTGGAAACTTCAGGATTTTAAATATTAAGGACTTCAAAAGACGAAGCATAAAAGCTGTCATTGACATATATGAAGCAACTTACACCACGATTATTGGCAAGGCCGTTGCTAAGGATTCTGTGGCTAGTAATGAGTAGAGGCGAATTAGGCGTTAGGGAAGAACGTCAGATTTCAGCAATAAGAAGCCCTTGGGGAGAGGAGAGAAGCATAAGCGGGCTATATGAGGCATTTTATGACGGATGGATCGCGCATTCATGAGACGAGCGTGATAAAGTGCTTGGAGACTCTGACCGTTGGGTGACTTTTGAGGGATATTATCCTTGTGACTGTTGCAACTGGAGGGAACGCCATATGGAAAAGTCAAATGTATGTTTTCCTGTGCGGTGTGCATTTCCGTGGCCCAGAAGCGAATCACGGAGGAATTAGGGCAAATGATTGCGTTGCTCAGCATATGTTTTTGGGTGTGTCTTTAAGTAGTGGTAGGGTTTGGTAATGGTGATGGCTGGCTATCGACGTGCCGAGGGTAGGTTTGGAGTCTGCAGGAGCTAATCGAATCACTGAAACCAGCCGTTATGTAAGATTTCGAAGGTGCAGAAGAGCAGATGATGGCAGATCGCCTACCCCAAGCGGCTGCTACTCTCGTTGTGGTGCTAGTGAAGGAAATCTGGTTATGTTGGTCAGATGTGTTGAGACGCGGGCTGTGAGACCGGTGCAAATCCATTACCCAGGGGTAATGCCTGGGTTCTTTGCCGTAGCTGATAGTAGGAGATGAGCGGGCGTGTTTAATGGAAGTATGACGAGATGCGTGCTAGTCATATGGCGACTTGCTAGGTTGCAGCGATTGATTATTTCGCTGCGGTACTCGGGTCGACAATAACCTACAAGCCTAGTTTTGCCAGCAAACACCCCGTAGCTTTTCAAGGTTCATAAGATGTAGCAAGAAATATAGCGAACTCGTTCAGTTGCTGGGTTGACGGTGGAGGGCCATGTCTCCTCACATAACTTAAAAAGGAACGTTTATTTGCCTAGTGACTGTGGGTTTTGTAATGGTGGATGGGGTCCATGGAGATTTGGGCAACTAGAGTAAACGAAGGAAGACGGCGTGGCTGAGATTCTGGCGCATTCGCGGGCGTCAACTTTGCGGTCAGTTGGGTCGGGCAGTTCCTACCTGCTAATGTCTTAGTCCCGAATGTTCACAACAACACAAGTAGTGTGTGCTGGTTTCTCAAGTAATTACAGCCGTCAAGAGCTACTAAGATTTTCTGTATCAGTTAAATTCGCCGGCTGTGAGGCGTGCTAATTTTTGCTTTGCACAAGATATTGCCGCATGCTAAGCGAAGGTTCGGCGCAGTTCTATGCATATGCGTTAGGTCCAGAATCCTGTGCCGATTGTTGTTGTTGTCATGTTACTGGCCGTAAACCAGTGGTTTCATGACAGGAGGTGGGCTGTTTTATTTGTAGCCTGTAGACGTAGGATAGGCGAAATTAGAGTGAAGGATGGCATTTGTTGATCGTAGTTCGATTGCATTGTGCACCTGATTATTCTGCACATTACGGTCAGACCTCTCGGATTACTCAACTAAGTACGGATGTCAAGGCGTTTGAACCGATTGTGAAGCGCGATGACCTTGCATCAGACCTCAAATTGTCTTACAGTTGGCGATTGTTTTGCACGTAGGCTATCCGCAGGCGGTGGATAGACAGCCTTGAGATATATAGTGTCCAGAAATTAAGGTACGCGGGCTGTACATGTCGCAACAGGTGAAGTTGTGTGCCGTTTTTTGTTGAAGGGTATTAAGGTGCTCATAGGCATTGTACTAAACGGTGGAGCCACCAGCATGTAAAGCTCGCTAGGTACGGACACACTCAAATTAGATTATCGGTGGTTTGGTGAGTAGCGTACTTTTTGTAGAAAGTATAAGCCACGATTTTACTTTGCACAATAATCTGCCTCGAGCTTGGCCTTTTTTCAAATTGCTCAGATGCAGTCGTCATGCAAAAAACCACACCGCTTGCGAAAGTTAGAGGCATACAAGGGACGTTAGTCAAAGAAGCGATAGTTTTCTTAAGTTTTTTTTGTATATATAATTTGGTTACTTTGCGGTGTTATAAGCTATGAAACCTTGGCTGAAACCTGTTGTGCGGACAATGGAAGATCTAAGTTAGGCGGTGTAGTGCGTTGTATTGCGGTAGACGTCCTCATAGCCGTTCTGATGCTCCTTTGCATGCTAAGACTACGTTTGATACAGCAGATGATGGTTGAATGGGCGTTTCATCCGGCTTAATTATAACCAGTCCGAAGTTCAGGCTCAGACTTATTTCATATTTGCTCAAAAGGAAACTATCTGCAAGCTCCTGGTTGCGAAATGTGAGAAAGGGTGTTTGCTACTCCGAATTATCAGACACTTACATGGGCAAGCATCGGAAGAAAGCAGAGTTATTTAGTAGTAGAAGTTTCGTTTTATCTAACGGGCGCCGCTCGTGGACCATAACTACGAGTACGCTATTTGGTTGCTTGGCAAGCTCATTAACTTCACTTGCGACACAGGACAACCAATTTCCAGCTGCTTGAAGTACTGCGGGGCTGCTGGCTTCATGTTTATCTACGAGGGAAGCGAATGAGGCGGGTTTCTTTAAACGCTGATTACGAGACGCTAATTCCTTTTTTAATTTGGTTAGTTGATCTTCCAAAGCCTGCATTCTCGCAAGTGGCTCTGACAGAAAAACACTGCAGGTTTTTTAATCATCTGAGGATAATATGGTGGTATTATTGAGAGTGTGAACCGGATCCTTCAAGGAACGAGCCGAACATGTTCTTGTTGCAGCTTTTAGTAGAGGGACAGTGCAGACTCTGCTGGATCCTGTACTGTTCGAAGTAAGGATTTTACGTTAGCCCCAGATCTTAGCTCGAGAGGCTTTATCTTGCGCACCTTTACTTTGGGACATTACGAAAATAAAGGAGGTAAAGAGCGTTCAGGAAGTAACTGGTTGTTAATATAATGTAACAAAAGTGGTAACTGGATGTCAATTGAAGGAGGAAAACACACATTTTCAAACTTCCCGCAGTCCACGCTAGTTGCGCGCTCAAGATAACGCATGTAAACAATCGCAGCCTTGTCAGTAAACATGAACAATGAACAATGATTTATCAAGGGATAAAAGCAGGTGCTTGACACGCCCAGTAAGATGATGGGCGTACATAAGGTTAAAGCAAACTTTATGTGGGTCATCTACGGAATGTCTGCTGAGATGAATACTCCGGTAACTAACGTCAGTGTAGAATTAGCAATATCAAGCTTGAAACTTCAGAAATACACTAGGGTGCGGTGGTCGTTGATATAAGACTTGAGAACAGCAAAATATGTCCGCTCACTTAGGTCCATTTGATACAGGAATCCTGTAGAAAAGCTGCTTACCGTAATCCACAACTGAGCGCTTTAGGTAACAAAGTGTTGTGTGTTAAGCGCAACATCTACTTGTTTTTTGGAAACTTCCAAGTTAGGGGAGGATACAACTGGGTTTAGGAGTGCTTTCCAGAGTTGACAAACCCGAATGGAAAAGTAACTACGTCGACACTCTAGACGGCCATATTGTTCCTTCAATTTTAAGCAGTTACCCCTGGGCTGTGTACTGTGGATAGGTTTCAGCAAGTGGCAGCATACGTGGTTGGATTCACTCAATATCTGATATGGTAATATGAGATCGCCGGGCAGCCTACGATAGCTTCCGCTGAAAATTCCCAGCAACTTCAGCCGTCGGTGGTGAGAGTGATAGCGCAGGCCCTTTGTATTCTTTATTGCTCTTCGTTGTGATGCCTCTAACGCCTTTAGGTCGCGCTTTAACCAGGGTTGCCAAGGTTGGATGGTGTATACAACATGCGGGCGCAGGTAGAGATTGTGCGTCGTTGGGAAGGTTGATGGGTCAAATCACCCGAATGCCCTTCGCAGCATACTGACGTGCTGTTTGCCACTTTTCGCAGCTACTTCTGCCTGTTTTGAACAGTTGATGTCGCTCTGTACAAGCACACCAAGGTCACCTTTCTAGGGGCTGGTCTGAAATCTGTTTGTCCCAAACAAATATGTGTAGTTATGTCTATGGCGTAATTGCGCAACGCGACATTGGTCTACTTTGGATGGTAGGGCGTTTTGAACTGACCAGTTCCACACCGTGTTAAGATCGCACTGAAGCCGTTCGTGGTCGTTTGTTCCTCTGCTTTTTCGCCATATATTTATATCATCAGCGAAAAATAGGAAATCGGAAGCAACTGATCAAGTCAAGGCATTAATGAATGTCAAGTATAGACGAGGTCCAAGCACTGAGAATAGTGGCACACCACATAGATTGCGTCGGGCAATGACTCTCGGACGCTCACCTCTAGCTGTCGTTCGTGTGGGAATTTGCCAATCCAACTCAGGATAGGGTGGCTAATACCGTCGTTCCGTATTTCCTGAAGAAGCATTCGATGGTATAAGCCACCAACCGCTTCTGAGAAGTCCAGGTAGATGACAACGACTCCTGCTCTATCATCATCAGCTGCAGTCCAGCTAGTACATGCAATTAATAGGTTGGTATTACAGGAACACTGTTGATGAAAGCCATGTGGGGTTAATAAGTTGTGGCTTTCCAGATGCTGCATCAGCGCATCTGCGATGATTGATTCCATCACTTTGGATAATACAGGGTGTAGTGTTACTGGAAGGTAGTTGGCAGAACCAGTGCGGCTACCTGCTTTGGTAATAGGAGTGATGACCCCTTGCTATCATACTGGTGGAATAGGTTCTCTTCTAGACATCGCTGATAGCAAACAGCCAGTGGTTCTGTTAGAACACTAGCTACCGCTTTCAGAGGCTTTGGTCGGATGTTGTTGACTCCAGGTGAACTGTGCATATGCAAGAATATCAGCTTCTTCAACACAGCTTTCGCAGTAACGGTAAGGTTGTCTAAACCTGATGGTGGAGTAATAGAAAAGAGGGGAATATTTGGGCTCGTTACCGGCTGGAAATTTTAGGATTACTGAAGTCTTAGGAGGCCAGGTGCTTCCAATGCTGCTCGCGTACACCCATCAGCTGTGACTAGTGCTTGAATCCCCCGCTGCGTCTTTCGAAGACCGTTAATGTGCCTGTACAGAAGTTCGCGGTTCGTGTAGAATCACTTCATTAACACCTGCTGATGCGTGATCTTGTCTTCCTGAATCAGTTTCACAAGGAAGTTACGATGTGTCATCTATGCAGTCCAAGTTTCGGTATTCGAGCAATCCTTATGTGCTCGTCATGCAAAATCCCTCCATGACACACATTAAAGTGCTCAGCTCCTCAGAATGGACTTATACTGGTTTTTAGGTTGGAAGGAGTGCTGTTCCGATGCATGCACTATCAGTGTGCTAAAGTCCTTGTAAATGTTTCCCAGGCAACATCTGGGGTGAATTCGGTTACGAAAGTCCATAATGTGTCCTTACCAAACGCAGATAATACCTTATAGTGCGTGACAGCCTGCAATTTATTATCCTCCTTTCCAGAATACTCCGTATAGCGTATAGAGTCAAAAAGTAGAGTAATACTGTCACTATGAACCAGTGGGGTGGCTGTAACTATCCGGTCAACCATGGATGCTTCGTTAGTGAGCTCGAGGTCTGGTATCGCTGGCTTGCTCGCAGTTCAAAATCAGGTGGAAGAGGTTACGTGGATGCAAAGAGTGTGACCAGCAATTAACTCTTGCAAAGCAGGCTGTAGACTGCGTATCGTCGGTTGCTGGTGTTTCTTTCGTGCATGTTAACTTGTCCAGTGATAAGAACGTGGGTGTAGGACCTGTTCAAATCAAGCTTCAAGGAGTGGTTCAGGTTGGAGTCCAGTTCCGACCTTGGGTTTAATGGGCAGTAAATCAAGGCTAGTAAACATTGCACATGCACGAGGCATTTAGATGTCATTTCATCTCATCAGGTGAAGGTAGCAGACCTCAAACCAGCGAACCTTGGAATAGTAGCAGAAACCTTCACCCTTTTGGCTCTAAAGTAGCTCTCTGTGTAGAACAACGTTGTCCAGATATATTTTATCCAATCAAAACATGGATCCGCCTTGATACTAATGACCTAGAACTTCACTTTGATGAATAAACAGCTTAGCGATGCGGAAATGCGAAAGTCGCTCACGGCGGCGCATTGTTGTACACACAGCCCAATATGCGAGGCCTACTCACTTCCACCCATCGTAGCGGCGACGGCCTACACCAGTAACGTTGATGCAGCGTAAGTTTTGAGCCGACTGCACTGAATGTAGGAGTACTAAACCAGAGCCAGCCGAATGCTTTTCGCAATTGAATCAGTATTGTCCAAACTAGTTTGAACTGCTGTGCGTTACGTTGTTGGGTGAGTTTAATTGCCGAACTGTCGATTGACTATGGTAGTGAAATATGTCCCCCAAAATGCATCCCGTAAGGTACACGATATGAGTACTATCTTTTACGTACTGCCATGGTAGTAGCAGAGCAAAGTGACCAGATGCACCAACCCAGTGTCTTAAACACTCAATGGAAGGCGTACGTGACGGGTCCGCTTACTGGACTCGGCTTAGACGATATTCATGTGAGTGATTCACCAGTTGTGTAACTGAAGCAAAGGAGGAATCTCATCGACTCAGAAGGGTCGTTAGATATAAACTTGCACCTGTAATTTATTTCGAGGAGCTTGGCTTGCTAAACTTGCTGTATTTTTCGCTCAGTTCTTCTTGTCGAATAAACCCTTCTCCCTGAAGCGCTGTGTTCTGCACTATGGTTCAAGGAAGACAAAGACGAACCCCACCGGCGGCGCTCGGAGGCTGTTTGGAGCACCACCGTCTATTCAGATGCCTGCCCCACCAAACGTGGATGAACGGAACTTGGCGAGTAATTGGCGTCTATGGAAGGGCAAGTGGGAGCGCTGCCGAGCCTTAGTAAGTTTGGACGAACAACCGATGGCGTATCGCTTGGCCATGTTTTGACAAGCATCCATGGATGGCGCTCGCCGTGTTCTGGAGAAATTGCACTACGACCAAGGCACAGCTCTCAATAATTTGGAGACAGTCATTGGAAAGTTCAGTAAAGTTTGTGATGATCAAACGAACGAGACCTACCAGCCCTATCTTGTCTTTTGACGAAAGTGAGGCCCAAACGAATCAGTCGACGCGTACACCATTAAGTTGAAGATTTTAGCTTGATCCTGTAATTTATGTAAACGTATGGGCAGCAGTCTCATACGCGATCGGCTTCTTCTAGGACTCAATGATGAAAGTACGGCAAAGCGGTTTTTGCGAAAACGCAACTGCATACTCCAGCAGTGCTTTGATATATGCAACATTGAGTCCTCAACCAGCTGTCAATACCAACAAATGCATCTTGCAACAGATGAAGCCTTGTGTGCCGTTTCCGGTGGCGAAGCACCGAAGTCTACTACCGTGAGGCAGCAGAGCTACAAATGTTTGGCTCCATACGGCATCCGAGCACCCGCCAACAATGTCCGGCGTGGGGACGGAAATGTGCCAGATAGAATAATGAAACCGTGGTTTCTATGGTTAGGAAGCAATGCTCGACGACTCCCATATGCTAGAAAGGATTGCTAAATGTACTTTGCACGACAATGTAAAAAGCGTTTTGGTGGACTCACCATAGACTTACGCGGAATAGCGTAAGAAGGAATCACGTTGCTCGTTGCTTCCAAACAACCAGTGTGAGTGCAGTCGTTCGTGAAAAGTCCCCCGCCGATGAAGAACGTTCCGTTATCAACATGTCTCGAATGGTACCGCAGAACTGTGTCAACACAATTAGTTGGATCGAAGGCACAGCCGTACGATTCCAGGTACACACAGGTGCTCCTGTCAACAACCTACCATGGAAGCACTGTCCTGGATTTTGCCCTCAATACGAGTAAGATTACTTGTGATATGGAACGGTTCCAAACTTCATTCGAAGGGCTCACCTACAATTGCAGAGGTTAAACCAAGAGCTGGTGCTTCATATCAGCTGGAGTTTGTTCAGTATTTGCTGCACATGTCGCAGTCTCCGGTAACTTGGGGAAGAATAGTCAGTTTCGCAAACTTCGACTGCGACCGACCCGAGAGCTCCATCGCATTAAACATGCATGGTGCACAGAAAAGGCGAAACAGATGGAATGCTACGCCGAACGCCGCCAACACACGAAGTAGTTTGACTCCCTGAAGGCAGCGTATGAACCGAGAGTGGAGCCGCTGAGGACCATGATCAATGGTAGTTCAGGCGCTACCTGCACACAGACTGCAGACGATATGCAGCTGTGGCGGAAATACTTCGACTCTCTCTCGAACAACCGTTCAGAGTTCGACTGGCCTCCTTTGAACAGCTTGAAACAGCACGATGTGGAGGCGAGTCTGACGGATACGCCGAGGCTGGATGAGACGAAGCGAGCACTTGCTCAGATGCGAAACGGCAAGTGTGCTGGGGCCGCCGGGATCCCGCCTGAATTATTGCAACACGGCGGAGCCGCGTTGTCGATTGCGCTGCACCAGTTGGTGCCAATCGTGCTGATTGATGAGGAGGTGCCTCCTGAGCGGAAGGATGCCTTTGTGCTAACATTGTACAAGGGCAAAGGGAACGAGCAACTTTGGGCGGTTTATCGTGGCCTTAACTAGCTGTGTTCTGTGAGCAAGGTTACTGCCGGATTCCGTCTCAACCGCCTCGTTAGACAGGTTGTGGAACCTGACAAGGCGGAAGGGCATTGTGGATTCCGTTCGGGTCGCAGCACATAGATATGGTGGTTGTGGCTCGGTAGCTGCAGGAGAAGTTCAGAGAATGATACCACCCGTTGTACTCGCTTAACGTTGATTTCAACTGGGCATTTGATACGGTGAACTGCGGGGCATTGTGGCTGGTTTTAAGTAAGTTTGGTGATCCGCGTAAGTTTATAAGTTTAATTTAAGTTTTGCACAGTTATATGCGGGAAAGGTGCAGCTGAGTAGACAAACCTCAGATGAATTTGCGCTTGGCCGTGGTGTGAAGCAACGCTGTGCCTTTGCTCCTGCACAGTTTACTATATATCATGGCTGGTAACCGCGCAACCTTGTTCGGTGGCAGTGTTCCGTGACGTGGTGGGTTTTCGAATGGCAAGCGTCCTCCCTATAAAATGCCGCAAATCTGCTTGACAACACCGTGACGTAGCGGTTGTGACTCGCCACCAAATATAGTCACTGCCCAGTAGACATCCGGATAATCCTTCTCAACCCACGGACAAAAGTCTTCTACTCTCAAATTGCTGACGATATCAAACATTCAAGAATGGAGCAGCACGATTACAAGCATATGGTTGGCGGCATCCGGTTTCGGATTTGCCTGTCACTGCGGCAAGCCACAGGACGCCTGCGCCTAAAGAGGGACCATGGATGGCTTGCGCTGCACCACCCACAGCTCCAACCACACACCCCATATCCAGTGTAAACCCGAAAGAATAAGACCGGAGGCATGCGGATGGGAACCACGTTTCATCAACGGAGCCGGCCCACACTCCTTCACAGGCAAACACAAGCACACTGTATTTGGGAATCAAGCGCACACAAGGCGGTGGGTGGACCGTAGTCTGCTCCCCACTGACTGAATGGAACCACTCTTTGATCCTAACACGGCCACAAGGACCGTGCACCCTGCCCCCTCCAGCAACGACCAACTGTCTCCTGAAGCCAGTATGGACGAGGTAGTGGGTACTAGACAGGTAGGCACCTTGCCAACATGCACATCAAGCGCATCCACACCGGGGATATCAAACAACAGCCAAACACTTGAGAGAGAGAGACTGAAAAAGAGAAAAACTCTATTAATGCAAAAGGAAACGGTGATATAAACCTTAATTAAATAGCACATGTAATAAGTTGTTTACAGCAAAACCTAGCTAGGTGCACGAGGTCAGGATGTATAGTTCACTGAATGCCAAGAAAAAAAAATGTTATGGAAATCGAATACAATGGGCTCAGGCGATGTGTGCAAGTTAATGGAATAGAGTACAGGGAGATATTTATATGAGAAAGAAAAGCATTAGGGTAAAAACTGTAAACCCACCACCTGAAATAAAGAGACTTAGCATGCAAGCACGTGGTTAGTAAATCGAATTCAGCGTGCCTACAAACGCTGCGCCGGCTCGCCGTAATTCTCTGCAGGACCCGTCGTCGCTTCTGTTGTGGCCCCAAAGGGCCTTGCTCATGGCCCACTAGACGTTTATATGAGAAAGAAAGGCATTAGGACAGAACCGAAAACCCACCACTTGAAATAAAGAGACTTAGCATGCAAGCACGCGGTTAGTAAATCGAATTCAACGTGCCTATAAACGCTGCGCCGGTGCTGCCTACGTTCACTGCGGGACCCGTCGTCGCTTCGGCAGTGGTCCCGAGTGACCTCTCTCACGGCTCACTAGGCCTGCCTGACTCAGGCACTCGCGACCGCATGTTCTACAGCACCATGCGCTCGATGTCGATGAACTACAATCCATTGGTGCTTGCCGCTTCTTCTCTGCATGCATGGGGGCTTTCTCCCGCCCTTCGGCAACTGCCTTCGTGATTAGATCGCGCCGTGCACCACGATCAACCGCCTTCGATTCCCATGATCTGCAATCAAGATTAGAACGTGTGAGGCTCACTTTAATCATGTCCTGGTAACGTAAGTTTGGTTTCCCAGCATGCCGCTTCCCTATACTCAGCTGACCGTATAAAAGTTGTTTCGGTATCCGCGCCGAATCCATACGGCTCACATGACCGAGCCATCTCAGGTGTCTCAATAAAAGTATGCCGTCCACTGCATATATCCCACTTCGGCGCAACACTTCCGTGTCTGCAACTCTGGCGCCCCAACCGATCCGCAAAATTCGTCGCAGACACTGCTGATGGAACCGCTCGAGATATCGCACATCCCGACGGTATATCGTCCACGTTTCACTGCCGTATGGAAGAACGGACAGTACCATGGATTTGTACACCAGCAGCTTCGTGCCAATGGTAAGCTGATGGTTGTTCCACACTCGGCACTCTAGTTTCCCGAAGCATAACCTACACAGCTACATACACCCACCCGATTCCATACCTACATGTCCCTACCAAACATGCACTGTTATTGCAAACCTATCAGCTTTTTGCACGTTCTTGGTCACGCAGTGTTATGTCAGCATGCGCATGTCCGTAACGGCGTGCCTCGCTTTGTCCAGAATAAAAGCTTTCTATCTTTTCTTCTATGTGGTCTCGTGCTTTTGATGCCGCTTGTGCTAACCGTGTTAGTGTGGTGCACCGTATTGATTTTGGGCATCTGAACATCTGTCGGTGCGGTGCGAGAACTCTAGCCTCTGCGATAACTATCAGTAAGTTGATGTTTGCTGACAACTGTGCTTTGTTGGCATACAGCGCGGATGAGTTGCAGCAAAATGGTTAGTGCTCTGGCTTCGACAGCGGCCAACTGTGGTCTCATCAGCAACTCAAGCAAAACTGTCTGTCTCCTTCATCCTTCACTGGAAGTGCGATATTTCATATTGCCGCGAATCAGCCTCGGTGCTGAAGTATTAGAAACCATCTCCCGCTTCTACTACCTTTGGCATTACAGTGAGCTTCATATCCGCCTGTCTAAGGCAGCGGCGGCATTCGGGAAGCTGGAGTACCAAGTGTGGAACAACCATCAGCTTACCGTTGGTGCTAAGCTGCTTGTGCAGCAACCCATGGTGCTGTCCGTTCATCTATACAGCACCGAAACCTGGACGTTGTACTAGCAGGATATGCGATACCTCGAGCGGCCCCATCTACGGTGTTTGCGGCGGATTCTGCGCATCGGTTGACGCGACAGAGTTGCTGACATGGAAGTGTTGCAACAAAGTGGAATGTATGCAATGGACTGCATGCTTTTGTGGTGACACCTGTGGTGTCTGTGTCAGGTGTGGCATATGCATGCGACGCGGATAAAGAAGCAGCTAGTATTTGGTCAACTGATGGTGGGGAAGCGGCCTAAGGAAACCCACGCTTCGTTACCAGAACCTAACCAAATTAAGCCTCTCATGTTCTATGTTTGCTTGCAAACCGCAAGAATCGAAGACAGTTGATCAGTATGCAAGGCGCCATCTTATCCAGAAGGTAGTTGCTGAGGAGTAGGAGAAGGACCTCATGCAGGCAGAGAAGAAGCGGCACGTGCGGAAGCGGCAAGCTCTGATGGGTTGTACTCCATCTACATCGAACACATGGTGGTGTAGCATATTCGGTCGCGGATGCCTAGGTCAGGCAGGCCTAGTGAGACATTAATAAATAAAGGTATGTTTTAGTCTTGTATAGACGCCATGCCCAAGAGGAGTCGGATCGTAATGTACAGTAACCACATACTCTTGTATGAGTAATAATGGAGCTAACTTTATGTTCTCTTTGAGCGCTAGTACTGCAGCAAAGCTGTAGGAGCCGTCGCAAAGATAAGTATTTAAGCTCCATTTGCCATCGCCGGTAAATTACGGTCCCTATATACGGTGGGCTCATGGAGGGTGAGGAAACTCGATGACATTAGCAATGCCAAAAAGGAGATTTGTAAGGATTTCTAGTAAAAGTAAACAAAGAACCTGCTAAATATAAGTACGGACGGCACTTTGGCGTAATTAGCTGGAAATCCTAAACGCAGCATTTAACAAATATATCTGATTAACGGATGACCTCAAGCGCCGAACTCAAGTGGCATTACTCGCAGCCTAAATTTAAACCGGCCTAGTATAGTAAATATGCCTATGAATACAAACTAGATCCCTGGGTCAGAACTTTGCTGGATCGCTGTACACGATAAGAACAATATTACCGCAACATTTGCAATATTTCTTGAGTTCTGTAATGACTTCCAGTACCATGACCAATAACCTTGCAACCAATGCCGTACAAATTTTCAGGCATATAGGTTGAAAATAAGAAAAATAATAAAAGTGGCTCATTGCTATAGGGTCTCAATGGGGCTGCTATCTGGAAATGTACAATATAGCTCTAAAGTAGCAGTACTAACGAGGTACGACGCAGTGGCTACAAAAGACGCTTTCTAAGCGCATGTACTAAAACCTGGACGAATACGGAATCTACGAGTGCGCCAATGGCGGGATTTTTAATAGAGGCTGTTGCTCATAAGAGAACGTGCTGCACATCGTTCGATCCAAGGAATAATAACTATCAGGCCCAAGGTACATCCGAAATGGGCAAATAAGAGGAGTGGAATGGACTAGGGATGGCGTGTAAACATGAAAAGGAAATTACGATTAGATGAGTAATAATCCCTTTGTGTTATGTTAAACCTTAAAGCATGGATGTGTTGAAATGAGCGACCGAAGATCGAAAAATGCAGTCACGAAATATGAAATGTTCGGTGCCATGACAGCAACGGTCGCTGTGTGAATAATTGGTGATGTTTTCTGAACTGGATCCTGTAACGAACGTAAACCTTGATAAATAAACGCTAAGGTGTCTGCGCTATGTTTTGCTGCTATTAAAACTACGCAAAAAGTGCGGAAGGGTGTAGTACGTGGTGAGGTTTATGTTGACAGCATCCGAAATGGTACTATACACAAAATGAGGCTTTTGTGTGCTGCCCCTGATGCTTGTTAGGGCAAACAAGCTGAATAATTTAGTAACTGTTATAATGCATTGTGTAGTGTAATATATTACTAGGATAATATAGTTCACAATGCAATTGCTAGGGAAAGGAAGAGCTGAACTACATATTCCAGGCATTAGTTTACGGAATGCGTTGAATAAATCGTAGTTTGCAACCGGAGAATCATATGTTGCACCGGGTTTCAAAAATTGATTTCATTGGTAATTTGAAATGTATGGGTTAATAGTTTGCCTAAAATGTATAGTTGTAAGATATGCACAATATGCTAATAAGTGACGTGTGGTAACGTAACTTAAAGGGAGAGGAAAAGTGCTATCAATATATTGCATCGCTTCAACGCATTGATCAAACTTCTGGCGGGCAGATTCCGATGTACATATTCGTTGTCCGCAAGGAAGATAATGGAGTACCGTAGATTAAATAACTGAATATACTTAACGCGTACTGGAAATCGGTTAGTCGTTGATGGTGTGCTTTGTTTATATAATAAAGGAAGAAGGGTTTAAATTGATTGCGGAAGAGAAAACACATGTGACAGGAAAATAGTGAAATGGTATACCTATAGATTGGCTAAGCATGACATACCTGCTGGTTGGGATATTGCGAACGCAAATGCGGGAAGCATGCGGAAATAATGAAGCATACGTAAGTCCTGTTTGTTAAAATTTGGTGAATAAGTGAGGATCTGTGCATTGTGGAGCAATATGCGGCATTACAGTCTGGATAACGAAATTGGAGGTATACTACAAGGATTCACCGGGGTAAAAGACGGTGTTGGAGATAGTTTAGACTGGTTACAAAGCAACGGTGTGGGGGTTAGAAGTTATAGTTTAACCGCTTTTTAATGGTTTGTAGAATAGGTAGCATATTTTTTGAACGTAACTCGGTAATGAAAATAGTTACCAGTTAAGTATTAAACTGATAATGCTATTACTGTTTAAATGCCCCATAAGCTGCAATAGTCCATGTTTCCTGTTCCTCAGCGGGCCTAGTTTAGTACGTGAGAGAGTCGCTGCAGGAAGTCAATTGGTTAACTGTTGTGTATTCGTTCGCTGGTGTTTAACGGTTTACTCCTCTCCATATCTTCTGGTCTCGTGTTCCATGTAGCTGCAATCGTTATCAGGCCATTCATGTGTTCATATGGCTTACTTCATGTATGGACATTTATAAGACCATAAAATACTAGAATATTGTGGATATTCCGTGGTTCTGAGACAAAGCATGGTGTCATGAAAAGGCACGGTGTGCGGTCTACCTTATGGTTGATCCGCATAAATAGGACCCACTATTCTGTTATAGGAATCGGAGCTGCTAACCCTTGCACCCATAAGCTGTCGGCTGTGGTGCAACCCCTTTTGTCACTCGGCGCACTGATTTGGAGGTCGGTCACTCAACAGCACTTCGTGCTGAGGAAGAATGAAAGAAGGCAGCTCCTCCGGGGGTTTCCGTACATTGTTGTTTATGTGTCACTCTTTGGTAGTCCCAACGGCTAAATTATTTGTGAAGCTATTATCGGCATTCGTTCGATCGCATTAGGAATATTGTATCTACGCTTGTCAGAACGCTTGCTCCGAATGGGAAATACTGCATTCACTACGGCAGGATAAGCGGATACCTACCTTTTACGTATCATATTTTGACGGGTAACAGCGGCACGAACTTGTCAGGACTATTTACTCCCGCTACGTTCCCTAAAGTCCACGGTCACCCAGCGACAAACTTCACCGCACGTTAGCTGGTTACCATAGGGTCTATGAGCAGGGTGTCACCGTTACCTGCTTGATACGTTGGACTACTTGAACCGCAGGTTGACTCGGTGTGCATGACTCCACACAGTGTGGTGTATATGACATCACAGGGCTATGGTCCATTAGGTGCACGGAAAGAGCAGTAAATGAAACAAGTCTTAGGCAAGGTTGCACCAGCAGCTACCTTCTAACAATGAGAATGCCACATATAGCTGAGGTGCTAACTAATAGAAATGGAGATGAGTCAAGGCCATAAAACGATGACCGATGGAAGGACTCTTAAAATACCTTGTGTAAGCCAAAGTGTAGTTTTACTAGCGGTCAAAGTATTCTTACTTAGCGGAAATTGCTGGGGTGGTCGTTCAACCAAGAGTATCTAGAAGCGGTAAGAAAGGTCAAGGAAACCATAAGCTGTTCAGCCCCAGGCGAAATGCTCGTGCACTTATGGGTGTGGTCATGCACACACATTCCCAGTCGGCGGATCACTAAGCAGCTGGGAGGTAAGATGATATTAGTGATGCAGTGTGAGCGCATGGAATGCATGTACCACTACTGATGGTAATTAAAGCGTATTTCTTACCTTTTCCATACATGTTATCCTGGTGCTTTGCAGAGCACAGCGATTCTTGAGGTTGGTTAGAAGATGAGGTTGCAATGAAGGAAACTAGGAGGGAAGTGTATCATCACAACGTGACAGAATTGAGGGCGCTTATACGTCATTAGGTACACCTGCCCAATCCCATCATGTGTAGTCCCGATGGCAAGGTAGGCATACGTGCCGTAACTTTCAATTAGGAGAGGCACCTCATTTAGGAGTAGTGGGTGTGCCTAACGATCCAGCGGAAACGTTAGCCGGTAATAAAGGAACGAAAAAGTAGTAACAGGAAAATGAGGACTTGCAAACACCGACGGCAGGTCAAGTGCTCCTGTCCACTGTACGACGCGCACAGCTGATGATACCAAAGACCGCCGTCGGAGCACCTGACCCGGTCAATTACATATCCAATCTGTGCCTCGCCGTCTGCTTGAATGCACAAAGCGCACTTGTCATTATCGTAATTGGCTGGGAGTTATGCAAGGGAACGACGCTTTCTTGGAGGCGGATACACGCTGGCGGTGTTTGTGTGCAAATTTCTAATACGAAGTGGCTTCGTTTCCTGATCCTGACCGGCGGACTCAGCTGGAATGGGCGCTAAGCATTGCTTCCGTCTTGCGCCTTGCCTGGTAAGTTCACTCATCCCTTCCGCTGCTGATTCAAGTAAGGATTCGGAGTCGGAAGCCGCAACGACTTCGTGGGAACTGTTTGGGTTGACGAGAAACTCTCCCAACTGGTCCATAACCTCCCTTTACCCTGTATCACCAAGGCTGCAAACCTGCACCTGAGTATCACCCAGAACTTGACTGCATTCCCGAAGTTCCTGCTCCCGGGTTACCGGGGCAACTGTAGAACTCGACGGTATGAGGACGGTGGGGAGGAAATCGATGCGGTTATACGCGGATGTCGCGCGTGTGCCACAACCCAGCGGTGGTTGCGCAATATCTCGTCAACTAGTCGGCCTGCCGCGTGCCGTGCATGCACATTGTGTGAGCACGGAAGCAACTATTGTCGACTGAAGCTGCATTAGCAAGTTACGTCCTCAAGCAGTAACACGGGGTAGTGCCAGCGGCTACCTTGCACTTGACATCTACCATCGGACAAGTCGGTCACTGTCACCTTTTACCTACGTAATGACATCGCAACCGCATTCTAGCGTACCCTGAACACTGATACGCCGCCTGTCCAAGACTATCGAAGCAAGTGTCTAATGCTTGCTCCGACAACTTCGTTTTGGCCAAAAGATCTTGCCACTGGGATTGAGCATCAACCACTCCGTTAATGACTGCGGTAGACATGCATAATAACGATGTTCGCTCCGAAAGACCGCGCTTTGACTGCCCGTTTTCGTTCTCCCCGCGGTTTGTTGTATAGCAGCCGAACAAACAGGTTGACGTCAAGCGGTGCGCTGCCCATGATGAGACAAACGGCAACCAGGTCCTTACCAAGTACCTGTGCGCATCGACGTTTCGCGCTTTAATGGCTGTCAAATCTCTGACAAAAACCAGGAGCTCCTAGCATACCGTAAGTTGCGTACCCACTGCTTCCTAAGCAACCTGTCTGTTTCACTTCTCGCGGATAACCCGTTCCACCAACAGGTGACATTCCTCAGTAAATGGAAACGGCACAATAAAAGGTGCGTAGAGGTACACTGTTTTAAATACATGGACCTGCGCCACGCACTTATCCATCACTACCGTCCTTGCTGTCTCGGTCGCTGGAAACATGGGGCGCCCGTTGCCAACTGAGTTCGCATAGGATGCAGTGTCTCGTTCGGAAGCACGGCATAGAAAAATAAACGCTTTATACCCTGTACATCTACCAACATGCAGTGTCCCTGTATGTAGCCACCGCCGTTCAGCTGGTGTGTCACATTCATCAGTATTACCTCAGTGTAAAGCTCCACGAGGTCAAGTAATACCTGGGAACCAAAAATAAGGAGCGTAATTCCGATTCCTCCTACAGTGCAGTACATAGACCGATGCTCTCCAGCAACTGTATCACTGCTTCCACTGAGTTCCCCTCCACCTTGCCCCTCATCTTATGTCTTATGGTCCGGAGGTCGTAATGGTTCAATCTTCCACCGTAGTACGTGAACGCATATCTCCTGAGCTCGCGTGTGTCCTTAAACGACTGCATCATACGATAGACATCCTCTTCCCCCTGCCTCGGAAGCCACCTGTTCGTCACATAGGAAAACGGCTTTCCTACATGAAAGGTATGGCTGTGCACAACACTAAAAGATACTACGTCATAGCACCAGTCGTTATGCCGTGTGACCATGTGGACCTTGCAGTCATAACCTTTGTACCTACTGTTAATAAGCGTTTCATAAAGATTACATGTCAAATTATCGCTTGCATGTGTACCCTCGTCGGCGACAGTGAACGCATTTATAGTATACGATCTGTACCGCACACCCTCAGGCAACTCTTTACCGGTTCTCTTCCTATACGCTTCAGATGTCTGGACAGCTGTGTTGAAAAAAGATGAGGCATTTCGCATTTGAAAGCGCTTTAAGTCCCTTCGAAATTCTCCACAGTGCAGTACACACGCCGAAGTGCGACAGCACGGAAAGCATCGGCATCGTTGACAGCCATGACAGCGACTGAATCCGCCAACGCACTTTGTGGTGCATTCAAACTATCATCATACTCATAAAATCTCACGTCCGCTTTGCAACCCATAGCATTTTTCTCCACATTACCAGCTCTTAGATCCCAATGTACTCTTCCTTCATCAAGGCAAAGTAGCATGCCGTCCGCTACGGCAACTTCCCAGTCGCCTGCTGATCACCGACCGTTGTGAAGCACGGGCCCTGGCTCATCAGGATAACTGGGTTCTGAGTTCTCTAAATGTATGTTAGTTAATGGGGCTATTTATCGCGGAATGTGTATATAATGAGGTCAGGAACTCCAAAAAGCCAAAAGCTTTCTTGTGCTATCCTTAATTGCGAAGTCGTAAAAGATGAGCAGGCTTAATATATAACTGTACGTAAGTGGTTAACCAGGAAGCTGACTGCTGAAAATCCCTTAGGAAAGGTAGCGCAATTTTTCCGTAAAGTGAAGTGCTAGCAGGTACGCTTAATTTTCCGAAATACATGGGTGTCCATATATAGCATATGATGTGTACGTACCAATTGATTTATGGTGGAAGTCACTTGTGGAAGTGATAAGTGTGGAAGCGAACTGGTGACCAGAATCACGTGAATGGCTACATAATGGACCTAGTGTGTGTAAAATTGTCCCCATCTGTTAACCGTTCTATATATACATAAACGCGCCGAGTCCTATTGAAATATATTAGTCGTGCACGTTAGTAGTGGTGTACATGTGGAATTATTTTATATTATGCGGTGGTTATGCTAAGGTATGGGTAAACGAGGAATTAGGAAGCTGTAGGGGTTCGGTGAGGTTTATAAACAGGTGTGCATGTGTCCATGAATATACGAATGCATACACCCACATAAGTATACCTTTATGGATACGGAGAAAGTACTAGTGCACGCGGAATAGAGGCATGATGCGTACCATGCAATTCGATTTACTAATCCAGTCCAATAAGGCAGCGTATGTGGTACGTTTTCTTGCCTGCTGCGTAATCTTGGAGTTCAGAAGTAGATGTGGTTTGAGCTCCCTGTGTTGATGCGCTTGTTGTGAATGTTGACATGGTGCCCACCTGTCTATCACCCATTACCTCGTCCATACTGGCTCTAGGGGACAGCTGGTCGTCGCTGGAGGGTACGGCGATTACCATCCTCGTGACGCTGCGAGGCTCAAAGAGAGTTCCATCCTGTGTGGAACGGGCTACGATTCAGCCACCGCCATGTATACGTCTGGTGTGCATGACTTCCCAATTAGACTGGAATGCTTCTGTCCTGCTTGTTGAAGGAGTGTGGGCCGGCTCCGTTGATGCAACGTGGCTCCCATCCACATGCCTCCCGGTCTCCTTCCTTCAGGCTTACCCTGGGTATTGGGTATGTGGGTGGAAGTGTGGGCGGTGCAGCGCAAGCCACCCGTCGTGCCCTTTTAGGCTGAGCTGGGCTAGACCACATTACCTATGACCACAAACCACTAACCTGATTAGGGCGACTTCGTTTTTTTGAATTGCATAGTACTCACTCTCCGCCGCACACGCTACTTCAATGTCGTTCGTATGCCTAATCGTGACATGCTTCTGGTCCAGCGCAATGTGGTGTTAGGCTTGAGGTGCGCTCAGTGGCCGGGAATGTCGTATACTGACTACGACGCTCCAACTCAGCTTTTTGCACGTCGCGACGGATGGATGGAACGAATCACTTTATGCCTGGTTACTTGGACCCTAAACGACGCCAGTGGTGAGCCAGCCGGAAAGCAGGTATTGTCCAACATTGTCAATAAGTCGTTATTTATTGCACGCTTTACTATGCGACGCGCAACTGCTCATGGCATGAAAACTTTGGCTGTTATTCTTACCTTCATACCGAAGTCATACATGTACGCATTATCATGGTCCACAAGGACAAGCCGCAGTTGTTAACGGCTCAGGCGGCCCACAGCCCCCATAACCAGACGCAAGGATGCAGGTTACCATGTGCTCTAGGAGTTTCCATCCATAGGAGTCAGTATCCACACAGTGACCAGAGCTCAAAAGCAAGGTAACACGTTCGTTCGTGTAGTGTTTGCATTCACTCCCTGGAGCTTCACAATCTATGCAGACTTGTACTGTGACTTCGAATTGTCTTCGAACGTCTACGTGTGAGTGTTGCCCATTGGGAATGTCAACAAAACATAGGCTCTACAGTTAAACATGCCACAACAACTTGCGTGTGTGTGTGCGTATTCGAAGGCACCCTAATGAATCCCTTAGATTGGTCGCCTACCAGCAAGCATTCTCCTATTAAAGCCAGCGGTACTGATGACGACGCTAGTAAGAATGGGCTGGGTTCACTACCGGCTACCAAGCGCTTGCTGCTTACAATATGCCACATTCGTTCGTGCATTCGGTTGAACGAATTGGGTGTAGTGATCAACACGTATGCCTGAAGTCCAATGACTCTAAACGCTTTCTCGATTTGGTATGAAGTTTGCTAAATTCGGTGTTCATAGTCCAAGCATTTTCGTTGCAAACACACACGTTGACTGGTCCGTGTGATTTATCTCAGTTCTACTAGGACTGAGGTATGCACATATTGCACTTGAGTTGGATTTTGTTTAATTGTACTTTGATTACCGTATTGGTTGGACCAGGGCGCTTTTACGTGTTACGCAATCCTCACAATAAGTCAGTCGTTTACATAAATAGCTCCTTGCCACGTTTGAATGTACAGACACATTCGCCAACGGTTGGGTAATTGGATGCTATGCAGGCTACTTCCTGTGCTTTGTCTAAAACAGTTGAGCACTTTTTTGAATGCAGAATATTGGACAGAACGCAGTGGGATTTGCTAGATTTCTTCCTTCTGTGATCACGTCATCGTGGTTAGCAAATGCTGTGCGATCTTACCGCCTTCTATCGCGTATAGCTGATGGCATCTGCAGCATACAAACTAACGATAAGGCATCACTGTTTGTATTTTAGCTCTTATTTGTGCATCATTTTCCACTTGTAACCGTATTGATGGCATTTCTTTTCCTATTCCTATATCTGTCTCTATCCGTTGTTAATGTTTTTTTCTCTCCCTTGTCCTACAGGATAATATTATCTGCACGGAACATCACTGAGGACATACCTGCAACACTTCCATGGGCGCGGAATCAATAAAGAACAATGTAAAAAACCCGCACTTCGTAATTTTGAAACACTAAAAAACCTAGAAAACTAATCATCTCAATACAAGTCACCTGAGTCTTCCGACTTCAACAGCTCCAACCACTTGAAGTCGACTCCGAAAGCGACTACACAGCTATGAGAAACAAGTTGGCGTTACGTGGCTAAAGAATATCCACGAAGGTACTCGGGCAGATGCAACCTTGTCAATGTCCTATCACCAGCCGGCAGTGTTCCAGGACGTGGTGGGTCTTCGTCTGGCAAGCGTTTTCCCTACAAAATGCCACAACTGTCTGTTTGACAACACCGCGACGTGGCGGATGTGACTCGCCACGCAATAAAGTCACCGCCCCTAACACACACTGGCAAGTTGACAGCCATCACATTTACAAGTTCTGTGCATATATCTGAGCTCGCAAGAACACGCCTACATATTTGATTAGTGACATGACACTATTCTTAAGTATATTTCAGCCGTTTCCTCCTACTTCACTCACCTGCCCCACACTGCGTACGGGACCTCATCGGACTAGTTCCTCATCAACACCCCATATTAGTGATCTGATTATTATCTCTACCTCTCGCATTCTGTGTACATAGACCTCATACAACCTTTGGTCCAGATGGACTCCCACTACTGTCTCCAAATATACCACCTTCACTGTTGGCGCTGCTTATTCTGCTAGCATGTACAATATTGCAATATGCTGATCATGTCCAAAAGGCGTGTCTGGCTTTGTCAAGAATAAAATATTTATTTATTTACTTATTTATTTATTTCTGACTAACTCTATAGCCGCCACTTTTGGGTAAACGCTTTAATGCTAACTAAACAACGACAGTTGCATTGGTTGCTTAGATGGTTATACGTGCCATCTTCCAGCACTAGTGGAATATGGCTGTTTTTCTTACATTCAATTCATACACTTGCACATTCAGAGTGTTATTGCTCATGAGGGTAATTGTTTCTCCATCTAGTTTGTGGTTGTTCATACACAAGTGTGCATAACTGCCTGCTGGCGACATCACAGTACTGCAACTTGAACAAGGGAACTTTGGTACGTCAACTGATATCATCTGTTGCATGACTAAATGAAGGAGATTTAGAGAACCTTCTATGTACCACGCTTCAATCTGACATACTGATGGCATTTACACTCGTGTGACACCATTATCTTCTGGCTCGATGTCTAAATTGGGCTACACTAAATTGCAAGTCCCGCTACCATCTGTTCGTATCTCGATACATTCACACTTGACAGATGGCTCTTGTTACGTTTTTCTCATGTGACATCAGGACTTATTGCGGGTTACCATATGAGGTCAATATATCCCATCTCAAGTGTCTCTGTACGCATGCCACCACTTACTGCTGCCGCTTTCAGGTAAACGTACTGAGTCGCAGACAAGTCATCAAGGATGATTCCGGAACAGCGACAACACGTTGTGACGTCCAAATCGAAATGTTTGTGTACAGGTAGCATTCTAGACTCTGATGCACTGGTCGACATATGCCAGCGGTCAGAACGAATGACCAGGGAAATAAATAGTAACGCACGACGGACAACCTGGTGGTTCTACATCCCTGTTGCTTCTCTCTCACCTCAAACAAGAGACGATTATAACGGGCTCCGGTTTTACCATTCGACACGGACTGTCTGCAGGGGACATAGGCACATTATTTCCCTGCTAACTTGAAAAGTTGCCTACTCCACCTCCGTCATGTTCTTTGTTCATTCTTACTCTATATCCCACATCGAAGTCGCGTTTGGGTACAGTTTCTTTCTAGAATGCTTAAATACTGAGTTGGTGCAATGTGGTGTCTTTATTGCACTGCCTAGAAAGAATGAGCCACAGCTAACCTACTTTATTTGGCTTCTTTAACCCGGTTGTCTTTCGCGACGACTTCAAATGTTGGCCATTGCAGTGTTGTAATCATCGTGACCTATGCTAATCTATTCTTGCTACCTTCTCAAGTGGAGTCCCTTATAATGACATGCCGGTATCTGTCTCTTCGTGTATTTATTATGCGGCTGGGCTTCACGTCACTATATAGGCTACATGGTATCACTCACTGGACTAAGCTATCTCCCTTCTGCTCCTTGAACTCCATTTGTAGATTACACAACCGTAGATTGACCAGCTGCTCCATCCTAAATAGCATGACGCTTAGAGAGCCGGTGCATCTCCGCATAATGGTTCAGTCCAGCTATGAGCTTAGTCGTAATTGGCGTGCGCGCGGTGTTTCCGAGCTTTTTGTGTGCTTGCCGCGGATCAATGCTAGGGTGGCAACTTGTTGTGTAGGTTCCAAGTTCCATTGATACATTTGAATCAAAAGGTTATCATGGCTTGCCCGCTTACAGTATTCATAGTGGCAAGTTTGACATTTGGAGCACATGCTCATCGATTGTCTCTCCTGTGACCACATTGGATTATCCATACGAATAGACATTTCCCTGTAAATTCTGTGGCCTAAAAACAATCCCGACAATTAACCGCCTAGCGATGAGCACGATGTCTCCATTACATGTTTCACTCCGCAGGCTAGTGATGAGAGTAGGCCTAGTTATAGTTCCAGTTGTCCCTCAGCCATACTGAGTTGACCGATGTTTATAAATACACAAGTACTAAACTGATGGAAAGCAGACGCGGAGAGGCGCCTATCGGAAGTTGTATTGCACACGGCCGATCTCTTGGATGGACTAAGTGAAAGCTTGAACCCAACGGGCATGGTACTTCAGTGTGTTAGTATATTACATCGGAAAGGAATAGACGCATGGCGACAATACTTTTATGGGCACCGAATGACCGCACCCGACGCGTAAGATAAAGATGGATAGTAAACAGCTTATGGCCACAGTATAGTACACGTCGGTAGGTACATACGCTTGAGTAGTTGGACATTTGTTAAAAAACGAAAACGTTGTTTGGAACGTCGCATTCGTGCTGATGGACAGCGGGACTTGGTTGATGTCGCCCGTCAATACCAAATGGTGCGCTTCCGTCATCCTTTGAGTATGGCACGTACCTCGGGCAGCAGATGACCGAACCGGTGTGAGACGCTGAGAGCCGGAACTGGACACTGCATCTTCTTCGCAAGGGTTGTGATCATCTTCCTCATCAACTACGCAACTCAGACTGTACATGTGGAGGGCAACGCCTAAGTGCACAATATTTCCCTCTACCGGTAGTTTAGTTATCATTCTACATGGCAGTTGCTTCACTAGTACTACATCGGGTTCCTTCAAATTTGGATGCACAAGATTTAAGGCGCGCACTTTTAAAGGTTAAGGAAAACATCAACGGTTCGTGTTTGGGACCTTTTTGTTATGCTTGCGAAAGTGGCTGTTCGTCTGACCTCTGAACGAAACCCATACACGTTTACCGTACCATTGAGCCTGATGTCTACTGTGTCCCTATCCAGCTTGTGACAGGTCACACTTCAGTTTGGCTGAACGCATGTACATATGCTATATTCGAACTGCTATTGGATCCGGCTGACCCCAATCTATGTATATACATGGATACCGAGTGAATGCGACGAGGATACTCATACCGCGTTTGTACGGCTTCGTTAGCGCAGGGAAACGGCACACCAGTAAACCGAAAACAACATTACCAGAACATGAAGGAGGTGAGTTTATGAAAAACACATGTTGATTCCAGGTGTTGCGAATCCACGGCAAATTAGAGCGATGCGAACTCCCTAGACTGATCATAAGGGCGGTTGCTCAGGTGCAGCAGGAGGTACCATTGCACGCGGAATAGAAGCAGGATGCGTGCGCTCCAATTCAGTTGCGTAATCCAGGCCAATACGGCGGCGTATGTTGTACGTTTGCTTGCGTGCTGCGTAATCTTGCGTCACAGAAGTAGATGTGGTTTGAGTTCCCCGGTGTGGATGCGCTCGTTGTGAATGTTGACATGGTGCTTACCTGTCTATTACCCATTACCTCGTCCATACTGGCTCTAGGGGATAGCTGGTCGTCGCTGGAGGGTACGGCGATTACCATCCTCGTGACGCTGTTAGGCTCAAGGAGAGTTCCATCCTGTGTGGAACGGGCTACGATTCAGCCACCGCCATGTATACGTCTGATGTGCACGACCTCCCAATTAGACCGGGATGCTTCTGTCCTGCTTGTTGAAGGAGTGTGGGCCGGCTCCGTTGATGCAACGTGGCTCCTATCCACATGCCTTCCGGTCTCATTCCTCCAGGCTTACCTCAGATATTGGGTGTGTGGGTGGAAGTGTGGGCGGTGCAGCGCAAGACACATGGTCCTCTTTTCGGCGCAGGCGTCCTGTGTGTGTCCCTTGCAGGAACCAGTGACGGGCAAATCCGGATACGGACGTCGGCGGATCAATCAGTACTAGAGGTGGGATGCGTGCCACATGGAACTGGATAACTGGAAGCTTTTTGAACCGTTATGTTACTAGAAATAAACCTAGCCTTTTTAGTTTCAAAGGATTTTGTCTTATACAATGGCGGACGCAGAGGAACATTTTATTTGGTAATTGTGACTGCAGGTGTTTCTTATTGTCATCGTCAGTCCCATTTCCTTTAGGTATCCTAAACTTAGCGTAACTCCTTCTCTCAAGGAAAAATGACTGTGCATAATGTAATGGTATGTATGCATCAAAGGGTTAGTTAATCTGTGCGAAGGTGAAAAGGCTTTCGGTGAAAAGTGTTTATGATCATATAAAAATGTTTAAAGGACATCGCTTCTAGAAGAGAAGCTGAGTTACCGTGGTAAATGCGGTGAAGTAGGAAAACCTAGTCCTCCTTTTCCATTGATGTTCACTCAAGATGCAGCCGATTTAGGTCACCTTTAAGTGTGTTCCAATATGCGTATAATGTAACACGCTGCTTGGAAGGTTGACTTGCTATACTGAATAGCATACGCAGTTTAGGGTGACGGAATGTCACTGAACTAGGAACCGGTGCACCGGACCTCGTGGTACTGATATACGCAATCAGGTTTTGCGGGTGTGTTTTTATCAGGTGGACAAATAGACGCTTAAACCATATGCAAATATTCTTGTCTAAGTGGGAATCGTTACAAACACTCTTCACCCGCCAAGCGAACATACTGAAAAATGTTTCATCACGTGGTTACGCAGAGTGAACGGCGTGCGCAAATGAGTAAACCTAAAAAGCGGAGCGAAATGGGGAACACGCTTTACGAGTAATGCAGCTTTAACCCTGCAGCTTCATCGTTGAACTTAACCGCATAACTGAAACAGACCACCTTTTAATAGACGAACATGTTGTCTGCATTACTTGCAGTGTTGTGTCGCACCTCACAATGGAGAATTTGGCCCATATATTGCGAAAGGTTGCGGAACCGCCCGCTGAACCTGTGGCCTTGTACCCAGCCGCAAGGTCCCTGAAACTTTGCATCTTGCCTATGCAATTTGGGACCGGAAGGTACAGTGACAGGGGGTGGTCTTGAAAAGGGCCGTTGGGCGGTTCCCTAAGGAATGTAAAAACCTAGACGAAACTGGAAGACGAAGAAAGGCCGGACGCGGCTTTATGGCAGGAGACGGCAAGTGGACGTACGTGACATTGAGGTGATATAAGGCAGTAATCTGGACGGCGGAGGACGGCGCATGTGTACTATGGCTTTAAAAGCAAAGCCGGCAGTTAAATCGGTTCTTACCTTTGGCTAGTTTTCAAGAATGCCAGATATCCTGATACCAGTCGGTGCGAGGAGGGCCAACGGCAGTCTAACTGGGACGGCTGAAGGCGGCTCATATGTACTTACCTGTGGCTATGTATCACGGATGCATCATATGGGTTGCCAGTACATGAGTGGAGGGACAATGGCAGCGTTCACTCGGATCATGGATCGCGGAACATAAAACTTGGGCTATGGAAGCGATGCCAATATTGAACTGAACTCTTACCTGCGGCTAGCTGTCACTGCTGCGTCATAAGGTGAAGTCAGTACGACGGAGGAGGGTTGGTGGCAGCGCTAACGTAGACGGCGGAGGGCGACACATTTGTACTTTGGGCTCTGAAAGGTGGGTCATCATTAAATTCCAGTGGTACCTGTGGCTAGTTATCACTGATGTGTCATGTCGCGGTTGCAGCAGTGCGAGGAAGGCAGGTGGCAGCCTTACGTTTGATGGCAGAGGGCGGCGCATCTTTACTTGGGATATGAAAGGTAGGTCATCATTGCAATCCAAATAGTAACTGAAGGTTTAATCCGACTGCCATTGCTGGCTAGTGATCTCTCGCTTCTACTGCCGTTTTCTGTCGTTTGTCTTACTGTCGTCAACTCCTCTTGGCAGCAGTTAGTTGTTGTTTGCTCCATGCATCATTATGCAAATAGGTAGCTTGCTTGGAGCCACCACATAGTTGCAAAGTTTATTCTCTTGGATCTTTTGTATCACAACCCAGCTGGTACGGTGACTTATTCTGTGACACTGTAGGTATCCACTAGTGACCAAGTCTTAATCGAATAACTTTACCCGCCCACTGATAATCTCTATGCTAGCTCCGGATTCTCTGTTCAGCAGCAGTAAGTCGCCAATGGCTCCATTCAACTCTGCGGAAATCCGGAGCTCGCCAGGAGGCACGCTTCCCTACAACGTGTATTCTCTTGGACTGTTTGAACCACAGCTCGGCTGTTTTGTTGGCCATTTCTGTGCCACCGTAGGACCCACTGGTAACTGAAGGCGTAATCCGAATGCCAGTGCTGGCCACAGATCTCGTTCTCCTAAGCCGTTATCTGCTGTTTGCCTACTCCTGTCAACTCTTCTAGGCAGCAGTTAATCGTCCTTGGCCCCATGCATCTCTGCATGAAGCTGTAGCTTTGAACGGGCCACCTTTATAACCTCCAACCTTCTTTTCCCTGGAATGTTTGTCTCTCTATCTTAACTCGCTTGTTGATTTCAACAAGCGTTCGTCATAAACCTCTTCATACATCCAGACTGCTGATAACGCTCACTGGACGGCTTTCTCACTATTAGACAGGCCGGTATGCCGGACCGCTCTAAACCAACAAACCAATAAATACATAGTACTATATTTCTAGACTTAGCTGTGAGTCTTGCTCTCGGGGATCATCTCATAAAGTAGAGTAACCCCTGCACTTTCATGAGTACTGCGCCAACGGTGTATGTACAGTTTCACCGATATTCTTCCCAGCTCTTATAGCCAATATCGGTAACCTACGTGTCACCACAACTTATGTGCTGAGAGAAAAATGCAGGAAAATCGATGGCAGCAGAGAGATCAAACCGGATCTCTGTAATCATAACTAGTAAAAGTAAATAAATACCTCCGTACAAGTCAATCTTAAAAGCGGAAGGCACTTCGGCGTAATTAGCTGGAAATCATAGAAGCAATCGATAACAAATATATCTGATTAACGGGTGAACACATGAGCCAACCTCCAGTGTTTTTAATGGTAGCCTAAATTTAAACCAGCCTGGTATAATATATCTGACGATAAATAAAAATTAAATTTCTTCGTCAAAACATAGCCGGGTCGCTGTACATTAAGAGAGCAAAATTACCGCAAGATTCGCAATACTCCCCGAGTTCTGGAGCGACTGCCAATACTATGGTCCATAATCTTACGACCAATGTCGTATAAATTTTCAACTGTGTAGGGTGAAAATAAGAAAAATTATAAAATTTGCTTATTGCCATAGGATCTCATAAGGGCTACGTATCTGGAAATTTACAATGTAGCTCCAAATTAGCAGTATTTACGATGTACGATACTTTGGCCGCAAAACACGCTTTCCACGCGTACGTAAAAAAACCTAGACAAATATGTGAAAAATATACAGGTAGACGCTCGTTAGGCACTATAGTATGTTTTGTGCGCGCGAAAGTGAGCGACCTTTATAATTAGATCATTATCAAAAGACCACTGTGCGCCGTTTCCAAGTACTACTGGGTCAAAGAGGCCACGGTATAAGTAAAATCTCCAAATTATTTAACTTTAAGCGGTTGTGAAGGTGGTCCGGTGATCATATGAGTCGGTTGCATGGATAAGACAGGACAGCTCAGTGTAAATTTTACTCGAATGGGCCTGTATACACAATCAATTTATTAGACCAATCCCGCTTAATTTACACATTTTTGCGCATTTTATGCATTCCTACCCATGGAAGCTCACTGTCAGTAAACTACAGGCTTCTATCCTCAACTATAAAGAAATGAGCATCCAAAATGGCAAGGCGCTTCTAAACGTTTAATTCTCTATAGCCTGCATGGGTAGGGCCTCAGGGTCTTTGAGTGGCGACGCTGTACTGTGCAACTGTTTGCTCTTTATGAGCTTTCCCATTTTGGAGCCGCCGTTTGAGTGACATCGATCCAAAACGAGGCTTTAATGTCACACACGGTATCACATCGGTGTGAGTTCTTGTTTGAGCTATTACAGTTCGCCAGACTTCATAAGTGAAGACAGCATAAGTCAAGAACAAAAGGTACGCGGAAAATGGTACCTGATTTTCCACCTACCGCTACGCATATTGCATAGTGGGCAATAGAGCTAGTTAAAAGATAAATTTCGAACTGATTACCAAGCTAAGGCAATAAGTAGTTCGAGATAGCTGGATTTCCAGTTAGCTGGTGTGACAGGGGTCTCTGACACATGGATAGCTTTCGTGTTATTTTCAGAGAACATGAGATAGTAAATTTTAGCCAGACCATAATGACGAGCAAAAGTGGATCTGGTTCATTATGCCGCCAACCTACCACTGTTTCTACTTGTGCCTGGCAAAGGTCTAAATCAGATTAAAGATAAACGAATGGGGACCAAAGGAAGAAAAATTGGTGTGCAAAATGTCTTGTTTAGGAGACAGTGACGCAACTGACGGTGCGCCTTGTATTACGTTTGCCCCCTAAAGTTCATGGCAAACTTGTGTCGTGAATATCGGGGATTGGGTTTTGGGTGGTGTGCATCTTATGTTCGTGCTTCCGGAACGGTAAAGTGAAATCTTTGTATTGCAACTGATGTACAATTTAAATAGATAAATTTGTAACCTTCAATAACTTACAAAATCTGTAAACTTATAAAAGTTAAGCAGTTGGAAATAACTTACAAACCAACAAAATATTATAAATATAAATGTTACAACATCACCAGTTAAATGGTCGCAATGTTTGCAAGTTACTTCTAACAGCCGAACAACCTTACATTCCCATTTATGCCAACAATAATCGTTGTATGTACTTATACTTAATTGGTAAGGTACAGGTAAGCATGGCCCCTACGCAGGGATGACGCGTATAATCGTGAAGAGTTAGCATAACTCGCCTCTAGCGCTTTGTTCCATTACAGTTGATTTAAGGTTGAAATCCCTGAAGTATGCGATTGGAGACACGGCAGTAGGCTACAACACTGTTGACGATCCATCCGCTCTGTCTGTCACAGGGTCAATTAGTCGCACATCCTATGGGATACATCAGGTAGAATTATTGACTAGCCTCATAAGCCCGACAGAGTGAAGCAAATTACTGTGAGGAAAACCATGTGCCCTCTGCTAAACCCAGAGACAGTTTCCACACAATTAAGAAAAATGTATTTTTCGTCCGTCGTAATGTCCACTGATGGGTGTGCACAGAAGGACCCTCCAAACCGCACTATATCAATTAAAGATGCTGGCCGTTTAAGTTGCCACTGAAGCAGCCCGTTCTGACGACTGGCTGGTTATTGCACAATGTGACACAAGATCAACGGCCGCAGCTTCCGTGTGCCAAAAGAAGAAGCGTGCTAGAAATGTCCGTAAACTATCGGAAGTGCTTGCAGACCCAGGAAATATTAAGACGCCGGCAATAACGTGGCAAAACCCGCGACCGTCGCTTCCAAGTTGTTGGGGAGACAGAGCCATTTCCACCACCAGTGGTAACAACATCTGGTGCCAGTGTCGTGTCCCAGACAAGTGGGGTAAACCCACTTAATCGTAGCGAGCCTTTCGCATGTAGTAGCATTATATTGCGTAACGATACTGAAGCTGCGGTGGCTCTCCCCAGGGAGCGCATTTTGGATGAACGTAAGTGGCTCAAACCATTGGTCACGTAGCTGCTTTCAGTTTGGCCTCCACGGTGTCCCTGTCAGAAAGCTGACCAGATTAGAGAACGTCCCTAGCGGTCCAACAGATGCGCAACGGCGATTACGTTGCGTGGTTAATTCAACACCGGAGAAAGCAACTTCTTACAGAGAGTTGCATTCGAAGTTAAAGGTAGTGGCCTCAACTTTCAGATGGACCTTCTCCTGGCAGATAGTTTTAAGCTGCAAGTGGCTAGCGTATACCCCATAAATAGACCGGCAGCTGGTGCGCAATGCCTCTGTCTGGCACGTTTCCAGGTAATTATTCAGAATTTAGGTTCCGCCCGGCACAGAAATGGTTGTATCGACATCCTCGAGGTAGTAATTAGTAACATGCATGGCCTACGAAACAAGGTCCGTGAGTTGGGTCTGCTTGTAAACAAAGCTCGTCCCGACATATTTGCTTTCACTGAAAGGTGGTTATCTCGGGAAATCACGGAGGGTGTGTTACGTTTAGCGAGCTACGCAGTGCTTAGAAGTGACCGCTCCATTGTTCATCAAGGCAGTGGCGTGGTATTTTGTGGTAAATCTACCAGATGTGTTGTGGACCTGCACTTTTCGGTTGTGGGAGCAGACTGCTGAAGCTCTCTCGGCTGGTTTGTGCCCTTTCTTCACCCCAGTTACGCTTGTAGGGTTATACAGGTGTCCTGAAATCTCCTCCGGGGGATACTTGAATCTATTCACACTCGGTCCGCGAATAAGTGTTCACATCTAGGAGATACATCCTAGCGAAGCCTTTGTTCCCACCTTTCCTCCAATTCAGTGTCAGGTACATTCGGTGCAAACTTTCTGGCTTTGACTCTCCAAGTACCTTTTCACCAGTTCATGGAATTCCGCATTAAATAAATAAATAAATAAATAAATATTTTATTCTCGACTATGCGAGGCACGCTCATGGAGGCATGATCAGATATGTACAACGGTACAAACATTATAATGCAATTGGAACAGTAACGCAGAAAATTGTTCATATATCCATGATTGGAACTGTACAATGTTGAAAATGGGAAACAATAAGTTGGCTGTCATGAGATACGGGACCTCAGCTAATAAGTAATTGAGAAACCTGAATGATCCACTGAAAGGTAATGGAGGAGCCCGCACACAAGGAAGGAAAAGGGCAACGTATGGTAGGATGTAAAACGACAACAGTATATACAGATGTAGAAGTCCCAGTGTAACGATCATATGTAGAATTGTGACGCTAGTTGACCTGCCAGTGTAAAGTTATGGGCTGTGACTTTATTCGGTGGCGAGTCACATACGCCACGTTGCAGTGTTGTTAAACGGACATTTGTGGCTTTTTGTAGGGAGAACGCTTGCCAGGCGAAAACCCACCACGTCCTGGAACACTGCCACCAATCCATTGAATGGCAAATTGTAACTGGCTATGTTTCTTGTTAAAAGTCTGTTTGCTCGGTTATTCGCAGCCAGGTTGCGTCCCATTAGGTGTGTGGACAAACATGTACCCATTACTTTCGATCTGGATCATGCTAAGTTCCCCAACTTCGTACCTAAGGTTTCGTACTGTGCACCTCTAGATTCCAGCGATCATGCAGGCACATCCTTTTGGTGTGCTCCTTCAAGGCAGCAACATACCGACGATTACTTACTCACAAATATTTATCGGGCGGACTTCAGTGTAATGCGAGCTACGGCTTTAGTCCTGGACTATGAAACCTCGCGGGCCGACTGTGTGCAATAAGCCAGCGATAATTTTAAGACATACCTCAAGGAGGTTTCCACTCATGAGGAGAAGAGGGTTGTGGGCAGGGCCTCCATGGATAGGCTACCACAGGTCTAGATGCTGGCAAACTTAACAAGCAGTTCCAGCCGTCAGTACCTACGACAGTTATTGAGCGAAAGTAAGAAAAGTGTAGGTAACCGCTTAGGACTAATCGCTTTCAATACGAGCATGGTTAAGCGGACTCGGCCACAGCTAATCCAAAAAGTATTTTGCTCATGTTATAAGATGCAGCGTGGCAAAACGGTTTATACCGGGGCTGGTGCTACTAGACGGAACCCGTGCGCAAACGGACAATAACGAGAACTGCGTATTCACTGTATGGTTACTAGGTCTTTGCTCGCAAGGAGCCTTTACTGCAGGCGGCAGTGGTTTCAAGTGTTTCAGAGTATTCCTGCTTAACTGAGTTTAACATAGTAGACTCAGGTATTCGAGCTAGTGCAGGCCCTAAATCAGTCTAAAGATTCCGGTCTTGATTACAATTCATTCAAAACTGCTGTATGAATTTATCGCTTAGCTGCGTGGCCCCCTCACATGCGTGTTTACAAAAGCGTTGACAGCTGCGATGTTCCTTCGGAATGGTAGCAGGCAATCAGAAGTAAACAATAAATGAATAACGGTACGTTTCTAGACTTGACTAGAAGCTGTGCACTTGAGTGTTCAGTTTATGATTACAGTATTAATATGCTCTTGCATGGGTAATCATGGTATTAAGGTTAGGTAATCCTTGCTCGCAAGCACTGCACCAAGTGAGAGCTAATGGCTCTCTTGGAACATGATAGTTCAATAGGCGATGGCTTCAGTTGTCTGAAATTTGAGAAAAGGCCTTAACTCGCTCCGTTATACAGAAGCTGGATTCCACGGTTTATCATCATGCTTCTCAATGTTGTTAGCTGCTTTCCTTTTCACAAGAGGCCCTTTGTGCACTTTCTAAGCACCGTACGCCAACGCTGTAGGAGCCGTCTCTTACTCATATTTACTCCAATTCCATTAGCCAATATCCATAAATAACTGGCCGCGATAAATCGTGAACTCATAAAAATAGAGAAGAAAAGCTATTGCATCAGAAAGGTCGACAAAATGTGCTTCGTAATGATTTCCAGTAAAACTAAAGGAAATGAATTAAAAATAAGGATATTCTAAAACCTTACGGCTATTCGGTGTAACTAGCTAGCAATCATGCTAAGAATATAATAACTTTAGCGGCGTAGCGGATGATTTCAAGCGCCAAACTCACATGACTTTAGTAGCAGCTAACTTAAAAACCAGTTTTGCAGCGTACGGCTGCCTAAATTTAAAAACGATATATCTTAGTCAGAACAGTGCTTGATCACTGCACACGATAAGAGCAAAATTACCCCACCACTAGCAATATTTCCCGAGTTCTGGAGCGATTGCCAGTACCGCAACCAAAAAGCCTGCCACAATTTCTATATAATTTTACCAATACTTACGGTGAAAATAATAAATAGTTATAAAAGTGGCGCATTGCTCCAGGATTTTCATAGGGCTGCGTATCTATAAAGGTACAATGTAGCTCCAAAGTAGCGGCACTATACGGTGTCCGCGAAACACTTTCTAAGCGTACTTAATAAAATATGGGCGGTTTTTGTTTGCGGTGACAACGCTATGCCCGACAACTACCGGCCGGCCAGTTTGACAAGCGTACTAATCAATTTGTTTGAAAGGCTAATAAGGAATTTATTGGAGAACCACTTGAATAGATGTGGCATAATCAGTGTTGCGCAGCATGGATTCCAAATTGAGTTTCTTATCACATTATGCTACTTGTAACTCCTCGAAGCCAGGCTGAAGCGGTAGGCTGTTTCCACGCTGTGGACTTGCTATTTATGGAATGCTCGAAAGCTTTCGAAACATTCCTCTTCTTTCACTCTCACTAAAGTTGTGAGTTTAAAGGACATATAGTCTGGCCAATAAACGGTTGTCTGCTTTCCTGGAGGAAGGAGGGATATGCGTACGCTTGCTTTGTAGCCTGTCGCTTTGGCAGGCTGTCCTTGGTGGCGCATAAGAAGGTTTGGTTATGCGGCCATTCGTGTTCGCGATCTATGTAAATGACTTACCGGTGTGTAACGGGTGTCAACACTAAGGTATGCGGAAGACTTTACGCTCTGGAACATTTTGGCTATTCCTAGCAAGGTACTAACGCAATTCAGTGTGCTTTGAATTGCCTCTGGAATTACCCTGGTTATTGGGTAATTTATATAGGTTAAGCCGTTCTACTCCAAGAAGGAACTGCCTGACGTCCAAATCGATATGCTGTCGGTGGTGGTGAAATCCATGTTTATACACAGCAGGTATTTTATGTGTCCTCCACTCAGCAGCTCATCATGCTGGCAATAATTGGATGAAGGCTGTTTGTCGGGGGTTTCGTAAGATGTGGTTTAGCTGCCCATCCTTCAGAGTTCTAACAGCCAAAATGCTTTACAATACTTTCACGACGTTCATACCAGCTCACCCGAAATTTCGTATTTAGGCTTGTCCAACAAATTTTCTCCCTGCGAAAATGGACTTGAAACGGGTGTTACGGGTGTGTATTAGTTTAGTGCAGAGTCAGCGGGGGTAGGCATTACGTGCACGCTTGCTTAATTTGGAAACGTTTCACTTATAGTATTCTGATGAGTAACATCGACCCAACTTTTCGGGGCTATTTAATCCCGCTATGTTACTTAATCTGCACGGTCTTCTTTGAGGCTGCTTAAGCAACAACCTGACCGTAGTAGGACAGGAACTCTTCTGTCACGTTATGCTATACACAGATGGAATTCGTTTGCAGATTCTGTGGTTATGGAATTGAGGGTCAAGCGTTTTGCGCGTCAGCCTGATGCTTTTGGCTGTCAACACCAAAGCATTCCTTTTTCTGAACTGACTAGGCTTCCGTTTTGAATTCTTTTTTCAATGACTCAACTACCATGGGCTATTACTTGTTTAACTCTTTCCACATTCTTCTCCTGCCATCAGAGTTTACTTGTTCCTTACCTACTCCACGTAACCGACCCAGCAGGTAATGCGTCCAACATGAAATTCTTCCTGCTCCTTCAGGCGATAGTGAGCTCCTTGATTTTGTCTGTTGGGAAAGTTTCCCAGAGCCGTAGTTTGCAGGGTTTGCTTTTGAAACAGGATCAAATTCACCTCAACATCACTAAAATATTTTGGACAATTTCCGGCTGTTCAGTCGTCACATTTTCGGTGCGCAAATGGAAAGAAATAAGAGCGGCGGAATTATAAGGCACATGAAAATGTTAAATTATTTTCCGGAAAGACAACTAAAAATGAAACGCTTTCGTTCAGAAACCTACTGAGGCGGCGTACTTCATTAGTAAAGTACAAATTAAAAAGTAAAACCAAATTCTTTTGCGCTAAATTTGATCTCAGGCGCTAAAGTTTAACAAGTGTAAACCTCAGAACAAAAGCAAAAAGCTTTGCTAAGACTAGAACCTTACGAATGGTAGCACAAAAATATAATGCTCAAAACGTGTTTTCACCTCTGAGTACGTTACAAGTAAAAGCAACGTAATACGTGTAGTAGTGCACGGGTTATGCGCCACTGATTGACGGTCTACGAATAACATCATTATTTTTCTCTAAACGTGGCTATCAGTTTTGCAGGCAGATATAAGCAAAAGGAAAAGAAATGTACAAGGTGGCAAAGCGGTATAATTTCTAAATAGCCCTAGCTAGCTAAAAGGCTCTGTATAGCTCATAATACCCCGCACCAACTAGGTACGACGTAGGTGGCGGAAAAACAAACTTTTCAGGCATACATAGAAAACACAGGCGAATAAATGATAATGCTTCGCGAAAGCTCTAGGAATCCAGTAAGGAATGGTATATATGCTAGGGACTGCAGGACAACTTATAATTAAACCACTGTCAGAAGCCTCAGTGTACCATTTTTAGTGGATACTGTGCCACGTAACCAACGTGGAATACAGACTTTAGTAAGTATAAGTATCCAAGTGGTTGCGAAGCGTATATCAAGACCGCATGAGCTGGGTCTACCTGAATAATACATACCTTTAGGATCATTTGACACATTTGGCTTGAAACTTGCGCACATTTCTTAGAAAAATACCGTGTTTTAGCTCTTAGAGCGGAGTTTCCATATTCACAAGGCTCGGTCTCCAACACCTGTGAGTTAGAGGAGCCTATCGGAAAAACTAGCAAAATTTAGCAAAGTGCTTCTGGGCATGTAATCTATTTGGGTCTGCTTTGGTAGGACATAACCAACGCTACTTCTAGGGGTTGAGCTTGCTCGAACATGAGGGATTATTATGCCTCATGTGTCGACGCACGCTTTTGGGCAGCTCGTTGGTTAATTTCGAAATATTTTTCTCCAAATTTAAGTTCTGTAGCAAGCGCCAGTTGGGTTCATCTAGGTGGTAATGTGAACTGGTACTCTAATGTCGAACTGGCTGTTTCCTTGATGCTTTTCTGACAAGATCTGTACTAACACCCTAAGCAAAGAGTGATAAAGTAAATCAAGTGTAGGCTAGTAAGTAACAAAAATGGTGGGCGCTGGTTGTTCACCCACAATTGCGCTTGCCACATGGTAGGCTTTGGAGACGGGTACAAGATAAATAACGTATGGGCTGCCGAGATAACTGGAAGTAGTGGCCAAGCTTTTCTGGATGTTCAACCAGCCAGTGTAACAGGGGCCTTTCTCGCTGGTTAACTTTTGTGGCAGTGAAACGGAATCTGGAACTGCGAATGGTTTACTAGCAAACGCGGTAGAAGAAGAGGAGCTGGTTTTCATGGTGCTCTTCTACTAGTGTTGTCAGTGGTGACAGGTACATGTATAACAGGCAAAGCCAAGTATATGGGCCAATGGCGGAGGATTGGTGAGCAAAATGGCTGCTTCTTGGGCCTATACATTTAAAGTGGCCTCTTTAACTGCAAGATGGAAGTATATATATTAGTTTGCGGTAAGCATGTCGATTTCAGTTGGGACGGCCGAGTAAATTAGCTAGTACGCAAGCTTAATTATCCAAGGCTTGAGGAACAAGGTCATAATCACTGGTGGTTGGTCGTGCAAATGCGATTTACTTTTGTACGCCAATAAATGGAAGTCATTGAACGATAGTGGTAGTGTCAGTTCAATACAGTCTCCTGCGGGAGCTCTATCCCTGCAATGATAAAGCCGCGATTGAAGTGTTATCATTGCAAAATTTCTTATTCTTAGGCTTAGTATCGCCATGCTGTTAATGCAAGAAGCTTCATATGGGCGCTAAGTAAAATTAAACCCAAGTAATCTTGCCGTTGTACAGGCAGTGGTTACGCCAAAGCTGTGGTGATATGTTCAGGCCTGGGCGCTTTAGTCCCGTTGTGACGCCATGTGTAAGGAAAGGTTTAGAAATTTGCAACCAGTGGAATCTAATGTCCACAAGGTAAGTCGTACGAATTTCGACGTAGTTGCTTAGGAGTATATGCTTAGAACGATGCAGAGCGGGAGCTGATCTGCTAGGGACGATTAAGCTCATTAAGGAACGCAGTAGTGTCAACCTCCCCATCGGTATAAATTAGCTACGTCAAACCACCTACTCGAGCCTCGCATCAATCCCAAACAACATAGGGCTCGATTGCACATCAAGGCGAAATTATTTACGAACCTGGAAGCTAACTTCTGGCGTAAAATTCTAGCTAATTTAGTTGAATGTGTAACTGTATAAAACTTCAAATGCGGCTTAGAAAACTGTTGGTCTGACCTTTATCGAGAGATATATTAATTATAATGGAATAAATAGTGCATTTCTATATAGACGTTTGGAAGTGTAAAGATTTCCATTTTTCCGGCTTCGTTGGTTTGAAGAATTCGTTCATTGCTTCAGTGGGTAATAGAAAGCAAAAGGGAGATCCCTTGTCAGCTCCATCGCTTCCCGATCACGGCAGTGCTGCAAGCGTTATTACGCGATGTCAACTCCGGAGAAGCGTCGCACTCGTAGCTAAAGCGAACGATCCCTCGGAAGCAAGAAGACGCAATCCAACGTCGAAGTGACCGATCTGTTCTTCACATACGGGCACAAGAAACAGGAAGTGCTTTAGGCGAAAGCATCTATCCTCCGCGACACCTGACCTGACCTGACTTGACCATGTAAAGGCCGTCTGACCAGCGAATTGCGAGCGACATTTGCCAATGTACGCAGTTTTAACAGTACGCGCAACGAAATTCCTCCTCGCATTAATGAGCATCTGTCAGATGTACTGGTTTTCCAGGGACCTGCTTTTCAACTGAGACCCAGACAGCTGGGCTTAGCGTTTCCGGTTATCGGCTCTCACTAGCAAATCTCTCCAGTAGGCGAACTGAGGGTGGAGTAATTATCTACGAAAGGTTTAGCCGCAAGCTACGCTATATCGAAGCGCACTGCAACTAAGACTGAGTCTTAGAGATCATGTGGCGCCAACTTCATGACAACTAGCAGCTGCATACCGTCGGCCTGGATTAGACAACATCACTGAGCTCAGGCGTCCGTCTTTCACAGCCAGTAAAAACCAATGGTCGAAGAATGAACTGTCCGCTAATGGGCGACTTCAGTGCACCCACTGTTAACTGGAGCCTAATTCACTGTGGTCTTTACCGACATTCATTCAAGGCTGGCTTCCTCAAGGCCAATAACGAATGCAATCAGCTCCAGCACACTTCAGCACCAACACAGATGATCCCGGGTGAAACACCCAATATATTGGATCCCGTCTTCACACGAGCGTTCTCTGGTTTCCATGACCTGAAGATTGTCCAAACACTAGGCGGGAGTGACCACACCACAATCTTCTTTGGGGCATGCCGCCTTGCCATACATGATCAGGCGACACGCAATCGCAACCCCTGGCTTGTTGTCCCATCCAGATTACAAGAACTGATAAGCACCACAGACTGCACCATTCCACAATCCCTGAAGCTAGAGGAGGAATGGAACTTACTAGGCACGAAGCTGATATCGGTTGTCACAAAAACTGTTCCTATCACCAAGGACAGTACTTTCCGCAAAGGCCCCCTAAGTCGACCAAGCGGTGAGATCCTTGAAGAACAGACGACGCAAACTGCGGGACATATTCAAGTCAGCACAGGTAACCTCAGCTTAATCGAAGTACAAAGTGATGCGAAAGCTGAGCAGTCCAAGAAAGCGCCAGAAACGATCATTACACGAGCACAGCCAGGTCTTGCAATCGAGGATTTGCCCGATGAAGCTATTTTAGTACCTCAGGCGAAACACCAAGACTGGTAGTGTTATGCTACCAAATCTTGCCAGGAAGAGGACACTGCTCTACGCAAATGACGAGGCTCAACTGCTGACCTCGCAATGCTCCTGGAGCTACTCCTTGGAACGGTCCCCAATCACGGACGATGTGGCAACGCATTAGCCTCCGCCCGATCAAGTCGAGATCCATCCTGAGTTACTCAAGAAACTCCTCCTTCTACTAAATAAATAAATAAATAGGTATATTTTTAGACCTGCTAGTGGCTGCACCCTAAAGGGTCCAGATCAATGCTTACATAAATCCGATGCTCTTGCATGGAAGTTGGCAAAATATAAGTATATGTTCCTCGTCAGCAATTATAAATGCCTCGGCATTGTTTGGTATACAGCTACTGGGTCTCAGGCGCCCACCTTGACATGTTTCTGGTTCCTGTGGGCGATATTGAACTCCTTATTCTTTTGTGAAAACTTCGCGGAGGTGTAGTTGCGCCTTTTCTCCTTGGAACAGAATCCAATTCGCAAAAAGTGCACTTTAAATTGATGGCACATTAATTGGCCATTCAGGTGCCCCAATTGTGCGCACATGGGAGAAATGAGTGAAGGGATTATAAAGCATACGAAAAGTTGGAAACAATTCCGATAAATTCGGACAAAAATAGAAACAATTTGTTAAGAGAGAAAATAAAGCTGCGTGCTTCAGTAGAAAAATACCAATTAATAAAAAATACAGCCCTACCTTTCTTCCGCTGATATTGCTCTCCGGCGCAAAATTTCAACCTGAGCTATTCTCAGATAAAAGAAAAATCCTTTCTACAGTTAGAATACCGCTTAAAGTGGCACAAAATTACACTGGTCTGGACCAGCTTTAGCGCCAATGGGTATTGGCCCTTCTCCATAGAGAGTGTGAAGAGTTTCAAGAGGAGTATGGAAAGGTCATCGCCCCCATTCTTAAGTAGTATGGGTGGAATTCCATCAGGACCAAGTTTGGTGGATGGTTTTATGGTTTTGCTAGCGGAACGGATGCCATTTAGATCGAACTGAACCGTGGAGAGCAGCTGGTTTGTGGACACATCTAGCTCAGTAGTGACCGGGGACAGTCCTTCACACTGGGACTCTTTGAAGTAAGAGTTGAACATCTCACATATAGTCCGTGGATCTTCACTTGCTTTGCAAGGGCCGACGCGTATGGAACTGATCTTTGCTCCATAATGAGGAGTGCGGGAACACAGTAGCCAGCTGAGGTGCTTGGCTTTGTTTGCACTGGCCATGGCTGCTCTTTCTTGGGATGTTTTAATCAAAACAGACCTGGACGATAGCTGGATCGCAATCTCGTTGTCTCTCAGCACATGCGCAAAGTCGAACGTCTTGTAGTAGGAACGTCGTAGTTGCCTCAACCTTGCATGTATCTTAGTTTGCCTCCTAATTTTTTCTGAACTTTTATTTAAAGGAGTAAATGGAGCCAATAGGTCTAGACAATAATGCAGTTCGCCATAAAATATTGCGGACGATTGCTCCAGGGAGTCGGGCAGAAATAACTGTTCCCGGTTCCTTGCTCGAATAATCGTGGCAAATGTGGGCCAATCTATGGAGCTTATCGGCCGGTATATCTCAATGGCCTCTGATCTACTCGTACAGATTGCCGGGATGGTTGCAAACAGCGAGCAGCATACCACTCTGTGGTCGCTCCCCGGAAACTCTAGGCTTACAGATGCAAGTATATGGGATATACCCAGTGAAAATATCAGGTCTAACAGGTGTTTAGACCTGGTCGGCGTTGATACATGCTGCACCCATCTTCCCAAGTTGATGCAGGCTAATAGCCCACTATACTTCGCTAAGGCAGTGGGTGGAAACCACTCGATTTCAGAAAGATTGCAGTCGCCCGCCACAAGCTTGCATGCACATGGATGGCTCGCAGCTAGCTCAAACGTAGTTATTCGCGCTTTGTCACCCACCGGTGATGTATCAGGAGCCCTGTAAATGCATCCAAGTAGTAACTTGGGTCCCATGGCATCAACCGTTATCCATATAGAGTCCAATATTTCGGTGTTATCTAGGACTTCGATATTAGCAGAGAAATTTTGCTGCAGATAAATGGCACACCCTCCACCTCGTTTGTGTGTACGCGAATGTGTATACAGCTGGTAGCCTTGAATAAAAAAGGAATCATCGAAAGTAAAGGCACCAAACCATGTTTCGGTGACTAGTATTGCATCAGGCGCAGCAAGAATAGCCAAAGGGAGTAGAATATGCATCTTGTTGCTCAGCGAACTGGCATTTATGAGTATAATGGAGAAAAGTTGGCCAGTGTCTCCCAGTTTTATGGATGACATAAAGGGAGCATGAAGAGCTACTGGGCCATCTGTAGAAGCTGTAGGAACTGGGTCAAAAGAAGTAAGAGCGTGCTTTTCGCTGGAGACTTATTGGGTGTCGGGATGAGCTTGTCGCGGCTCATCCCCACCTGGGATAAAAAAGGCGCGTGATGTGGTGTAGAAAGAAGGGAATTCGCCCGCTCAGGTAGTTGTGGTGGCGGTAACAACCGGTGGGATAAGGTAGGTATTCCAGAGTCCGGACTATCCGGAACATGGTGAGAAGAACCTTGAATAATATTGGGTGATGTACTAGCTGCGGAAGTCCGGTGTGTGGATATGGGACGTGTGATTGTTTCCCTGTTACCGCGGGCTATTTTCATTACCGCTAGCTTTCGCGGTTTGAGAAAAAGTTGATCCATCATGGTTGCACTGCGTAGTTGTTCAAAGTTTGTTACGACGGTATTTAAAGTTGTTGCATCCTTAAAATATATTTTGATCGGTGCAGGGAATTTACCGCTTCTTTTAGGTAGTCTCTCAACACGTACCGAACGTGTTGCTAAACCAAATACTGCAAGGATAGCTCTCGTAAATGCATCCAAAGAAAGATCCTCGGGTACGTTAAGTACCTGGGTAGTATACACTCAAATACCCCTTCGGATGGCGGCCGAGGGGATGCCTCACACTTTGCTGTTTCATGAGTGTGTGAGGTTTGGGTAGCTGCCTTCGGTGATATTTTCGGAGTCATCCTTACGCAGGGCCGTTTGGCTCTGGGTGCCATCGTCGCTTCAGGTGGAAATTTTGATTCAAGCTCACGTGTGTGTGGCTTCTGTGAAGAGAATAGAATGGGAACCTGTTGATCACTATGGGTGTGAGAAACCCGATCTCTGGGCCTTAAGTGTGATGGGCCCCCAAGTCGGTTCACCCTCAGTGGCTAAAAATATTGCTGTTTCAGCTCTGCTCTATTACGCAGCTCTTCACAACTTGTCATTATGCTTCGGAGAGTTGATTGGTTCCTAGTACTTAATTCGAGCGGTGCCGCGAATTTACTTATTCTTTTGTTCAGTCGCACAACCTCTAGTGGGTTTCTTTGGATTCCATTGACCTCAAGAATCCAGCTCCTGAACACTTCCAAGGATGTGTCATCAGGAACGTTAAATGCAATAGTACTAAACGTAGTATTTCTTCCTTTGGTGCCCGTGTGCAGTGCGGCTTCCGGCTTGGCTGTTTCTGAAGAAGAAATGAATGGTATGGCCGTAGCAGGCGAGCAGTATGGTGAATTTTGCTAGCGAGGCCGTTTAATTGGAGGAGCCGGCGTGTGTCGGTTCCAGATAGGTGACATACTAGATGCTCGCCGACCTAATTGGGGTACTTCGGGTGGCAAGGCGCAGCATGCTGCGTTTATCGTTTTTGAGAATGGTGCCTCTGCGACTTGCCCTCCTGGTCCATTGGGATGATGTGTACAACCGAGTGGAAACTCGGATGTCGGCGAACAAGTCCCAGGTTTCTTCTCAGGACAACTACTTATCTCCCAAAGTCGCTTGGGGTCATGGGTATCCATAACCTCCAGTCTTAGCATTTCTGCCACCGAGCAATGGTTTTGTACCATTTGCTTTATCTCACAATGAGCTACATCCTCTGAGACATCTAAATCAACTATGCGGGAGGCCTCCGGGGTGACAAAATCCTGCGGAGGATCAGAAGATATTCCAGGGGTCCGCTCATTAGTAGTAGGCTTGGATGCAGAAAGTTTTTCGTAATGGCGTTGTATGGCTGTCTTTGCGTTCACTAATTTTAACTGGACAAAGGTTGTGCGCGACCGGAAGTCTCTTTGGTATGACAGGAATTTCCGGGCCGAACGCCCTGTATCAAACCTGAATAGCACGGGACATTGGTTTTTAATAGCCCTTTTCCTCAGTCTGGTGCAACTGCTTAAATTACCTTCTAGACCGCAGATATCCATCAGAACCTTCTTGATGGTGTGAACTTTTAAACGGTCAGGTACATTATAGACCACTACCTCCGTGAAGCATTTTATCCGGTCCATGACCTCAGTACTAATAGTATTGAGGAAGCGCATCGAAGTCTCTGAGCACTTTTCATCTATTACATTGCCAGGGTGAACTAGGCTTGTAATAGCCACTAAACGCTCAGCTATTGGCTGTAAGCTGTTAAAGGTCACTTTCATACTCGCCAACTCCTGTTGCAGTTGCGCGATTTCTCGGCGCATAGAAGAAAATACGTCCATCACCCTAACGGAGCACGGCATGGTCACGTTGGTCGCTGTATTGCCCCCCATTTTACTCACTTTGTTTACCCGACGGCTAGTAGATATTCCTTTTTTTACCGCAAGCATTTGAGGCCAAGTTAGAGAGTCAGCCACGAAGGAGAATAGTAATGGAAAGGGGAGAAGTAACAAATAAGGTACAACGATATTGCCAAGGAAAATACCAGATGGCGGAAGTCTGATAAATATCAGAGTCGATTTCTAGTAGGCAGACGGTAGACGGTACCAGATGTATAACCCACAAAGATACAACCAGTCGAGAGCGAAACGAACCAACCTGTCAGGGTGACCTTGAGCTAAACGCCCAGGGCCTCGCTGGACTTCACCCGCTTTTCCTTAAGATGGCAGCAGACTACATCGCGGATCCAATACAGTAAGTTATCCAGCGTACTCTTGCAGACGCGCGCCTACCACCCGGTTGGAACGCAGGGATTGTAATGCTAAAGTACAAAGAAGGGAACCGGGACGATGCTGCAAACTATCGACCGATATGTTTGACGTATATGGTCTGCAAGATCATGCAACGAAACTTCAAGGGGGCCCTCCACACCCACTGACAAAGCTGGTGAGCGATCTTCCACGCTCAGTACGGAATCGGTAGGGTTCGCTTCCACATCTTTAACCTAAATGTGGTCCGTGATACACAGTCAATGCAGTAGACGAGCGGAGACCTCCGGATTAAAGATACATTAACTTCATCCAGGTATTTCACAACGTACCACACAAGGACTGCTGCTCATACACCAGGGAATTAGCGTCACCAGAATGGTCCTTGCATGGGTGGCGGACTGCTTGAGAGATCGGACTCTTCAAGTAAAGGTGAACCAAATCTGTCTGGCTCTGTGTCTATGACTAGCTGGTGCATACAGGGCCCTGTCCTTGGGCTGGAACTTTTATAGCTCTACTGTATTGACCTTCATGCAACTCTTCAAGCCGACTGCTTGGCCTAAACTGATGCTATCAAGCTTTGAACAGAATTAGCTAGTCTTGAGGACACGGTCAGACACCAAACGTTGCTGGAACAGCTGCACGACTGGTCCGTGAAGTGACAACTACTCGTTAATTACGACAAAGGTGCTGTTCTTCCGTTTGGTAACCCGGGTTCATACGATGTTTTCAAACTTAATGGGTATCCTAAGAATGTTCTGCACTAGAAGAATCTTGGGGTTATGGTGTCGTTTGACCTTAAAACTTCCCCAGACACCCTGAGAATGGTCGCGGACGCAACAGGATGCCGGTTGCTCTACGGAGGTCGTTCTCCCCTATTACTCCAGCAATTTTCAGAACTCTCTTAACCTCTCATATCCGCCCGCTATTGGAGTATGGGATTCCAGCTACCTATCCCCTCATAGAATCTGATGCCGACTTGCTAGAAAGAGTTCAGGGGCGTTGTTTGAAATCCGCCATGGAGCCTCGAGAAGTTGCCTCACCCCCTCGACTCCGAAGCCGGAATATGTTCTCATTGGATGATCGCCGGCGCCGTGAGGACCTTATCTACACCAGACGGGTTAAGAGGAGAACTTGGGAGTGTGGTATAAAAGCATGCGACTAAACGTCGACGGTTTGGCACGTGGCCACAAGTGGAATTTGCACATGAGCCGAATACTTCACGTCCGTCCGGCTATTTCAAGTCATGTTGCAAAGGACTGGAACAGCCTATCGGAGCTCATTACGGATGCGCCCACAGAAGAAATATCAAACGACTGCTTGTATGCCACCTGATGAGTAGGGCACGTCTCTGCTGGCGGTGCTCCCCAGACAAATGCCGCTTCGCAGCCTAGTTGCGTCAAACCTGCTGTGTCTCGGTATCGACGGCGCTGACAAGGATTTACCCTCCTGCTCTCTACACACTGATGAACCCGTGAATTCTCTCGGGGTGTCCGCAGGACCGGCTCTACTGAAGCAAATCGTACCCTACTGGTTTGCTATCCACCTATTGTTAGAAATTTCTTACGTTATAACGTGCCTCCTGGATATATAATGTTTCCGAGTTGCAAAGCAAAACATCCAATCCATGCAAGGTTTTGAATGGACAGTCTGTACCAAAGCCGACTGCGGGTAAAGGTGTCCTGCCGGGTGTTCTGTTATACCGAGAAGCAACGCGACAGTTGTAGATAAGTTGACATGGAGTTTTTGAGAGCTTTTCGCCAAATATTTGAACTTCGTGGAAATAACGCACAAAGAGCTCCGGATACCTGAATTGTGGTAAAGGGTTTACGTTGCACCAAGCCAAAGGACGGAGTAGTACCAACCCACTCCACAAAGTGAACTGCTCCCATCATGAATTAACCACGATAGCGTAGGATTGGGACCTCGGAGTGTTCAGTTCCGAAATAATGGACGCTGAACGAACCGTGGCCCGAGCAAAGGAGACTATTTTTGGACCAATCAGTGTCTGACCCCAGCCACGCGCGACCTTAAAGCAACTGATAAGTTGGAACCAATGAAGTTGTACCGCTCCCGTGAACCACAGCACTGGATGCTATGCCTGCTTCCACCCTTTGAAACACGCCACCTGTGGCGCTATCATACTTATCCAATATAACCGCACTCCGTACCGTAAGCAATTGCCTGTGTAACGAACTTGGGAAGGCACTTGCTGGGGACGCAAATCCTAACCCCTACCTGGCCTCCTGTGTGTCCTCACTGCAACGACCACCCTGTGCGTTTCCTAAGGCCAGCAGCAGTGCACACAAGTAAAAGAGAAGGACCTTATATTTATACAATTGCGTGAAGTGTAAAAGGTTTAGCTGTTCAAATTCACGATTCCGTCGGGGGTTAGTAACTGGCGGCAAATTAATCGTAAAGCATCTTTGAAGTGAAATGCAATAGTACCTCGCATTGTCGCCGTAACTGCCACCCTACCCTACGAATTCCATATCAATAGCAAGCCAGTTTGTATGCACTTCGCCAAGAAAATGGGCATGAGGCTCTTGCTGTGAAACTTCCTAAACAATGTGCCTATTGAATGGTTAGCTGCTTGTACATGCCCATTATATGCATGGCCTAGTAAATCTTAGTTGTTATGATTGCCGGCAGGTTTCCGGCACTTGAGAAATTCACCTGCGAGGCGAGCATGCGTGTGAATACTCGCTCCCGCATGTTTCTCGTACCTGCGAAGGGCGTTTTCCCTTGTATTTCTTGCAGCGATGACACCTGATGGATACGAAGCAAGTGAACGCACGTTTGTGCTCACGTGAAGCAACTTGGGTATTTGCCTTGTGTCGCTTGATCTGTAAGCGAAGCTTCAACGGTTCAGTCACTTTCCACTGTGGTGAAAGCATGTGCCGGTCAGTTGGTGCTTTGAAATGTCTTGCCTCAGGGCAGCCCCATTTGAATAAGGTGCATTACCCATTGAGTTCAAGGTGCTGAGGACGAAATGCAAAGATTCTCAACAAAGCGAACGAGTGGTCAAATAGGTTATAAAGTTACCCGGCTAAGGTTTAATAACCTTTTGAATTTCGGTGGCAAAAGTCATTTGCGCACGGAGACATGTGGGACAGTAAACGGCATTTCTGTGGGAAATGCGGCAGACTTACCTTCCGATTCGTCTGTTTTCGGTTCCGGCTAAAGTATAGATTGGGGAACGTTCTCACATAACGCTGATCGTATTAAGTAAGGCGCAGCCACAACATACCTGTTTCTCGTATGATAGCAAGACTTGATACCGGTGAAACGTTTGGAAAGATAGCTACAGAATCTTGGGGGGAAGCATCAAGGTATGGCATACCCACCTTTTGTGTCCTCCAGTAGCACTGCATTTTGTTCCGCTGCGTTAAAGATCGGTGCTGACGTGGTCTATCTACTGAAGTGATTACCAAGCCCGGCCTCCGCTAAGGCAGCAGCAGACGGCCTTCGCTTTTGCACAGCCGGAAGGCTTCCTTCATCCCCCGAAATCAGTCGTTTTGGATAGTATGGCGGGAACGTTACGCGAAACTCTCGGGCGGCGTTTCTGGTAAAATGCTTTCATCCGTGTCTTCGGTATCCGTTTGAATTCCGAGGGCTGGTTCCAGAAAGCAAGCCTACTCAAGCTCAACTGCGCATTGCAAGTCACAAGGAACCATACCGGTAGTGCGGACCATACTGACGCTTTGATTCTTTCCTTCAAACTGTGATGCCTATGAGCCCGCACGGAGTCGTGCTAGTGGTAAGGTGGCACAATTAAAAGAAGTGCGGTCACGCCATCCGCTTGCATCCACATGCTGCTGATAGTGCTCACCTCACTGACACCGTTAAAGGTAGGGCGAAACACGTGATATGATGGTCCTGACTTGGCACCTAAAATGCACCCTGCTGTTAATGAAAACACAGACAAACGCGGGTAACGGTAACAGTCGAAGAAGTGCATATTGTCCACGGATACTTGGCACTCACTCATTAGCTAAACCTCAGACCACTGTAGTACATCACACCGACAGCTCGTTCCTGAAGGCCTACAGCACATAATGCCTATTAGGATGATTCACATCACATGCCACAGTAGGTGTTCAGGATGACGTACCCAAACGTATACAAACATAATTTCACATTCCCATGAAAATATGTAACAGAGGGACAAGTACAGGGCAGCCAAAGGCATTAAACAACGCAGTTACATGGTATACACGTTATGGAATGTGTGAGCAGCTGGGTGTCCATTGCTTCTCCATAGAACCTATCCACATCACTGGATGGAAGTTTATGCACCCAGAGGTCCAACGTCCCGCAAATGCCTGACTGGTTGTATACCCTTTGTTCCCCGCTCCTTTACATATACGGCGTATGACAACCGGCTTGCCGGAAACATTGGCCACGTTTTCCGGAGCCCTAATGGTGTAGACCACTCCGTTGATGGACAAAGTGAGTTACCGCAATGTGAACCGTCAGCATACTTGCTCGGTTAACCATGGGATAATGACAGGTTTATGCACTCTATGCAACTGTATTTGAGGCGTTGTGCAACATTCGTTTTAGTAAATAGATATGAGACTCAAACGGAAACTTAGAAATGGTCCAGAGATCCGTGTTTGCGTACAGCATGCGCTAAATGCCTCATCAAGTGCACTTTACAAGCAATGGTATCCGCCTCATACAAGTGGAAGTAGCCCTCAAAGAAAATTTGCAACGCTGACTCAACGAAGTCACCGTGAGTGCGTTGAAGTTTCAGATGACATAATAATTAGGTAACCAAGTGGGCGCAGCAAGTACTTTTAGTAAGCATCTGGCAATACACTACGTAGCACCGCAGGTCCAGCGTACAAAAAGAATTGTAGAAATGCCCTAGTCTTTCAGTAACCAAATCACTGAACGTCTTTACAAAGTCTGGTGAAGCCACATGGCCAACGCGATTGATTATCCTCCATCAATTCCTGCAATTGCCTAAGTTTTCGCTGAGTAAGGCGGCGATTCTTCTTACCAGTAGCCATCAACTACAATGATATCATCCTACGCATTACACCGAGGCATACTGGGTGCACATAGTCAATGGAGAATGTGCTTATCATGTCAACAGGTAAGCATTCGAACGGTGATGGCTTGTTGGGGCTAGCATGCCAAAACGTTTCATCCGTACGCAGCCGGCAATTAGTCCGTGGAAATGTGACCCGAGGTTTTACCTACTCACCAGATTGACAGCACTTGTTACCCATGCTGTATTCGGGGTGGCCTTTGAATCTCTTCATGAATGCCCGGGCGGGGGCATCGCATATTACACCGGATACGTACACATTCGTTGCAAATGAGTTACCCGGTAATTTCACCCAGACCTCAAGCAATACGGTGAGCTCTTTCACTAAGGCAGCCAAATTTGACTCACCTCAGGGGTTTAACCCGAGCATGGTAGCACCCCATGGCATGGAGGGTTGAAACGTGCGGTGAAATGATTCTACACAGAATTGGCCACACCGGCAGCCGTGGTGGTATGAAAGGGGAGAATCTGTCTAAATGCAGTTGCCATTTAACCTCCTGTGGTGGGTTAACATATTGACACAGACTCGCTGCCATCAAACCAATGTGTACAAAAAGGTGAATGTAGGTCCCAGATTCCAAGCTGGTGCTTTCAATTTCATGTGGAGTCTTCATCAGGGTTCTATAGTTCTTCGGCAAGTCAGGATGATATATCCACAGAATGGACAGTAACTCATTACTAGCTGACGCAGACACATGATAATTTATAATCTACTTCCGCAGAGAATTATGCAGTGTTTCGTCCATTATGTCAGATACCCCGGAGCCAACTACGTGGCCCAGTGCATGTGGCACTTCAAACGCAGCGTAGACTACATGTCAGTAGTACTTCAAGTAACAGTCTCACTTTCGGAAGCGATACTGCCGCAGGATTCCCTTCTGTGTTTTCAGAGAAGTGTTCATCATCCTGAGCAAGTGTAATATGCTGGTCAAAATGTTTCATTAGAGCTAGCAGGTATATAATCTTATTCCATCAGAAGCATAGTTATGTCACTAGTGCCCACGTGCATGTTGTGCACATCGCTAACACCTTGTGGGTAAACAGCCTGCAGCCATTCCGCCTCCTTACGCCATTTAGATAACGTCAGTCGGCTAGGTATAAAGTAAATAAATAAAAAATCGACAAATATTTTATTCTTGACAAAGCGAGGCACGCCTTTTGGGCATGATCAGCATATTGTAATGTTGTGCATGGTAGCATCACTAGCAGCATCAAGAGCGGTAGTAGTACAGATGAAGTCACTAGTGGTGGCCCATATTGCACAAAGGTTGTACGAGGTCAATGTCCACAGAATGCGAGATTTAGAGATAAGAACCAGATAACTAGAGTGGAGTATTTTGGTGAGGAACTAGTCCGAGGAGGTTGTTTGCACAGGAGGAGTCAGGTGAGCGAAGCATGAGGGAGAAGGTGCAAAAATGTTTAAGAATAGTGGCACGCAACTGAGCAAACGTGTAGGCCAGTTTCTTACGAAAGCAGATATATGCATGGAATTTGTAGAGTGGTATTGGTCAACTAGCCAATGTGTGATTGGGGCAGTGACTTTATTGAGTTACGAGTCGAATGCGCTACGTCGCAGTGTTATTAAGCAGATATTTGTGGCTTTTGTAGGGAAAACGCTTGCCAGACGTAAACCCACCAGGTCCTGGAACACTGCCGATTGATGGTATGATATTGACAAGCTTGCATCTGACCGATTATCTTCGCGGATATTCGCAGTCAGGTTTCCCTAGTTTGTTTCCCAGGTCTGTGTAGTCTCCTTCGGAGTCGGCCGCAGGCGGTTGGAGCAGTTAAACTCGGATAACTCAGGTGACTTGTATTGATTTGCTTTGCTTTCTGGGTTCCAGTAGGGTATCAAGCTTGCGAAGTGCAAGTGATTTCTTTGTTCTCTGTTGATGCCGTGTCCAGGCGAGCATCGCAGGTATGTCCTCTGAGGTTTTTCGTGCAGGTACTGTTTTCCTTTAGAACAAGGGACAAAGAAAAACGGGCCGAGCAAACTGCCAAGTAAATTGAGCAGGATTATGTTATTGTATAAATATAAAATTTATGGTAACGTTTTGCTGGTATAATGCAATGGAATGACCACGTATGTTATATATCATATCCGTAGTCTCGTGTGCAAGCACGAGTCCCGGTATTTGCTTAATGTGAAAGACAAATGCTGTCCGAAGTGAACTGGCGTACGCAAAAGCTGTCCTGTGTGTTAACCTGGGGTAGCAGGCGTTAACCTGCACATGAGTTAGGGGAATCAGAAGAACATAATAAGGTTTAAAATGCGCTTACGATATAGATTGAGCTATGGGTTGACAGTGGTAGAGACCATCGCTCGAAGGTGCATGAGAGCCAGTGGAGTAGGTACGCCGGTTTTGAGACCCATAAACATAATAACATAAAATGTTCACTAACCGGATGCCAGAGAAACAGCTGGGTGAAGGAGTGAGAAGGAGCGTCAAACTTGTGACTAGAATATGATTTATATACTGCAGCTGTAGCGAGAATATGGTTGCAAAGCCAGTCATAAAAGACCTGGAACAGCGGAAAGAGACAGGGACTTCTACAGTGCGGCAAACAAGTCAAATAGACGGCAGAAAACGGCGATACTAAGAGTCAGGTTAATTATGAGGAAGAAACTATTATGCCAGCTTTGTGATAAGAATCCAAGTTGGAAACATAATCTGCTATTTTAGGTCGTAAGCACCAGAGTGCGGAGCTACAATGTGAAAGGTAAGTCGGTGGAGCCTCGTATGTCTGTGATCCATAATGGAGGAGGAAAGCTAGAGCCAAAGAGGTAAGAGAAGTAGTAGGCATCTGCGGTGAATGGAAGTGAAATGCAAACAGTGTGCAGTGGTATTGTGATATGAGCACAGACCGTGCTTTCTCCTCATATCAAGCACCTAGTACGCTTGACAACATTACATGCTTTACACTGGATAACGTACTTACGAAATACCAATACCAAAATCCAAGACGGGGGACATCTACTAGACTTCAGTCAAAGCGATGGTAACCAACAAGTCTCCCATAAATTAAGTGGCCAGCAGTTATGCATTAGAACAAATGAAAGGTGGTCCTTCAATTAGCAGTATCCCTTTGATAACCGTACGTGTAAAGCACTTGACGCTAAACAAATTTACGGCGGTTTTTATTAAGGGACTTTTCCAGACGCCGTTTAGTTGCATTTCACAGGTTCCTGGCGGAACAACGATCCCCATGTATTAACACGAATTTTCGTGGCGTTTTGCTAGGTGGGAAGCCGGAGGTCTTTCTTCCCTTGTTCAACACTGTGGTCGGACCACAGCTGGAATACGGTGATCAGGCTTGGACACCATGAAGAATGCTATTATTTAGGGAGTGAATGCGCAAAGATTAGCCACACCGAATGATAGGCCGGCGCAGGTTGCCATATGAAGATCGCTCTGCGTGTAGCACACGGTAGCTCGTTTTTTGACGTGCCATACAGGACCGTCGCGTTCACCAATGACGGGCAGTTCAAATTCGGCCTGCTGTCCATCAAGGCACCTGACTACTGTGTTCACTAAATGTATGAGTGTTGATAGGGTTATTTATTGCGAAGGGTGTATATGATGAGGTCAGGAACTCCAGAAAGCTGGAACCTGTACTGTACGATGCTTATTCGCCATGTCTTAAAATATCCGAAAAGTTAATATATGACTGTACTCAAATGGTTAAGCAATGATTGGAATGTGAAAAGCCATTAGGAAAGGTAGCGCTATGTTTCCGTGAAATGAAAAACTTGCCAGCATGGCTGGTTACCTTTCCGAAATGTGTGTGTCCAGTATAACAGGTGGTTTGTAAGCGACTTGTTTTGCAGTGGGAATTAAATGTAGAAGCCGGAACGGTGTAAGACAAATAGTGACCAGAATCATTATAAACCGTTGGATAATGGACGGGTTGTGTGTAAACATGTGTCCTCTTCTCCCAAACGATACATATATATCTAGTTACATGGATGTATACTTATGTATAATTGTATATCTAGACGGCAACTAAATCCCATTGAAGTTAAACTGGATGATTGCGTGAAGAGGCATAATGTGTATAAAAAGAATCGGTCGTCTGCGCAAAAAATATAAATGCTTGCCGAAATTTATCGAAAGGGAGGCTTTTTGTATAACTATAAGCATAGGTCGATTTATGTATTTACATATATAAATAGTGCACGATACTGTTAAGCGATTATGTTATGTTCAAAAGAAAAAATTACCTAGCTGTACCCATGTTTGTGTAGATGCAGGTGAAGTACTGCAATTGCTATATGTAATATATAGAAAAGGAAACTTCCAATGGTTTGCGGATGTTATATTGCTAAAAAGAAACATTTCCGTAATTGTTGGAATAGGGCGTGTAAATAAATAAATAAATAAATAAATAATTTATTCTCGACTATGCGAGGCACGCCCATGGAGGCATGATCAGATATGTACAACTGTACAAACATTTTATGGCAACTGTGACAGTAACAGTAGAAAATTGGTCGTATGTCCATGATAATATAAATAAATATATAGTTTATTCTCCGTTTCATAGAGACGCACCAACTTAGGCATGATCAGGGTTTAAAAACTGTTGTGTATCACGATGATACATCGGGTTCAATAGTGTGTAGTTGAAATGGTGTCGGGAAGAGTTGATATGTGAATCTAGTCGACTTGCCAGTATGTAAATGTGGGCTGGGACTTTATTCAGTGGCGAGTCAAATCCGCCACGTCGCAGTATTGTTAAACAGATATTTGTGGCTTTTTATAGGGAGAACGCTTGCCAGGCGAAAACCCACCACGTCCTGCAACACTGCCGTAAAGCATTTTGAACATAAATGTTGAACTGGCAAAGCCGCTTGACGACTGGTTTCACCTTCGGTTTTTCGCGGGGTAATGGCTTCTAATTTCCTCTGTTAGTTGGACAGGTATTTTGATCTGGGTCGCCATGATTTTTGGGGTCGGTGGAGGAGAGGGACATCACGACTTTTCTTCTTGTTGTATGTCCAGGTGAGCAAAAGGTTCAATTTTTTTACTGTCCAGATTTTTCAGATGTATACTGTATGGGTGTATGAGGATATGTCCAGTTCTCCATACTGGACAGGGGTTATGATGATTGTAGGTTGGTCCTTGCGGAGTTTTACCATCCTCCATGTCAATCCTTGTGGGTTGTTCCATCCGTCTTGGGTCAAAACTGTTCCTCAGTCCAATCCCAGATCTCCAAGATGTCTCGGACCTCAGAGAAAAGGGAAAGTGGGGGACAACCGAGAGAAGACCGCAAGAACAGGCATGGAGTTGAACATTGTTAATGTCTTGTGTTATAACATTTGGGCTTGAGATAAAGCATGCACACTGTGCAACAATAATTATGCTGAAAATGTCTTTTGAATATCCTATAGAATAATTAGTCGTATAGGTGGATTGCTATCGCCTGCGTAGAGACAAGAGCGTTGTACCAGTAAGTAAAGTACGAGTATCCGTTTGATTTGAGTCGATAGTTGCGTGGGGGTAGAGCAGAGAGTTAGAATGTTGGTAGTGATTGTCAGGTGCATGAACCGCACGTAGTTAGTGTAATCCGAGAGGGGGGCATAATAAGCGGAAATAAATAGTTTGCTGCGAGTCTTAAAGATCCATTGGTGGCAGGGCAGCGGAGGGACTAGATGCAGATATTCTAAAGGAGCAAGGGTTATTGAGATACGGGGTGGCTACTAACAAGCACTGGATCCTCGCATATGCATGGGGCCAATGGCTATTAGCTACTTCTGAAGAGAGACGCCTAATTTATGACGATCGACAGATGGTGGCGCTAGGAGTGACTCAGTCGCCAGATGCAGCTATTCTAATCAGACGCTTTGTCTCTAGTGTATGCCCATAGGGTTGATGAGTGTATCTGTAGGCCAGTAAAGGTAAGTGATAGGTCAACAGATCAGCTAAGCTGTGACGCAAACAATCCAAGAGAATGAACGTTGTAAGAGGGAGCGAGCTCCGGATATACGCAAAGTTAGATGGGAGCTATAGCGACTAGCTGCTGCTAAGCATAGATACTGGCTCTAGAAAAGTGTGAATCAGTGGATGCTGTAGCCATGTCATTAAGAAGTTTGCCCAATACTGGACACCTACAGTTTCGATGAAGAAATCGACATGCGAGCGAAGCTTTAAGAAACAGACGGCAGAAGAGAATGAAGGTTGGAGAGTCAGTGGGTAACTCCTTGTTATCTACATGGAGCCAACAATGACTAGCTGCTGTCAGGAGTAGTTGACGCGAGTAGGACGAACGAGGCATAACGGCGCGCTAGGAGAGAGAAGAGTGACCAGCAATAGAGTTTGACTGAGCCTTCAGTTACTAGTTACACAATAAGTCAACAAACCATCTGAGCTGTGATGCAAACAATCTAAGAGAATAAACATTGTAAGAAAGGAGCGACTGTTACGGAGCTCCGGATATCCGCAGAGTTAAATGTAAGCTATTGCGACTAACTGCTGCTAAGCAGAGATAGCGGCTCTAGAAAAGAATGTATCAGTGGCTGGTGCAGCCAGAGCATTAAGATGTTTGTCCACTATTGGATGCCTACAGTTTCGGTGAAGAAGTCAACATGCGAGCGATGTTTAAGAGAGACAGACGGCAGAAAAAAATGAAGGCTGGAGAGTCAAGAAGTGGCTCCTTGCAAGCTACTTGGAGCCAACAATGCCTAGCTATTTCAAAGAAGGGTTGACCAGAGTAGGACAACGGCGCGCTAGGAGAGAGATGAATGGCCAGCATTGAAGTTACTAGTGGTTACCAGTGGATCCTACGGTGGCACATAATAGGTCAACAAACCATCTGAGCTGTGACGCAAGCAATCCAAGAGAATGAATATTGTAAGAAGGGAGCGAGCTCCTACATAGCTCCGGATGTCCGCAGAGTTAAATGGAAGCTATGGCAGCTAGCTGCTGCTAAGCAGAAATAGTGGCTTTAGAGAAGAATGAGTCAGTGGCTGGTGTATCCATGTCATTGAGACGTTTGCCTAATACTGGACACCTACAGTTTCGATGAAATCAACATGCGAGCGAAGCATAAGAGAGACAGGCGGCAAAAGAGAATGAAGGTTGGAGAGTCAGGGAGTGGCTACTTGTAAGCTAGATGGAGTCAACAATGACTAGCTGCTGTCAAGAGTAGTTGACGCTAATAGGACGAACGACGCATAACGGCGCGCTAGGAGAGAGAAGAGTGACCAGCAATAGAGTTTGGGCTAAGCCTTCAGTTACTAGTGGATCCTACGGTGGCACATAATAGGTCAACAAACCATCTGAGCTGTGACGCAAGCTATCTAAGAGAATAAACATTGTAAGAAAGGAGCGACAGCTACGGAGCTCCGGATATCCGCAGAGTTAAACGGAGGCTCTTGCGACTAACTGCTGCTAAGCAGAGATAGTGGCTCTGGAAAATAATGAATCAGTGGCTGGTGTAGCCATGTCATTAGGTCGTTTGACCATTACTGGATACCTACAGTTTCGATGGAGAAATCAACATGCGAGCGAAGCTTAAGGGAGACAGATGGCTAAAGTAAGTGTGGGTTGGAGAGTCAGAGAGGGCCTACTTGTAAGCTAGATAGAGTCAACAATGACTAGCTGCTGTCAAGAGTAGTAGACGCGAGTAGGACGAACGTCGCATAACGGCGCGCTAGGAGATAGAAGAGTGACCAGCAATAGAGTTTGGGCTAAGCCTTCGGTTACTAGTGGATCCTACGGTGGCACATTATAGGTCAACAAACCATCTGAGCTGTGACGCAAACATTCTAAGATAATGAATATTATAAGCAGGGGGCGACTCCTACAGAGCTCCGGATATCCGCAGTTAAATTGTAGCTATGGCGACTATCTGCTGCTGAGCAGTGATAGTGGTTCTGGAAAAGAATGTATTAGTGGCTGGTGCAGCCATAGCATTCAGACGTTTGTCCACTATTGGATACCTACAGTTTCGATAAAGAAGTCAACTTGCGAGCAAGATTTAATAGAGACAGACGGCAGAAGAAAATGTAGGCTGGAGAGTCAAGAAGTGGCTCCTTTTAGGCTACATGGAGCCAACAATGACTAGCTATTGTTAAGAAAAGTTGTAGCGAGTAACATGAACGAAGGATAATGCCGCGCTAGGAGAGATATGAATGGCCAGCATTGGAGTTCGGATTAAGCCTCCAGTTACTAGTGGATCATACGGTGACACATAATAGGTCAACAAAACCTCTGAGCTGTGACGCAAGCAATCCATGAGGATAAACATTGTAAGAAAGGAGCGACTCTTACAGAGCTCCGGATATCGGCAGAATTAAATGGAAGCTACGGCGACTAGCTGCTGCTAAGCAGAGATAGTGGCTCTAGAAAAGAATGAATCAGAGGCTGTTGTAGCCATAACATTAAGATTTTTGTCCACTATTGGATACCTACAGTTTTGATGAAGAAATCAACATGCGTGCGAAGCTTAAGAGAGACAGTCGACAAAAGATAATGAAGGTTGGAGCGTCAGGGAGTGGCTACTTGTAGGCTACATGGAGTCAACAATGACTAGTTGCTGTCAAGAAAGTTGACACGAGTAGCACGAACGACAAATAACGGCGTGCTAGGAGAGAGAAGAGTGACCAGCAATAGAGTTTGGGCTAAACCGTCGGTTACTAATGGATCCTACGGTGGCACATAATAGGTCAACATACCATTGAGCTGTGAAGCAAACAATTCAAGTGAATGAACACTGTAAGAAGGGAGCGAGCTCCGGATATCCGCAAAGTTAAATGGGGGCTATGGGGACTAGCTGCTGTTAAGCAGAGATAGTGGCTCTAGGAAATAATGAATCAGTGGCTGGTGTGGCCATGTCATTAGGACGTTAGACCATTACTGGATACATACAGTTTCGATGGAGAACTCAACATGCGAGCGCAGCTTAAGAGAGACAGATCGCAAAAGAAAGTGTGGGTTGGAGAGTCAGGGAGTGCATACTTGTAAGCTACATGGAGTCAACAATGACTAGCTGCTGTCAAGAGGAGTTGATGCGAGTGGGACGTACGACACATAACGGCGCGCTAGGAGAGAGAAGAGTGACCAGCAATAGAGTTTGGGCTAAGCCTTCAGTTACTAGTGGATCCTACGGTGGCACATATTAGGTCAACAAACCATCTGAGCTGTGATGCAAGCAATCCAAGAGAATGAACTTTGTAAGAAGGGGGCGACACCTACAGAGCTCCGGATATCCGCAGAGTTAAATGGAGGCTATGGTGACTAACTGTTGCTAAGCAGAGATAGTGGCTCTGGAAAAGAATGAATCAGTGGCTGGTGTAGGCATATCATTAAGACCTTTGTCCACTATTGGATACCTGCGGTTTCGACGAAGTCAACATGCGAGCGAAGCTTAGAGAGACAGACGGCAGAAAAAAATGAAGGCTAGAGAGTCAAGAAGTGGCTCCTTGCAAGCTACATAGAGCCAACAATGACTAGCTGCTGTCAAGAGGTGACGCGAGTAACACGAACGATGGATAACGGCGCGGTAGGAGAGAGACGTGGAGTCGGGATGAGAATAGTGTGGGAAGGTAAGAAGAGGCGAGTATAAGTGGTCTGGTCCAGTTTCAAAAAACTCTTCTTCAGGACAGTTTATATTCAGTAGTTTGGAAACTTGTGGGACAGAGAGGTATTTGCTACTAGAGAAGCGTAACTGGTTTATGTTCATGGATGCCCTTATTGTGAGAGGTAACCTGTTCCATACGTGTGCGTATCTGTGGAGGTAGAAGTTGGAGCGAATGCTGCTGCGCGTTCTTGGTAGGATAATGGAGTAGGGTCTGTCACGTAGGGGGTACGAGGTGATATATGAGTCTGTGAAAGGGGTTATTTGGCTCCCACTGATGTTGTTAATGAGCGAGTATAGGAAAGCGAGGTTGGTTTTAAATCGGCGCAGCCATAACGGGTCGAGCTTAAGTGTGTTGCACCGATCACGGTAGCTCAGACTTGAGTGCCCAGGAGGCGTTTTGTGAAGGTACGCTGGACCTTTTCGAGGGCTATTCGGTCGCATTTTCTAAGGTTGGTGAATACTATAGAGCAGTATTCTAGCATTGGCCGGGCACATGTTTTGTAGAGCACAGTTCTAGATTCCTGTATTGTCATGGTTTTGAGGATGTAACCGATGAGAGAGCGTGCTTTAGCTGCGGAATAAATTAGTTGTTCCGCGAAGTTCAGTGAACAGGAGTAGTGCACGCCTAAGTCACGCACTGTTAGGCAGTTTCCTAATGGCGTGCCCTGCAGCATTAAGGTATTTTGGAGGCATGGTGCATCGGTACGTAAGGACATTGCATTTTGATGGTGTAAAAGCCAACTTCCATATGTCGCACCATGCAGTTAGCGATCTTAAGTCGTATTGCATATGGGAAATGGCGGTGTGGAAGTTTGACGGATGAAATGAGAACACAATTTTGATGTCGTCCGCAAATATGTAGGGTGTCCCATGTTTGAAAACCTGGAACAGGCCATTGATGTAGAGCAGAAAAAGTAGAGGGCCTAAAACGCTACCTTGAATTACGCCACTTTTGACTGGTTTAGTGAGTGATATGGATTCTCCAACCATTACTGACTGTGAGCGAGCTGCAAGATATGATGAGAACCAGGTGTGCAGTTTGCCGGAGATATCGTATGATTCCAGCTTCATCAAGAGTTCTGTATGTGGTACTCTGTCAAAAGCTTTCGTCATGTCTAGGAAGATGATGGCTAGTGCTTGCTTGTTGTCAATCAGTTGAGTTACATGGTTGAGGAACTCAAATTGGCAGGTCTGACAGGATTTAGACGGCAGAAATACATGTTGTTGTCGATTGATGAGGTTGCGAGTAAGCAGGAAGGTGAGCATGGTTTCTTTGGCTATTCGTTCCATTATTCTTGAAGCTATAGGCGTGTGGCTAATGGGGCGATAGTTTTCCATGTTCTGCTGACTGCCTTTTTGTGTTTGGGGATGACGATGGCATGTGTCCATGTGGTTGGATAAATCCCGTTAGTCATAGAAAGCGTGAATAGGTTGAGAAGTAGAGCTGGAATGTCCTGGCCACCGAGTATCAGCAACGCAGAGGGAAGACCATCGGGACCAGGATGTGATGAGCATTTGACTGAGCTGATTACTCGGGTGATAGAATGCATGTCGAACTTAATAGTGTCCAGTGAGTCACTGGTGCGCCTAGCTGGCAAAACAGGCGTGGTTCCATTAGCGTCAGTGAAAGAATTGCAGAAGTTTCCATTGAGGATCTCACATATTTTTGATGGATCGCTAATAATGGATGTGTCAGAAAGCCTGAGTGAGGCAATAGGCGTAGATTTTTGATTGCTTCTTTGTCGGAGTAGTTGCCCGAGTGACTTGGTTTTATTGATAGATTTGAGGGCGGAGTCTTCTTCAGCAACCTTGTTTGATTCTTTCGCAGTTTGCCAGTTAGTTAGGATTTCATTCGTGCGAACAACGATGTGAAATTCCTTAGTTCTGGAGTATCGCTGTCGCATTTTTTGATCTTTCTAAGTACACCGTAGGCCTTAGCTGATTTCGCTGTCATCTTTAAGCGGCTTTTGCAGGTGAGTGGGGCGAGCACATCTAGGCAGCTGAAGAGATTTAGATACAGGATGTGTGCGGTTGCGTCTACATCGGTAGCTAAAAAAAAGTTGTCCCAGTTCGAAGATCGCACTAATTTCTCAAAGCTGTCCCAGTTAATGTGGTTGAACATTCGAAACTGTTTGACAGAAGAAGAAGTGGCACTGTGTGGAGTAGAAAGTGTAAATATGAGTTTGACCACCTTGTGGTCGCAGCCATTTATATTATCGAATATACCAGCAACAGCATCGGAGACACCTTGCGTAAAGATTAAGTCAAGGGTGTTAGAAAGCCTGGTGTGATCGTGAACTTGTTGGGTCCAGTTATTTGCAAGAACGGTGTGAACGAAACTTCTGTATCTGGGTGGGGCAACCTGTTCGTTCCAGGGGATAAGTGGCATATTGTAATCGCCACCCACTATCTTGTGCCGTGGGGGCATTTGGGAGATTTCAGTGAAGAGCTTAGTGAGTTTATTGATCTTTTTGTTAGATGTGTACCCTATAGGTCGTGTCTAGCGAACGCTGTTTCCATGACTTCGTCACTAGCAAATTTAACTAGCAAAAGTGACAGTGGGCAACCCTGTCTCACATCGATGGAGATTTTATAGGGCGGCGACAGTTTGCCATGAACCCTCACTCTGCCCGAACTATGTGCCTACGGGGCTTTGATAATGGTAACGTTTCAAATTTTTCAGAAAGCTGGTAGCACTGGTTGATCATTTAGTTGCTCATTTGTTCGCCGAGCATGGAAATTTGTTTGCAATCGTTTCACCACCGTGCGTGGCGACATCATCAGTGCGTCGAGATGTGGAGTGTAATCTCGCTGATTGATTGTCGATCCGTGATCGGCGTGCAGGTGAGTTTTCGGAAGTGACGGTTTCAATCTGTGTCCCATGGTCTCTACCCATTTCCCCGTGGCGGAAGTCGTCGCTCGGGTTGTTCCTATTCAAGCGGCGTCTCATAATTTCTCTAAGTTCTCTCCGTCGAAGGGGTTGGTAAATTGAGTCAATCTCGATATGTATGTTGGTCGAGTCTTTTGTTGAGGACCACGCTTCCACGAACTCCTCATGGCAGGACCAAATTCTGAACTTTAACAGTAACCACCCGAAATGCCACAAAGTAAGCTGTGTGCGGACATTATTTGGTAGAGTGCAAACACACTGCAGTACCGCGGATGCAAATCAACAAGAAGAGAAGCATCTATTTAAATGTCTCCAACTCAACGGATACCTGCGAAGCTTCATCCAAAGGTGTGTGAACCACAGCAAACCAAACAGAGTCTGCACCAACGACGTAGAGACGCGTTGTTTTACCTTATATGAAGAATATATCCGAAATGGCAGTAAGACTACTCAATTAACAACACCTCATCGTAGCACACAAACCAACTGCTACATTGAGGAGAACTGTCGAAATCGAAAGAAAAACTGGAAGCTCTTGAGAAAACTAATGTTGTGTATAGACTAAGTTGAAGAAATTGTGAAAAGGACTATGTTGGCCAAACAAGTAGAAACTTATCAACACAATAACAAGAGCACAAAAAAGCATGCGAAAGACACTATGCATCATCGCTAGTCTCAGCACACGTGGATGAAAAAGAACACAGTTTTGATTGGGCCAAAACAGAAGTCCTGACACGAGGGGAAACAAGAAGAGCAGGGGAGTTCTTGGAAGCGTGGTTCTCAACAAAAACTCGATCAACATACATATCGAGATTGACTCAATTTACCAACCCCTTCGACGGAGAGAACTTAGAGAAATTATGAGACGCCGCTTGAATAGGAACGACCCGAGCGACGACTTCCGCCACGGGGAAATGGGTAGAGATCACGGGACACAGATTGAAACCGTCACTTCCGAAAACTCACCTGCACGCCGATCACGGATCGACAATCAATCAGCGAGATTACACTCCACATCTCGACGCACTGATGATGTCGCCACGCACGGTGGTGAAACGATTGCAAACAAATTTCCATGCTCGGCGAACAAATGAGCAACTGAATGTTTACGTATTTGTTGGGCACACCCTTTTTTAAACAGCCAGCCCCAAAAGGCCCATCGATACAACGGATCGAAGGCATCTTTGATGTCGAGAAACACGATTACAGTGGGTCGCCAATAAACATGGCGGTGCTCCAACAATTGACGCAAGCTGAAGATGTGGTCGATGCAGCCCCGACCTCGACGAAACCCGACTTGCTCTTCGCGGATCTGGCTTTCACGAGCACCACTCCGTCTGTGGAGGACGACAGAGACGAGAAATTTAGAGGCAATGGAAATCAAACTGATTCCTCTATGATTGGCGCATTCCGAACGGGAGCCTCCCTTGAAAATTGGGACCATGACGGAGCGGCTCCATACTGTCTGGACAGTTTCCTGCTCCCAAAGTTCCACTAGCAACTCGTATAAATCGTTTACGGGAGCAGATCCCCCGAAATTGAAGAGGGTTGGGGAAATTCTATTTGCCCGTGTGGCCTTGTGCAATTGCAACAATCTGATCTCACTTTCGACTTCTATGCGTGAGCATGCATCTAAGGTGACGGCTCATGAAGAAAAGCACTCAAGACCCGAAAACGATTGCGATGACTCAGATTGATTAACTGTCTTGCAAAGTGTTCGGACCAACGCTCCAAGCCCTTTGACAGGCTGTGGATCGGATGTCCACTCTCGTCACGTATGGTCTCGCTAACACGAGGTCTCCTGCTGCCTGTTTCTCGTATCAGACGGAATAACTTACGATGATTACCAACAGCTGTGGCCGCTTTCATTTCCGATGCACGATGAGACCACCAAGCTTCGTGGTCTGTCTTCAGGCTAACACGCAGTTTTGTCCTGGGATTTTTGCGAGTCTCATTGTGTTCGCTTCCAGCCGGAATACGTCAGCGAGTATTCAGAGACTGCATCGAGACCCAAGGTCTAAGTTGATAATTTGATTTACCACATGAAGACATACCTGCTAATAGTAACGTTTGGCGAATGTGCAACCAGTGACCTTCGACGGTGTTTATTGGGCGCTTACTCAGCCCGGATGCCAGCATAGTTTGATACTCATTCAGAACACCTGGCTTCGCCAGTTCGCTGGTGTCAATGCAATCAGAGCGACGTTGCGGACGTGCGCCGAAACGCACCCAAAGGTCGACACACACAAGGGCGTGATCGGAGTCTACGTTGGTGCTCGAAATCCGGCGACAGTTTTGGACACAGTATCTTCAACGGTAATTAATCGCGATGTGATCGATTCGCTTCCATGGCTGATCCAACGCTGGTGGGTGCCAAGACACACAGGTGCGATGTCGAAAGTTTGTGTTCGCGAGAGAGATGAGGATTTTCACACAGGTGTAGCAACCGCTCACAGTTATCATTACGGGAGTCTACACCATGTTTTGGCCTCCCAGATGAACCTCACCGGAGGACAATTTCCCGATTTGTGCGTGTAGCTCACCAGCAAACACCACAGTATCCGTACTTCTTCTTTATCAGTGGGTTGTTTCCTATCGTATTTCATTAGGTGGTGGATCTTTGTGTTTGGCTCTTCCTATATTTTATGTGAACAGTTTTCTTCGACAGGTTTGCTTACATTTTGTCCGTTGCGTTACTTTCTGATTCCTTAGTGGTTGCTAGACGACGCTTTCGCAGTATTTTTATTTTGTGGTGTTTTGGCTTTCTTACTATCGTTGTTGCTTTCTCTGTTCTACATGTTATGGTCATTTTCGGTGAGTGATGTTACTCGAATCTGACTAGAGTCAAAATATTTTCATCATGAATTGACTGCACTTCCGCTACCAGTAGTAACGCCAAATGTACCTTGTCGTTACATATCCTACCCCTAACTGGTTTGCTTTTATGGCTTCTCGGGAGTTTTGGAAACCGTTTATTTTATTATTCGCAATGCGATCCCTTACTGGTTTGATCACAAGCAAAATAACGGTTACAGCTATTCTTGACTGCTTGTCTGATAATTTTTTCCAATTTGCCCTCGATATAGCAAATGAACGCATCCCTGTCTCGGGGAATGATGATCTTTAGCAGTCCAAAAATTCCCATTTATTAGAATGAATCAATGAAGGCAGAATCTGAGTAAAGAAAGCGCAAGCTGTGAAACTGTTGGATGCCTTTAATGTTGCGCATCAAAATCTACAATTCACATGTGAGCACTAGTCCGGAAACCGACTACCGTTCCTGGACGTTGATATCATCGGAAACGCCGATGGATCATGCTGCTGAGCGGTGTATAGAAAACCAACTTGGACTGTACTGTACATTGACTTCTACAGTGCGGTGCCTCTAAGTACAAAGGAAATGTAGTCCACACTCTTGCCTTCCGGGCACAGAATTTGTACACGGGACACAATCACCAAAAAATTGCAGAGAATCGGCGACGCGCCAAGAGCGAACGGGTATCTAGATAAATTCATTTTCAAATATTTGTAAGAACGCAAGATAAAATCACCGAGAAAGAGTGTACCCAAAAAGGAACACATTGTGCATTTTCCTCTCAATGGCGACAGTGCGGTTGATACCTTGTCCAAACGCCTGAAAGACGCTGTTGAAAAAACCTATTTCACCGCTCGCCTACCAATAGTATTTTACAGGAAGCCTTTATTCGCAAAATCTTTGAAAGACAGGCTGCCTCCGGTGACTCGATCAATGCTTGTTGATCTTTAGTCGTGCTGCTATGGTGCACGATACGTGGGTGTTACTACAAGGCGCCTTTCATAGGATTTGCGAACACACCGAAGTGGTTTTACAAAGACGAAGCTAGGTCTAGTGACAGCTCCATCTTGTCTCACCTTCTAGAGTGCAGTCACGCAGGGACGGAAAATGATTTCAGAGTCATCTATACTATCCCTGAACGTTTCTCACGTGGATTCCGGAAGCATCTCCTGTCTATTGCGGAAGCTATCCACATCCGCTACCTCAAGCAAGCATTGTGCGTACAAAAGCAGTTTGTACCTCTTTTAATTCGGCTGTGATTTCCCCTATACATACTTTGCCACCTTTAATCACCCCGTGATTTATGGATTTGTTCCCGTTGGAATTAAACATTCTGATCAATACGCAGCCCAATCCGGCACTTGTAATGTAATCATGTAATCATGTAATGTTTGAGTCTAATGAGAATTACCGAAAAGAATTTTTACTCAGATTCTGCCTTCCTTGATACATCCCTGTCACTTCGATAGTGAAGTTTTGCCGAGTGACCGACTGACAAACTTGGAATAAGCGGAAGACATAGATCGACTTTAGTGGTACCCTTCTTTGTACCTATGATTCCGGATAAACTAATGCAAACTGTCGCACAGTTCAGTATGTCCATTGCAATTACATAGTACGAGGCACAGGTACAAGACTTGACAGACATCATCATCATCATGCCACATTATTTATGAAGATGACAAAAGAGACCAGAAGGGATTTATTTGCAATATCGATTTCAAGCTGCATAACTTGCTGTGGGATTGCTCTGACAGTGAACTCATGCAACAGTTTCACCTGAACACTTACCCTCAGCAATCGTTGTAGAGAGCTTTCAGAGTAGGAGTTTCCACGGCACGTTTTTCAAATATAAGCGACACCGCGAGCTAGCACTGTCAATTAAGTCGACGACTTCCTTCGTATCAAGGAGTGGTCCCCATTGCCGAATTCTCATAGCCTTGTCTGCTTTTTAAACCAATGATTTTGATTAAAAACACTACTTTTTCTATTTAGACTTTTAAAACCTGATAGTACCATACTGAATTCAGTGAACGTTTGTTATAGGAATATGCGGTAAAAACCTTCCGAATGAAACTATGTTCAGCCGGAATGAATAAGCTTCATTCAGCAAGAAATAAACGAGTAGGTTTAAACGAAGTATAAAAGTTGGGATTACTAACAATACTGAAGTGAGTTGTCATTCTCCTCGACCTGCTGTTTGTTTACTAGCTTGTAAGTTGATAATTCTATGCCGCACAATTGCACAAGCGGTAAGCACGCATCAGTAGTTGTTGCTCGGTAATTTGTGAAGGGTCAGGTGAATAAGTTGGGTCCATTTGGGGTACGTGAGTTTCCGTAGCCGTGTGTGGGGGTCTTTTGAAAGGAGATTAGAAGAATCACTGTATTGACTTCGTCCTGGTCGTGCGAAGTTGCGCAGTGATACGGCGTGTTCTTTTCTATCCGTGAATTGAATCGGAGCATATTGGAGATTGTAATGCAACAGCTCAACCTCATGCGCTAACTACTTGTATTTTGGGGCTCTTACATTACGACGCAGGAAAACGGATTCCGTCACGCTCAGTCAACTCGGTACCCCGACCACCGATGTAGATTTACGGTTGTAAAAGGGCGTTACCTTGGGGTGCGGCATTTGTATTGGTGCATAGAAGGAAATGAACGGAATGTAAAACAACCAGCAACGCCCTTTCCTACTAGGTTGTTGCGAGGCCTTTAGATCTAAGTGAAGGAATAATCCATTTAATGATGGCGCTATTACTCTGTTCCATTTATCCATTTACTTGCGGGTTATACGAACTCGTCCGACGGATTACAAGGCGTTTTTTTGTAAGAAAATGCCCCACTTAAGAAATGGAAGAGGATCCGCGGTCAGTATGGATGTATAGCAGAATGCCGAATATTATGTAGAGCTAATGGGTTAGCTAATTAATCAAGGTTAAAACTGTCATGTCACTGTATGCAAAAACCAATGGGAATCAAGAGTATTCATCAACATTAATAGGCTAATATATTTGTTTATCGTTGAGAGCGTAGAGCTCTTGATATGTATGTTTAGTCTTTCAAGAGGATTCGTCGCCTTACTGAGTGTTTCCAGCAGCTTATAGGAAGGGCTTCATTTATGCACACAGGCTGCAACGACAATGATAATTTCCATGAACAATTCAGACGTAACATCCCAGTACCTACTGGTTGGCACAGTGTATCATACAGTTTCTGGAGCGCTAGGGTGTGTGGCTGTGACGAACATGTGCACAACAATGCGTCAGGGGCCATGATATCTTTCCCAATGCGATATGCCATGTAAATATAGCACGAGAAGCCAACACACCAACAATGAATTTTATCCTTTTTGATGGGGTTTTAACATGAGGGAGACGAACCGCTGATTCATGGTAATAGTGAAGCGATTACCGATGAGGTAGCGCTACCCTTTTCGGACTGACTGCAATGACATCTTCCCATTTTCTACTTCAGAATGGTGTCGTATTCTAGGTGATAACGTTCGCGAAAAGAAGGCAACTTGTTGTCCACTCTGATTTAGCCTAGCAGTTATGACAGTGTCAGAGGTATATTTTTCAATGATTAGGTGTTCGGATTCGTCAACAAAAATGACCACGGTTTTTTCTACTTCCCTCTTGATGCTTTTGAACGATTTCCGGGCCGAAGTAGGGGGTAGCAACGGTTGTCGATCAACGGGCGGATTTTGTCAGAGAAGTAAAAGATCCACATATTGCTGAGACTCCACTTCTCTGGGCACAGGAAGGAATCTCAATGGTTGTAGCCAGTTTGGACCAGGCTGTATAATCTCATGGGAAAATTTCTCTCCCAACTGTCGTATTCTCTTCGGTCAAATAGTGTTTTTGCTTTAAGGCTACGTTGCACTTTAAGCAGTTTCGTAAGATTTTTCTACTTTGCAATTATGTTCCTCCGCATTTGTCCCGTTGATTGTTGTTATCCATATAAACGATAGTATATTGATTGATAAAAGGCATCACCAGTACACCGGTGCGCAGTACCGACGCTTCGCTGCCGCTCTACCACCACCGGTTGCACGTGGGCTAAGGATACTGCGATGGTCGCCCTGCCCCTCTGCAGGCTCGAACTCGCGCCTCGAGATTACGAGACAAGCACGTTACCTCTAGACTACGGGCGGTCATACTGATTGATAGCCGGGTCGTAATATTCAATCACGCGACATCTATACATTTTTGCTTGGTTTTCAAAACTTGAGCTCTTTACCGCGATGAAAATTACTCAATTATACTGTCCTTAACAAGCTTCTGTATTTTTAGTTGTATGAATTTCTTGTCGGTGGTTGAGCTACCTCTCGATTTTGCACCGATGGGTTTAGAAGAGGAAGAGTCGTTTTCGAACAGGGAGTTAAGGACCACAGTGGGTAATCGCGCATACAAGGAGAGGGGAGGTTGCTCACCAGAGGATAGAATTTTCTGAACTTCGCAAAGTTTGAAGAAACCGTGACCCAGAGGTACATCCGAACAAAGTTCCGCAAGCACAGAAACTTTGACGTTGGCGTAATGCTGGTCTTTAAACTACACATTAAAAACATAATCGCTCGTAAAACTAGCTACTTGGATATTGACTACTGAAATTCGGTAATATGACCTATGAATCTTCCTAATGAGCCACTAAACAAATGAGACGGCAATGTAATTTCCAAAGGTTCCAGTGTCACGTATCGCTTTCACGTCAACAACGGCAAACAAGAGATCATTGGGCGAGGTTGAGGTTGTAACTGAGGGTACACAATGCCGAACTACTGAGGCAATATTTTTTGCAGAAGAACGGCAAACCTGGTAGTGTCCCTTCTTTCCGTAACCGTTACAACCAGCGTCATGTGCAGGGCATTGCGACCGACTGTCTTTCGAACCCCAGAGGGAACAGTTCTTTTGCATCGTATCAACGGCGGCCATTTTACTAGAGTTTGAGGAGTCATATGTCGTTTACAGTGTTTCTGACTGGCATGTAGTGGATGCACCACAAGTATTTTCCGATTGACTATGATAGGACTATTGGTATGACAATGGTGGTAGGCAATTTTTCTATGATCGGGCTTGTTAAAAACAGCATGGAGATCGAGGGACACATTTTTAGAGAGGCGCTGATGTATGGTTCTGGGCAACCATAATACAATACAACTCAGTGACTTTCCCTTTAAACAATCCCTTGATACTCTGGCCGTCGCAGAGGATTATAAACGATGCCCTATCTGCTGCGTCGAGCAGAGTAGATATGGGTTTGAATGCCACTGCTCAAACCTACGCGTCTTCTTATTCATCTTTTCGCGCTTTTTCTCCTTATCTTTCCGCTCCAGCTTCCCTTTTGTCATACTTTGTTTTCAATCCTCCAATTCTTGGCCCTCCCCTGACTTTCTTCGATAGTCACTTGTCTTCTACTTTCAAATTGCGGCTTATTAGCTGAGGTGTATTTCTCACCCTCAGCTAACGTGTATTGATGATGATGGAGTCTTTTGAGGCAGCTTTGAGATAACAACATCTGCAGTGAAGTGGATGTGGACAAACTAGATTCCGAGAGTAGCTCTGCCTCACCAAGCGCATCTCCCTTACCCTCCTTCACCAGCTCAAGTTCATCAGCGCGCTTCCAACAAGGTTATCTTCACAAGGAACTCAAAAGACTAAATTCAATCAAAGCTGGTACTCCGGATGCTATATCACCAGTAGCTTTGAAAGTGTTCCACATTGTCTTTGTCAGATATCTCAACAAAAGTGTCACGCTGGGTTTGATCCCCGAACATTGAGGTTAAAGGAGAGAGAGAGTACGTGTTATATGTGTGTAGTCTGAAAAATAAACTGGACGAGATTCATCTTTTTTCGGCAGAACACTGCCCTGATCTGATGTCGTTCACTGAGACTTGACTGACCTCGGATATTTTGGGTTCTGAGATCTCCATTCCAGGCTACCATACTTCCGGAGCTAATCGTTGTGGAGGGCGCGTTGGCGGAGGTATTATTCTTTACTGGAAGGTTGATCTTCGAGTTCTGTCCAAGAGAAAGTAAGAATTGCCCTGGAAATCCACTATTTTAGCGATTAATCGATTATTACGATTATCGCATCAATTTCGAACGTTCCGGAATGTTCTATTTCTGCACGTGATTAAAAGCCACCTGATACCTCGGCAAAAGATATGGTAGCTTGGTAGCTGACCTTCCAATTCTAGAAGTCGAAGGTCACTAAGGGACCTATAAATACAGCCAAGGTCCGCAGTAGTTGTACAGTGTTTGTTAGCGGCGATTAATACGTTGTTTTGTCAAGGTCATTGGCGTTTTGCTTTTTTCCTTCTGTTGGGCTAGAAGTTTTGTGGAGCAGTAAATTGTTATTTTTGGAATTGCGTCTAGTGAGAAAATTATTACAAGTTCACATTGCTGAAGCCTTATGTGACAGCGACGGGCAATGGGAGCTCGTTTGGTGCCGCATTCACAATGGTTGTAGATCGCTTATAGTTGGTATTCTATGCAGAACTCCATCGGGACCTGGTACCGGCTTGTTGGAAGCTATCAGCAAGTATGGAAGAGGAGGAGACTATATGGTTATGGGCGACTTTAATGCCCCCAGTATCGATTGGGAACACCTTCACTGTGGACTCTCTGTTGAATCTTTTGACTACGCTTTCCTCGAATCCATCCTGGAAATAAACCTGACTCAGCATGTTACAGCTCGTATGCGGAATCTCCCAGGTCAGGCTCCTCATATCCCTGACCTAGTGTTTACACCAGCGCCTTCCGATGCCATTGGATTATCCGTTCTCCAGCTGCTGGGCAAAAGTGACCACTGTGTTGTCTCTTTCTCGTGGGCACGACGTCTCGCTGTTCATGGCCAAGAAGTTCACTCCCGAAATTTCTGGCGTGCCGATCCAGGACGCATAAAAGCTGCTGCGAGTGCAGTCGATTGGAGCATTCCTGAACCGAGCTGGAGCATGCGTAGATTCACTTCCGCATCAAGGCAACCATGCTCATTGATCAGTCCCAGTTTCCCGAAGAAGACCCATTTCTAGGGGTCCCCCTTTTATCGATGTTGAAGTACAATCTTTGTTGAAGAAAGACGGAGGTTATGGGATAAATTCAAGATTGTACAATCGACTTCTGCCTATTCTGACTACAAAGCCGGCACGAACATTTGTACCGCCATATGTATGAGTGCGATATGGTTGCACAATCTTCAATATATCCAAAGAAGCCCTTCGTATCTGAAACGGAGTACCAAAACTAGTAATTGTGCTGCTGCCCTGTTCTTCTTCCTTAAGGCATATGTACTTCGCGATGATGATGATGCGAAAGCTGACCTTATTGCCAAACAGTACTCCTCCGTCTATACAGTAGAGGTTCCGCTATCCTCTTCTATTGTCGGTTCGCATCCGTCTCCTCTTGGCTCTGTTGAGATAAACGCGGACATGGTATTGAGGCTCCTCTTTGAATTGGATACCAACTCGTCTGGTCCAGATGGTTTGCATCCTCTGTTTCTCAAGACCGTCGCTGAGCATATTGCAAGCCCTATAAGTCATATTTTTCGGCTCTCCTTGGCAACTGGTCGCCTTCCATCTGATTGGAAAGTTGGTATCATCAAGCCAATTTACAAAGGTGGGAACCGGCAAGACCCTTCTAACTACCGCCCGATTTGCCTGACGTCGGTTATTTGTAAAGTCATGGAGAGGCTTCTGAAACGTTCTCTACAGCGTCACTTGGATGCCCTGAATCTGATTTCCCCTGCTCAGCATGGGTTCCAGAGGGCTCGTTCTTGCGTTTCCAACCTACTTGTCGCTAGAGAAAGATGAGCAAAAGCCATAGACGTTGGTAGACGTTTGGACGTTATTTTCGTCGACTTCAGTAAGGCGTTTGATAAGGTACCACATGAACGACTCCTCCTTAAGCTTCGGGCTATTGGTGTCACGGGGGATATCCTCTCTTGGATCGCGGATTTCTTGCACAGTTGTCCAATGAGAGTCAAAGGGAATGAAGCTCTTTTCCAGTCTTTTCGGATGACCAGTGGCGTGTCACAGGCTTCGGTCCTTGGTCCTTAATTATCCACAATCTTCATCAACGACCTTCCCTCTGCGCTTCAGGTGAAGTGTCTAATCTATGCTGATGATCTGAAACTATGGTTATAGGTTTCTGGCCTCGATGATGCTGACAGATTACAGTCAACATTTGACACCCTTAATGATTGGTCCATTACTTGGGGTTTGCCCATTAACCGTGACAAGTGTTACGTCCTCCCAATCCGTGTCCCTGAACCCTTCGGCACATACCATGTTTGCGGTTGTCTGCTCCCGAATGCCACTCCAGCGAAGGATCTAGTCACTATTGTGTCTCCCGACTTTAAGGCAACGCAGGATACTTCGAGGAAATTCGGTGCAGCTAAAATGGTGTTCACCATTAGAAGATCTTTTTCTTGATTGTCCCCAGGGATCTTCCACCTCCTGTTTATCTTGCATGTGAGGTCTATTCTTGAGTATGACCTACCTGCTGTTAACCCCCTCACGAAGTTTGCAACATGTTTGAAAGGATACAGTGGCGTGGTTCCAAATCGGTCTCGGCGTTACGTGATATATCCTACCGTGCTCGCCTACAACAGATGAATCTGTTCTATTTTGATTATCGTCGTTGCCAGGGAAACCTCATTTACACCAAGCGTATTCTTAAAGCAGAACTGGGCACCAAGTTGCAACAATTACAATTGAACACTGAAATCTCGACGCGGGGACACAATTGGAAGCTCTTTAAGACGAGGAGTTTCCGTATCTGTCCGGTGGTCACCCTATCCACTCGGGTGGTGAACGACTTGAACTCTCTGCCGGAGCCCGTTGTCCACGCACCCAGTGAGAAAAGTTATAAAAGGCTGTTGGATCTCTATTTGCTGTGTATGCCGGAATCGTCTTGCTTTCGTTGAATGCCGTTTCTTAACGTCACGCATTGTCCCTGCTTTGACCGGGATGCGCTGAAGCTGATAAGGGCTCCCCCTTCTGCTTTCTACAATTCAGTGGTTTAATGGTTCAGTTAAACAAATCCACTCCAGTGAACCAATCAGCGCATAGATGAAATATTTGTACCTGTCCAACTAACTGCTTTGTTCGCTTGCCGTTTGCTTGCACAATCCTATCACAGTGCTGAGTTTGGATTGAGTCCTTAGGATGCACTGTATCCGCTCACTGTTTCTAATCGTGTGATGTCTAGCAGACCGAAATTGATTTATACTCTGGGCAATGAGACCCATATTAAGAGCTAGTCGATGTGCTAAAATCCAATTTAATTTTATTCTACGCAGTCATAGCTCTCACGGTAGTCCTTACTCACAGACACATTGTGCTACCGTTTTATAAAAGATCTTTGAACGTTTCCTAATGCAAGAATATCCGCCTTATGAAGATTGCCATGTAAAATGGGACAGTAATCAAACCGTGGTCTTATGTATAATTTGAATGTCTAGATACCTTCATGATAAATGTTCTACGACTAGGCAGCCATTACCTGTTTACAGACTGCAAGAATGCAACTTGTTCCCTGAAATTAAAAATAGCAGAGTAGCTCAGTCCCAGGTCGCGAACCGTATGTGAGAATAGTTGTATTATTGGGAGTCAAGCAATCAGGTGAAACATCGCGAACATGATATAATACCTTACATTTATTTGCGGTGAGATGCAAGGCTCCATTTTTCTAACGAGGTTAGATAGGATTAGATGTATCTTGGATCGAAGCCGCTTTGTTTTATGTCAATACGGTAGACCATTCTAATGTCCTTAGCGAAGAGAAGTGACCTTCTAAATTTTATGTGACCGAAGCAAGTCTAACGCACTTGCTTGGATTACACAAATGATTATCGCGTTAAGTTCAGACAAGCTGTTGCCAATTTCAACTGATTCTATCTTGCCTTCGATACAGGAGATTTGTAACACCATGGGCATCGTTTTTTCGCAAGAGTACCTTATGGGGTATCCAATTAGCCGCTTTTCGTATATTGAAAATTATGATAACGATGGCTTTTCGAAAGTTTTTTTGGTGACATGGTCTAGATTGTAGAGCTCCCAAGTAGCGCACAAATTAGTTCGAAGAAAGTCACTGAGCACACTCATTGGAACGCGAGTATTCCTATAACAAAACGTTCCATGTTTTTGCGACAACGGAATTATCGTATATGTGACGGTCGTTTTTCACGTTCCTTATTGGGTCATTTTTGTGTCAGCTTGTTTCCATTGATGCGGAAAAATTACGTTACTCTTTGTATGAGTAAATATGTAATATGTAAATTTTAAAACAGTGTGCTTCCCTTAGTAACTTGAAATGCACATTTAGAAGATAAAGTTCGGTAGATGCATGCATTTCGCATCATCTCATCAGTGCGGATAGCGATAACCGGTACTTTCATACAACAGTTTGTGAGTACAGAGGTATACACAGACAAACGAGAAATAACGTGGTGTCTTTCTTCGATAAACAGGACAGCCTGAGGCTGACCCATCGTTGTTTTTGCACACAAAACACTGACTTGATCCGATTAATGGCAATAGCCTCAGCAAACCGGAGGAGCCGGGAATTGGTATGGCGAAGCAGGATCCTAAACGCTTTGTTGACCTCAATTCGGTGACCCGATGTCAATAAGTGTATGCCGATCGAAGATTTCGGCGGCCTGCGCAAACACAGTCTGAGTTGGGTTTGCTTGCTGAATAAGCCCGCATTGAACCCATTTTGGTCCATGCTCCTTTATTCGGGAACTCAGTGTTCTATTGGTTCTGCCTATGTAACTATCTCCGCAGTTACATACGAATTGATCTACGCAGTGGGAGTTGGCCCCAATAGGCTGTTTCCTTCAATGCAGGCAACGGTAGCTTATGAATTCAGTCGATGGTTGCCACTTCGGCAGCACAGAAAGTGCTCCGTGGAGCGGAAATCAAACGTCTTGTAGTCCTCAAAGAAGCAATGTCGCCCTTAAACGGCAGCTCTAAGAATCCCTCTTTCTTAGGTACAGTAGATACAGCAACTTTCATTTCACGGCTTTGGCTTTGCTTATGTATAAATTTTCGAGGGTAGCCGTTAGCAGTTAGAGTGTTGGTAATTAGTTCTAGTTCATCGGCTAAACAATTGGTCGAACATATTCACAAGCGTTAGATTGTGCCGCATTGGCGTAAAGCTGCTAAAATGCAGGTACTGTCCTGACCACGTTGTTTTCCGGTCGACACCTTTTTACCAGTCCGTTCTCCCTGCGACTGATGACAACATCTAAATATGGAAGACAGTTCTGTTGTTCGACTTCGTAGGAAATCCTCAAATTGACAAGCGTGGAGGCACAACGTATCATTAGCTTTGCGATCTGCATTTCCGTTGAACAGAACACCAAGATATCGTCGACGTAACGTTTATACTGGGGTAACTGCGCTGTTTCTTCGGATAGGCTTCATTCTATCATCAGCGTGAAGAAATCCGCTAGTATGGGACCCAGTGAACTGCCCATGGCTACCCCATCAATTTGGCGATAAAGTATGTTTCAGAAGTGGAATTCGACATTCTCTGTGCATAGAAGTAATGCTTCTCTCAAGAATTCAACCGGAATCGGCAACGAACATCAGGAACTTTCTGGTAATTCGCAGATGTAGTCAAAGGTCTGATGTAGCGGCACGTCATTAAACAAGAAATCCACATCTCAAGAACACATCACCTTATCGGACATGTTCATTTTATCAAGATTTTCGACAAGCTCAAAGAAATCTTCGAGGCAATATAGCTTAAACTGAACTTTTAGCGGAGAAAGCACATTAACCAACCAGCGAGCTAATTTATGTTGGTGTGCGTTCGTCATCGAGACAATCGGTCTGAGCGACGTTTTTGGAAACCCATTTAGTTGTGGCGTAGTTGATCCACTCGGCTTTAAACTGTTATAAATAACGCTGTCGATCACGTGATACTGATGATGCATTTCTAAGTGGCGAATAATACGAGATTCGAAAACAGTCACATCCTCTGCCTTCTCCACTCGTTTAAATTTGTTAGTGTCACTGAGTATGACGCTCATCTTTGTTCATGACTACAACTCCTGAGCCCTTATCCGGCTTCATTACAACTACATTCTTATCGCGCAATTCGCGTAACACTCGTAGGCGCGCACTTTTCTTTTAGTGGCGCATTTTTTACTTCATAGGCAACATCGGTCAGTTTGTTTCTAGACCGAATAAACTTACCGGTTCTAGTTGGTTGGCTAACCTTGAAAATCTATCCATAAGCACAGCCAAAGTCGTGCAATGAAAGTTGCTGTATCTACTGTACCTAGGAAAAAGGGATTCTTAGAGCTGCCCTTTAAGGGCGATATTGCTTCTTTGAGGACTACAAGACGTTTGATTTCCGCCCCACAGAGCACTTTCTGTGCTGCCGAAGTTGTAATCATCGACCGGACTCATAAGCTACCGTTGCCTGCACTGAACGAAACAGCCACTGCGTAGATCAGTTCATGTTTAACTGCGGAGACAGTTACATAGGCAGAACCAATAGAACACTGAGTTCCCGAATAAAGGAGCATGGACCAAAATGAGTTCAATGCAAGATTATTCAGCAAGCAAACCCAACTCAGACTGTGTGTGCGCAGGCCACCGAAATCTTCGATCGGCATACACTTATTGACATCGGGTCATCGAATTGAGGTCAACAAAGGGTTGGGGATCCTGCTTATGGCAATAATTTCCTCTTGTGTACTTTAGATTCTGTGATGCTCATGTTGCATAAAACATTTGCCTGGATGAATCGTTATACATAAACTTCCTTTTTATTTTCTTAAACTTGGTAGCTATTTTCAGTAATGTGCATAAACACCTAGCAGGCCGTTCCAATCGTCTTTTATGCTCGGGGGCTACCGTCTCTATGCATTGTCTTATGTTGTGTGGCCTGAGAGTTCACTCTTAACCGCGGCAAAAAACGGACGATATTTCTCACTGGGTAAGTCCATTGCGAGATAATTTGATAGTTACGTCCCAACATGTGGCTGCTCTCTCGAAATCACTCCTCGACACTGGTAGACACTTGGGGAGCCCATGATAAAGACACGTGACTTCACAAGCCTGGTATATTCTCAGACATACTAGGTGATCAATGGTGGTTGCAAATGTGGCATACTTAGAAGGAGCCCTTGCATTAGACCACTGTTTTTGGCACATTAAATTCGCCGGCAAAAGCCTTATTATGGAATGGAAGGCCGGGAACACGAGAGAAATTATCAATTAAGCCATTTGTTAACGTAGCTTGGGATGATAGGTGCCTGTAAACGCAAGCTACTGGACTATCGATTGATGTTTTCTCCTCCAGTAAGTGGCAAGTGCTTTGTCGCAGGCGGTACGTCCTCATTCCAATAAGCAATAGGAAGCCAGAGGTGGAAGTAGGTAGGTTAGACGGAAGCACTGTTCAAAGAGCTAATTCTAAATAAGAAAGGAATCAATTTCAAATTTTAGATTGGGCATTTTACAGTGGAACACAGACCGGTGAATCACATGCCACCTGGATTCGACTACAGAGATACAACTGAAAACACCGTTTTTGAAGTTCGCGCCACTCGGTGTAAGTTGCGGATAAAACCGACTATCAGCCTGTCTGGAAGGAATTTTGAATGGACTCAGCGTAGTTCATATACCAATGAGCACATTGCATTCTTGCTTTGGAATCCGCTATTGCTCGTTGCCAGTTGTGCTGCTTTTTGTAGCGCTGAGTCTAACACACAGCTATAAGTCGATGACAGTAAGTGGAATCACCGCTAACTTCACGTAAAACGTGGCGTACGATATGTGACGATGACAATCAACAGCTGGTATCTAGAAACACCGGAATACCTGCTTGTATCTAAGGGATTATTGAACTCAAACGTTAAAAAACTTTCTCTTTGCTTAAGTGTTTTCATTCAACTACCAGTATAATCCATGACTTCTCTTTACGAGCATGTGTGAAAACCGACGGTGTATGCAAATAAATAAATAAAGCTTTTGTTCTCGTAACTGAGTTGAAATTGGAGTTAGCCTCCCATCTGATCAGTGTGTATCTCAATGCATCCACCAGGGTCACTTCCATCCATAACTGTATGCTTGGAGCAAATGCGTATTTGGTGAATTGCAGTGTTCCTTCCTGGCTTTTCTCCTTATATGTTTTGTGGTCTTTCTTTGAAAATACTGTTTTACAATTTTATTTATGCAGCTGTCCCCATTTTGTATGATTAATCACCTCGATATTGCTATGGACCACTCACGATCTAGCATATCCCGACGTCATCTACTGTTCCTCTTTTGAATTGATATACTTTGCATGTTTATTTGCTCCCAGGCGTTACCCAAATTGATGAATCCGAGCGCGGCGTTTGCCTTAATATTCGAGCATCAAGGTCGCACGCGGGATGTGCTTGCGGCCCAATCAATCCTTGCCTTCCTGAAAAATGCTCTTGTATAAAGAATGGCGTTCAATGTCAGGTAAATTCAACACTCATTCTGTTCAGCGCTAAAAATATTTCACCGATGTTCACCTAGCAGCTTTTCCCAATCATTTTGCTGCGCTCTCCACACCGGAATTCACTGCTTAGTTTTCCTCTATCGATTTCTGTATGATAACCTTAAAAGTAGAGTGGAGAAAAACATCGAAGTAACTTGATCGTGTAGTTACTGATCACAAATGAGGCGTCAAGGCAAAGAGCCCTACTGACTTTTGACTACCCCATAGATTTTTTTTACCTTTGTCGGTAGGTTTGGAGCCGCCATCAAATTAGACGACACGCATCAACTAACCCGCTTTTTCGGTTATTTCTTTCACACACTTCTGCCATCTCATCCCTTAGCTGTTGGGGAACTCATCATATGGACTGCAGTATGAACACCTGAGGCAATCGCCTGAAAAATTCTCGATAACTTTGTATAGACGTTGTTCCTTCTTGGGCACGCATTATCTTATACAATGGGCATTAGAAAGAAACGAAGGCACGTTTTACTCACAGATGTTTCTGTATATATTGTATCACCACCTCCATAATAGACCACGTCTTTGAACCGTTTGGATTCTTCCTTTTACTCGGTTAGACAAGCAACATGTGGCCAGCCACAGGACGCCTGCGCCTACAGAGGGACCATCGGGGGCTTGCGCTGCACCACTCATAGCTCCATCCACCCACCCCATATCCAGTGTAAATCCGAAAGAATAAGACCTGGAGGCATGTGGATGGGGGCCGCATTTCATCAACGGAGCCGGCTCACACTCCTTCACAGACAAGCACAAGCACGCTGTATTTGGGAATCAATCGCACACAAGGCAGTGACTAGGCGGTACTCTGCTCTACACTGATGGCATGGAACCACTTCGAGTTGGCCTGCCGAACTACCTCCTCCTGCACCAAGTGGTGCAGCGCAATCACCAACGCGGGTCCGCCGTGTTTTAATACTTCAGGCGAGATCCCGTCGGCACCGGCATGCTTGCCGTTTCGCAGCTGAGCAAGTGCTCTTTGCGTCCCATCCAATGTCGGCGCGTTCACCAGACTTGCCTTCACATCATACTGATTCAGGCAGTTCAAATTAGTCCAGTCGATCTCTGAACGGTTGTTCAAGAGACAGTCAAACTGTTTTTGCCAGATCTGCATTATGTCTGCAGTCTGTGTGCAGGTAGCGCCTGAGCTACCATCGATCAGCGTCTTCAGTGGCTCCAATCTCGGTCCATACACTGCCTTCAGTGAGTCAAAGAATTCTTTGTGTTGGCGGCGTTCCGCGTAGCATTACATCTGCTTTGCCTTCTTCCTGCACCATGCATTTTTAATGTGACGGAACTTTCAAGTCATTCGTGGAATTCCGCCCAACTTTCTATTCTTCCCCAAGTCACTGGGGTCTGCCACATGTACAGCAAATGCTGCATTCTTCCCCGACACCAATGCGTTAATCGTAGCATTGTTCTCATCAAACCAACCTGGACGCTTACAGTTGGCGCGCCCGGTGGTCTCCTTGGCAGCAGCTATCACCTGGTTCCACAGGTCGCCCATTGTGGTTTCGCATTTCCCATCACACACTCGTCTAGCCATCGCCTTCTCCAGCTCAATACGTTTCTCCACAGTACCGAGGGGGAGAAAGTTTAATTTAGGCCGATTCACGGCGGGAAAGCAATACATAGATTTCCGAAAATATATGTGCACTTTGGTCCACGCCAATTTGTGATCAGTGCCACACTCAGCTCCACGCAGTACACGTGTCATGCGCACTTCACGCATATCACGCTGACGTACGATGACTTTGTCGAGTAGGTGAGCGTGACCACTCCGTGGGTCGTCCAAGTTGTTATATCACTCGTACTCAGTGCAAACTGTGTGTTCGTGATCGTCAGGCCTTGAGTGGCACACAGTGAGGGCAGCCTGTCACCGTTCGCATTCGCTGAACCAATGCCATGCGGACCGATGACATCTGTCCACATCGATGCATCACGCCCGATGCGCGCGTTGAAATCAGCCAGGAGAAATAGCCGGTCGCTCTTCGGCACAGACCGTATCACGAAGGGTAACTGAGTGTAGAATTGATCATGCATGTCTTCAGCATAATGCATGGTCAGACCGTACGTACTTACAAAAGTGGCAAACTGATCTCTTCCGAGTAGTAGTCGAGCAGTCATCAGTCGCGCGCTGATACCTGTTGGTTTACCCACCAGGTCATTTAGGCGATCGGATATTTCAAATCCGACTCCATGTACACGCGGTGCTGAGGTGGCATTGCCCACCCAGTAGAACGTGTAGTCAGCACCTGCTTTATGCAACCTACCTTGCTCAGCGAGCCGAGTCTCCCTGAGCGCCACATTATCGATGTAGCGCGCCAATCCCATCGCGACCAGTGCAGTGCGTGGCTTAGGGCGCCCACTGGAGTTCCGTTCCAGTAGTGTGTGTTCCAGCACCCGATGCTGAGTGTTTGCTCGTATGAATGCGATTGCATTGGTGGGCAATCGCACACGACGTGGCGGTCGTGCTTCGGGGGTTTGCTTGAGGGACTCCGCCCGGAGCCTTTGGCTCAATAGCCTGACCCCCAAGGCTGTTCGTGGTTTGAAGGTTTGCTTGATGGACTCCGCCCGACGCCCCTGGCTCAATAGCCTGACCCACGATGTAGTGGGGAGCAGATGCAGCTCGGGAATGTGATTGCAGAGACATATTGGGATCTGCTTGACGACTGTCACACACAGCCTTTGAGGTACTGGAACGATTGATATATGTTTTGCGACCGTAGTGCATACTCACCTGCGATCACGGCCAGACGCAGGTGGGTTTTAGCGGGTTTGCACCAATTTGACCAGGGGCTGCCTGGCTTTAGGCGGGCAGTAGAAAGCCATTGAGCACCTGGGGGTGCCCTCCCACCGTCAGAGACAACGCGTGGAGCTCTTGCTCTACGCCCATCGAGCTGTGAGCTTATAGGGCAAAGTGAGGGCTTACGGCAAGTTGTCGTCGCCCTTTAATATCTCCAACGGCGTGAGACAAGGATGCCCGCTGTCACCTTTCCTCTTCAACTTCGCTGTTGACGAAGTCATGGAAATCGCGTTCACGGCACACGACTTAGAAGGTGTGGAGCTACTCCCAGGAGAACGACTTCTTGACTTAGAGTATGCTGATGATATTGCCCTAATCTGTGACAGCTCACAAACGTGCCAAGCGGCACTGGACAGATTAGTACTAGATGTCCGTCACTTCGGGCTTTGCTTCCCACCCTCGAAGTGCAAAGCGTTCCTTCAAGATTTGCAAGGACCGCCTCCTACGCTGACCGTTGGTGGGGATCAGCTAGAAGTCGTTCAAAAATTCAACTACCTGGGAAATTGTATCAGCGCCCGTGGGATTGAAGATGAAATCACGAATCGTATAGCAAAAGCTCGGGGCGCTTTTGCTAACCTTCGCCACTTATGGCGCCGGCGCGACATCACTCTTGTCCTGAAGGGTAAGGTGTACAATGCAGCGGTACGTTCGACCCTACTGTACGGTTGTGAAACCTGGCCGCTTAAAGCAGCGGACTTGAAGAGGCTAGTTACGTTCGACCACCGGTGCCTTCATAATTTAGCTCACATCTGATGGGAACACCGCGTGAGCAACGAGTGTGTTCGACGCCTTGTTTATGGCACAGGAAAAGGTGATGAACTGCTCAGCGCCGTTATTTCACGCACTAGGCTCCAATGGCTCGGCCATATGTTACGCATGCCAGCCCACCGACTGCCGCGCTGTGCGTTGTTTACGTGCCGGGGGTGTGGATGGAAGAAGAGGAGGGGTGGTTAAGCGATGACTTGGTCGAGAGGAATGAAGGCCCTCACTTCTGAGCTGGCCTCGGTTGGAACGTCTCGGCTGCCTGGTTGGGGTCTGAAAGACGATGAACACGTTTGGTTGGACACACACTTGCTGATATGGCAAGGAGCCGACCTCAGTGGCGTTCGTGCTGTGAGTTTCTTTCTCTCACCCCATCCCTCTTAGCCACCCCCTCCACCCACGATCTCATTATTTAGCCTAATACAATTTTGCATAGTAATTTTTTTCGATGCACAGTAGCCGGCTGGTGGCTTACCGGATCGATGCCCATCCGTTACCGGTAGCTCAGCCGATTTGCACCAGTTGCTTTTTTCTCCTTTTTCTATGTATTGCGGCACAGTAGCTGAGGTCTTCCCCACCTCTAGCTAACGTGAATGATGATGATGATGATGTTAGCATATAACTCATAGACCTATTGTCTCTCATGGCTAGCTTTTATGGGAAGAGTGCCATTGACTGCTTGCTAACCTCCGACGAAGACGGTTTAGCATAGTAGCAAGGCGCCCGTACCTGACAGGAGAACGACTCAGGTTTTCAGCCATAGCCTTTGATTAAATGCGCATCCGAATGCCAGCGGGTCTAACACGATCAGTTTACTAACTCATGCCCTTTAGTGTCCTGGATATTAGTAGGGAGAAGGGCGTAACCGAACTCCCACCCCGCAGTCGCCACGAGGAGGCATCCAGGACATGAACCCATGGCACAACATCAGCAGCAGTGGTTTGACCATCTGTCATTATCTAGACACCATCAGCCTCCGCGCACCATAGGCTCTCCTACTATATATATATATATATATATATATATATATATATATATATATATATATATATATATATATATATATATATATATATATTCTTAAGAGTCCATCGTGCGCCTGTCTTTGTATCGTCGATATCCTGACAGGTCGTCGACCCACTGCTCCCAATGATATGCCGTGGACTCAGTCCAAGACACCTCCACTGGATTGGATTTGGGTAGCACTTCTATCTAGCTTATTAGCAGGTTACACACAATTCTGCGTAAGTCCATTCATCCACTCATGTCGCAAACCCCGCTGCTTTCCGGGAGTACATTTTATCGGTCTTTGGTTGAGGACTCAAGTCGTTCTCCTGTCAAGCATGGGCGCCCTGGCAGTATCCTGGTCGAATCCCCAATCATGCATCACGCGAGTGCAGATAATGTTACGTTGCGCGGTACCAGGAGTTAGGTCACCTTATCTGTTGCACACAGCAGGTGGATAAGCGGAAACATGTTGCCACTGATGTCTCGCTCTTTTCTTCTTCCCCTTCACATTCTCTCTTCATCCCCATTTCATCTGAACCCTACTTCATACTCGGTCATCCAACTAGTGATTTCCCATCGCAATCGTCTACATTCACGCAAAGCGCTCAACATCGGGTGCTGGGAAGTACGTACACTACTCGACTGGCACACGAGTGCTCGTCCCCAGCAACGCAATGAACTGGTCGCGATGGAACTTGTGCGCTATGGCATTGAAATAGCCGCACTGAGTGAGACAGCTCGCTGAGCAAGGGAAATTGCGTGACACTGGTGCTGGGCACATTTCTTACGGGATGGAACACCACCACGGCACAACGTGAAATATGGGGTCAAAATTGCTCTATCCGACCATCTAAATTTCCACCAGGTGGTAGAACCGACTAGCATCAGTTATGGGTTGATGACCCGGCGCCTATGAGTTGGAAGAGGTAAATCTGCCTCCTTATCTACCACGCATTGTCCCACCATGTGTTATCCCGTTGACAGATGGGATCCGTTTTACACTCAGTTATCCTCCGTAATACGGTCTGTGCATAGGAGCGACCGGCTATTCCGACTGCGTGATTTCAATGCGCGCATTGGACGTGTTGCCGCGGTGTGAACAGGTGTAATCGGTCCGTATGGTATTGGCGCAGCCAATGGGAACGGTGACTGGCTGCTGTCACTGTACGCCACTCATGGTCTGACGAAAACGAACACTCGGTTTGCACTGAATGCGAGTGGCATAGTTACTTAGACGCACCCACGGAGTAGTCACGCTCGCCTGCTTGACTATGTCATCGCGCCCCCGTAGCTATGAGAATCACAAGCTTGCCTTGTAGTCTGAGTAGTCTGGGTAGGGACCGAGCGACCCTCGCAATATCCTTAGCCCACTTGCGACCGGTGGCGGTTGCGCGGCTGCAAAGCCTCGGTACTGCGTACCGGCGTACTGCTGATATCTTACGCCAGCGTGACATGCGTGAGTTGCGCATGACGCATGTACTGCTTAGAGTTAAGTATGGCACTGGCCGCAAGCTGGTGCGGACCAAAGTGTACATATTATTTGGTACATCTATGTATTGCCCACCTGCCGTGAACCGACACCAATTCAACCTATTTTCCCTAGGTTCTATTGAGTAGAGGATGGAACTGGAGAAGGCGATGATTACCCACGTTGGCGATATCGAATCCATCGCCTCAACGAGATACCTATGGCACCATATCTGTGAACAGGTGAGCACTGCGGCGGAGGAATCCATCGGGCGCTCAAACTGCGGGCGACGCGGCTGGTTTGCTGACAACAGTGCGACCATTGACGCGTTGGTGTCGGCTTGATGCAGCATTCGCTACACATATGGTGGCCCTGATGACTCCCAGAAGGAGTGCTTTTTTGAAAGCTTCAACGGCGACTGATTCGAGAGCTACGCCGCACCAAGAATGCATGGTGGACGGAGACAACGAAGCAGATGGTGTGCTACGCCTAACATAGTCAGCATAAGGAATTCTTTAGTTATTTTAAGGCGGCGTAAGAAACCACGTTTCAGACGCTGCTCGATGCTACTTCAGGCGCTGCCCACACACAGGCTGCATATATATGCGGCTCTAGCGAATGCACTTTGGCTGTGTCTTGAACAACCGTTCAGAGACTGACTGGGCTATGTTGCATGAACTGCAACAGCAACAGATGAAGCTGTGTCTTGCTGACACACCGAAAGTGTTTGAAACACAGAGAGCACTTGCTCAGTTGCGAAGCAGCAATTGCGGCGGCTCCAACTAGATACCGCCAGAAGTTTTTAAACACGGCGGACCCGTTTTGTGATGCGTTGCACCACTTGATGCAACGTGTGGTTTATCGAATGTAGGTCATCACGTTGAAGGATGTCGTTATGTTACCACTGTTCCAAGGCAAAGGGAGCATGCAATCTTGCACGAATTATCATGGTATCAACTTGCTAAGCTGTGTGTTGAAGTTTATTCACGAATACTGCCCAACGTCGTCACTCAGATCGTTGAATCGAACTTGGCGGAAGAGCCAGGCGGAATCCATTCCGGCCGTAGCATCCTAGCTGTTGTGTTCGCGGCTCCTCAGTTGCACGAGAAATGCCGTGAAGACACCATTGTACTCGCTGTTTATTGACTTCACTAAGGCATTTGGCACGGTAAACCACGTGGCACTGTGGCAGGTGTTTGGTAAGCTTAGTCGTCCGAATAAGTTTGTAAGCTTAATTGAATGTCTGCACAGTGATATGTGGGCGGGGATGCAACTCTGTGGACAAACCTCCGATGGCTTTGCAGTTGTCTCTGATGTGAAGCAAGACTGTCTTAACCGCTGTTTTGTCTAATAATTATCTTCATACAATGATGTCTAGTACTTTTGATGCTGCTTATGATTTCGGTTTCCCTGTGGAGCACCTTATTGATGGTGGATTGCTGAATATCCGTCTTTTCGGGGCGAGAACCCTCGTGTGTAAGACAACCATACGTATGCTGTTATTTGGCGATGACTGCGCTGTTTGCACACAGCGTGGATGAGTTGCAGCGCATGACGATGGTTCACTTCTCGACATCGAGCAAATTCGGGACCGCAATCAACACATGCAAGAAGATTTCTCTGCTTTTCTGACCATTATGTAAGACTCTTTGTGTGAATGGATTGCTACGCGCAGTCTCAATGCGATCACATTGAAATGAACCTTGGTCAGTGCGATCAATGAGACTTTAACCGGAGCACTTTCAAACTGGGTTTTTACCCAGAAAGCTAGAGATTTCGGCTGCTGTTCCAATGGTCCTGGATTCAAGGCCTGCCAACTTATCTGATAAGATCAAATGGGGTGCAAACATGCTATCATGGGCAGTGTTTCCGGACGTGTAACATCCAATTTCTACCTGCTTCCTCTACACTCTTAGTGACCGCTTTGACCAATGTTCACTTCTCTGTGAATCGCAGTCTGCATTGAGATTGCGCGCCGCAATCCATTCACACACTGCGTACTTCTAAATGACTCTTCAACTACTCGCAAACCATTCCACTATGTTTTGCCCGTCGTGTCTCGGTGGACGATGGGGTAATGATTTCGGCTACTATTCCAATAGTCCCAGGTTCGAGGTCCGCTATCTCCACCTGAAAAGAATCAAATGAGATCGAAACGCGCCGTGGTGTTAGTGTTTTCCACACTTCACCAGGAATGAAGTCCATGAGCGCACCCCAAATCCTGATTGCTGCCGGCGTTTTGGAAACCCCCTCACTCTTTCGCTACCTGGGTTGTGTACTTTCGAATAACTTGCAGATTATGTGCGAGCTGCGCATCCATGTATCCAAGGCAGCTGCTGCATTTGGCAAGCTGGAATGCCGTGTGAGGAGGAATTATCAGCTTACTGTTGGGAGGAAGCGGGACTATGATACTATCCGTTCTTCCGTACGGCATTGTAGCTTAAGATCTCTGTCGGAACAACGTCGGTTAAATGAGACGCTTCCATCAACAGTACCTGCGTCGGATTCTGCGCATCGGTTGGCGCGACATTGTTGCACACAAGCAAGTATTTGGCCGTAGTAACATATGTGCAATGGATTGCATACTTCTGTTGCGGCACCTGAGATTAATCGGGCATATCAGCCGCATTTATTCGACGCGGAAACCGAACCAGCTTTTTTATGGGCAAGTTAGTTCAATGAGGCGACACGTAGGAAAACCGAAGTTACACTACTAGAAAAAGATCAAAGGTGGAGTTATCACAAACTTACGTTGATTTTAGGTGCTGGGAACCAACGGCAGTGGATTGGTGCGATTGACGTGAACTGATCAACCAGTCGGTTGCCCAGGTGCAAGAGAAGGCACAATCGTACGCGAAAGAGAAACGCAGGGTACGGAAGCAACAGGCGCCAATTCAGTCTAGCCCATCGACATCAAGCACATGACGCTGTAGCACGTGTGATCACGAGTGCCTGAGTGAATTCCTTTTAGGAAGCCACCAGCGATACCACGTGAGTTCATCAACGAAGAGACGACGAATCAGCTGGATATGTGATCATCGTCGTTACAGCGATTGGTAAGTACGCTGCTTTTAATTCCATTCCATGTAATAACGCTGGCCGATGTGACAGGCATGCTGCATCATGGTTGCAGTTGGACTGTGTGTGTGCGTGCTTGTTGAGTTTCTTGTATTTCACGTTTTGGTTGTTGATTAATATACACAATGTGCTTGCACCTGATGTGAATGTTGACAAGGTGCCTACTCGCCCAACACTCTCCACCACGATTACTGGCTCCAGAGACTACTAATCTTTGCTGCGGGTCCGGGTGCACAGTCCTCCTGGTTGTGCTAAGCTCAAAGAGTGGTTCCGTCCAGTGTGGAGCGCACAACGAACCATCCACTGCCTCCTGATTCGCAAGTTAGATAGAAATATTGCGGCTTCTGCCGCTGCTGCTGTGCATGATGATGGAGGGTAGCACCTACACACATATCTTCCTGTGACATCCGGTCCCGGATTACCTAGTCACTGCGGTCGTACTGAGACAGGACGCCTACGCCTGCAGAGAGACCATGGAATTTTTGCGCAGCATCACCCACAGCTCCATCAGCATTCCCCATATCTAATGTAAACCCGAAGGAATAAGACCGCGAGGCATGTGGGTGGGGGGCCACGTTTCTTCAACGGAGCTGGCCCACACTCCTTTAACATGCACAGCAGCAGTATTCCTGTCTGTCTAATTTAGGAAGCTTGCCTGCCAGACGTACACAATGGTGGTGGCCGGGTCATAATTTTCTCCGCAGTGGATAGAACCACTCTTTGAGCCTAGCACAACCAGGAGGACTGTGCACCCGGACCCGCAGCAAAGATTAGTAGTCTCTGGAGCCAGTACTCGTGGAGGAGTGTGTTGGGCGAGTATGTAGCTTGTCAACTTTCACATCAGATACAGGCACATTGTGTATATTAATCAACAACCAAAACGTGAAATGCAAGGAACTCAGCACGCACGCACACGCACAGTCCAACTGCAACGATGATGTAGCATACGTGCCACGTCGACCGTATTAATGACCTGCGTTGGTACATGGAAGGGAATCAGAAGCAGCGTACTTACCGATCGCTGTACCGATGATGATCACATATCCAGCTGATTCGTCGTCTCTTCGATGATGAACTAACATAGCATTGCTGGTGGCTTCCTAGACCGGATTCAATCAGACACTCGTGATCGCACGTGCTACAGCACCATGTGCTTGACATCGATTGGGTAGGCTTCTTTGATGCCTGTTACTTCCGTACCCTGTGTTTCTCCTTCGCCTGCAATGATGCCTTCTCCTGCACCCGGGCAACCGCCTCGTGGATTATCTCATGCCATTCGCACCGATCAACTGCCTTTGATTCTCAACATCTCATGTTTCTCCAATTGTCATCATAAATAATGGCGATCAACCATTCATTATTACTCTATTATTCAGACGCACAAGACTTTAGTAATCTTTTAAAGTGAAAGTGCTACTTTTCATTTTCCTGGTGAATCTTGACTATTTCATCAATTCAATTTATGCTCTGACAGAAGTCATCCAGATTTTCACCGAAGCATGTCGTTCACCTGCAGCTAACATTTGACGCCTAGGTCAGTGGTCACTTAGCGTCCGAAGCAACTCATCTAGCCATCCCAAGCGGTCTATGTTTTATCGACACTAACATACCGCTAAATGCTGATCGGCGAATTTCAGTATTGCTCACCTGATGTCCCCAGTCATATGCGAGTCTTGTTCTACGTGCGTTTACGATCAGGCCTACATTTTAGTACACTCATGCTTAATAATCATGTTTACGATCGATAAAGTGCAATCGTCCCTACCTCCCTACGTTATGCTGGCTGTACATATGACTGAGTCCCTATCAGTCCTCTGACTTTGAGGCACATTTGGTTTCCACAGCTATGCGATCAGCACGGATGGTGCATCTGCGCAGATAGGTAAACAGGTTGGGATGTTCGGGAGTAACTAGATGTAGCAATCTATCGGCTTCATATTGTAAAAATTCCCTTCAGTTTGAAGACTCCATGGATTTTTCGGTGCCCACATCTCTTTGCGTCAGTCTGTCCTGAACCACTGTTGTAGAACTCGAGTACGATGTTGTGCGATCTGTCGCCGTATGCTCTAAACTCGTCGTACATCGGTCACCCATATGGTCTCCTATCCTGGACGTGACTGAGGAAGTATGATGATTTACAAATAGTAGAATAGAAGGAATGAAGCACGAACATGGTAAATACTCGTTAAAGTTTCCCTGGACATTCACTTTGCCTCCGGGATCATTGTAGGCATAAAAGGGACTTTCCGAGGCACGCCCCATTGACAGACAATGCCGCCACCTGACACGATTCCCTAGGTCGACAGCGGTTTTTAGTCCGAGGTACACTACCAAGTGGTCACCCTTGTGAATATGGCTTTTCCAAATCGTGATGCCGCTGTACCTACGTCGTCCATGTATCTATCAAGTCTGAGAATTTCTTTGTTCCACTGAATTTGCTCTCACGAGGACCAATGGCCACCGTAGCACGATGTTTGTGATGTGTTTCGAGATAGTGATAATTCTGAATTCTCGGTAATTTTGGGATCTTTGGTACAGTTGTGGGTGACATTTGAGAACCTCCAGTCTGAAAGTACTTATCCAATTCTTCATTAGTGTCGAATATGGTTAATAGAGACGTAAGCGGAACATCTAGGCTATCTGTTACATGCAAAGATCATCAGCACCGGCGTGGTACGACCTTTGACCTTACCGCCTAATTTGGGAATCGAGTACGAATTGGTCGGTCAGTAAATACGAGCCCGCGTCAAAGAAATCGAACTATTCCGTCCACATGGTAAACCCGTGGAGCGGAATTCACTCACACTGGCTGAAAATCAGACGCAGAAGAGTGACCTTGACCTCCAAAATTAACATTTTTCGTTTACCAATAAATAGAGTTGATCTATCCTGTCTACCTAGTTCTGACCTTTTGTATTCCTTCGGCTGGCTGGGCGCGTGACTGAGCAGTAAGACAGTCGCAGTCTCACAGGGCAGCAAAGCAGCAGTACAACGATGGTGACCATTTACCAGTCAGTTTCTCCCCTCTTCCAACAATGGACTAGTAATGCCTTCCGATCCCAGAGGCTTGCAACGTTTCACAGGTTGGACTCACATCGAACCTCCACCACTGCGGTAGGCGTTACAGCATCATCCCACCTAGGCGCAGAAGGTCCAGCGAATGACAGTGTCATTGCAAATCTATGGTGTACTACTAGTGACTAGTATGTTTAAAAAGGAGGAGACGGAAGGAAATCAGAGAAATATTGGTTCGCTCAGGATCAAGGACGCGTGGTACACAAATCAGCTGAATGAAAAACGCGTAGTGAATAAATCCTCTTCTTCCGAAATGTTGTGATTGAACTAGCGCAGCAGAACGGGGAGTCGGAAAGGTATCACCTGGGGAGTGCGCAAATGTGTCTGTTTCCATGTTCGAACTGTTATAGTATTTAGACTTGGCTTCTGAACTACGTAACTTACATGCACCGCGTCGCCTTCTCAACACTTGGTGCCGTGACAAGCCAGAGGTGGAATAAAAAAATCCCTTGGTTGAATGTATTTGATAGGTTCGTAAGAAAATTCTTGCATGACTTCTAAGATCTCGCGGAGGCAGTCAGAGTGAAGCTCGAACGAGAGAAACTGGATGCTTTGCGAAGTCCCCACATCAGCGGAGCGAAGGCAATTCTGGAGACGGCGCGAAGGAACTTAGTGTAGTTAGAATGAGCCACGGCGAAAGGGGAGCTGGTTACGGGGTTCGACGGCCTGGCGGACCTCCGGGATGCGATGCGACGATTCAAAGAGACCAGGCTTGAAATAGAAGCGGACCCGTTCGGTTTCGTTGTCCACCTCTGTGAATTGCTTGACTGGATTGGACTCGTCATGACAGCAACTGTTAGTGAAACAGTTTCTGGATGGTCTAACATCGGTGATGGTCGATCGGCTCCGGATTGTGAACGCTACCCTGAGTACGTGTGTGGCGGAGCTGGCTCGAGTGACAAGACTTTGCACATAAGCGAGTCGCTGTATTGAGGGCGGAAGACCAAAATTATTAGGAGTGATTGGACAGGTTAGATCAGAGGCTGAAATAGGTTGCGATTGAAGCGATGGTATAGGTTAATGGGGAAAGAGAGAGCTGTTTGGTTGATACCGGACCCGCACTTTCAGTAAGCAGTCACAGAGATGGAGTGAAAACTCAGACGTTTTTTATGGTGGTAGAGACGATTGGTGCTTACCATCTACGCATAGACAGTATGGCGCAACATGTGGTTGGTGTCTGTCGTCAGAATTTAAACCATCTCTTCGTTGTATTACCGGAAGCAAAACAGACGATCGTGGGTGCAGACTCCCCAAGTTAGTGAAGACATCGTCGATCTGAAACGAAATACCGAACTATACCACTTGCTGGCAGAGAAAGGTCCTCACAAGTGTACTCGGTCGTGGCAGTTTTACACACAATTCCGGCCCTGCAATCGCTGGCACCCAATTACGACATCCTACTCACGGACGAAATAGCCCTTACGGGTTTTGTGACTGGATCGAACACACAATTCCGCTATCGCATCAGGCGTATCGGCTGCATGGACCCGGAAGAATACCAATTCACTTAGAGGCTGGAGGAAACAGGCAGGGGATGTTTATTGCAGTTGTAACGTAAGATGCTCACAGACCATATAACTCTCCAGTTGTTTTGGTGAAGCAGGCTAGCGGAAAGGGCTGCTCTTGCGTGGACTCCAGAAGGCTGAACGAAATCTCGCCGAGTCGTTTCAGCCTGGCGCCGTCAGTCGCAGACATTTTCAACAGACTGCAAAACGCAAGAATGTCCACCATGCTCTATCTGTGATCTAGTTACTGTCAGCTGGTGATCAAACAAGAGGACCAAGAGAAGATAGCTTTTACTGTCGACGATAAGGGGTATCAATTTAAAAGGATACCGTTTTGATGCTACGCCCACTTAATGGATTAGGGAATGTGGCTGCGTATGGAGACGACATAAGTAAACACATAAATAAACCTTTTATTCCTCACCAGTGCGAGGCACAGACCAATTGGGTGGTCTTATCGACATGTACAACGTGATCGCATAATATAGTTAAATTTCACGTCTTTTGTTCAATGGTTCCCATATGGGTTTTTGAAGTGATTAGCAGTTTGAAAATAGTTGAGGGCTAAAGAAACTGGGAACAATAATAAATGTATATTTCACGGAAACTTCAAGTAAAGTAAGACGGTCATCCATGGAACTGTGCCCAGGGGACTTGCTTCCATGCGGGATATTCCCACGATGGGTTTCACCCGCACTTCCATGCTCCAATTGGCTCTGTGACCGGTGTGGCAAAATAGTAAATAGGCCATCAGAACTGGGTGTCAAATGTCTTCTTTTAGGGCTGTCTTATGCATACATTATAGGCGATGAAGCCTCAGTCCCTTCTGTCATGCGGATCAATCAAGTATGGCACTTTTTGTTTTGAGCCCGCGAGTCAGTAGTAATATGATTTGCATGGGTATACTTTTTATTTTGGAAGTCGTAATCCGTCACCACAAGAGATCAGCATAGTCATGATCAACAGTGAAACAAAGAAGATAAAGTATGAGGAATTATAAAACAATCTAATGAATACAAACGCTTACCGACAGGCCAATCACAATTTGATGGAAAATCTTGGCGAGTGACGACGATGGTACAGAAACATCAGCTTGAAAGGCGTAGTGCATCTAGGAACCAGTGTGTCAAAGGAGAAAACAGAATTGGTTAGACGTATTGATAGGAGTAAGATCGTTCTCAAATACATACTCAAGAATTCAACTATATGTAGGTAACCTTATAATATTGAAACGTGATATATAGTGAGTCTGCGACGGAACTCCACCGTCCTCTAGGAGCAATATTACAAAAGGTTTAGCAGTGGGGATTACAGATAAATGGGCCTAAATCTCAAATCGGGAAAACGACCATCACACTGCTGTCACAAGATGGGTCACGGTGAATTTACTCCGCTGTCGGAGAGAGTATTGACACTTCGTTGCATCCTCATTCTGACCTCAAAACGCAATCTTCGGGCATTTTTTGGACTGCGCCGGATATTACAGGTTATTCGTCAGGAGTTTTAAGAGCTTGGCAACACCTTTGTACGAGCTGTTAGGTGAAGGAAAGATAATCACATGGGCGGTGGGTGCCCAGCGAGCGTTCGAGAATATTCAGAAGGAGATGTGGAGTCAGGAACTGACTTTAAAATTGCCGACCTCCTGAGAAACCTTCACGACGGCCACAGACGCAATCTACGTTAGAATTCGTGGAAACAAGGGACGATCGAACACGCTAGCAAAATTTTGATACCAACGGAACGCAACTGTCCAGCAATGGAGAAGGAATTTTTGGCAACTGTTTGGGCACTGGACTTATGGCGGCCTTACTTGCTGGGTCAACGGTTTCATGTTGCAACAGATCACATACCGTTGGAATGAATTAGGTCATCCAGGGACCTAAGTTTCAACTTTGCGAGATGACCATCGCAATGCGATTGGACCTTAACATGGTGCGATGGATCGCGTACCTCCGTGACCCATTGAGCTACACTGGGTGACACTTTCCAGGTGCCTTCAGATCCACCCATACTAGACAGGTCAATGGTTAGGGCTTAGACTATGTTTCACAATCCAATCTTCTTCGGAGGTTGAGGAGAGGTCGTTGGCTCTCTTCCTTTAAAACCTATCCATGGGAGACAACAGGTCTACGGGTTATAAATTCACAGATCAATTGACATAGAGCACGAGCGCCACGCATTGTCTCTGACGGTGGGAGGGCACCGTCCGGTACTCAATGGTTTACTATCGCGCGCCTCAAGCCAAGCATCCCCTGATCAAATTGGTGCAAACCCGCCAACTCCCACATGCGGCTGGCCGTGGTCGCAGGTGCGTAACGTACTACGGTCGTGAAACACATGTGCATTGTTCCAAATCTTCAAAGGCTGCGTGTGATATGCCTCGATCGGGTTCCACCCGGTCTCTGCCATCACACTGCTGAGCAAGACTTGCTCCCCACCGCCTTGTGGATCAGGCTATTGAGCCAAAGGCTCCGAGTGGAGTCCCTTATTCGAATCTCCATAAACCCTTGTGGGTCAGACTAGAGGTAGGGCACCTCGAACAAAACCCTTCTCGGAATCGGAAGTCGAAGGGTATCATTTGCCCTCTGGGTTTCATCGGTAATGCTCCCTCTTCTTATTTTTGTCTCCCCTCAATTTTCTTCTTTCCCGTCTACTGAGCAAGAATCTCCTACCCACCTCGCTGCTGCTTCCATCATAGTCGTAACCTTTCCATGAAACCACGAATCTCATTTCACTTTGGTTCTTTTAACATCCACACTTTGAGTTAAATCAGTCAACAGGCAGCACTGACTCTCATTCTTCACTCACTTGGTATTGCTGTGCTGTCTCCAAAACACGCATACAACTTAACAGCGTTGTGACGAATCTTCGACTCCGTGGTTCTGAATCTGACCACGATGGCTACACTCTTCGCGTCTCTGGTGATACCAAGTCAGTGGCTCAAGATATTTACGGTGTTAGTATCGCCCTCAGCGGACGTGCTGAAGGTAATCTACTCGCATGGATACCGGTGAATTGCTGCATGTTACGGTTCGACTTGAACCTCTATTGGGGTTAATAAGTACCATATGAAGACAAGCTGCCTTTTTATCGCCTCCGTTTATGCTTCTACTGAATGCAGTTCGGAGGGTACCGAAGATGATTTCTACTACCATCTTTCATCTCTTCTCCGTATGGTGACGAGTACTGACCTCGTGGTTGTTGCTGGTGGCTTGAATGCCCAAGTTGGTCACTTTTCAGATTCTGAACAACACCAGGGAGGACCCTTCGGAGTCCTTACAAGCCGAACACACAGTGGTTTTCGATTCCTGCAACTGTGCGCCGACCACAATCTTTACCTTAGCAGCACTGCTTTCCAGCACAAATTTTCACACCGCGTCACCTGGTGCCCACCGAATTCCTCAGTGACCTGGACCCCAATTGACCACATCGCCACCAGTTACAGATGGCGCACATCAGTCCAAGACTGTCAGTCAATTTGGAACATATACCTGGATTCCGACCATGATCTAGTGCGCGCACACTTGGCGCTCTTTCTTCCCCCTTCAATGAAGCGCCTATCTTCTAATCTACTTACCTGTAACTTGGATTCGTAATCTGCGAGTCCGCAATATCATGAAGAACTGGCCTTCCAATTGTCAATGATGAATGGGGTTAGTGATCCGAACTCTGACTGGGATCGTCTCAGATGTACCATAAATAATGCCTTTGACGCTTGCTGTGCACCCGGCTTGAGACGTCCTAACTGTATGGATATCTGAAGCATCGATCAGTTTGGTCGATGCGTGTAGATGTGTTCCGATGGGCACTGAGTTGCATCGTATCTGTAACTCTTTGAAACGTCTGACAAGGAGTCTTCGACTTGACTGGGAACGTTAGTGGGTTGCAAAGACACGTGAGATGGAGAAAGCCAGTGCTATTGGAAATAGCCTAGTGCTATTCCAGCTCATCCGGAACACGGGTCCGAGGAAGCTATCAGTTAGCGTGACAATAGCTGTGAAAGGCAGGCAGCTGATCCATTCTCAGCGTCGTGGACTAGCCCGTTGGGCGGAACATTTTGAAAAGCAGTTCAGTAGGCCTGCTGCGACACTGCCGTTTGCCGAAACACCCTAGCCTATGTGGTAAATTGATGTGGCATCTCCCACTTTGGCAGATATGTGGTTTGCGTGTCGAAACGATGCAAGACACCTAGGCCTGACGACCTTCCCCCAGATTTGCTGAAAGATAGTGCTGACTCTTTGTTGACTGAACTTGCTTCTCTTTTTAACTTTTTTGGGACACTGAAGAAGTGCCTTCAGACTGGCGAATGTCAACCGTCTTTGAGAGCGGTCAGCGTACTTTGTGCGAAAATCACCGAGGCATTTGCCTTATTTCCATTGCCTCAAAACTTCTCACGGGTCTCATTCTTCAACGAATTACTTGTCCCCGTGAGGACTAGAGCACTGAAAGCCAGGATGGCTTCCGTCCATTCCGTGGTTTCATCGACCACATATTTACTCTTTGCTAAGTTTTAGAGCAGACACGTACAGGCGACCGACTATCATGGTTTACCTTGACTTGAAAGCCGGCTTCGAATCTGTTGGCCGCGTCAGCTTGTGACACTTCCTATCCATTAAGGGCGTGCCAGCTAAACTTCTTTCCATTCTGAAATCTCTCTACCTTGATTCATGATTCCGTTTATGTGTCTACGGGTTTGCCGCAACAAGGGAAGTTCGCCAAGGTTGTCCTATATCTCCTTTCCTCTTCAACTTCGTGATCGAAATAATCATGATTGACTCCGTTCTTACGGACTCTACCGGAGTGGAAGTTCTGACAGGCGACCGACTGACAGATTTAGATTATGCGGGCGACATGGTTTTTATTGGGTCTGATGCATTGGTTATGCAAACACTTCTGCGTATCGCTGCACACATCGGCATGTACTTCACGCCTTCAAAGTGCAAAGTGGCGTTTGCAGTACGAAGCCGACGCACCCTCGGTTTTAGCTATTTCTGAACAGCCACTGGAATTGTGGATCGGTTCACTTACCTTGGTAGCTGTGTCTCCTCTGGTGGTCACATCACTGAGGAAGTTGCTTCGCGTATCAGCAAGGCTCGTGTGGTTTTCCAGTGTCTCAACCATTTATGGAGACGGCAGGATATCAGCTTGTCATTGAAAGGTGGAGTGTATGACGCTGCGATAAGGCCTGTGTTACTGTATATATCAGAGACATCGCCAGTTCGCAGTGAAGACATTAAACCCTTGGCCAGCGGTGCTTGTGAACTGTTGCTCACGTGTGGTGGGAACACCGAGTAAACAATGCTGAGGTCCACCAGTTGGTTTTTGGCAAGAAACCTTCTGGTACCTCCCGAGTGTTTGCTAAATCGTAGTCGCTTACCTTGGCTAGGTTATGTCCTCCGTATGCCTGTTGATCGGCTCAGCTTGCATTAACCTCTGTGGCCGCGCTAACTTGGGCGAAACTGCGAGTTGACCAGTCCATGACGTGGCATGGAGACATGAAACAATTGACTGAGAGACTTGGTGAGGCTGGTGCTTGCCGTTTTTCTGGATGGGGCATCGGGATAGTCCACCCCCATGGTTGGAGACCGTGTCAGGCATGACACGGTCACGAAGTCAGTGGCGTTCCTGCACTCGGTTTCTTACATCTAGTTGTTGATTTCCGTTCCACTTTGATTAACGCATTTCCTTCTTGCTTTATTTTCTCTATATTCAATGTGCACCCAAATCTCCTATCTAACCGTTGTTATTTCTTGTTCTTGCGGTCTGAGTCGTGGCAGCAAGCTCCACCGCACCTCCCTGCTCGGATCATAGTTGTACAACTGAACTGTCGAGATGGTGGCTGCGCCTACAAGATTACGACTTCACGATAAACCACATAACAGTGAAAAACAACGTAACAGTAGATTTTTTCTCGCATGGCGAATGATGATGGTTTGTTATACATCGCCTTCGGTGTCAGTGGTTTAGTGCTAGGACAGAATCCGGGAAAGTTGGCGACTGGATAACGGAAGGACAGGTTCCTGAACAGGGTGATACCTACACAGCTAATGAGTCAAGCTGCTGCAAACAACAGTCAAGTTTAGCAATTCGGGACGTTCACGCGCTGTTCGGAAAAGTTGCGTGTCAACGCAGCCGGAATTCTGATATGGACACAAGGGCGAGACGCTATCCCTTTTCTGTTGATCCCTCGAAATAGAAAAAAATACTTGGGGATTTTTTGTCGTGAGATGGCTCATACTGGGTGCGCCAGGACGTATGATTTGTTTAGACAGCGAGCTTACTAGCCTCTCATGAGAAAAGACCTTGATTCATACGTGCTTTCGTGTCAGCGGTGTCATCTCTTGACACGTGACAATCAAGGGCCACCATAACCTGTGCTCTCGATTCGAGTCTCTGAGATTGATGAGTTGTGGTTAATCTACTTGATGGCCTCTATTCCTTTAACAAGACAAATCAATCATTATATAATCGTGACGACTCAGCACTTTACTCGATGGATTGAATCCGCGGAAATTCCGGATCAACGGGCTTACACGATAATACGTGCCGTGCTGAAACACGTGATGGCGAGCCATGGGATTCCGTAGGCCATACTGACAGACCCAGGGCCCATACTTTGAAAGTGATGAATTCCGGACATGCTTGGAGAAACTGGGCATCAAGCCGATTCGGACCGTTCCCTGCCATCCTCAAACTAATGGATTAACGGAGAGGAATAATAGAACGATTAAAGAATGGATGGAGATGAAGAGAGCGAATTAAAAGAGGCTTCACCACTACACTTGCTAGTTCACCGCGCGTCCAAGCAAGCATCAAGAGATTCTCATTCCAGCTAGTGTATAGCCCTAGACCTCGACTTTGTTGTGGATCTAGAGGTATTCATGTGGCCGACCTGCCAGTTACCACCAAGGGAAATTACGGAACAACATTAAAGTCGCGAACCGGAAACTGAGAGTAACTCATGAGCAGAAGATGGAAAAATCCGGAGTCAACATGAGGAAATTTTCCGGAGACTTTCCAATTGGTCCGAAGTTGGGGAACAAACCTCACTAACATGCGACCGCATGTGGCCCCGGATAGAGGAAACTTCTGTCGTTTGGCGTAATCAGTCCGCGAGTGCCTCTATGCACCATTGCTTGGCGGTGAGATAGGCGACGAGTTCATGCTAGCGAATTGAGGAAGTGGTACGAACGAGGTGAAGAAACTACGGTTTACATGGAACTGCCTTAGAGGTCGGAGTTACTGTGTGGGCTTTCGGCTGCCACGGAAACTTTGGAAAGGGAGAAGTGTGGCGCACAACTAGTGACTACTATGTGTGAAAACGAGGGGGCGCAAGGAAACCAGAGAAATCCTGGATCGCCGCGGATGAAGGACGCGTGGTACACAAATTAGCCGGACAAAGGATGCGTAGTGGAGAAATCTACCTCTAGAGATATGTTATGATGGAAGTGGCACAGCAGAACAGCAAGTCGGAAAGGTGCCACGAGGGAAGTGCGCAAATGGATCTGAGTTTCCACTTTCGAACTGTTATAATATTTAGACATGGGTTCTTTATTTTATACCTTGCCTCCATCGCGTCGCCTTCTCAACACATCTACCCACCACGTATCTGCCTGGCCCTTGGCCGAAAGGACAAGGCGTCTGCCTGGCAACTCCGAGGTCGCCGTTTCGAGCTTGCGCAGGTGACCGGGCGGCCCTCACTGTACGCTTCGCCCACAAGTGGCTGTTGGTGGTTGTGTGGCAACAAAGCATCGGTCCGGATTACTGTTGATAACTTTTTTGCCACAACATTATTGGGCACCCTTAATGATATATTGCGAAGAGCTGGCACCAGTGGCGTTCGCCTTGTTAGTTTCTTTATCGAACCTCCTCTCCTTTAGATTACCCATCCAATCACGACCTCATATCTGATATGTGATATAACATTTAACCTTATATTACCCACTTCTTGAATTTTTCTACTGTGTTCTTTTTGTATTGCGGCATATTAGCTTAGATGTGTTCCTCACTCTTAGCTAACGTGTATTGATGATGATGATGATGATGATGATGATGATGATGATGATCAATCATTAGTTCACCGCTTCGCTTTTTATTTCTGGTGTTTTTCGACCGTTTTGGCTGCACCTGTAGACATTAGCGGCTTTCTTTTGAACAGGTCGCGTACCATTTTTCATCCATTTTTTTCGGCTGCATGATACTACCCGGAAGTAGTTATGTTCTACATTTTGGAATATTTCTTTGCTCTGCTGCCATCCTGTTTGCTCGTTAGTCTTGCTCTGTTAGTATTTCCTCCACTATGGCCAACAACGTATTCTTCTACCGTGTCGCTGTCTGGTTTTGTTGGATATAATTCCATATGAAAAGCATCATCCAGCATCGTTCTGTCGATCACTGTCTTGTTACTGGTTGGAAGCAGCAAGTAGAGTTTACTCTGTGTAGCTGCGTCTAATGTCACTCAGGGACACTTATTATGTTGTGTTGCGCTCAATATATTTTGCGTCGGCAGTGTTTGTCCAGGAATTTCTTATATTCCGACGCCAAATTTGCCTCAACCACGTGCTGCGGCAGGCCGTTCCATACATTCACCACTCTGCGTTCGAAACAGAGTTGGTGAGCGACCCGCTTCAAATCCGGTATGACAAGCTTGTACCAGTGTCCTCGTGTGCTGCTTGGTGTGCGCAGATGAAGCAGCAGTCTCAACATGGGGTAATCTCTCAGATGTATTATCTGGTGCGTCATGATGAGTCAACCCGCATTCGACGATAAGCTAGGGTGTACAGGCCTAGTTTCTTACACGGTCTTCGTACGGCACACCTCATAAGTTGGGAATCAGCCTGGTGGCTGCATTCTGCACTCACTCAATCTTTTCTACCTGGCCCCAGTTGATAGGACAATACGCGGGAGAGTCATACTCTAGCATTGGTCGTATTATTGAGACGAAGAAGCGAGTAGCAATCTCTTCGGACCAAGTGCTGAAGCTGCGCTTGAGCGCCCAAAGCATACGAAGTCTGTTTTGGTACAGCCTATTCGTATTGTCCATGTACTTTAAATCTGCGTGCCGATCGTATCACGCTGCGTTCCATTTTCGTTTAAATTGTTAGACGTACGCTGGTTAGATTCCTCAGTAGGCTAGCTCATGTTCAGAATTTCACACAATTTTTCGCTACTCCGTGCCGACATACTAACTACGTCGGTATGCTGTTTTTGACAATACTTATTCGTCTCGGTTTCCTTACACCTTACCCATTTTTCATCTTCCATGTTTCTACTTCCACTTATTTTTCCCTGAAACATCAACCACACTTGTTTAGGATTTTCGAACTTACACCTCTAAAGGGTTTACGGATTTTCATCGCACACGTTGACCGACTTCTGAAGAAACCTCTGGACCAATCACTATCCATTACTTTGTATTTTAATCTTATATGGTTTATACCGGCTCGTAGATGGATCATTAAAAAAACCTTTTGCCTTTAATTGGTGTTCTTACTGAATCGCTGAGATTGTTCCCCATCTTCATTTCCTCCGCCTTACCAACATTGGCCAACCGACCATTCCGTTTTTTCTCATCTCCGTTCGAGCCGCTTGTATTCATCGAATTAATGAATATATAGCTCCCCTACTTCCATAAATACCGCGGTTTTTTGTTTTATGTTTATCTGGATGCCTACTGAAGCCTTTTCTTCTTTTAGGTAGATCGTGCTTGCTTCCCCTGTTCTTGCTCGTCAGAGAGCTGTTGCAATCCACATGGTCGAACAGAATTCCCCCAGGAGGAAGTGCGAGCTTACGTTCTTTCGGTGCTACGGCGAGTAAGGTTTTGCTTCTTTTTCTTCCTCTATCCTAAGGTTTCGTAGTTTACCGGTTTCCACATAGCCGGATTTTATTTTCTCTGTACAGCAGCGCTACTTGGAATGCATGACAGTTTTAGATGCGCAGCAATTGCGTAGAGTACTTTTTTTGACAATTCACTTCACTAGACCAAGCCAAACTTGATTGAACTTCGAAAGCTGGGCGTATGATTGGTTGAGTTCAGTAAAATCGATTAATATTTGGTCCATTCAGTCTTTTGCTAGGCATCATGAGACGCCCTGTCACACACACACACACACACACACACACACAATGAACCAGCGTGTTGGCTGATCTGAACGGCAATGGTCACTTTCGGCCACAGTCACTGTTCGGTGTAAATGTGATTTCATAATAGTCAGGACAGAATGCGCTCGTACCAGTGCTCTCTGTTTGCACAACCGACTGCAGTAATCTTATAGTAATGGACTCAGCGGTGACCGAAACACGCTTTCTGAGTCCTTTGGGGTCACGCTTCGATACCATCTAAACTTTTAAATGTTTCCTCAATCCGAATCTGATGGCTAACAAGCAGTTATTCGAGTATGGAGCTGTGGACACTCAATGCCACGTTGCAAGAAGACAGATAAGTGTTCCTCTATCCGCGTAGACAGAAGCTGAACTGATACATGACTAAGTATTGGAAACGAACCAGGATTCTGTCCTTTAGGGTGATAAGCGTAACAGTTTCGGCGATGATGTGAATTCTAGCGGCCGATTATTGGTTCACTTCCAGCGCTTTCCTTCTATTCGTTAATTCAAAAGCTTCCAATGTATAATTCCCGTTTTTGTCATGGAAAGACAGTCAAGCAGACAGGATCGTTTCCGATGATTCCTCGTCAGTCCAAATTCAACACAGTTAAATAGTGGAGATGAAAAAGGTTGAATTGAGTAACTAGAAAAGAAGTGTCACATGCTAAAAATTGGTATGATTTGTTCACACGAAAACTGCCCAGACGACATCTGGCCATAGTAAAGCGAAAGCCTTGACGAAACGTTTTTACACACACAACAAGGGGTTGCCGGGACGAATCGCGACTACCTCCGCCAGTGCACCGTTTCTCGTCTGATAAGTTTGGAATGCATAATCCTCACACACTAGATCGGACGAAAAGCTTTAGCGATAACGACTAGACGATTCGTTTGGACTAGGTGTGCCGCCAGTGCGGTGGTGCACGTTTTGTTCAATCCTCAGCGATGCTGGATGGTACTCGCATACGCATTCAGACAAACGTCTCGTTTTGCGACCTATGAAGCTCATCGCACAAGACCAGGTAAATTGGTGCATCCAGTAGATGATGACATTCATCGACCGCTTATCCTTCAACTGGATGTGTAACGTGAACACATCACACCCATTTTAGCATTTTGACACCATTTTCTGGTTACTCAATTCACCGTTTTTTTAATCTAAACTATTTACCTGTGTTGTTATCGGTGCTGTGCATTTCCATGATCGTTTGCAGCTTATGCCACTGAACCGCTGGAGACGGATGCAGACCATCACAACTTGCAACCTATACTCCACTGCCATGGAGGATACCAACCTATCAGAAGACTGTTTGGCCACCGGTGGTCATGACTTGCACAGTGCAGTAGTTGTGTTTAAGCGCCTGGACATCCACAATTCGAATTTATCCTCTTACTGACTTGAGCTCTGATATTTTGTTGGTCACTCTTGTTGTGCACCTGTGCATATCACCCATGATTTTGTTCTATTTCATTCATCCGAACCGCACATTTCACACACTTCTCGTGTTTTCTTACTTGCCCCTGGTACATGGAGAGCTAAATGAATGAGTCATTCAAATATTTTTATCGACTTATTTATACTTTCATTTGTCTACGTTTTGAACCTTTAAATTCTCACTTCACTTAACTGTGAGTTACTGTGTCGAGCAGTTTTTAGTCATATTCAGTGAAACTATACCTATAATAGAGACATGAGCGGAGCTGAATTCGGGAAGCGTCTGCTTCATTGCGGTCAATCAGGCGATCGATTGAGTAGGCCAGTGAGTTTAAAAACACAGCTAGTTGTACTTTTCCCATACTTGTAAATGGAGAGCTTGTGTTGCAGAGCCTGTGAGAGTTCTTTCTCTGACGCGGCTGGGAGTGGCAGAGGTAAAGAGCAAACAGCTTTGTAACCACCCACACATCCGGGAAGCTATGGATGACCGTTTCATCCCATGGAAATTTACCAGCAACGCGCTTATGTCGAACCCTGCTAGAGTTAGACCTTGTGGCGTTAACCTACATATATCTGGTGATCATTGGTTGTTAGAGATATTTTCAGCCTTTGGTTTATCGATGCCAGACTTAGTATGACAGCCTCATGCATTTAGAAACTGAAGCCATGCGTTGCCAACTATCACTTGAAATCCCTGAGGCTACCACCTTATTTTCTATTGGTTGCTTGGGTAAAGAACGTTATTCAAGCTATTTAGCGTTAACAGCATTGTCACACCTCGTTCAGAGAACACTTATTAATGATAGTTCCTGTCGTGTATTCTGTTCACCAGTTCAGACCAGCCATCCTGTTTCATTCCTATATCTGTCGAGATTAGGTAGATGTGGACAAAATACATTCCTAGTTCGCACAGAGTGGTTCTTTCTTTGCATACACAACGGATCGTTACTCGTAACTACACCTACCTCGGTTATATCTCTACATCTTTCCTCGATTGCTTGCATCCATAGTGCAATTAAATTGCTGCTTAAGGAGCTGGCTTGCAATTGTAAATCACTTGAACTTGATCGTTAACGCATTTGAATTGTTTTCAGTATCTGTACGACGCACTATGCGCGCACCGTCCTGGAATTGAGCTAGCCACAGTCTGCCAGTGACGATAAGTATAATAACCCATGCATGGATAATATGAGTTGATGGTGTGCGGTGGATGCGCATGGGCGTTCTTAACCTCCATTCAACGAACAGTGGCTATTCGGAAGCTAATTCCACGCAGGTTAGGGGCACAAAGTTATGCAAACTCGCGTGATAGGGCTGGGTTGAGTGGTCGTGAGTGGACTAGCATGTACGTGAAAGCATGCTTTGCGCACCTTATCATTGGGACTAACACTGCAATGCGACACTCTATTAGCGATCAGAAGGCGTGTTTGGCACTGTGTTTGAGCCCACAAGTTGCGCAGCCTACGGGTTGTGACGGCCTACCAACGCTCCGGCTTGAAAGGGATCTACGACTGCACAAGGTCGGTATGTCCGGATATCAAGACAGTCACCGATGCATGACTGCGAATAATCTGGGCCTGTGGTGCCATAATGTTATGCCGTGGTTGCAAGCACAAAGACGCTAGGGGCTAAGCAACGGTAGGTGATGTAAGGGTTGGAGGTGGCCGCCTTAGGTACATCTTGAGCGGCTCTCTGCTGAGAGGGCTAATGCCGAAATACGGCTGCCGCAATCTTTTTGACATGCGTGTGGGCAACGTAAGATCTGTCAAGCCTTAGCCTTCCGGCCCAAAGCTAAAGATAACGCTGGTGGCCAAGTGGTCTGCACGCCTGGCTTGTAGTCATAAGATCACCGCTTCGGATCCGCTTAGGGGCCAGCATCCTCGCGGTATACTCAGCCCACGCACGGCTGGCGATGGTCACGCGGCAGCAAAGCGTCGTTACGGCGTACATCAGACGATTTACTTTTTTTATTTCCTAGTTATCTAGTGCCTATATTCCAGGGACAAATAGTTGCTCTTGGCGGTTGATGTGTAGGCGATCGCGTTGGTGTCTACTTTGATTGCTTAAACGGTGTCCCGGGCTCCAAGCGAATTTGTCGCTTACACCTTTGGCGTTTATCTGCGAAGCCGTGGTAACGAACCTATAATTATCCACTTCGGATCGATTAATTTGGCAGCGCTTCTTCTAGTTATTGATGCACATTTTAAGTGGGTTGTATGCACTCACTTTCGCAAGCGACATCTACAACTACCATTACCGAAATTCGCACTTCCTTCGTTGCGTTTGAACTCCGGAAACTTTATTCACAGACAGTAGCTAATCTCATCAGTGCTGAGCTTACTAAATTTGTCCCCAACGACGAACTACAGCAAAGTCATAGGTCTCCGTATCCCCGGTGACAGAGCATGCCGTGCAAATCTTAGAACAAAGCTCCGGAAAGCAGTATGCTTGGACCTTGCAAACAAAAATTAGGTCGCTTTTTAATCGCCTACCCTTCTACACTCACTGCGATAACCGCTAAATCCTCGTCGGAGTATCGGTTCGGTACAAATCTTATATCGAGGTCGCACATGTTTTTCTCGAACTCGTTTGCTGGACTAGAGTGGCGACCGAAGAAATCGGTGTCCTCTGGGTAGTCAAAGACAGGAGTTGCATTTCGAGAAGATCAACTAGTTGGCACTCGGCCATCGCTGGGTGGTCCGCCGAAATCGGGATCACATACGACGCCGGAGCACGGACACATCGGACGAAACGCAGTCTGATCGCATTTGGTCACAACTAGTGGTGAAAGGCGAATAATCATGATCAGCAAATGCAAGCGTGCTTTGGCAGTCCTGCGGTATGCACAAACTGACCAAACATTTCTAACCTGGACTGTGATGCCAATCAGGACGATGAGGGATGTCGCTTGTTCATCTTAACTCATTGGCTCACGCCTGTTTTGCTCTGCTTGGATTTGTACACTTGTGTACAAAAATTCTCGGGATCAATCTCAGTCGTAGGTTTGGCCAGAGGAGACATTTGGCGCATACCCTACGATAACTACACCCTTTGGTCTTTTTCAGTACAAATGTATGCCCATCGGGATTTGTTCGTCCCGACGATACTCCATCAGCATCGTCATCATCATCAATACACGTTAGCTGAGCATGGGAAACACGTCTTAGCTAATGTGACGCAATACAAAAAAATAAGCTACAGTAAATTACACTGCATAAAATCCAAAAACAATTTATGTAATGTTAAATATATTATTACAGAAGATTAGTAAGGAGAGTTGAATGGTATAGGTAGCAATTCGTCACATCTAGACTCACTCAGACAGTGGTCACACGGCCGGAAAAGCACTACACGCGCGTTTCATCATTTCGGGAATCGCCAGCAGTGCGCATTCCATCGGACCCTGATATTGCTGGAACTCGCAACTCGACTGTTGCCAGTCCGTGGTTGAGACCACTGAGCTACGGGGACGGCAACAACCATCGTAAATAAGTTACTAGATGTGAGATAGCGCCGCTCACTATCCACTGACTTACACGTTACTGCTGTGCAGAGGACAGGGTAGCCCCTCATTTGCTATGAGGTCGTACTTGACGATATTCCAAGGGATCATCAACCTTATCAATGATCTTCCTTTCAAAATGAGTTGGAATATTGGTAGCTCGGGAGGCTTGCTCAGTTGTTGTGGAGTTCTCCGAGCTCGGCAACTTGGTTGCAAACGTTTCGCCACCATTCGAGATGGCATCTTCAGTGCGGGATTGATAGCAGTTAAGTAGCAGCAGCTGGTAGAAAGCAAAACCCAATAACGGATTATTGGATTTTGCTTTCTACCAGCTACTTCTATTTAACTGCTATCAATCCCGCACTGAAGATGCCACCTCGAATGGTGGCGAAACGTTTACAACCAGGTTGCCCAGCTCGGAGAACTCCACAACAACCGATCTTCCTTTCACTTACGCTTATCTGCACGGAAGCTGAGCTTTTACAATCGTTGCCCACTTCGTTTGCACATCTACAGCCAGGTGGGCTCACAATGGCCAAGTCTAAGAGTATGGAATTCTCGTTATTCGGTTCATTATTTTGGTTATGGATTTAATAAAATAGATTATATGTGTTGGGCGAAAAGTGAACCCACTTGAATCCATATATATGGCTGAAATTATTTTCTTTCTTGTATCTTTTCTCATTATCGTCCTTTTTTTGTTTCTTGCTATATGAAGCAGCGAAACCAGCCAATGGCTACTGACACACAAACGGATAGGGAATCGCATACACGCAGGAAACGGTCGTCCAGTAACCTTCCGGATGTATTGCGTACTGTGTATATGGGAACTGACCGCTACGGATCATCTATCGATTACATCGAAAATCTCGTACTCATGAGTAGATAAATGATTTTCTCCGCAGAATGTGAGATGTTTATCTCCATTATCCGAGTGACTTTTAGCGAGTGCTTGTTGACCACTGTAAAGTCCAAAAGAATTTTGACTCCCTGCACCAGATGTATATCTGTCTCTTGATGATTCAGCGCCCCTGTTCCCACCTAGTTCTCCCTTTCCAAATTATTAATACACTTTTTGCGCTTTAGGTCACTACATTCTCCCACGAATATCGTTATTCTCCCATTTCATTCGCGTGCGCTTGGTCTCGAGGTCACGTTTCATCAGTCTGCTATCGACATTACTGTTGCGGTTATCCGTTTCCGCCCCGCTGCCCGCACGTTGCAAATTTCCACTTGCGTTCTGTCTTGTACATTATCCTACTCTTCATAACCGCGATTACGGGATTACACTACACGCTATTTTACCCCAACAGTTTTCTGTCCAGAACCTGCATATAGTCTGGGTTTATCACTTGAGGTTCCATTATTTACATGCATTTCGTGCGACGGAACTAGACAGCGTTGTTCCTTCGTTACAACCGCCAAAGTGGCGTTCGCATCAGTAACGATGACTGACATGTGCATTGGAATCCTTGCTAGAACAGCGATGTCCAGTTTTCTAACGTTGCTCAGCAATCGATGTAGACCACGATAAAGTGCTCCATGACTGAGTTACACCTAATGTCGCTTGGAACCTTGGTGGACATCATAAATAAGTTGCTTTTCTGCTCGTGACAACTGCTAATTCTGTGTGATTCCCGTGCTCAAGCTTCGTACGCTCAGTTGTTAATCTGGAATTAGTACGACAGCGTAGCTTCGGTTTTGCTGATTTGTGTTACTTTTGCTGTGGCTGCTTCTGGTTAACTAGAAAGAAACAGGTGACATTTTTATTCCATAGTCACGATCTGCTGCCTAGCTTACCCTTCAGTTAATTAACCCGGTTCACGTTGAGTTCAAATTTTCTTTCATTTTCAGTCTCAAAACAAATTCAATGACAATTCCGATGTATCGCCTGATGATTCCAGTTGTCCGAGAACTGAGAATATTGCACCAAGTTCCGCAAGCAACCTGTGCACAACACATAATAGCTGTTGTCAACGGCAAGAGATGAACGCACACTTTTTAACACCCGTCACACGCTGTACTTCTATTCCAAGTTTTCATGACCAGGAGGAATGCGCGCAGTTTGAAACTGTCTCCTACTCCCTCAGCAATGATACAGCATCGTCTAGTGCCATAACCGTGGAGGCAAATTGCAATTGGACACAGAGTGATCTACAGTGCGCTTTGCTGGGTTCCGTTTAGACTTGTAGCGGCCCTGTGAGTTTAATGCATGTGAGTTTACACTGTGGTTGTTTCGATTTTCCTTTCCCCTTTTAACATCCTGGTTTTTATTGTCGTCTTTTACCGCAGCCAAATACAGACTTCCGTGAGGTTTTATTCCTTCGTCCTTTATCGGTCAGACTATTGAGCCAAAGACTTTGGTTGACGATCCCCAACGTTGATGAATTCATCAAATTCCAGCCACACACGGCATCGGCAATCAACCAGTTTCGACACTAGGGCGGATAAGCGGAATAATAATACTGTGGGTGCTTCCCCTCATTAGTCCGCATTCGTTCCTCCAACTACTCTCCAAACCACCTGTTAACATTCTATCTACAATCCCGATATAGATTGACGGCAGTTGCGGTACCTTCAGGGTTCTGCCATCTACAGTTACTGCAACCTTCAGGTTATTATCATGTACGCCTTCTACCACCAACTCGATACGCTACTTCGCAGTGCTGTTATTTCAGATATCATCCCAGCTGCAAGGGATTTGAATGCGTAAGTTGGTTGTCTGATCTTTTCAGATGCTCACTTAGGTTATAGCTTTGCGCCCTACTCTGAACGCCCTGACAATAGACAGCAATCGTTACAGCTGTGCGCCGAGCAACTGAATGTTTCTTAGCAACACGGCCTTCAGTCACATGTGAACTGGTCTGCCGTTCGGTGCCCTCCGACAGCTATCTAGTGATAGACTCATTTAGAAAGCACCGCACTTGCATTCTAGACTACCGGTCTTCCTCGAACACTTGCTTCGACTGCGACCATACTCCAGCTCACTACCAAATTTCCATGGACCACCTCCGGAGATGTAACAAACGTCCCAATGAGTTGGCAACTGAGATATTATCTCGACAATATAATGAACTAATTAATCTGAATGCACTGTGTCTCAGTGAAATAGTATTTCGGCCATCGTGCACTAAACGGGATTCCCTGCTTGCACCACTATCAGTCGCCATGGTACTAGACTCTAAATATCCCACAGCTCTGTGAATATGTTGGTGTCTAGACGGATGCTCCTCACTGGCCCTGATCGAAATGGACCGAACGGACTGACAGAGGAGTGATAAAAACGGCGCCTACGTACTGTCAAAGATGCCTACTTGGTCAAAATGGTTTAGGAAACGCACGAATTTGAAGAGTGGGGAAATGCTTCAGACTCCTTAAGCTGTTCTCCACTACTGGTCACATGAGCTAATGCGTCGGTGAAGTACTAACAGAAGTCATCAGTGCACCGTTACGCAAAGAAAACCACTATCTGACTTGCTGAGTGGAGCTCCTTTTAGATTAGTTCAGTTGACCCTCTGCTAATTTGACCTCTTCCAGCCAAGGTGGTACAAACTACGTCGTTGCCAGCCAATTTAGAAGTTTGATTGGTCATTGAGGTTCGAAGCGCGATCACCCCTCTCCATCGTGTTCGCGCTGCTGGTCCAGATTCCCTTGTACCAGTGCTATCTAAGATCGAAGTTATGAAATAATGAGGCGATCCAGGTCAACAGGTAGATTTTTGATAGTGGCCCTATAACAAGAATGCAACCACGTCGTCTGTGTTAACCACAGGGGTACCAAACAATGACCAGTTCATCGACTTACCTCAGAACAGCAGCCCGGATGAAGGAAGGAGCATACCGCATTCCGTCCGGAGTAATGTTGTGGAAACCGTGTAATCACTTTGCGGCAGGCGCAAGAAAGCGTACTATACATTGCAAACAACGACAGCCATTTTCCTCGGTTTCAAGACTGCCTTCGATGTAGCCGATCACTGTTCGACACGGTTGTGTCGAAGTGTTTTCTCGTCAAACATGAGAACCTTCTACGTGCTCTATGCTCGCGATCACCCCTCTTCATCGTGTTCGCGCTGTTTGTCCATATTCCCTTTCACCAGTAGTATCTAAGATTGAAGTGAGGTCCTGTACAACCCACTGACTCACCCATGCAAGCAGGTTTGAAAGAATGAGACGATCCAGATCAACGGGTAAATTTAGGATAGTGGCCATATAACAAGAATGCAATCAGGTCGTCTTTGTTAACCACATGGGTATCAATCCTACTCAAACATTGACCACGTTACTGGCTTCCATTTCCCTTCGCCTACTTATCTTGGAACAGGAGCCCGAATGAAGGAAGGAACATACCGCATTCCTTCTAGAGTAATGCTGTATACACGGTCTAATCACTTTGCAGCAGGCGCAAGAACAGCGTGCCACATACCGCAAACAACGATAGCCGTTTTCCTCGATTTTATGAATGTCTGCGATGCAGCGGATCGCTCTTCGACATCGTTTTGTCGAAGAGTGTTCTCTTCAATAACGAGAGCATTCTTCATACTCTTTACTCGAATACGACGGTTGGGTCATGGTCTACGATATATGATATGATAGCTTTCTGATAACAAGTGTCGTTGGTTGACTTTGGTTTATTTTCTGATATGCGGACGGTGTCATCTTGGTGTTTAACCGTTGTAAGACCACCAGCCACTCGCTAACCCTTTAACTTTCGATGACTAGTACCTAGGAGTATTTCACCAATTCACCCATCTTCCCAGCAGCATTTGCGGTGACTGCTGACGTCATTTCACGTGTTTCGCAAATTAAAACTGGAGGTTGTGAAGTGATCACTTTTCAGTACTCATCACCTAAATGCAGTTGTAATAATGTATATACAACTCAGTAAGCCAGTGAATGCCGGACCGAGAATGGGTGACTCGGGAGCATATGATCAATGCTGCTACATTCGTTAGATACTCTGGTCGATCAACTGAAGTTAGATATCACGGCTGCCCATGGCGCCTTGAAGACCGCACTCGGCCGTCGCCAGTGTTCGACTCAGGTGACTTGCCGCAGTCCAACACGAGGTGAACTCTTGCGCAATGGCCTTTGCACAACTCCGACTGTATCACTCAGATAGCAGTGACCTCAGTCGTCTTCAGGAGACGTTTTCTAAGCATTTTTGGGCACTGGTTAGTCACAGTGTAGCAGGCTTTATATGAGTTATCTGGACGGGTTTCATATATATTTCGGGACTTGTGCTCCATGGTGATACTGTTGAAGCCCCGGGCAGTGCTCAGCTATCCATTTTGACAAATGCGTGGTCGTATGTGCAATGCAACTTGCATCACAGGTGCAAGCTAATCGATATAAATTATACGTCAGGGCCTTTGTATTGGCTGTTACCGTTCTCCCCTAAAACATCTTTTTTTGCGCTTTCTCCTGAAAACGTACCACATTTTATGAATATTTTGACGGATTTTTTGGCTGAACCTTTTCATGGTCACTCAGGCCGCTCAGGTTCATCGATTCTTTGAGGAAGTATCCGAGACACCGCGCGTAACTCGCAGTTTGCTGCTTTTATCCAAATGAAACGACTTATCAATAGGTATTTTAACAAAACTTGCACTCCTCAGCTTGATGAAGAATCTTATAACTCGTTCTAACAATTTTCGGTCCTTGATCAAAGATGCGGGACTGGTTCCCTAAGTGCTATCTGTGCATTCCTTACCCATTATTTTTTAAAATTGTATAATTCTCATATTTACTGATGCTGTTTTATCGCATTTATGGTAGATTGTGTAAAATGCTGAAAATGCATCCATCTGAATGCATAAAACTTTCCTTGACATTATTTGGACTGTATCTGGAGTTTGTCTTTAATGCGTTAGGTAATAAGCGGGGTAATCTGTGCCACTACATTCGGATAGGCTTTGGCTGCCGCAGTCGAAAGCCTTCAGTTCAGTAACTCGAAAACGAATTCCCCTTTGAACGGCATGATGAGAAAGAGGTCCATTTTAGGAACGGTCATGACAGTTATCGGGTGCATTCCGACAGCGGCGTGCTTTCTGATGAACAATTTGGGATAAACATTTTCTTGCATCGTTCCAAAGTTATGCTAATTCTCTTCTTCCAGTGTCTGAGCTATCAATTTTGACAGCACTATAATACAGGCAGCGAACTAGGTTCCTCTTGTACGGCTAAAGTATGAAGCATGGAAAGTACATTTATGGACCTGTCCACGCAGCTTTCCGGAGGACTCTTCTCTCGAGTGAATCATCTTCCCGTCCCGTTAGCAAAACGTCTAAAAAATCTTGCTTTCTGTCACTTTCAAAATACCCAACAAAATGTCAAAATCAAAACCACGGTAAGCTAATTGTTTGTCTCAATAGTTTCTGTGCACACAACACAGGTTGATAAGCCCTAATTAGCAAAGCCTCACTAATTGCCAAAATTACCGGATTGTTGCGCAATAACACACTGAACGCGTTCTCCGGGTCCACATGATGTCGAGTTACCAAGATATGCTTAGTGAGAGATGATGCTCAACTCCGGTCCATCCTCGGACCCACCCCGATACCGTTGTGAGGGCATTAGATCGATTGTTATCCTTGCGCTGTAAGTTAACTGTGGAACGCACTTGGAGAGCATGTTTTGAAGGATTTATCCGCTCATGTTGTTTTTCGAGGCGATTTACTAAGACTCTGTCGAGAAACAATTTGCCGACTGGCAATACCAATGTCAAGAATATCGTCGGCGCACATCGATGTCTGTCTTGAGCGAGAAGAAAAACTCATCGAGACACAGAGACGGTTCGCATGCATGCTCAAAGGATTGTCGTTGGTTTGCCGGTTGAAATTTGAGGCCTTTTCAGCCGATATTCTTCGTCGCACAAGAACAAAAACAACCCACAATATGAAGGGTTATCTTGCAAACACTCCAACTGATTTCTTCCGTACTGGGTGCTTAAAGCATGTATACAATCTGTCATCTGTACAGTTCACCCGCACACAGTTGGAAGTTCTCCCAATTGGAATGGAATACCGATTGTCGCCAAAAGCAATTGACAAGCTCAACAAGCAGGCCCAGTTTGAGTATCTAAATGAACAGCTTCCACGATCAGTGGAAGATGCGGGTTGCTTCCGGGCAAAATTGGTAGATATTGCCAACCAATAGCAGAACACGCCGATAAGCCAGAGATGCTGTCTGCAGGCGAACACTATATTTTGATCAGAGTTGAAGCAAATGGGACACAATGTTTCTGCAGTCGGATAAAGGGTCAAGCATTGTTATAATGAACCCGTCTGACTACATTTCAAAGATGGAGTCTATTTTGGGGGACAGACGGAAATTCCAGCTAGACAAGACACCAGAAAACAACATCTTGGTCGAGAAACAAGTTGCAAGGAAGCTGCAGATTCTCTGGCACACAGAATGAGGGTGCTCCCAAAGTACACAAGGCAAGTAACCCACTGCGCCCAATTATGTGTATGAACCTCTCGCCGTGTCACAACATGGCGATATGGCCAGCGAAAATATTGGAGGCTGTACGCAAACTCCTGGCTACTTTTTGCCTAAAGGACCTTTTTGAAGTAGCCGAAACATTGGAACACTCATCGCGGGGTGCGGAGCACATGTACTCAATAGACCTGGACTCTCCATTCACAAACATGCCTCTCCGTAAGACGGTGGACAATTTTTGGGATTCCATCACGAGTCAAAACATGTATGTTGGCCTGCCCCTGGAATATTTGAGGGATATGATCCTATTATGCACGGAAAATATACGGTTCGAGTTTGAGGGGGCTTCTTTTAAACAGCTCGACGGCGTCGCCATGGGATGCTCTCTGGGACCAGTATTAGCAGACGTTTCTCGGCTTGATAGAAACGCAAGTTACTGCCAGCATTGGTGAAACTAAGTTGTACAAGCGGTATGTGGATGATATCCTAGTCTTCATCAGCAGCGAACATTTTACGCGACTGTTGACAGTTCTTAATTCAATTTATTCGATTCTATCGCGGTCCCATGAGTTAAAGCAACACGATATACCGCCGTTTTTGGATGTACTCATTAAGTCGGGTCGATGATACACTGCAGCGCACGTTTCATTGCAAGGCAACTTAAAATGGACAGTATCTTCACTTTTCCAGCTTTGACCCGGTCACCTACAAACGGGGTCTAGTGAAAGCGCTCTTCAACGGAGCCGGCCGGATATGCATCCCCGAAATGTTGAAAGCTGAAGAAGAATTTCTGTGCAGAACCTTGGTGTCAAATGGGTGTCCTGAGAAGTTCATTCAGATCCATTGCAGACCTCTCAAGAATATTATACCGGTGGTAACTGCAGAGAAAAGTACGTTTATTTGTTCTTACCGTTCAAAAAAGACCAATTGGCAAATGACATCAGACATAAGCTTCCGGTCTGCCCTTTCGCGCACTTACGCGACCGCCCAGTTGTGTCTCATACTTACCACACGAAGCCAGAGCAACTCATCAGGCAGTTCGACCTCTCACGTCGTTTACCAGTTCACCTGCAGTTGCGGTGACATTTAGATAGGCAGGACTGACCGTCAGTTGGCTCAGAGGGTATCTCAATATGTGCCGAGGTGGTTGGGACAACTGATGACGCAACAAAACGAAGTGGATCCGTGAATGAACCGGAGCTCAGCATCATCTCTCACCAAGCATCTTTTGGTAACTCGACATCATGTGGACCCGGAGACAGCGTTCAGGGTGTTATTGCGCAACAACAATCCGATAGTCTTGGTACTTAGTGAGGCGTTGCTACTCTGGGCTTATCAACCTGCGTTGTGTGCACGGAAACTATTGTGACAAGCAATTACGTTACCGTGGTCTTGATTTTCATAATAGTCAGAAGAAGAACATTTTAATAGGATGCCCTGCATTCGGTTATTCCACGTATTTTCGTCAGCTGTTTAGATAAATTCCGTTATAGCGTTGCGTACAAAAGGTGTAAGATTATTTAGTCCAAAGAAAAATGTTCAAAAACCTCACATGGCAGTGAATCTTGTTCAGTGCGATCTCAAAGACCGTAGCCTAAGCGAATAGAAATTCAGCGTCTGTCAATTGTAAAGCCAAGTTAAGTAATTGAGCCCATTAAGTTGCTCAGCTTTTCGCCGAGCTTGGCAATTTGGTTGCCAGTGTTTCGTCACCGATCGAGATGACATTATCATTGCATAGTTGGGTGTAGCTTGGTCGAGAAAGTTCGTGTCAGGCAAATCCAGGAATGGATGGATCCAGTTTTATATAGGCCACCTGCGCTTGCTCCAAAAACTGTGATGTCATCCAAATATGTGGCAGCACTATCTAAGTTTGTCAGCACGGTGTCCATAACATGTTTAAATATTACTGGCGCGAACTTGGTACAACCCCAGTGCGTATGCATTGTCATCAATCCCCTTGAAGCTTTTTCAATTTACAGTTATGCATCTGATGGATCTAGCTTTGCAACTTCTATTTAGTTTCGAGAATAACTCATCAGGATTCGGTAGAAGATACTGAAAAATTAGCGCTCCATTCAGACTTGTCAAGGAGTCCGCGCATATTCGAATCTGACCGCTAGGCTTCTTTACCCTCACGATTTGAGCCGCCCAAGAGGCGTAGTTGCTTTATTAATGATCTCGGTTTTCTCCAGATAATCTAGATCCTTTTCAGTAATTGCAACTGTCGCGTAAGCATCGGGTTTTAATGACATTGAGACTTTTATCTTCGTTCACTTTGCGAGTGCCTCACGGAAAACTACAGCATATTTCTTTCGAATATGTTCAATAGCCACAGTCTTTGGGATTTTCGGCTTGTGTAGCCAAATACTGATACAAATCTGGTTGATTGGAATATCCAGGAGGTTCAGGCCTTCCATTCAACCCAATTCAAGGAGGTTCAAGTTAATTTGACGAAAATTGTTCGCCAAGCAGTGGGATCGGCAAAACGGTACTTACACTCAATCTGATAAACCAGATTCCACTTCATGTCTGATGCTCTTGTTGTTTGGATAGTTTTATGTTGGGTTCACCAACATATTTTCACCAGTTTTTATGTAATGTCTGTGATGTCGGAGGCCTTGTCAATCAGCAAATGCAACAATCTCCCCTTGATGCTGAGATTGATAAACTTACATCTTTAGCATCGTCCATCAAGTTGGCATTTATCATTCTTGAAATCTTTCGGTGATTTTGTTTTCCGGCATCATATACTGTCATGAACGGTGGTTTGGACGTGCAGTGAGTTTCCTTGTGTCCGCGTCCACTGCACTTAGCATACGGGTTTACTAAAAGGACACCATCTCATTAAATGCCTACTGCATTACCAGCAAGCTGATGGGGCTTTAGTCTGCGGATATCCCTGTGCTCAGGTGCTGGGGTGTTGCTTTTGGAAAATCGCTAGACGATGACATCACCTGGATTTACTTTTGAATCTTCCAAGATGACTGTGTCATGTTTTACCTTCACGATCATCTGCGTTTCAGTTGCGATATTTTGTAATGTGACACCGGGTTGTTACTAGGATCCAAACATTCGTGAATGAAGCAGTTACATCTTGTGGGAACATTTTGCCCTTTAACTTCCCATCTTTCATCTTGGATACATGTAACACTGTTACGAATAGTGCTGAACAATTTGCTTAATTTGGGTTTCAAAAACTTCTGCTAATCTCTGGGCTAGGTGGTTCTGAGTTTGTCGTGGACAATATCGGACACACATGTATACATCAATGAACTTCCAGAGCCTGTATATTCCCAGGATGAAAGTTCCAACTGGCCTCAGACTTTTAAATAGATAACTGCGCGAAAACAGATCTTTCAAGCAGTTTGTATCTGTTTGTTTCGCTTTATCCGTTTGACCCTTCCCACCACTTCTACACAACGTTTCCCGTATTCGAGGACCTGGTTTACTTATGTAATCTTACATCCATTAAGCCTATACCATTGCAGCTGGCTCTATATTTGTTTTTGTTTAACTCCTTGGCTACCAATTGTCTGCTTGTAATCGGGCGACGTTGATTTATTTGGTATTTTCGATATTGGCAACAACAGTTAACCAACGGGAACTTGAAGCACGGCTAAAGTATGCGTTTGTCATAATCGGTCCTTTAAGATACCCTCACCAAGCCTGATGTAATTGCTCTGGAGAGGCAGTTACAGTGTCCGATTTTTGCTTATTTATTTATTACCGGCCGAATGACGGAGCCCCAACGGCGTCCTCATTTGAACCACTGCAGGCTGATATCTTTTCCTGCGAAACTACAAAATGAATCGTCGTTCCGACAACATCCGCGTAACCAATAAATTCGGTTAGGTGTCCACGAGCATTCATACAATCATTCGAAAATCGAACGTCACTGTTGACACTGGGAAAATATAAAAACTGGTTAGGATCATTGACCATGTGAGGTTACTTTCCAGGTTTCGCCATATGGAACATTCTCAGCGAAGCAATCAATTGTTTTCAGTGCTTCGTCTGCGGATCGGGACAAATTATATGTGGCTAACATAGTGATTGGTTCAAACGTTTGTTCCGGCATGAGTAGGACAATGGTTAGAAGTCTTGTTCAGTCTTGTTCACCCAGAGCTGTTGGAATTACGTAAGTACCAATGTCAGAGTTACGCTTACTTTGACTGCTGTTCAGCCATGGTGGACAAAGCGATTGAACACTTTGGAGCAATGCATTCTGCTGTGGCGGGCATTTTTAAACCCAAACATTTAGATTCGTCCATAAATATTGGCAAACTGCTGCAAGCGCATTTGAGTTATTAACCCTGTGATCTGTTTTGTACCCGCCCGTAGCTAATAATAATAATAATAATAATAATAATAATAATGTGCCAGCTGTATGCCGTAACTGCGCTTCGCTGCGCGCGACCACTACCAGTCGCGCACGGGCTTGTGGTCACACTGTTTCTCTTCTTAGCTGCCTCATCTTATTGCACATTCAGTTAGTAAAGCTCATTCGAATCGGATCATCTAAATATCTTCACTGATCACTACTATCCGGATCCATTATTCGCACTTTTTTCACATAACCCCATTCCACAGACTTCACACTTTCACCGCGCAGAATTTATTTTGTATTATCTTGTATTTTATTATTTTTGCATTTGTATGTTTTTCTTTATTGCATATATTTGTATTTTGTGTTATTTTCTGTACAAAACATTGTCTGTAGTCGCGTTTTGATGATATGGCTGAGACCTTTTCAACAAACCCACAATTACTCCTCGCATTAGCTGTGTAAGGCAGCTATGGGTAAGCTGGCTTCATGCAGCAGTCAGATTACGCCAACGAGCCGCTCCACAATTAACAGTCACCTGACCTGTCCGACAATAACTCACAGTTTACAAATGATGCGTTCCAGACTTTTGCAAATAAGTGTGCATTTTTGCACACTAGTCGAACCGAAAAGCAGAGGAAGTAGTGGAACAAACCTAGAGACTATTGCAAAAGCCACCGCACTCGTATCTGATGCTGTTGGAGATTCGCAGCATGTCATTATCGAACATCTGTCTCAGTCCAGTGCAACATCTGTATAGCAGAAAGAGAAGAAATCGGATACTTTTGTCTGCTGAACTTGTACACCCAGTCTTGCCGTCGCATAAGCAACGGCAACTGAATTAAAAAAAACGGAAATCTGCATAGTAACGGTATTACGACCGCGCTACCTGAGCTATCAGTAAACGGTGTATTGTGGATTCAACCAACACTGGGTGTCCGCGAAAGATGGAAGAAAGGTGTACCAACCACGAAGGTCGGAGAAAGATCTTAGTAAATTACTACTGAAGGGGGGATAATCAGAAGAAACCGAGTGCAGCCGAGGCGACATCAGGAACAAGGAGGTGAACCTGAAGCAAGTTACACAGCGGCTTACTGGGAGGTCACAACGACAGAGGCAGTAAATCCATATGGAGTGAAAGCGCGTACGGGGCCTTCAGCGACACCGATGCGTCTGATCACGAAGTCGCAAAGGAAGAGATCATGCAGTCAAAGGAACGAGCCAAATTCACATGATGAAGTAAACACCTAGCTTACCGCAAGCGAACGCAACAGTTGCTTGGATGTCTAAGGATCTTCGCCTATACACTGACTGGTTCATATTTTTCTGCACTGCAGTGATTTTTTTTGACAGTTTCAAACGAAGAACCTCATGTATGCAGAAACGTCGTTAGTTATCGAGGCGACTTAGATGCTTACTCCGAGGCTAAACCAAGCTAGTCATGTTGTCATTTTCCATGAGATTACTTTGTCGAACAAACCGTTTGTCCTTGAACTACCGAGTTTTGCGACAGACGTCACGTAAAGTGCAGTTGATCTACACCCACACGAGTCAACACACAGTAGCAGGTGCTAATCTACAATACGCGAAAAAAATTAAAGCTGTTGGTTTCTGTGGCATTTCTTTTAAATGGTTTGCCGGCCAAGGGCCTAAGGGATCAAAAGCCTGCCTTGTAGTCCGATGGCGCGTATTTGAGCCTACCTAGTGGACCGGGAGACTCTCGCAGTATCCTCAGCTCACACGCGGCTATTGTCAGTTGCGCGGTTGCGAATGATCGATTCTGCTGATGCCTTCTTCTTTTAAATCGACAAACGTATCTGAGTGCTCAGTTTTAGACAATGTGAGGCATCAGCAGCTTGTTTTGCTGCAACTCATACTCACCACCTGTCCCGTGTGAGTTGTAGATACTGCGTTGGTCGCCTGCTCCCCACTCATACTTGAATCCGCGAGCTCCAGACTGCTGAAATTGGCTGTGCTTGATGTGAATGTAGACAAAGTGTCTACCTGTCGATTATACTCACTCCAGAATACACTTGGTCGTTGATTGAGGATATGGGATGCACGGTTCTTGTGCTAGATTCCATGCATCCAGTGTGGAACGGCCCGGCCACCGCCTTGCGTACATCTGGCACGCATTATTCAATAAGTAGATAGATGAGAATGCTGCTACTGTGCATGTCGAAGGAGTATGGACCTGCTCCATCAATGAAACGTGACTCCCATCCACATACCTCTCGGTCTTATTCCCTCGGGTTTACACGGGATATGGGATGTGTGAAAGGGGCTGTGGATGGTGCTGTGCAAGCAGCCCATGATCCCTTTGTAGGCGCAAGCGCCCTGTCCCGTTGGAGACTGCAGTGACAATCAAATCCAGAATCGGATGCGACTAACCCCATATACCTATAATCAACAGTACAAGAAGTAGAGCTGTCACACTGTACAACGAACCATGACTGGGATTGCAAGACAAGTGGCGCTCGTTCGACGAATTCGCTGCATATACAAATGTGAAAGCTCAAGGACAAAATCGAAAATATGTGATCTGTTGATTTGTCCGCATAAGTGATTGACCGTACACGTTGTCTAATCCACTAGCATGAAAATGAAACAGAGCAAACAAATGCTCGGAGTGAATCAATTAAAATGGAATTGATCGGAACTTAGAAATCAAGCGTGCAAACACAAAAGACGTTGAAATAATGCAATTACCTTAACGAATGTGTCGACGCGATCATAGTGGGCAACCAGGTCCGAATCATCCCAAAATTTGGGATTTCCTTTGCGGTATGCCGTAATTCGTTTTTTGAGTTTAGCAGCGTAGAAAATGGATTTTGTTTTTGTGGGAACGTGCTTTGAGCAGCAAACCACATCTGGATTAAGGTTATTGGTGTAATTTCGTTATTTGTTGAAATAGTGCGGGACCATCTTCTGCTGGAAAGGCATCGAACTCGTCAGTGGACTTGAGCGTTTCGGTCGGAGTTATCTGAAGCACAGAGGTAGATGTCTGTGGAGAGAGTGAAGGTGAGTACACACACGTTTCAGTCAGTTCCTCAACTAATAAGTTTGGAGTTAAGAACGATTTATCATTTGGTAGCCCTGACTGACCAGAGGACAAGGGATCAGCTGAGGCATTGAACACAGATTGCAACGAACGTGATGCTTAGCCATCCGTGTCATCCGATGAAATTGCATGAAGAGTGGTAACATACAAATGGCGTCCGTTTCCTTCCCCTCCCCCTCTGCCGTTTAGACGTCCTCTCCAACCCCGATCTCATTTCTGACCCGTAATAGGATTTCTATTTCTTGCGGCACAATTGTCGGCTTCTAGCTCCCCGAAACTATGTCCATCTGTTACTGCTGGCTCATATAGCGTTCCTCTGTTGATTCATGTTTCCCTTTCTCTTGTATTGGGGCACAATAGCGGAGACGTTTCTCACCCCTAGCAAACTTGCAAAATGCTGACTGTTATTATGCCATTGTCAGCTTTGTTCAACATAGTCCATATCTAGTCACTGATTTATGTGAATCTGCTGGCCTACCAAATGAAATATTGTCTTTACATTTCCACCTACAGCATCATGTCATTTATTTTGTCACCTTCCTACTTTGGGTTTCAACTTGCGAATCCCACCAGACAGTCTGACGAATAACTTAGGCACGGTTTCTACGCTGAACCTGTTCACAGTAATAGTTGCTTCGATTGGGCGGCCAAACGGAGGGAATGCCTTCTTACGTCTTTTTGCCACTAGACCGTGCTAACAGCGTAAACGAACTTTGCGCGTGTCACATGAACAGTCATCCAAATATGGAACTCAGTTGCGATGTGATTGGCTAGCAAACTCGTGTATACGTCGACTGACTGAATGCAGGTTGAGTCTGGACGCGAACAAACGGCTAAATACGGCAAATCAGTCACACTGTGCGCATTCACATTTGTGGTGGCTAGGACGCCGAAGAAGATGCTTGCGCGAATTTTTCCATACTTACAATGTATGGCTCAGCTATAAATGGAAGCGTCTGTTCTCATAGAATACACACCGTCTGCCGAGGCTTGACTTTTGGTTTCACGGTTGGGTTAGACGCTAACCAGAGCAGATACATCGGCAGCAGTAACGCACGCGAGGCAGTAACACAGCTTCCACACTGCGTAATATAAAATAAGACATGATGTTATTTTCGTTTTGATTTTGTTGTTTTTTCATTTAGCATTATCACATTCATTGAGTTTCTCTCACCTTTAATATATGGAGCGTTGACGATGACTTAATCCCACCTACCCAGTCTTTTCCGATCGGCATGCATGTCCTCGTGATATCAAGCTTAGACAGTGCAAAATGTTTTGTGTGTTCTCTTTACGAAATTCTTAGGTGGCTGTTACTTTAATTCGATTGTATAGGTGCTATCGTTTAACACAAGCTTTTAAGCTATTGTTTGCTTTTCACAAGTCTGTTACTCAACACATCAAACCTATTGCCCTTAATTTCTCCCAACAGATTCCCCCGTGCCAATGCCTTATCAATTCGTTCCAAGGTCACTACGTTCGCTCGATGTGACCTCGTGTGTATTACAGGCACAGTACCTGTCAAGCTCTCAGCTCCTGCAGTGGAAGGAATTTTCAACTCAAGGCCTGTTCCTTCGGAAATTATTACTATTTCTTAATGTACTTTTTCGAATAAGATCGTTCCGCTGGCACAGCTCTCAAGTGACCTTGTAACTGTGTTTCTGTTTCAAATCCTTTGTAACTTTTTGCGACGATGTATATATATATATATATATATATATATATATATATATATGCGCGAACAATAACAGCACACATTTCACTTCAGACCAATGACACACTCCGATTGAATATGGTGACGCACACACTTTTAGTCGGCCAATACACATGTGACCAGATATTCACTGCGTTTTAGCTTCACCACCCTCGTGTTCTCCTGTCTTGCTGCTTAGCATTTTCCTTTTCGTGTTCTGTTTTTGGGTTAACTTCCACTCGATAGCCTATGCTGACGCACTGGTAGAAAATTGTCTCGCTGACACTACCTCTGTCTCACAGTGCATCCAACTACTCATGGTCATTCAGTGGAACCACCTTTTTATAAAGCAACGAAGCTTCGGCCGGCACCGATATGTTCCTCCTGATATTGACTGCTGCTTTTTAGTGTTCACATTTCGTGCACGTCGCTGCCGTTTTTTGAATGATGCACACTACGTCAATTCGGATGATTGCTGGGTAATAGTGCGTGCATCCGAGAGATCTCATTCTCTATGCGTGATATGTGCTCTAGCTCGCTATAACTTTCGATTACTCCATTTTATGTATACCGCGCAGGTGAGTTACGCTATGCCCTATTTCTAAACACATCTGACCGGAACCTCCTTCGAATCGCTTGTTTCTGGATAACTTGCGGGGTTATCTGCTGTGGATTGTTTGGGGTTTGGAAAGCGGTCGGTCAGGTTATCCTGCTCTCTCTTTGGTGTGTCAAGTAGAATTTGCTTGACCAATTGTACTTATTGTCTCCATTTGAGGTTATGTCTCTATGTTATACCTTCACGGATGCACGAACAACAACATTTACATTAGATACAGACCAAATCTGCTGTAACTATACCATGACGGTCTTCGGTTCTTGCTCTTGTTACACACTCAATACCTTTTCTCTACTGATATTTCTCTGTTTCAAATGTTCACGGTGCGCATAATGGGTTGCAATCCCGGTCATCTATCGTCCTCCTTTCTCCTTTTTACTCTTCGCTTTCTAGAAAGCTTCAGTTGACCGGTTTTCCTGAGTTTCGTTTCTCAATTTTTTTCACAGACGCTTTTGTTTCTCACCTCGATTTCTCAGTTGAAAACGGTTAAGCAAGTCAGTCCATTAAAATATAGCATAACATTATACCTTCGGGTCACCTGTTGATCGGTTTCTTCATCCATACGTTTCTTCGCAGCTAATAACTTGCATGTATTAGTTTTGTATATAACATTACTTGTTAAAACCAGAGGCCGCCTATTTTGACTGGCCTATCGTCTTTTTTAGCCACCATGCTTCAACAACCCATTGCTTGCTGTTTCGATACAGCTGCCCCTGCTCACGTTAGTGCCGAAAATTCACACTGTTATGTAGCTTGGCCGCATTTATGATCTGTTCATTGTTTGGGAGATGGCTTTTTACAATTCGTATTGAAGATGTCTGAACATTACTGCCGTAGTACGTTAATAATCTTGCGCACTTAATGATTGCTTCCTCTCTACGACTTGGTATAAATAGCAGTTGGAGAGAGACTTATTTAATTCCGCGCGAAATTTGCATTGTCAACATTTCGCTGCTAGCTTTCTTTTCATTTTAAAATCTCCGTTTTTCGATGATCCAACTAATACGCTGTTCACTGTACGGATAGTTCACTGAACACTTTTGTTTGCTTTCAGTTTACGCGATTTACATGGGCCTTTATCACATCTAGAATTATCATGTCAGAACGTGCTTCTAGTGACAGGGTCTCACATATATCTCTTTTTCATTTTTACCTATCTCTGGCTTATTACACTTGTTCGATTCACCAAGGCTGTACCTTTATACGATATTAAGGATTGGAAATTGCCTTCACTACAGATTTAATGATTGCAACCGTGATGAATGAATTCTTTTGGAGCATACCAATAAATCAACATAATTCTTTATATGGCATGTAAAATTGTGTTGAAATCTTTTTAACCTTGTCTCCCTTTTTACCGTAGCTTTTGTTGAATTTGAGGTATCGATTGATGACAGTTTATCCACTCTCTGTACCTCAACCCAGTTGTAGAGGTCTTAGCTGTTTCGACTCCTAGTTAGAATGGACGAAATGCACTTCACCCGTAGAACCCCATGCCCAGAGTCGCTAGCTGAATTCGCATTGCTACTACCTTAGGTGTCTAGCCATTAGACTTGTGTACACGCGAGCTTGCACTGAGGACGGAACGCATCGTCTTACACGACTGGACCGAAATCCAGCAGAGAAAGATTAGTCGATGATAAGGTTTCGTTTACTGACCCATCTGAAACATCTCTTCTGTACCTTTGTATTTATAACTCAACGATAGCTTGATACACAAACTATCTAAGGAGGTGGACATTAACCAGGCACATGAGTTGTAGTGGTAGTGCGCTGAGGATATTTCAGCCGCGTTCCGTGCGGCTTGAGACGGTAGATACAACAGTGTCTTGAAGAGATCTCAGCTGAGGCTAGGATACAGCGTTGTCACCGCTATTCATCAATATTTTCCACCAACTTCGGATTGGTGCACCTGGAAGTGCTCGGAATTACTCAAAGTAAATAACTAAATAATCGCTTTTTATTTATTTACTCCACTTTTGCACGCTTATTTATTTCATTGTTGGCTACGAATGAGCCGGTTTCTTAAGGTAACGGAATACAGCCTCCTAGATAAAAAGATTATACCGATACGATGAATATTGCCTCTGGCTCACTTCTGTAGTTGACTAAACCACAGCACACTGTCATCATGATATACCCAAGAATTGCCTAGCACAAATTGAGGAATGTTAAACGGAATGGGTGATCTGATCGCCCGAATGGTAAAAAACAGCCCTGAAATATGTAAACAGTTTAATTGTTGCTTTGCCACACCGGCTCACAGCCAGTTTTACCATGGTAGTGCTCGTGAAACCTTTCGAGGGAATACCCTGCATGGAAGCAGGTCCCATGGAGACAATTCCATGGATGCCCGTATTACTTTACTTGAACTTTTGTTTACACAAGCATCTGTCGTTGTTCCCACTTTCTTAATAATTGTAACAATTTCAAACTGCCAATCACACTTTAAAAGTTCTATTTGTGCTCCACTGTATAAAACATAAACAGTTCACTATTTTATACAACCTCTTCGTATAACTTGATCAGACCATTCAATTGCACTGTCTCCCACACCGTCGTGGAATATACCGTTTATTTTTTGTTCATAGAATATGCACAATCACAGGGGACTTGCCTCTACCTGGTTCGTCTCGGCAGCTTACAAATGTGCTAATCTAACCAGCAATCCGTCAATGGTGCGTATTTCCCTCGATCCCCCATAGGGAATCGAGATCGCGACCGTTAGCAGCTTGCGCCAGCTATCCGGTTGCTTGTGCCACTGAGCCACGGGGGACGTTGGCACACCGTCGCTAACTTTATGGTTTACCAGGAATCAAATCGCATTGGTGATAAACATTGGACCAATGATCTGCATATTCTCTATTTGTTTACACCAAAACTCACGAGCCGGTTACCAAGACGGAGCCCGTAACATAAAACACAATAATGGTAAAACGAAATAAAGTTTATCTCGTAATGTGGAAATCTGCATGGAGTTGTATAATATTTTAGTATGAACTAACATTAAGAGGTGATTCTCGCGGGTTGTCTTTGTTTGAGACGGTGATGGACTAAAGTAAACAGGTTCAAAACCCATAACGGAAGACAATTCCGAGATATGCAGACGAGAGTGCCTCACGTGGACGGTCGGCATCAGCAATGTTTGATAGTGCATCTTTATCCAGTACTTTGGAGAAGGAGTTAACGGAGAGTTTGTGCGCTTGATTGAGTGGAACACCTCTGTAGCCGCTTCCGTTGGGGCATATGTGGTCCAAACCCTTAATCGGAGGCCGCAGCATAAGTATGTGACACGGTTTCTAGACACCTATCATTGGGACACGGGTTGCCACCCGACCGGCGGGCTAAGTCACGCCACAAGCTGATGAAATCAGTTCGTCATCATCATACGGGTTTCTACCCGAGCAGCGGTAACACGGCTAACTCACGCGGGAAGCTGATGAAATCAGGCCGTCAGCATGAAACAGATTGCTACGTGACAGGGCGCAAGCAGCTTTGGAATCTTTCCAGGGCAAGTGGCTTGAGTCAGCTTAGGAACTTACAACAGAATATGATAGATTGTGACCTATAAAATGAACCGTGTTTTGTGCCTAATATACTTCGGTATAGCAAGTTTCGGTGTTCTGTTTAGACCCCAGCTGGACCGACAGCGGCAGAGAGTACAGGGGAAGCAGCGTTACAACACCACAGGCATTGATGCTGCAGAAGCAGGGTTAGCAGACGGGTGAACAGGGTTGTAATGAGATTATCTTGTCAGAATAAGGAGACCGATCCAAGGTAAGATTTAGTTACTGGGAAATGCGCTTGACAGATTCACTCATTTGAAGCAGCAGGTATAATCCAACTACACCTTTCCTGATTGGTCGAATTTGGTTTGCGCTACAAAACGCCCTGATCGGCTCAAAAACATTATTGAGGTGCACAAACAATGCATATTGAGGCGCTCTGGTCGGAACACCGCGTGAGCAATGAGCGTGTTCCGTGTCTCACATTTTGTGCATGAAAAACGAGCGCACCACTCATCCTATATGCCATTATTTCGGATAGATACCTCGAACTGTGTTGTTTGCGCGACCGGGATGTGGAGGGGATGCCAACCGATAACTTGATCAAGAAGAATGAAAACACTCACTTTGATGCTGCTTGGTGTCTGTCGGTTGCCTAGCTGAGGTCAGAGGCCGTTTAACACGTTTGCTTTGCGACACTTGTCGATCTGGCGAAGGGCCGACCGCAATGGCGTTTATTTTGTGAGTTGCGTTGTCCCTCCCCTTCCTGTTTATCTTCCTCCTCCACCACTGTCTCACTATTCAAGCGTAATACGGTATTAAGTGTTAGTTTAAATAATATTTTGTATCCTGCATTCTCATATGTCCTATTTTTTATTATAGCACAATAGGTGAAGCGTTTCTTGCCTTTTTTAACATTGAGGCGAACTCTGGATCGATCACACCATGCTTTTTACTACTTTGTGGTTGCTGACGAAACGGTTATTCATGAACGCCAACGTGAGTTCAATGAACATCGCTTATTTGCTGATCAAGGCTCTACCGCGTGTTTGACTACCCTGACCTTTTACTTCAGAAGAACCTAAGCTAGACAGCAACTGGCGCATTTTAATAAGCGAATAGCTCGATTTTTGCGTCCTAAGGATGTTAAAACAATCAAGCTGTGGCGTTTACCCTTGGCGACCCGCAACCGGAATGGACGCGCGCCGCGTGTTGAAGACATTGCGCTACAACGAAGTTGTAGACCTAAAAACCTGGCGATTATCACTAAAAGTTCAGAGAAATCGATGAAGGCCCAGCGGCGGAATGATTTTTGTGCTTTTTCGGTTTTACCCGAAGTACATAACCGAGCTTACGAGTCGAGACTTAGCGGTAGATTTTAGCCCTTTTGCATGCTAGCAGCGTCATTCGAAATCATCTTTCTGGGAATCGACCAGCAAACGGCTTTTGCGACAGCACGATCTATCGCTTGGCTTTGTATCGAAATACACAACAGTGAACTCTCAGTTGCACACCGCCTCTAGCAAACGCACCCCCCCCCGGTCGACGCAGATTTATGCGCATTATATTTCTTTAAGTAGCAAGGCTGAGTAGCCTGTTATCATGAAGGGATACGTCTGCAAATTCTGTGCTGCACGACACTATGAATCGGGAACATTATCCAACGGGGTGTTCACATCCTGCAAAGTATAGGAGGGGGGTCATTTTGTGCCCTGTTACCAGTCGGCCTACTTAAACGTACTCGTTCACGGGTCTGAAGACAGTCAGTTGGCAATAGAACAAGCAAGTGGACAAAGAAATTTGTCTACGCACCGCTGTTGATTAGTGATAGAATCATATGGCTCGAATGCGCGATCAATATAATGCAAGAAATAGCACTTCCTCAGAAGTAATTACCAACCAAACCAAAGCTGTCCACACATGCGAAATTGCTGCATGCAACTGAAAGGCTCGGCTACGCCTTCAATGATTAACCCCAAGGATGGATCCTCACATCCATCTAGTTTCTTGGTATTGCTCTTTTATGGCCATGGTCAACTTGTGCAAACTCAACAGATGGGTATTGATGTTTACAATGTGTATCTATCAATAATTAGTCCAGGTCTGGAGTTATTTTGTGGGACCGTTCACTTGTTGACATCGACACCACCGATGACACTACTTAGTAGCTTCTGTTGGCGTTTCTTGACCGGCTATCTGCTAGAGTGAGCAAACTGGGAAGACGGATGTGATTTCCAAATCTAACTATCTGGCAGACTGGACTAATCAGATCGCAGTCATTACGAGGAAGTCTAGCGAGTCCCGAGGATACTTTGACCTGGAACCGTTGAATGATGTCCTTTGTAAAAAGCACCGTGTACTACCGACCTTCAATGACATTCCGCAACGGTAGGTATTTCACAAAGATGGATCTACGCTCTTTCACGGTGTTTTAGATGAAGATTCCACTCTCGACACAACCGATATTACATCGTTTTGGCCTGATCGTCAACTGTACTTACCGTCTGGTTTTGGATTTTCTAGTCCAATACAGTTGCTGCAAACAAGCTACGACCTAGGTATTATTATTTGTGTGGCAGGAACTATGGTACTTTTCGCTGGACTAAAGAAGGGCATTGCGCCATTTCACACCGTTTCTTGAACGTCGCGTTCTAGAGAAACATCTAGCTTAAATATGAGTAAGTCGAGCTTCGGAAAAGTTGTGATTTCTCAAGCGTATTTGATAACCTCTGAGAGGATCGAAGTCAGTCTAATGTAGCTTAGGTCAATACAAGTGCTGTGTCCTCCTAACGATGTGAACTGGGTTAGTCGCCTGAACAACACGGTGTATTGTTTGATCCGTCTCTTTCACAGGTTTGTCAAAGTTACGTCTCGGATATGTAAACCAGCTCACAAAGGATTGAGGTGAAGTTGCGGAATGACACAATAACTTGTTTGCGAATAATAAGTGTCTTAAAAGCAATACACATGTACTGGTTTATTGCGATCTAACGCATCATGGAGGAATATTGTGACAGTAGACAGTGAAACAGGCGCGGTTCTTATGCAGGATGGAAAACCGAGTTTTCACAGTCGGCACTTTCACTGGTAAAGTAGCGCTGTACACAAATTTACAACCAATTGTTCACGATATACGATGGGCTGGGGCGTTTCTACTTTCTGAAGAACAAACTATACCGACCATAAATCGATTGCTCACTTGTTGATCGCCTCTCCGTTTTTGATAATGTGATTGCATACGTTTCGCCACCATGTGAGGTGGCATCTTCAGTGCGGTGATATGCAGTGTACAATCCTGCTTATTAAATCGTCAGTCCGTGATCGACTGTCAGGTGACTTTTGAAAGTGGCAATTTCGATTTGCTCCTCGTGATCTCTGCCCGTTTTTTTCCGCGGCTGTATCGATTGTGTCTACAACCAGCAAGCCGCTCTACTCTTCGGATTCAGAAGTGCGATATAGATCTTGCGTACACGCCAAGACCACAGGTGTTCATCGCAGGAACCTAGTCAAGAATTCAGCTACCGGTATTCGATCATTATCAGGAAGAGATCTCAAGCTGTTACTCTGGTGCGGTAATAGGAGATGGTATAAGGTAAGGCATCGCACAGCGTAGTCTACAGCGTATTTTGCTTTTCGAGCCATAACACCAAGTGGCTGACCAGAGCCAAACAACTTCCGATGGAAGTAACATCCTACCTCTGCATCCGGGACGATTTTGCTATTTATCGGCGTTCGCGCTGTTCAACCGCAATTGTGTTCTCATCCCGAAATTACTCAAAAGAGGTGAGCTGCAGCTCTTTCATCGTCCACACCGAAACGTTACTCATATTGCTGTCAGAGTTAGATAATTGATGTTCTAGCCTAGAATGCATGTCAAATCAGGGTTCGTTCGTCAAACTATACTGTCCGTCTTTCTCACGAAATTCGGCCAACCGATAATGCTGCACAGGGTTCCCGATCGATTTTGTCAGAGAGCGGCAGTGGATTTATGCTGTGTCAACGGTTGGTCAATGCTTGTTTTCAAATTGGTCTACACATCACTGCGACCACTTAAGTGGTCATCATCAATCTCAAATGTCACTACCTGGAATGGAGTACTAAAATAACAGGTCTCCGACAATGCTACTCAGTCTGTTATGAATGCATTTGACTCCCTTACAGCATCCTCGGAGTTTGCATACCGACAAACAAGTTCGCATTACAGCCGAATATCAGCAAAGCAAGCTAGGTGAGTGTTTTCCTAGGTTTATCACTTGCTAGCCGAAATAATCAAACTCATAGCTTGTAATCCAGTGATCTTCCGTACGAATTCTCGGACGACCATTTGGTATACCCAGCTCATGCGCGACCGATGGTGGTGCGAGATGTCGATGCTATGTCCCAGCATACTACTGACACCTTCCCCATCATTTTATGTAAGGATAAAGCAACTCACGAGGACACATAACTCTGCCTTTTTGACTAATGACAATGTCCTGTTATCAAGCATCGTACTGTACCCAGTGCAGCGCCCATGGATTCGAAGAACTAGAACTCGAACCCTGCATCAGCCAAATTTGTACGTTTAATTTCACTACAGCTTGGGTGATTCCAATACGGTCGGAGCAAGCGAATGACTGCACAGAAACGGCAATACGAACAGGGTGCTTGGGCTATACCTGAACTGAGATTGGGGGAGAAAGCATAGTTTCAACTAGTTTCCTGTGTCTGAGAGCAATGGAGAAGTGGTGTGCTCACTGCAAAGGTTGGTGCAACCTTTTATGAAGCCGAAATTAGAGGGAAGATGGACCAGAGAAGCCGTATAGAGTTGAGGTGGCATCAGAGGCAACAAGACGGATCTGGTGCATGGCATCCGCTTGTACAAGTCTAACGCGTCTGAAGGTTATACAGCTGATACACAAGCGGTGGATTCATTCTCAATAGTTCCTAGTTTTGATTTAACTACTTTTGGAATTACTATTTTTTCTCTTGTGTGGTTGTGTCGTTTTCAGTGGGCATTTCTCAACATCTATTTTTCTTATCTTTTATTTTACCGAGTCCATTGGACGTCAGCCTTTATCCTTACCTCCCTTACCTGAGCTCCAATTTTTCGCTGTTTCTATCTTGGTGCGATATTTTTTTCCAGATTTTTGCGGTACCATCGAATATTCCTGTACTGTCACAACACGGCTTTGATGACCCAGCATCAGATATGGCCTCCTCCTTCTATGGAATGCGCTCACGATGTCCAAGCGAATTCCGATTTTTGGGATGATTCGGACCTGGTTGCGCACTATGATCGCGTCGACACATTCGTTAAGGTATTTGCATTATTTCAACGTCTTTTGTGTTTGTACGCTTTATTTCTAAGTTCCGATCAATTCCATTTTAGTTGATTCACTCCGAGCATTTGCTTGCTCTGTTTCATTTTCATGTTAGAGGATTAGACAACGTGTACAGCCAATCACTTCTGCGGACAAATCAACCGATCACATATGTTCGATTTTGTCCTTCAGCTTTCACATTTATGTATGCAGCCAATTCGTTGAACAAGCGCCACGGATCTTGCAGTCCCAGTCATGGTTTGTTGTACAGTGTGACAGCTCCATGTTCACTTCTTGCACTGTTGATTAAATGTGTATAACCCACACTCAGTATTCACAGTAACCTCTTCAGATGAGTTGTCCAAACCGATTGCGCAAACTACCACGGATTAGCCTCATATGCGTTGCGTCTAAAGTGCTAGCCTCCTTTTTTCGGATGTTCAGTCATATACGCGAACATGCCACACGGGAAGAACAGGCCGGATTTCACCCAGGTCGGAGTCGTATTGATAACCTATTTACGACCCGTTAGACGTTCGATCACCGTCAAGCTTTCAGCCCGTTTACACTCCTTTTTTCTCCTGGGTCTACGTACTGCATTTGATTCAGTAGACAGAGCTGCTCTTTGAAGTTATCCGCTGAGAAAAGGAATGTTCATTAAGTATTTTAACTTACTCTAAGCCGTTTACTTTCAAATCTTGATCCCAACGCTGGTGTACGGCGGACGTTCACGCCCCTAAAGCTAGGGTTGCCCCTTATCACCATTCTTGTTCAGCTTCTCCGTGAATGACATCCTATAGAGTGCTATGGGAAACTGTAGGCTGTGTAGCGTCGGGTTACGCTTAGGTGATAGACTTCGTAATTTAGCGTAGGCTGACGAAATCACTGTAATCTCTGACTCTTCCCAGGCTGCACAGATCATACTGCGCAGGTTGAGGATGTCCGTTTCACAATTCGGAATGACCATTCCCCCTTCGAAGTATAAGGTCCTCCTCCGGGACTAGGTAATAGCTGCTCCTACCCTCACCCTCTCGACAAGTTCGTTTACCTCGTGAGTTGAATTAGCGTGAGCGGATTTACGGATAAGATTAATTTGCGCATAACCAAAGCCAAACTAGCATTTTCAACTTCCGACATCACTTACTCTGACGCGACCTCAGTCTTTCTCTAAAAGGTTGTGCCTACAATGCTACTGTACGAGCATTGCTCCTTTATGGCTGCGAGACTTGGCAGATTCGAGCGAGCGATGTCCAGAGACTGTCTTTTTTAGTCACCGATGCCTCCGGAGCACTGCTGGTATACGTTGGCAGCTTCGCATTAGCAATGATAACATTCGATGTCGGATCTTTTAGTCAAGTAGTCCCCGCCGACCACTGAGCTATATATATATATATATTTATATATACATATATATATATGTATATGTATATATATATATATATATATATATATATATATATATATATGATTGGCGGCATCCGGTTCCGGATTTGCCTGTCACTGTGGCCAGCCACAGGACGCCTACGCTTATAGAGGGACCATGCGTGGCTTGCTCTGCACCACCCACAGCTCCAACCACACACCCCATATCCAGTGTAAACCCGAAGGAATAAGACCGGGAGGCATGTGGATGGGAGCCACGTTTCATCAACGGAGTCGGCCCACACTCCTTCACAGCAAACACAAGCACACTGTATTTGGGAATCAAGCGCATACAAGGCGGTGGCTGGACCGTAATCCGCTCCACACTGAGTGCATGAATCAACTGTTCGAGCCTAGCACGACCACAAGGACCGTGCACCCCGTCCCCTCCAGCAACGGCCAACTATCTCCTAGAGACAGTATGAACGAGGTAGTGGGTAATAGACAGGTAGACACCTTGTCAACATGCACATCAAGCGCAGTCGCACCGGGGATGTCAAACAACAGCCAATCACTTGAAATGACAGTAACAAATAAAATATATCTGTTAAAGAATACGGCTATGCAGACATAACTCTTCCGTAAATTAGCCTGTGAAGTATGTTGGTTAGCAACGAATCCGCGATAAGTAAAAAATGTCCAGAAGTGACTCAGAACATGCTACAAACGCAATAAAGTTAACGAAGATAAGCGCAATTACCGTAAGCAACGTGGAAATTTAATAGAAGATTATTCCGGTAGGCAGAGCAAATCAAATGAAGTGGAATGAAATTTATCCAGCTTAAAAAAGGACTTAGTTTAAGTGTAAGTTGGTTTAACCCAGCTGCGGTGAAGAACCATCATGAACGCAACATCCGCCTCAGCATGGAGCGCATCTCATGCATATATGGTTGGGGGCATATATATATATATATATATATATATATATATATATATATATATATATATATAACAGATCACCTTACCTCGGAATCGCAGCCGAAGTTATAATCTTCCCTCTGCATCATCGCTGGTGACTTCAATGGGAGTGATACAGTCTTCATCAAAATGCTGAGTGTAACCAACTTGGTCGTATTCCCACCACGCACATTTGAACTTAGGTTATACTAACGTGATTTGTTTTCGACACAACGACACGCCTCATTTGATCATTCTGGCCATTGCATCTTGAAGATATGCCCAAGATCAAATACGTTGCAATGACAAAAGGGCCATTCAGAACTGTTAAGCGGCGGAACCGCTCAACGGAAGACATTGCAAATCTCGTATTGACGCTCTTCTCAATTTTTGCCAGTGAGGATCTGTCAGCTCGACGCGCCCATTTCACAGACTATCAAGTTCTGTTTCACTCTCTATTGTCTACTTGAGACTAGCTACCTTCGGAACAGCCTTACAAATACCAGCTAAGAACTGGTGTCAAATGTCTGTCTGTGGCCATAAAAGCCGAGATAAAAGGGTCAAATAACCTATACCTTGAGGTTGTTTTAGGAAACCACATTTGCCGTGACTTGTGGAGACTGTTGAGTCAAGTCATTGCAAAAATTCCACTAGTCCACGCAATACTGTGGATGTGGACAAGCCCAACGCAGAATTTAGCTCATCATCATCAAATGCGTTCCCCATTACCCTTCCTTCCCCATCAGTGATCCTTCCACCTTATTTGTCCACATCAGTCTTTACGGAGAACTCCCAAGACTGAACCAAAACAACACTAGTGGCTCTGAATTCTTGCCACCAGTCGCTTCAAAAGTGTGTGCGGATGTATTGCACTCACTTCTGACAAGGATTTTCAACCTATATTTAACGACTGCCACTATCCACGATCTCTGGAAGCACAGAAGTATCGGCCAATAGCATGTACCTCTGTGCGACTGAATTTGCTTTATATATATTATATATTTATTCATAAGCGTGAGATAAATGTGCCACCTGAACCATGGCTGTAACAGTGTTTAAAAAACTTACAGTTTAAATAACAAAAAATAAACGGTTTTTTCTTTTGAATTTTTTCTATTTCACACGCTTTTTTTATTTACTTTTGTTTAAAGTTGAAATATCGATGAAAGGAAGTGTTTGACCAGCATTGATGTCACTGATTTCGGTCACGAGCCATAGTCTCTAAAACTTCCAGCCATTTGGAGTCCCCATCACGTGGCCCCCAATCTGGAAGAGATCATCATCATCATCAACAGCAGTACATCAGCCATTTGATCCTGATGAAGCCAGGCATGAGGTGACATCCTTACTGTTCCTTTTCAATGTCATCAGTTGTCCTCCTTTACAACTAATACTCGGTGGGGAAGTCGATTGGTTAGCATGCGCAGAACGTGACCAAGCTTACTTAAACGGTGTTCGAGAATAATTTCCTTGAGACTGCGATTATTCGCTCCGAGTACTCGGCTACTAACTTCCGAGTTGCTTACGTGGTGTTGCCACCACACACGAGCGATCGTTCACAAGCAGCTGTTGTCGAAATATGCTAGTCGTTTCACATCTACACAGACAGTCAGGTCTCGCAACTGTACAGCAAGACCCCACGGACAGTGACACTGTACACTCTGTCGTTGAGCCTTAGACTGATGTCGCAGCGGCGCCACAAGTGCCTCAGCTTAGTGAACACTAGGCGGGATTTAGCGATTCGCTGAGGCACTTCATCCCCAACATCGTCACCCGCCGTGCTGCAATCTCCTAGGTAAATGAAGCGATTCATCTACTCCGGGCAGTCACCTGCATTTATGAGTGCTGGTACCGGCACTTGCCAATCTTGGCGCTGGATTTGACACTTGGATGCAACAAAATACAAAGCATAATTAGATGCCTCGATCGCTAGGCGGTTCAGAACCTTTTGCATGGTCTGTGGCTCCTCCCCCAGCAAAGCGATGACATCAGCATAATTTAAATCCGAAACTCTGTCTCCGAGGAGGAGCTAACGTCGCAGCTCCTGGCTCTCCAGGGCGCGGTGGAGAACATCATCGATGGCAAAGTTGAATAAGAATGGTGAGATCGGGCATCCTTAGCATACTCCGTTGGTAACAGCAAAAGACGAAGAAACCTTTCCATGAGTTTTAATTTTCACGATTGTGACAAATTTGTCGGGAACACCGCTTCTTAGCATACAGTTTCAAGGAAATGTTCTATCTATGTTGTCAAAGGCGGTGTGGATATCCAAAAACAACACTATTGTTGGTCTTCGGTTTATGTGACGATATTCGCGAATTTAACACAGTATGAAGATCTGGTCGGTGAAACCTCGACCACTGTGAAAATCGGCTTGTTCCTGGCAAGACAAACTCTCTAGTTGCTGAAAGTCTGAGGATCAATATTGACGCTAACACTTTAGACGCGACCGAGATAAGTGATATTTTTTGGTACTTGGTGCAATCGTTGCGGGAGCCTTTCTTGTAAATCGGGATGATGATAATAGATTCGCCCCAAGGGTTGGGAATCTTCTCCTCGACCCACACTTTTGTGAAAATCGTGAGCAGTTCGCCAATAAATATATTTCCTCCATCCTTAAATAGGGCCAGAGGCTTTGTATTGTTTCAGAGTCCGGATTTCTCTCCGAACCTCAACCTCGGTGGGAGGATCTGTGCACGCGGTCCATACACTACAATTTGGCGAAGGGATGTCACCGGTGGTTGCGTAGATTAGTGGTCCTCGTACCATCCGACGCGCAGATTGTCTCACTGATGGCATATGATTTGCATCCAGTGGATCTGCTGAGGTAAAGTAATTTGCGGGTATCTCAAGAAGCGACATCAGTTCCCATTTCCGTGGCTCGATTGGACCTCCAGGATTCACGATCGCGGCGAAGACACTTTTAGTTGCTGATAAATGGTTCGTCGGCGTTCACTGTGTCCCACACTGGCGGGAATGGACCGCCGACGATCAAGTACTTCCTATGTCGACGAGATCCAGCTTTTAGCTATTGAATGAACTAGATCACAGATGGACAGACACGCAGAAAACATGACCTGTTGTTAACGCAGCCAGTGTTTTTCAACGTCCAGAGGTGGGGGAAAATTGCGATTGTCACGGCGCATCCGTTGATATTTCACTTGAGCAGCGGGGTCTTCCAATATTTTAATATGCAGACGTTTTTGTTTGACCTTGGTCCAGCCACCGTAGCGTATGCATATCGTCGGACGCACTAGCACATGATCAGATTCGATGAAATTTGGCCTATAAAATCTCCAGTCTCGAACCCTGCCACGCCACCGGAGACTTATGGCGATGTGGTCAATCTGCGACCAATGTTGCGGTGATGGAGCACGCCATCTAAACTAGTGGCGTCTCAGGTGACGGAAGTTCAAGTTGGATAGGGAAATTTGTGGTCGGAGCATAGGCTGAGCAGCCTTTCTCCATTATCCGAACGAACGTTGCCAGATAGGCGAGGAAGGAAACGTGTGTAGTGTGAATGGGTCTAGACAGCTGATAGCCTGTGTTGGAGTCTTGAAGTCGGGTTTCGGACAAGCAACACACATCTGTTGCAAGAGATACCACAGTGCGTGCGAGACCGGCTTGTCTAATCTGCATTAAGGTACGCACGTTGAATGATCACAAGTTGAACTGTGTTTTTGTGTTGAAGTAGCAGTGAGGGGAGAGTATGAGATTGTTTTACCTCGGTTAGAAGGTGTGTGGTTGGTATAGCAACAGTTTCCTATGAGAGAGCGCTACTCTTCATAGATGAGGGGTTAGACGAAAGCGGGGGAAGATGTTATAGGGAAATTGTAGATAAGTAGACGGCGTATGATTGAGAAGTATTCGTAACAGTAGCAGAAGAGCAATCCATTTGCAGAGCGAGCGCATGTAATTAAATTCGGTTACATGGTTCCTTAGTAGATGAAATACTACCCGGTTGCCCAGGTCGTGGCTTTGGCCAAAGAGTCTAACCTACAAGGCAACATTGTGAAATGAGGGTTCGGCACCTGTTGGGAGCCGATGACTGATAATTCAGTTCATACGCCTTTCGGGTGGCAAAAAGCCATATCAGTGGCCCAACGCTCCCGAGGGAAAAGACAGAATCCGATGCTCGGATCGCTTGCCGATATACAATATCGGCAGTAACTCTATTTAATGGCGAGTGACATCCGGCACGTCGCAGTGTTGTTTAGCAGACATTTTCTTTTTTTATATGGAGAACGCTTACCAGACGTAAACACAGCACGTCCTGGAACACTGCCCCTGAACCGTTTGCCGGAATGGGAAATACTCGAACTGCTCAGCTGGCACCACGAGGAGGTTGTTTGGTAAACCAGCCCTGACAATGTTATAAAAACTACAAATTCCCCGAATCATTACAAGCAAGCATATGACCGATATCAAACCGTTTACATACATCCATTGGATACCGTTTCATATTTTCTGCATTCCGTTGCATCTGCTTTCGATAAAAGATGCAAGACTGTGCGGCTCCTGTTTCTTGATTATGCTACTCAACCTTTTGTTCGAGAACGGCGTTTCCCCGTATACATGTAATGTATTGTGTGGCTATTTTGCGTATCGCACACACCACGCAGTTATGCAATGGAAGATCTTCCGCAATCCTAGCCAATTGTGAGGTCTTCTCTTCCTCTTTCTGTTTTCCCTTTGTGTTGTGTATGTGCCTATACCAACCAGTTTCACCGGGTGTAGATACGCTGATGACTCCGTCCTAGGGTGTATAACCTCAGTGCTTGAGGTATCTTCGAAACTCCAACGAGGATTACTCGAACTCCTGATTTGGTCAAGTTCTCGCTCCTTCTCCCTTTACCCTTATAAGCGTTGTGACATCACATACTATTTTCTCCTCCCCGACAGACTGCGTTCTTTCCTAGACGTCTCTCTTTTGGTTGTGAGTGATCAAAGCATCCCTCGTTCATATTCCGTAAAGTATATTATAAGAAGAAACGCAAGCGGTACGCTTAGAACGAAGAATTGTTCGATTTATTCATCATCACGCTTGGTACAGCAATGTATGTTGAGGAGTTCATACGGGAAAACAGAGAGTAACTATTGATTGAACAAAAATTTTTAAATGCTTAACGTAACGTGTCATGTGGTCAAGTGACTGAAGGCATGTGATACCACTGAGTGAGGTCCGATCCATCTTTATTACTGACTTGCCAGGGTAGTTGTAATGCTTGTACATGTTGCTTCTGAATGCATAGGTTTGGTTTTGTCAACCCGATGCATATCGCTTCAACGGTAGCAAGTAGCCGAGCCCCTGACCGATGGTGTAACTGCGATGGCACTCGATAGACGATCTCTAATAACTTGCGCTTATCAATCAGCTGATTGGTGCAGATCAGATGCTTAATTATTGCACTCAACTTAGTTTTGTCCTGTTGGGTGACGAGCGATGTTGGTACATGTTCCTTGATTCGCCTTTCCAAGTGTCTGGTCGTGCGCCCAATGTACCTAGCCCACAGGAGCAGGTGAACCGGTAGAGTACCATTGATTGGCATTGATCAGGCATCTTGTCTTTGAACCTAGGAACAAAGAGCGAACGGCTTGTAAAAACGACACTCAGTTGAGCTGCATTAAAGGTCTTTCGGCAAGTCTGTATCAATCGTCGTGTTCATATTTCCGCCAGTATGTCACCTTTAAAAGGGAGTTGGGGAAATAGCTGTTTCTTTTCCACTGTTTGTACTGTTGGTCTTGGACTACTCGACTTTATATGAACGTCAATGAATGGTTTTGGATGACCGTTTTCGCGAAGTGTTTGCCTGATTTGCTTCATTTCTTCTTCAATTGTGTCCTCACTACAGATTTTCCGTGCACGATTGTCTAGTGTGTGTACCAGTGTTCTTTTTCGGCTTATTGGCACAAAACTTCGGAAGTGTGTGTATTGGCCTGTCCAATACGGCTTTCTATAGACTCCTATCTGAATTGATCCATCTTCTCGTCGCTTTAAGTTTGCATCTAAGAAGTGCATTTGGTTATCAATTTCTTCCTCAACTGTGTATGTGGCGTTGGCGTCGAGTGTTTTAACACTCGACGACATTTTGCAAGTTATTCGTTTGTTCAATTATGCAGAATCTGTCGTCAACATAACGTCGGTAGAAATGTAGGCCCGAGATAACCTATTTTAATGGGCCATCCTCTAACATTCCCATATAAATATCAGCCAATAGTGGTCCGAGAGGTGATCCCATCGCCACCCCATCTACTTGTCTGTACAATTCATTGTTGAGTTGAAATTATGTGTTATAAGTGCATCTGAGTAATAGCTGCTTCAGATAGACAGTTGGTATTTCGATCTTTATCTTGTATTGCTCAATATAAGTACGAAGAAAGTTAACTGTTTCTATATGTGGGGCATTCGTGAGCAGGGATACGACGTCCAAAGAAAACATTCGATATGGAAATTATAGTGTTGCTCATCCCAACACTGGCACCCCAAGACCGCGGTTTCGTCCTGGTTGGGACTCATCAGTTGGAGATAGCCTGAGTTGGGCTGGAACTCAGAGCCTAGTGGCTCATGGTTGACGCCATAAGCACTATGCCACTGAGATCCGCGAGCAACGCTTGGTCCAGCGGAAACGAATTCAAAGTTGAACTTGGAGAATTCGCTGGTGGTTGGGTTGCTACAAGCAACCTCTATTGAGACCTCGGTTCACTTGAGGTGGACCTCGGTCATTCCGATCAAAAAGACCGTAAGTAAAATGGAAAACATTCGATAGCCTAAGATGTTCATAGTTTTAACGTTTTCCACAAATTGAAAAGTGTCCGTAATTTGATGAGGGGCTATCCTTTTCCTAATCGGATCCAAAATAGACGTTAACCATTTTGCGATGGTATGATGTGGTGAGTTCCTCATATCAAATATCGGTCGCAGTGGTGCACCTGGCTTGTGTGTTTTTGGGAGACCGTAAGGTCTAGGAATTATAGAGCCGGTGGATGGTGTTTTTTCTCCTATATTTTATCATGTTCGACGCATGTTCTTGAATTTTTTCCAAAAGTCAGTAAAATACCCTTTTACTCCCTTAGGCTCAGATTGCTCTCCGTACCGCATGCTCTACTTCTAAGGTTTGTAAATACATTTGTTCTCCCTCATTGACTGTACTGCTCCGTTATTTTTCCCGGACTTCTTCAAAAAGATTATAGTTTTCTTATGCGATCAGTAACCTTTATTTCCCGATGCCATGGGTTAAGCAGAAAATCCCTCGTTGATTTTATGGTTATCAAACATTTTGATTAAAGTATTAATTTCTCACCGAAGATTCTAAACTACCGGAATTATCCAATACACACTGTTTTAACAAGTACGGCATGCATTTCTTCCATTCGGTCGAAATTTAGTCTTCTTTTCCCGTGCCTCTTATCGCAGTTCCCTCTTGCCTTATCTGTCTCGCTTGTTATTCGACCAAAAAGTGATGATGCATTCATTGCAAACACCTTTGCTTATTTAAAAATGAATTCTTTTTGTTTTCCGTGTTCTGTCACGTCATTTCCTCCAGATTCTCTTGTAGTGTTTGCAGTGCTGGCGTAAATTGCTGAAAATCCTTCCTTTCAGGTGTCTAAAGCTTAACTTGACTTGTAAAGCGTTGGGCATGAATGGTGTAATGATTTTTCCCTAGTCTATGGCGGATAATGTCATTTACCAGTATGTTACAGACCTTTACAACAGCATTTCTGAAACTTGCAAGCTGCATGTCGTCCTGTCCTCTTGAGGTCAGTAGCAATTTCAGCACACTTGCATCTTTACGTTACTTCAGATGCAACAGAATTTAGGAATTTCATCGTCCCATTCATATGCCTGAGCTCTGCGTTAGATGGTACTTTAGTGAAACAGGCCGTCCGCAACAGAATCTGGCCGTAAAAGCTTTGCATTTTTACTCATGTAACTGCTTTTTTAATGATGCAATTCTCTGTCAATGAAAGGGTACAATATCAGCAATACTTGCCGAACATTTACATGCGACACTTATACATATATAAGGAACGGGGGTGGTTGAACGTATAGATTAATAGTCGCTTTACGTTTTGGTAACTGACGCTACATGGCAGGGGAATTTGCAGAGAGAACCTTAGATTTTTACGTGCTTGCGGATGGGCTATAAGCAGGGAGATTTGTCAGCGTTTCAGTAGATTCATGTCTCTACTTTGCACTAAAGGCAGAGTTTCCGTTTTTCGTAGAGCTAACGAGCGGTTTTAATGATTAATCAGTAGGTTATTAGAGCTTATAAAAATTACCTTATGTGTACGTAAACTAGGCAGTGGAGTATAAAAGCATCAACCATTTCAGGTGCGATGATTGATACAGATCAACCAGATTTTTAGGTACGCGTTCAGTTATTCGCATTCCGCTTAGGGTTGCAGCTTGTCCCTTGTTATTCAACCGCTCGGTTCACATGTCAGGTTTGAGACCAACTCCGTGCCTTGTCTAGTCACGTTACACTGCGAGCATAGAGCACGTAGAATATTCTCATGTTGGATGAGAACACACTTCAACACAATCATGTCGAACAGTGATCGGCTACCTAGAAGGCACTCTTAAAACCGAGAGAAATGGCTACCGTTGTTTGCAATGTGTAGTAAGCTGTTCTTGCGCCTGCCGCAAAGTGATTGCACGGTTTCCACATCACTCCGGACGGAATGCGGTATGCTCCTTCCCTCATCCGGGCTGTATATTGTCCGGGTGTTCAGAGTAGGGTGCAAGGCTATAACCTAGGTGAGCATCTGAAAAGATCAGACAACCAACTTACGCATCCAAATCCCTTGCAGCTAGGATGATATCTGAAATAACAGCACTGCGAAATAGCGTATCGAGTACGTGGTAGAAGGCGTACATGATAATAGCCTCAAAGTTGCAGCAACTGTAGATGGCAGGACTCTGAAGGTACCGCAACTGCCATCGATGAATATTTGGATCGTAGAAAGAAACTGGTGGTTTGGAGAGTAGTTGGAGGAACGAATGCGGACTAATGTGGGGAAACACCTACAGTATTACTATTTCACTTATCCTCCCTAGTGTGCGGAGGAAATGTGGCGCCCTTTCGAGACTTGTTGATAGCGGATGCAGGACGCGGCTGGAATCACATGCTATTTTTATTCCTTGTTGCGTATGATTTAAATGATAGTAATGACATCCAAACCTTATGAAATGATTGGGGTCCTCAACCAAAGTCCGAGCCGTAGAGCACGAAGGAATGAAACCTCATGCATGTCTACATTTGACTACGGGGTAGAAAGATATCGCCGTAAACACAAGGATGGTTTAACGGGAATAGGAAAACTAGACAACTACATAATAAACTTTCATCCACCAATCCGGCAGGTCCCCTACAATTCTTAACGGAGCACTGCGGAGCGGATCCCTCTGTACCACTTGCATCTCGCCCTACAGTCAAGTCAACAAACGATGCTCTATCCTTGCCGACGGAGTAGAAGACAATTTAAAATTGCGCGCATTTCGCATGGTCATGAAAATGTTGTGTTATTATAGTTAACTAGCAATATCTTGTTTTCGTCGCATTCTGCGCCGTTGTCTTTTGCGTATTCTTAGAAGTTTGACTAGCCTCAAGCTTTTGACCTGTGTTGTTGCATTTGTTAAAGTTATTCCTTGACATACCATCTTTTTATTCTTTTTTGCTAGCTCTGTTCCGACTATCCGCAGTTTTTGCACCGTTTTCTTTTTTCTTATTTTGATTTTTTTCCATTCGCTGACTTGTTGCATCTGTTCATAGCTTCACATTGTGTACTTTGTAATTGCTTGGCGCGTGGGAAAACCGGTCTAACTACTATGGGTGTTATTTGAATACGAAAACGTTTTCCTTTTCTTTTGAGCTTCCTGAAGCATCTTTCTCATAATTACTCAGGTACGCAGTCTGTCATAGATTGTTTTCCCTCATCTGTCATGTGTATAACCTAGAATGATTCCTATTTTCATTTGGCCAGCAAAAACTACATTGTTTGACCGCCAAGGATTGCACAAATGGATTGCTCAGTCGCTCAACTCCTCCACGTCAGTTTCCAGAGCCCCCACGAGCTCCCACTCATTTGGTAAGTATTTCTTCGATATCTATTTCTAAATGGAAGACGATACTGACGTTTATTTCCTATAAACGTTCACCTTTTTCATCATTCCGGAGTTTTCTTTATTGCCGTATATTTTTCTCACCGTTCCAGTTACTCAATTGCGTCGCTCAAGTTATCATTTGCCGACTTGTTCTGATGGGATTTATATCTACTTTACTCCTGAAACCTAACACCTTCGATTCGTTTCTTTTTCTACTGCCACACTTATACATGGCTAACTGCACTGATACCCGGCTGCGTACCCATTTACCCATATCAACGCACGTTTTTTGCTAATGAATGTAATCATTTGCGCTAGTTTTTTGTCTGCTTTTCTCTCAGCAGCCTCTCTCTTTTATTTCATAATTAAGTTGGAGCCTGAATTATCTTGTACTATCTACGTGTTTAGTCCATTTTATTATCCATTACGTACTTGCAGTATCCCTGTTCACTAAGCGAACATTATCTCCGAAATCTCTAAGATCTAGCACCTTTCCGGTGTTTCACCTATTCTTCTTATTGATCGACTTCGTTGAGTCAATCAGTCGCGTTCGTTTACCTGTCAAGTTTATCTTAGTATTGTAATTGCATATGCCTGAAGTGAATTGCTGACAAGTGTTCTCTTCATAAGTGTTATGGTTCTATTATCTGAATAGGCATGATTAATGAACTAAAGGAACGCAAGCGGCCCGCCGCGTTTTCCAACTTCCAAAAGTTTTTGAAGTTTAACGCTAGGTCTGCAGAAACGAAGACCGAGATTATTCTGTTCATACGCGAACGTATGCAACGGAATCCGTATCCCCAACCTTACTGAGGCGCAGTCACGTGCGTCCGACTGCAAAGTCATTAAAGCATCATGCTTACGACATTCTGGAAGCTATTAATTCACAACTTCGGTAGTTGGAACCACTCTGTTCACATTATCAGTCATCCCTTGATGAACTCAGCCAAGACAAAGGTAACTCTTTTGACACCTACGTACAAAGTGTGTTTGTGTGTGTACTAAAATCTCGGAGAGGAAGTACACTCTCGCTGAAAAGTCTGGAGCCTAACATTTCTAAATCGAAATATCTATTACACTCAAAATGATACGTGCATAACCTTGCTAGTATGCAATTGAACAAATGGCGATTGGAAGTCCCACTGCCACAGAAATTTATTCCTCACAACCACGCAACAACCGATTGACTTGACTCCCACGTCTCCGCTCGCCAAAAATACTTTGGTGCACCTTTCTCAACAGTACCTGAACTGCAAGCCACAATTATCACTGGTGAGCATCGGAAAGCTGTTACGGGACTAACATATATACCTGGCGTTATGCTATCTCGGCCAGACAGAGCGTTGGTTTGAGTACCGATGGATTGGTCCGACTACATGGAAAAGGTGCAAACCATACAAAATTCAGGCTTGATACGATACAGAATGATAGCAAGGTATAAGATGGAACCGAACTCATCAAATCACTAATGCATCTGAGGCGCAGTAACTATTTTGATGGATGCGCGCTCGTGTGGGTCGCATCTACCTTGCCTGCAAGGATTACCGAAAGTGCACAAGCCCAACATACCACTGCGTCTGATCATCGATGTGTCTCCGTGCACTCAGTTTTTAAATGGCTTGTTGGAATGCTTGAGGTACTGCGCGGAGAATCATCATCCCATACTGTGAGTGATTCATTTGAATTTTTTAGCGAATTGGTAGACTTTAATGTGAATGCTTTCCGTTGACGTAGTATATCTTTTCACAAAAGTCCCTTTGATTGAAACTGTGAATTTTCTTTGCGAATACATAGCTGATAGCAACATTGTTATTGGAATCCGTTTGGAAATGATAAAAGAACTAATCCTGCGTTATACCTGTAACGTGCAGTTCTTATTCGACGAAAAATACTATCGGCAAATCGATGGAGTCGCAGTTAGGGCGCTTCTAGCCGATTACTTCCTCGCAAAAGTCGAGCGTGGACCAATTCGGCACCATATCAATTCTCTTCATCTCTATCGGCGGTAAATGGATGACACATTCATCGCGTGTGACTCTCACGTCGATGCTGCTCACTTACTGGACCAGTTTAACCACGCGCACCCATCAGTAAAATTCACTTCCGAGCTGGAAAATGACGGCGAACTTCCGTTTTTGGATGTTCTGTTGCGACGTCGAACTGGGGACTCACTTGAGAGAAGAATTTTCCGTGATACAACCTGGGTGGGTCATTACACGCACTTTCTTAGTTTTGTACCCATTAAGTACAAGAGAAGCTTTGTGCTTTGTCTGTACTATCGGGCCGCAAAAATTTGCAGTCCAGAAACGCTAAAAGCTGAAAGGGAGTTTCTTCACAAGACATTGCATAGGAACGCGTATCCCTCCGCGTTTATTAAAGCATTCCGCTGTTTCTGATCAAATTAAAGCGATGTCGACTGTAAAAAGTAGGATGTTTTCCTCTCAGCTCTTTTCAAAGAAGATATCGCTTTTGAATTGCTGAATGGCAATTGTTGTATGGCAAAGAGCCAAGCAAATCCGACCGCTAAAGTTCATTTCTTTGCTGAAACTGTTCCGCTCATCATCACCCAACGCTTTAGAGATAGAAACCCGGCTCGTTCCTAATCTTTTGTTCTATATCAGTTCATCTGCACACGATCAGGTCTATCTAGACGGATATTGGAACGCTGTCCTGCCTCTGCAATTTGGTATAGTTAAGAATGTCCTAGCTCGAGCCTCTGATTAGTATCGGCCATCAAATTCGGACGGATGACGTCTTCAAAGTAGTCTATGCGACATCAAGGTGCAACAGAGGAATCAAAAACGCTTATTGGCCACCGCCATTGCAATCAGGATATTTCAGCTGGATTTGTGCAAACAGAACACTGGTACAATTTACCGTGCCGTCGCGGCTTTAACGTCGTACCGGGTTACGGGTGATTGACCATTGTAAACTAACGCGTCTGTGCTTTATGCATGTGTGCGTCTTCCCGCGTGCTCGCGCGCCTCTATGGTCTGACTGTATCGACTTCGTTGAGTTAACCTATCGCATCCCCAGCTTTCGCTTACCTATCACGATGTTCAACCAATCAGGATAAGCCCAGGGTCTCGGATCACAGCATCACTTACTCGTCGGAAAACTTGCTTCATGCTGCTTGGTATCGAGCAACTGGTCTTGGACCTGCATACTTCACAGGACGGTGGGGCCGACCACGTCTGACTTTCACACGTACCTTTGCTAGAATGCATTGTATTGCATTGGAGTGTTTCGGCTCCCTGCTTGGAGCGTCTCGGCTCCCTGGTTGGGGTCCGAAAGACGATGAACACGTTTGGTTGGACACACTTGCTGATATGGCTAGGAGCCGACCTCAGTGGCGTTCGTGCTGTGAGTTTCTTTGTCCCACCCCATCCCTTTTAGCCTTCCCCTCCAACCACCATCTCATTATTTAGCCTTATATAATTTTGCATAATAATTTTTCTGGGTGCACAGCAGCCGGCTGGTAGCTTACCGGAACGACGCCCATCCGTTACCGGTAGCTCAGCCAGCTTTCACCAGTTGCTTTTTTTCTCTCCTTTTTCTATGTATTGCGGCACAGTAGCTGAGGTGTTCCCCACCTCTAGCTAACGTGCATGATGATGATGATTGCTAGAATGCGAGACCGGTCCAGTTGCTCTGTAAATCCGACGGGCGTTGCCTATCAAGTGATTATCCAATCAGTATGTGCCAGGCCCCAATGCATGTGTGATTCTCAGCGGTGCAGACTGGTTGGGGTGTTGTTTTACGGTACCCCTATTTTTGATCCGAACACATGATCCCAGCTGCAGTGGAATTGAGGTTTTGGCGTAGGATTGTTGGTAGGTTACTATGCGGTTTGACACTTCGGGATTTACAGAAAAGGACATGTGCACAGTGTTAAATTTGGTGCGTAAGGGTCATCCTAGCATCAGTTCGGTAGGCGTTTTCCTTTTGGCTCTGTGTTCAAGGTTCTGCATGATAGCAGAGTCGTTAAGACAGCTTCTTCCCATTCCACCCCTGCTAGTTGGATGACTCGTATTGCCTCCACATATATAAACCTCAGGCCATCTGCTGTAAAAGCAGGTTGCAACAAGTAGATTTTCCTTATTCACGGGTGCAATCGCAAAGGGGCCCATAACATCAATTACAGTTTTGGCCCACGGCCTCATCGGATATGATGTCGGTTGTACGGGAGCCACAACAGGTAGAGAACTTTTATCTGCCAACCGGCAAGCTTGACAGTTTTACACAAGTGTTTCAATACTTGATGCCATTCGTGGCCACCAAAAGTAAGGTCGGACTTTAATTTTACTTCTGACAATAACCGGATGATCCTCATGAGCACACACAATTCCTTTAATGTACAGCGACGATGGATCTACAAATACTGGGCCATCGACTGAAAGTGCGTCTCGAATTGGGTAATACGGAACGAACTCACAGGAAATTTTGTTATTCTTTGGCCATTCCCTGCTGAACGTAAGCGACGAGTTGCCGCAGCGTCGTGTCTCTCGCACTCTCGGTTTGCAGTTCATTCATCGTCAGGGTGGACAAATCGGATCCAAGACTAGGCACCATTGCCATCTCTTTGAGTGCCTATTTTCTATCCTCCAGATCCAAAGCGGTATACCCCATCCGATCCTGGAGCGTAAACGATTTGGAAATCTGTAGTATTCTTAGTGTAGCTGAGAAGTTTGGCGTACCAAAAATTGATTCACATCGGGCGGAACCCTTTAGTACTATACTTAAGGAGGGCGGTGAGAGCGAAGTAGTCAGCTTGTAAAGTGAAACGGTGGCCAAAGTGGTAAAGATGCCATTTTTCCCAAGCCCACACACAAGCAAGGGCTTTCTTCTCGCCGACGGAGTGGTGACGTTCAGAGTTCTGCGAAACAAGCAATACCTTTCTCTTCATCGCTGCGTAGTTGTGAAGGGACAGCGCCGGGGCCGACATCGTGAGCATCAGTTGACACAAAAGTATGGCATGACTTGTCAAAGATGGCAACCAGTGTGGCAGAGGAAATCCGTCTTTTCAATCCGTCAAAGGCATTTTGTTGTTCCCTCCCCCTGACAAAAGGTGACCCTTTTGTCAGTTTCCTCAGAGGAACAGTCATGGTTGCAAAATCACGAACGTATCGTGTTGTAAAAGCACACACCCGGCAAAGAATTTAGTTCCGTTAAGTTTATGAGTATCTGTATCTGTGCATCAGCTATGGCACGGATATTTTCGTTACTGGGGCGAGTGCCGGTGTGGGAATTGTACCCTAGGAATTGAATTTCATGGGCGTTACATATGCACTTTTTCGTGTTCAAGCGGAGATCGAGTCCACTGAGTCGATGAAGGACTTCATCTAAACGCTCGCCATTCTCTTCCGGCGTGCGACCAAAGACACTCATATCATTCAAGTTTGCAACCTGTCCAGATCGTGAGCCATGAACTTTGGCAAGCAGTAAGTCTCGAACTTAGACACATTGGCAACACTTTGTATTGAAATATGCTTTCATGAGCATGGAAGGCACTTAGTTGCTTCGGATCATTGGCCAATGGCATATGGAAGAATGCACTTCAAGTTTGGCTTGGGAAATCTGTTGTACTAGCTAAACGTACAGTGAGTTCCTTGTTGGTTGGCAACACGAATCGTTCGACGTCTATCTGCTTATTTAACCCCTGCAAATCGTTGCAAATCCTGACAATGTCATCTCTTTCCAGAGCAATTAACATTGGGTGCACCCACTTGCTAGCATCTCTTACAGAGCCGCTGAGACAGCTTGAACTTTTCCTAGGCCGATGTTGACTGATGGCAAAGGGTTTTACATCCTGCTTCAAGGGAATGCGATGCACACAACATGAATTTCATCCGATGGACTGCTGAAACAGCTTAGGATAACGTTCATGCCATTAGGTCACATTGACGGAAGTGTTGAGCATGCGGTCGAAGGATGATACTATTTGCAAAGCCACCATGGCATTTCCTTCCAAGCAACGGTCGTCTGTTGTCTGAAGAAATGTACACTGCAACATCCGCAGCTATCGAATGCATCTGTGAAGGCACGATAATAAATCCCATTATGTTTAAGATATTTCTGCTGTAACTCCAAAATGAATGCGAAGTGGGTTCTAGGGTGTGCCGGGATAAGTATCGTTCGTAAAATTGGAAAGGTACAATAGTAACTAGAGAAGTAGAATCGAGCTCAATTTCAAGTGGAACATCGTCTTTACTGGTTAGGAATGACAGTATGAATATCAGCGGATTTTGTTGAACTTTTTGAAATGTTGGCATTCGTAATGGAATAAATGTTTTAATGAGATGGATCAGCAACATGGCCTTCAGATGTAGCATCGCTGTTGATAAGTGCGATGGACTGCGACCGACAACATTTGGCGTAGTGTCCCATTTTCCCAAAGCTTTTGCACTTGTGTATGCGTGTGGGACGTGGCAAAATTAGCTTTGTGAGCAATATTCCCACAGCGATAGTAAGATGGCTTGTCCGCTCGTAATTGCTGGAAAGACTACATTTTAGCCACGGCAGTTGTGTTGGTCGCACAGAACTGCTTCGATTGCGGTAAAATTTGAGTTTTCATTCTCGCTAATTCACAATTTCGATCCCACGTTTATGTGCATGCCTCTTCTTGCAACAGCGCCTCACTTATACGATTGTCAGCAATTCCAGAAATCAGTTGCTGAGTGATCATACAGTCTTTGGTTTTTTCCTGGAGAATGTACGAATATTCCCCCAGTCATACTGCACGACTCAGACAGGCAATGAAATCGTACATTGGTTTACATCTTTCCTGATCCATACGGGAGAAAGTGTATCTTGCGGGAACTACGTTCATTTGGTTACCCAGGCACGATCGAGAGCACTGAAATCGTCTCTAACAGTTTTGCATCATTGAATACCTCAATCATCAAATTGCCGCTGTCCCTCATCCCCGAGTAAATGCCGGACCAGCTTCAATCTGTTTTCCTCACTAAGAACAGTATGGAAATCGCTGATTAAATCCAAGCCGTTTTGGAGGAATTGTTTCCAACGGAGCAAGGCATCAGATGTTGGTCTGCTACTCTAGTCAGTCCAGATTAGAGATAGGGGCTAAGTGGAAATGGTTCACGCCAAATGTTTTATCAGAAGTACGCGTATGTGCCAGTTGAAACGTACAGTTGAAACGTACAACCTCTCGGAACTAGACGGGAACCAACTTCAAAGTCAGCCAATCAGCGTTGAGCGATGTACAACCATTCAGGATAAGCCCAGGGTAGCGAATCACAACAGCACCCTTTCGGACCTGGCATTTTCTTTACAATTTATGAAAGCTCCAGATGCCAAGTGACTTAGTCATTATCTTCACCAATCCACGACGAGCCGTTATCATGTAGTCAAACTTGCGACATGGAAAAAGTCAGGGTTTCGTTAGTGATTGTAATTTAGACAAAAGTGCTTGATTGGCGCGCCTCTTACCATCCCTAACTTGTTACACTGCGACCTACTGGTGGCATTACTACGTCAGCTATGTTTGTATATTCCTTGGCTCGCGAGCGCAGTTCCGATACACACACAGTAGAGTAATTTGTGTTTTTGGTTGATAATCGGTGTAGCAAACTTATTTCCCTTTACTATATCGCTTGTTTCTCACCTCACCCATAGCTTTTGTATTCCGCCTCGGAAGTTGATAACCGTTCTCCATTTCCGTTGGTAGCTGCGTGTTCCTTTAGCTTTTTGCTCCCTGTTCATTTGCTTTCTGTCTTGAATGCGTCATCTATGTCTTCGCTAGGTCTTTCTAAATCGTCTGTTATCGAACACACAAAGAGCAATTTTAACTCCACTCTAGATTTTCCTAGACGAGCATCATCATCATCATACACGTTAGCTAGAGGTGGGGAACACCTCAGTTACTGTGCCGCAATACATAGAAAAAAGGAGAAAAATAATGCAACTGGTGCAAGCTGGCTGAGCTACCGGTAACGGATGGGCATCGTTCCGGTAAGCTACCAGCCGGCTGCTGTGCATCCAAAAGATTATTATGCAAAATTATATAAGGCTAAATAATGAGATGGTGGTTGGAGGGGGAGGCTAAAAGGGATGGGGTGGGACAAAGAAACTCACAGCACGAACGCCACTGAGGTCGGCTCCTAGCCATATCAGCAAGTGTGTCCAACCAAACGTGTTCATCGTCTTTCGGACCCCAACCAGGGAGCCGAGACGCTGCAACCGAGGCCAGCTCAGAAGTGAGGGCCTTCATTCCTCTGGACCAAGTCATCGCTTGACCACCTCTCCTCTTCTTCCATCCACATTCCCGGCGCACAAACAACACACGTCGCGGAAGTCGATGGGCTGGCATGCGTAACACGTGGCCGAGCCATCGGAGCCTGGTGCGTGAAATAACGGTGCTGAGCGGTTCATTTCCTGTTCCTGTGCCATAAACAAGGCGTCGAACACGCTCGTTGCTCACGCGGTGTTCCCACCAAATGTGAGCTAAATTACGAAGGCACCGGTGGTCGAACGTAACTAGCCTCTTCAGATCCGCTGCTTTAAGCAGCCAGGTTTCACAACCGTACAGTAGGGTCGAACGTACTGCTGCATTGTACACTCTACCCTTCAGGGCAAGAGTGATGTCGCGCCGGCGCCATAAGTGGCGAAGGTTAGCAAAAGCGCCCCGAGCTTTTGCTATACGATTCGTGATTTCATCTTCAATCCCACGGGCGCTGATACAACTACCCAGGTAGTTGAATTTTTGAACGACTTCTAGCTGATCCCCACCAAGGGTCAGCGTGGGAGGCGGTCCAGACCAATCTTGGAGAAACGCTTTGCACTTCGAGGGTGCGAAGCAAAGCCCGAAGTGACGGACAGCTAGTGCTAATCTGTCCAGTGCCGCTTGGCACGTTTGTGAGCTGTCACAGATTAGGGCAATATCATCAGCATGCTCTAAGTCAAGAAGTCGTTCTCCTGGGAGTAGCTCCACACCTTCTAAGTCGTGTCCTGTGAACGCGATTTCCATGACTTCGTCAACAGCGAAGTTGAAGAGGAAAGGTGACAGCGGACATCGTTGTCTTACGCCGCTGGAGATATTAAACGGCGACGACAACTTGCCGTAAGCCCTCACTCTGCCCGAGCTACGCGCATATAATGCTCGGATAATATTCACATATTTCTCCGGTACACCTTTCCTGAGTAGACAGTCCCAAAGTGCATGTCTATCCACCGAATCGAATGCACCTTTGATATCGAGGAACACGACAACGGTGGGCCGCCAATATGTGGGAGGGTACTCCAACAACTGACGCAAGGTGAAGATGTGGTCAATGTAGCCACGACCTCGACGAAATCCAGCTTGCTCTTCACGAATCTGGCTTTCACGAGTGCCAGTCAGTCTGTGAAGGATGACAGAGGCAAGCAATTTGGAGGCGATGGCGATCAGACTGATTCCTCTATGGTTGCCGCATTCCGATCGTGAGCCTCCTTTGAAAATTGGGACTATGATGGAGCGGCTCCAATCGGTTGGGACAGTTTTCTGCTCCCACAGTCTCACTAGTAACTCGTGTAAATCATGCACAAGAGCAGGTCCCCCGAATTTGAAGAGGGCTGGAGGAAGGTCATCAGGTCCCGCAGTTTTATTTAACTTCAACAGTTTGATCTCACGTTCGACTTCTGAGCGAAAGTGTGGATCCAAAGGAACAGCCCACGGAGCAGGGCAATCACTGGTCGGCGAGAAATCTAACAATTCCGACCGATTAAATTGCCTTTCAAAGTGCTCAGCCCAATGTTCCAGGCGTTTTGGTAAGTTGTGGATAGGCTGTCCACTCTCGTCACGTATAGCTTCACTAACACCAGGTCTCCTGCTGCCCGTTTCCCGTATAAGACGGAATAACTCACGATGGTTACCAAGGGCAGCGGCCATTTCCATCTCTGTTGCACGATGAGATCACCAGGATTCGCGGTCTCTCTTCAGGCTAGCACGGAGTTTCGCCCGGAGCTCTTTGCGAGTTTCATTGTGTTCGCTTCCAGCCGGAATATGCCGGCGAGCATCTATAAGTTCCAGAGACTGTGAAGAGACCCAATGTTCATGTTGGCGATTAGACATACCACATGAGGATTTGCCTGCTGCTAGTAAGGCCTGTTGCATATGAGACCAGTGAGCTTCAGCTGCATTCGGTGAGGGTTTATCCAACTCGGATGACAGTGTAATTTGATAGGCTTTCAGAACAGCTGGCTTCACCAGTTGGCTGGTGTCAGTGCGCTCACAACATCGTCGTGGACGTCCGCCAAAGCGCATCCGCAGGTTAGCACATACAAGTGCATGGTCGGTGTCAACACCTGTGCTCCAAATCGAGCGACAGTTCTGGACGCAGCCTCTCCAGCGGTAACTTATCGCAATGTGATCGATTTGCGTCCATAGCTGGTTCGAGGCTGGTGGGCGCCAAGTCACCCTCCGGCGGGTGCTGTGTCGGAAATTAGTGCTCGCAAGAAATAAGCGAGCATCTTCACATAAATGAAGTAACCGCTCACCGTTATCATTACGGGAGCCTATACCATGTTGGCCGCCCAGATGCAGCTCATCTGTGGATAATTTTCCAACTTGAGCGTTCAGATCCCCAGCCAGCACTACAGTGTCCGAGCTTCTTCTGTGGCGAGGATCTTTCAGTTGGCGATAGAAGTCGTCTTTTACCGAGTCATCGCTACAGTTTGTCGGTGCATAGGCAGCGATAACGAATAGACACCTGTTAGTCCCACGCGACTTCGAAGTTTTGAACGAGCCAGCCAATCGAACCGCACACATCCGGCTACTGATTGGAATCCAATCAACCAGAGAAGCTTCAGCCCGGGGACTCAGGGTAATACCAACACCGGCTTGGCTGGTGCTCGAAGCTGCATCGTCACCGGATAGGCGCAATGAGGAAGTGCTTCTAGTGTCACTTGAAGGGGATCGCAGAGTGAGTACAGAGCTCGAGTCTTGCAGGCGGGTCTCCGATAAGCAGCAGATATCGATCGATAGGGTCTCTGATGTTCGGGCAAGTGTTGCCTGTTGACCGATCTGAAGCAATGTGCGAACATTGAGGCATGCCAGTCTGAAGGAGGATCGAGGGCTCCAAATGGAAGCCGATGAACTGGAATCGGCCGCTTGCTTGGACATGGGCCTGTTGACAGTGTAGGAATGACGCTCTGCGTTCACCTGTGAGTTGAAACTAAAAGACAAGCGACTATTGAAGCAAGGTGGGGGAGGGCCGAGAATTGGGGGGTTGAAAACAGGAAGGATAAAAGTGAAGCTAGAACGGGACGATAAGGGTGAAAAAGCGCAAGAAGGGGAATAAGAAGATGGGAAGGCTTGAGCAGTAGCATCCAAACCCCTATCCACCCTGCTCGATGCAGCAGATAGGGCACCGTTGATTATCCTCTGCGGTGGTCAGAGCATCAGAAATTTGTTTGAGGAAAGATTCATTGTATTGCGTGGGCAGGATACTGTCAGGTTGCCCAGGCCTAGACAGGAGAACGATTAGGGTTCTCACCCAAAGCCTTTGGTTCAAAATCATGTCCGCAAGGCAGCGGGTATGGGGTTGGGCTACAAGGAGTCCGTTTTAAGGAATAAGGAGCCACCCTCATTCCAACCCCCAACCTGGAGGGCCAGGAGGCTGAGTTTGTCTGGCCTCTAACCATTGAGCAATCTGGTATGAGTGGCTCTGAAGGTGCAAAAGCACCACCCAGTATAGCTCAATGGATCACTGAGGCACACAAACCATCGCACCACGGTAAGGTCCAGCCTCATTGCGATGGTCCTAGACGAGCACTGAACTTCAGATACTCATTCAAAAGCGCCAACGAAACACGGGCAATGCTGATCATCAGCAAAGCAAATATTCCTATTTCAGTGGGAAAATCCAGACCAAATGAGTAATCCTCTTTGTGTAAACTCTCATCGAACCCAAAGGTTTACACGGCAGAGATTAGATGATGTTAGCGTCCAATTGGGTTGGGAAATGGCTTACTAGGTTGTTTGAATAGTCACATTGATATCTTTGAAGTCATCCCCAGAGGCGGTGTGGCCAAAATCAACGTGTGACAGAATACACGGACTTCTACAGCGCAGTGCTGCTACATTACAAGAGTAGTTTGGTTCGATCTCTCGCCTTCAGGGCGCGCAGTATTGTTACGGCGAATACCGTCAACAAAGAATTGCAGCGAATCAGCGACGCCCTGAGAGAAAATGGCTATCCAGACAAATTAATCGCGAAGCACCTGAAGGAACACAACCGCAAGTCACCTACGGGCACCTCCCAAAATAGAGCTTTCATGCACTTACCATCTAAGAGCGACGCTGTTACTATCTCGACGCTTAAAAGATGCATTTGAGGGGACTTATTTCACAGCTCGATAGAGGATTGTTTACTACAACAAGCCGTTGCTTTCAAAATCATTGAAGAATGGACTGCCCTCGTTGACCTGTTCAGTACTCATTTATCACTACTCGTGCTCCCGTGGTGCACCATCCGTGGGTCGCAGTACGAGGTGCCTGTCTCAGAGGATTCGCAAGCACATACCGGCCTAGTTCTATAAAGCGGAGATGAGACCTTCAAATAGCGCCATTCTGTCACTCCTTGATTTTGACCACATCTGCTCTGGGGATGACTTCAAAGTTATATACTCCTTGCCTGAACGCATCACACTCGGTTTCCGCAAGCAGCTCCTGTCCATTTCCAAGGCTATATACATTCGCTATTTGAAGCCCTAACTATGTGTGTAAAAGTGGTACGTCCGCCACTTACAACTACTTTGGCCAACAGACACTGTCACCTAACAGTTTTTCTAACACCCGAGCCGGTTATCTTGTGAGGTCAGACTTCTGTGTGATATTTTTTCATTTTTTACTTTGCCTACCATATGCGGTTTAGCCATCAGATATTGACTTGACTATTCAAACAACCTAGTAATCAATTTCCCAGCCCATTTGGATTCTAAAATCATCTAATCTCTGCCATGTAAACCTTTGGGTTCGATGAGAGCTTACACGAAAAGAATTCTTAACCCATCACTCATTTGGTTCGGATATTCACACAAAGAAAACTCATTAGTCGTCTGCATCTAATACATCCACTTGTTCTCCATTCTTGTTGGGACTGTCACGGTCCAAGTACATCCCCTCACCTGTCCCATTTCATTTCCACTTCCTCCGCCTCACTACTCGAGTAGTATTGCATCTTGTCCTTCTCGAACACTACTCCCTCCGAATGTTTGTTATGATAATCGGTAGATTGGGTGACTATTCTCATGTAATGCACGGTGTTCACGTTGCATTCATTCTGTCTTCAATCTAAAATATTAGTTAACAAACAACTAAATGTATATTGTCGGTGTTACATGAGTCACGCTAACAAGGCATGATCAAATTAGTTGTTCTTTTCAATTATAACCTGTTACCGACAAAAGTATTCAGCCAATTAGTTGACTTCGTTTTAAACTCGATTGCGTCCAGCAAACTATGACCAAATTAGCTAAGCATATGACTATGGTGCCGGTTCCTACGCTCGTTTCTGCTGTCCATATGCCATGTTTTGTCGGTTTTCTACTGTCTACAAACCCTGAGGCTGTCTGGTTTGCGTTTACCCACAACGGCATCTGTTTATCACTCTATCTGCTTAATGAATTCATCATATCCTTGATCCCTTTCTTTATTCACTGCATGTGTGAGAGGAGGCGTTTCCTCCCTTCTCCTGGAACTATACAAGGGCACCACGCGCGCAGTTTATTTTACGGTGACACGCTCAGTGCATACACTATCTGGATGCCAGTATCCTTACTGATTCGATTTGACTGATTACCTTTATTATATTTACTCACGGTCACGATCTTCACTCCTTTGAGGAGGTATTCGAATTTGGCCCGGGGTGTCTTGCTCCTCCTACTTAACTCTATTCCAACTCTCGCGAACTTGTGCATGGTTGTCTAACTCTGTTTATGCCATACTGGTGTATGTGGTTATTAACGTCGCCATCTGAAGTGGTGCATCCGTCTCTAATTCTATTTTTAGACGTCTTTTTCACTGATTGTTGCTCTTCGCACAAACGGTAAATTCTTTCCTGTTTGCATCGGATGCACCACTATGTCCTCTTTCGCAATAATCCATTTTAATTTTTGGACTCACCACAAAATTCAACTACCCTTGGTTACACCGGACTGTCGTCATTTTAGTCCTTGTATTCCAAAAATTGCGTACTGTGTCCGTCTTCATATATTAGGTTTATTGTGCCGTCATTGTTTTTTGACACATTCGGTTGAGCAACGTTTACAGTCTGTTGGGTAGTATTTGCACGTCTTATTGGGACCTGCTAGTTGCTTCCATTATTCTGTATGTATACTCGATTTCAGATGGTTCAAAATAGGCTGCTCAGCATATTGTACTTGAACGCAACCTAGAATTTGTGTCACACCTCACACGTGACTGTTTGCTTAACTTTCCTTATCTCAGCAATTCGATCAACCTACTGCCGAATTTCACAGCGTCAGTCGAAAGTCAACTCCCGCGCATGTGAAGACACCAATTTCCTTTGTTAATCACCCATCCGATAGCCTCGAAGCTGCACTGCAATCACATCGCCCTCCATCTACTATTGCTTGTGACTTCGAGTGGTTACCTCCACTTATTTGCCCTCCCGACCTGTTCAGTTGCATATGTGCTCCGGAGTAAGCTTTCAATTTTTGTTTCCGCTTTTCATCACACACACTTGTCATTCTTGGCGACGTTTTCATTTGTTGCACAGTTTAGTATTCCCTTCTTTGTGTTGCATTTATTGAATTTTCCATTCGTTCACGGTGTTTTTTCTTTGTTTGATAACTGGTAAACTGCTTTAAATGATGCTAATGGTACTGATGACCAAGTGTATATTTCTCCATAATTTAAGGCACAGTCCAACCCATTGGTCTGTTATAGTCAGCTTTCTTTTCGTCGTCTTCTGGACGTTAACGTTTCAATGTAACGCCTTCCATGTGCCATTTTGCACATTCTCCGGTAAAACAAAGCCACTGTCGCATTTACCCCATTATGTACGTTTTCCTCATCGTCGCTCTCAACCATGCTAAACTTTAACATGATGCGATGTTCTGCATATTTCTCTAATCCACTGGGAAATACTAGATGGTTCTCTTGAGCATCATTAGAGCTAGGCCACATCCTCTGTATGCTTGTTGACCGTCTTCCTCGGTATGGAAAACTTGCTGTCCCTACGTCAATTTGGACGCGTTCGCCAGGTGATAATTCGATGATGAGGCATAAAGGCATGAGGAATGTAACTGAGAAACTTAGTTCGAATGGTGCGCACCGTTTTCGTGGATGGAAGACTCGGGTTTGTCCACTTCCATGTTTGTGGACGCTATCGGAAATGGCACAGCCGCGAAGTCAGCGGCGCTTCTGTTAATACTCAGTCCATCCCTGTTAGCTTTACACCTTTCTTTCTCAGCCCGCTTTTCTCTGTATTCTATTTTCGTCATACCCCATTTTCGCACTATTGCCATTTAATGTTATCCTGGCGAGTCGCATCGTGGCTACACGATTCACCGCGTTTCGGTTCCCGGATCATAATTGTTCACCTTGGCTGGACCAAATCTTCGTGCTTTTATTTTAGCTCCACCCAGTTTCTCAAAGTATATTCAACAATAATGTTTTCTTTTGGCTTCATCATCTTTCCGCCTCGGCTGTATTGCTGTTTCCAACTTTTTTGTTTGTTTCAAGCACCAGTATGAATTTCGGTGAGAAGTTGTTATCGCCTCATTCTTTTCATTATTACTCTTTGCTCTGTGGACGCAACAGAACGCACAGGTGAATCGCTAACCGTTTAATCAATGGCTTTGACCAAAATGACCGTTCTGAAAAAGCTCTGATATAAGGAGGTTAAGGCGAGGTACATGTCAACAAATCACATGAGCACCTTTGCTCACGACCAAATACTTAATGCGTCTTTGCCACCCTTGTTTTCACTGTGTTCGACGGTTGCTTCTTAGTTGTTCCTTCCGCGTCGGGATTTGGCCCGATTGCTTTTGCTTGCAGCTCCCCATCCGTTTGTGTGTTAGTAGCAGTCGTTCGCTTTCTCCTCGACATGCTTTGTGTGGCAGCGCACCACGCGACCGCCTTTCAATTGCAGTTGGATTGGTTAACCCTGGATCACAACACGTTAGCCGGTTGCTAATTTTTTTCGTGATACAGCCTTGTATGCACCGAATCACATAGTTCTTGGGACATTTCTACTGAAAGCAATTACTTCTCTTCAGCAATTTGAAAAGTACAGTAAGGAGACGACATTTGGTAGATGCAGGTATTTCGTATTGTCTCTTCAGTACCAATAACAACCGATGAGAAACAATGGCAAATGGTGGATGTGACCAAAAACGAAGAAACAAACTTTGGGATCAAGATGGGCGAAAACGATTCGGTCCTTATGTCCACAGAAGCTTGCGACTGACGAATAGCTGTTTATGCATGCACAGCATAGGCTGCATTCGGCTAATCGCTATAGCTTTAGCGAAACGAAGAAATCGCAAGTGCCATGTCCAAACTCACGGTCCACTGACACGCAAGCACCTTGACGCACTAAAGGATTTACGACGCAATGGTAAGATCGTTCTGAGCAAACCGGACAAGGGTACCGGAATCGTTCTATTAGGCTTTATGGGTTACCGAAAATTCATAAGACAGGTATCCCGCATCGCCCGATCTTATCAATGGTTAACTCACCCTACCATGCCGTCGCCCAATGGCTTGTGGAATTTCTAGAGCCAGTAAGACAGCGAATTACACACTACAGCCTTCGTGACACCTTTCATTTCATCGAAAGCATCAAAGATCGCAACGTCGATAAGAAAGTAATGTTTTCCTTAGATGTTGTATCGCTTTTCACCAACGTGCCACTTTTCGGGACGATCGATTACCTTTGCTCCTATATAGTAGAAACAAAAGCAAGTATATGCATACCGTTGCGTGACTTGAAAAGCCTTCTTTTGCGTTGCACTTGGAACCTACAGTTCCTATTCAATGGCACTTACTACCGACAAAAGGATGGTGTAGGCGTGGGATCACCATTGGGTCCGTTGTTAGCTGATGTCTTCATGGCGAAATTAGAGAATACCAAGTTACATGCGGAGAGCACGGCCTTTGAATGTTACCACCGCTATATGGACGACATATTTGTCGTGGCCGACCAGTCAGTTGACCTTGATGCTGTTATTGACCGTTTTAATCGGGCTCAAGGATCATTGCAATTTACCTAGTAAAAGGAATTGAACGATCAGTTGCCGTTACTTGATGTGCTGTTAACTAGAAGGGCAGACGGCTCGATCCAACGGCAGATCTACAGGAAGAAAACCTGGAGTGGCCAGTATACGAACATTCACAATTTCGTCCCGCTGAGATATAAGCGAAACCTAATTCGCTGTCTAACAACAAGGGCCCACAGGATCTGTTCTGAAAACAGGTTGGATAATGAATTGATGTTCATTCAGAATTTGCTGCGCGAAAACGGATATCCTGATCGTTTCACTTTTAGGAACATGCAAAATAAGCCCGACCAGTTGCAGGTTCAGACAGCAGAGAAAAAAGAACTTTTCATACGACTACCCTTCAAGGGAGACGCCGCTGCTGAACGTGTAACTAGAAGCCTTTCAACAGCTGTCAAGTCAACTTTTCCAGCAGCCAAGCTTAGGTGTACTTTTTCCACGGAGCCACTCATCCGTATTTACAACAAAGACAAGTTACCGACGCTGACCGCTTCTATGGTAATTTATCAGTGCGAGTGCGCTTGTGGCGCTACCTACATCGGTCGAACAGCGCGGCAACTGTCGAAGCGCATTAAGGAACACCTACCACGCTGTTTGCGTCGAGGCGGTACTGGGGCTATAACTAGCTCAGTTATGGCTCATCTTGTTGATAGTGGGCATGAGGTTGACCCAGTCAGTGTCTTTCGAATACTATGCAGGGTCCCTCCACTCCAGTCGAAAGGCCTGCGCCTCCGCACCCTTGCTACTGCCGAGGAGATCAGCATTCGGTTGTATCAACCGTTTTTGTGTGCACAAAAGAAGCTGATCGAAGCAGTTAAGCTACCTTGACCAGCCAAAACGGATCCTTCTGAGCGAAACTGCAATTGTGCAACTGTACCTCTGTCCCAGTTTGCTGTCTGTTACTGGTTCATACCTTTTGTCGACACGTGATCAATCTCATTTGAATTGATCGTTAATCCACTTGTACGCCCATTGCTATTCCACCCATATGATTGTACGGGTCAGAAGATGAATCATCGAAAACAATTGTTTACCTTCGGTCTTTTGTTCTTGATAATGAATTGGGAATATTCCAGTTACTGAAATCGCGGATTAGTGCTGCAGCAAAGTTTCGAATACGGTATCGAGCCAGACCAGTAATCAATAGGTGTTTACCTATGGAGGATGCCGGCGACTTACGCAACGACAGGGCCTGGGTACAAAATGGCTGTTCGGTACGTGTTCCTTCATCCGGGACGACAATGCTCTATCGGTCCTGCCAATGTAACTGGCTCCTCAGTTACATGTAAATTGGTATACACCATGAGAACTGGCGCCGATTGGCAGAGCCTCCTGCGGATGAGGTACTGGCAACTTGCTGGTTCTGTTGATGATGACGACTTGAGCAGCATAGTGGGTCCTATGCACAGTAGCGATCAGGCGCTTTGTGGTGCTTAACGTGGCCATATCACCCTTGAAAGGTAATTCGATATAAACTTTCTTCTTCACTGCCTCCTGTACCAAGTCCTTTGGTCTTCATGGCTGACTGTGCTTCGAGGGTAACCGGCCTCTTCTCCTCCCAACCGTCTTCTCTTGTTCCGCCTCTGTGTTCCTTCGCGGGTTTGGAAAAAGTCAGGTGCCATCGCCTCCGTAATCACCGGCCAAACATGAACTCAGTTGCTGACTCTTCTCTCCACTCATTCTGCGTCGTACAGTAAACAAATCAGAGGCGACTTGACTGTTTGCCCAGTTCCATAGGATGCTCGGAGAGATCTTGCTTGACAGCCTAGAATGCATGCTTCTTTAGCCCGTTCAACGGATGAGGCTCAAAACGGACTTGACTTGTTGTATTCCAGTACTACTCAATAATTTTTCGAATACTTCATCAGTAATTGATGTCTGGGATGCCGAAGGTGGCGGGTATGAGACGCAGTTTTATAACTGTTGTTTTTGAGGTTGCGTGTGAAATGGATGCAGTTTTATCCATTTTGAGTGGGTATCGATCATAATCCCACTGTTAAAACCAAACTAATCCCCATATACCTGCTGCCCGGGCTCTCTGACCACCAATATGGATGATTTAACCTGGGTGATTTTTATTGCTACTTGCAGCATAGCTCTCATTTTTTCAACAACTGTCCTACACCTGTCGATTTTTGTCAACTGGCATTAACCGCTTGCTGGTACCTCCATATTTTTCACGCCGAACTTTTCAACATGCAGCTATAACAACTTTAATACCGATATTCGTTGTCTCATTGAGGTCTGCGGACAGGGCTCCAGGATAACTGCTTGTCTGATTTCTGTTGATTTCTAGGAAACTATCGATATAAGCAAATTGTTCAGTTGATTGCCTGGATTGTATCTATGTAAGACTGAGGGAGAAAGCTGCTAACTAGTTATGGTCTTTCCTAGCTGCCGAGTACGTTACGGGCCTTTGGGGAGGCCGAAGGTAGGTGTAGGTATTCGGTTTCAGTCGTTCAAAATGATCAGAGGACAGAAATGCAGTGGAACAGGTCGCCAGGAATCGCATCACAATGATAATAAAAGCCAAGTATAGTTGAAGAAAGATGAGTACTGATGGGAGCTAATTCATCGAAAAGAGCTTATAAAAATCAAGCTGGTACAAAATGCCCTATGCTCTACACAGCAACGACAATAGTTGAAAAGGAGATGGGCCGATTCGGGAGAGATGGAGCTATCCATCTGGCCAGTAACTCCTCACCAGCAGCACCAGTCGTACTTAAAATTATAGACAGTCAAATTCGAATCTGCGCTAACCTCTCGATAGGTCCGGATACAGCATTGGCTTTTTAACTAAACTGAATAAGGGTATATGCTTTGCCAATTTGGATCCTACAGACGCAAATCGAACTGCATGAAACCTAATAGAATCATTCACTTTAAGTACACACCGAGGCTTGTATCAATACCACATGCTTTCATTCTGTGTCAAACCAACAGAAGACCACGGGAACAAGACCGATAGAATACTTATTTCGAAGAAGTTGCTTCGTAGCTAGACAAAATTACTGTCAGTATTTGTGTTGATCCTCATGGCTGCGGCTTTGTCGCGTACGTCTCGTCACCCCCATGTCAACTCTATTGGTAACAAAATGTCTGAGCATCCAATCTTGGAACGTAAATGGCAAGATTTTTTCTTTAACTAAATCCTTTGACAAACTAAACAATACTATACTAAAACTATGCTTTGAGCCTACCACATTTATCCATCCTGCACACTATGCGCAGTAAGTTCACTGTTGGGATGAAAATATACACCACCAAGGGTATTCGCCGTGTTCAATCCAACAACTGACTCATTTAAGAGTCAGTTCACCGATGAGATGTCACAGAGAAATTCCGCAGATAATGAAAAACTGTCACTAAACCGAACGACCGCGGACACTCAACAGGCAGCCACACACCTATCGGTGTTAATGTCCAATGTCGCATCGCAACTGTCAAACATCCAAATAAAATCCCCCGCATACGAGGGATTTAAACCAAGTTAACCAATGGCACTTGCTATCGGAGAGCTCTCCTATCTTACGCCGTAGACCACGCCACCAACCGCAGTGTTCGAGTAGTGGGCATTTAGAATGTTCTCATGTTTGAGGAGAACACTCTTCGACGCAACTGTCGAAGAGCGGTCGGCTGCATCGAAAACACTATTAAAACCGAGAAATACAGCTGTCGTTGGGTTGTAGTACGTGGGATACTATTTTTGCACCAAGTGCAGAGTTAATGTACGGTTTACGCAGCTTTACACCGGAGGGAATGCGATATGTTTTTTTTCATCCGGGCTTCTTGTTCCGAGATAAGTCAGTGAACGGGAATGAAGGTCAGTGGCGACAATCCCCGTCCAGTAACTTGAGTTCAATAGCGTTAGCATCACTTAGACTGTCCCGATGTAACAGCCATCGTTCTGTCGACTGCATGCTTTTTATCTATATGCAGCTTAGGGTAAGAAGCTGGTGAATAACAAAATCAATTAGTTGAGAATTCGTCGCACCAGCTCCCAAATCAGATAGTCCTTCACATGTACGGTAAAGCACTAGACTGCACTTTCAGCCTGTTGGTCATCGTCAGTAGTGCGCATCCATCGGATCCATCAAGATTTGTACCCATGACCACCAGCGGCTTGCGCCGCCAATCAGCAGCTTATTCCACTGGGCCACGAGGGACAGCTTCGGAACGTCATGATTTGTAAGCTAACTGCGATATAGCACGTCTTATCTACACTGCCATGCAAGTTACGGACATTGCAGAGGACACGATTGGCCCCGAAACACACGGCGTCCACTGACAGTAGCTATGTACGACAGCATTTGGAATAACAAATGTGCCAGGTTCGAAAGACTCGGATGTTTAAACAGCTTTACGGCTTAAAAGAGTTTAAATTTTAGCCTACTTCTCTTCATTTACCATTTTCAATTTAACGTGGGTTTTCCGCAAACCAGATTGGACACCTTGCATTTGTGAAGAAGATCAGCGATTTGTTGGCAACAAATGAGGAGTAAGGTAACTAGATGATGTTTAGACCACATTGTAGCTATGCTAATGCAGTCGAATTGTGTAAGCGACGGTGCTACTGCAAACTCTACTCTTAATCATGTACCACTCTTCCCATCGGCCTTCGCGTAGTTTATGTGCCTGTATCTGTACGCATGAACCTGTGTGACATTTGGGAAGTCAAACTCCGGAATCGTGTAATCTATTATGACTTGACCAATTGTTAGTTCGCTTTGGAGGGTCATTGTGAGGCACGATTGTCGTGGCACGGTTGACGTAGTCTAGCTCATAGTGGCACTTCTTGTGTGTTATCTATAGCCTCATGGGGCGTTGAAGACAGTAGGTACAGATAGGCAGATCCCGTTCTTTCTCCACCGCTGCTGATGACGTTTGCTTGTACCACCGCAGCCTCGGTGATGCGTTCTCTCGTCGTTCGTCGCTCATTTTGGTCGTTTCATGCGGTACAAGGCTAATACAGCTATGCTGGATTTGGTGGAGTCATGATAGCCTACACTGTTCCAATTGTTACGCAGCTACATAGGTCCGCCCACACACCCAAATAACATACTTGATGGATCATGCAGGGACAGGGGACAACTGGGTCGCCGCCTATCAGTTACGATCCATGTGCTCGAATTTGCGAAGCTTTACTTTGATGAGAATCCCGGTCCATGAACATATATTTTCGGTAAATTCATGCATGGCCTCTGATCTGGGCATAACATAAGTTCGTCTAAGTTGGACATATGTCTTGGTGTAATAATGAAACAGCAATCATATCAAACGCATTGATGATTAGATGGAATCGCTCGCGAATATGTGAGTGTATGTTGTTATAGTTAGATGCCTTGTGAGATTGCACGCCACATGTTGTCGTATACTTTAAGGGCTCCTCTATGGTAGACACACACAAGTCGGATATGTTAAGTTTGGTGAACACCAGTGCCGAAATGTGCCCGCCGTAGGCCCGGTTGTTGATGATTATCGCATGATGAATGATATTTAATGCCGTAGGAAATTCCGAGCGCACAAAGTGGGCTATGGCTTCCGCATGAGACTGCCTTAGCCCACTCGAAACGGCCCACGGAGTTGTGTGCACACTGCAGTTGTGACCTAATGGACAGTGATTGTACTTTGTATTCGCCAATTTTAGTTGTTATTAGGGTGATGCTCACTGGACATACAATTTTTGCTAGAATTCTTAGTTGCCTACTTTTGTTTTGCTGTCATTTGTTTTTTGACATTTGTTTAAATGCATCATTCCTTTGCTTTGATTGGCCGATCTACGTACTTCTTATTGAACCCATTTCCGCTAATACCGTTTAATCGAACTCGCGTGATTGATTTTTAAACTTCTCATTTGCCTGTAATATTCAGTATTTCTTATGTTGCTGGCTGGCTCCAGCGTCTTTTGGTTGCCTTGCTTCAAATACCACTCTATCCTACTTAAACGAAACAGATTTCTGGGGTCTACAATTCGACCCTGGCTCGTCTTCGTGTTGCTTTTGCAGTCGTGGGATGCGAACGGTCTTCGGTGACCAAACAGTTTCTGGCGACGAAGAAGTTAGTTAATCATAGCAATTTCCTTCTTGCAAATACAGGCGCTTCTGCAGCAACATTAGCTGCATTTCGAAAAGTCGTAGCGACAACTGGTCGAGTTGTTATAGCAAAAGCTGAACATTCAGGCAGAATCTCCAGGATCGGCGGCAGAACCTTCCTTGGACGCTGTTGCAGCATCGATTTCGGAGTTTGTTTTCGATGGTTCGACTCTTGTCAAATTCGAATCGTGGTTCCAAAAGTATGGTGTTATTTTCCGTGTGGAGTTGGCTGAGCAGGATGGTGCCCTGAAGCTTCGATTGTTTTTTGTTGAAACTCGGGGCATTGGAGCATGAACGGTATACCCAAATATCCAAGCGGCTTCACTTCCTAGGAAACAGTGGAATCATTGACACAGAAATTTGGTGAACAAGCGTCCTTATTCCGTATCCGGCTTTTAGATCGATCACACTATTTTGGGTGGTTCGTAATTACATAACGTCGTCCACCACACATCGTTGCGAAAACCGGTTACTTCGCGATATGCAGAGACCGCCTTGGCCATTCGCTACGGAACTGTTCGGGAATACGAAATATTTGGTTAATGCATAGTGGCAATTGTATCAAATGGCTGTTATAGCGACTATTTTCACTGCTGCGAGTAAGTTATACCCATGTAGGCTACGCATCTTGATTCGTTCACTAATTACATTTACGCTAGTGACGCAGCATTAGCGAGAACAGGAACCGCTCATCCGACCTAAGTAGACGTGTCGCAATCGCCAACACGTTAGCCGCCGGGAACTAACTTTTATCTCTTGAATGCAAACAGCTGAAAGCAAGTGCAGTGCTCCACATGTATCATGGCGCTGGAGCACATAGGGTATTGAGTTTATTTTAGAGTGCGCACAACTTCGTTTTTCTCAAACTCAATTTGTGTCCGTCGTCTAATATACCCTAGGGTCTCTACAGGCACGGCTACATTGCGGTCTTAGTGCACGAACTTAGACGTTACTTAACACCATTAAGTATAATCAAAGTACTTCGGGCGCCATATCCACCTCGTCATCAGTTCACACGTGACTTCAGCTGTGGAGCCAAATTCAGCCATCATGCCATGCCTCAATGCACCGCTCGCATTTCACCCACTGACGTTCTCATCTATGTCTACGGTACTCAGTCGCTCTTAGGTTTAAGGGTAGATGCTCTTGGCTTTTGTTAGCGTCCATTCAGGTGTAGATCGAGTGGGTGTCCCCGCTTGTTGACCACAGGGAGGGGTAACTCGATAATTCAACGGGAACCGTTCTAATCTTTCGTCCAACGTTCCCTCCTCTTTTGACTTCAGCAATGCTCATTTCAAGGTATGGACCTATCTTTCCACTTGGTCATTTGGTTGCGGATAATATGGTGAAGTTCGCGTATGCTCGAGCCCATTTCGTGCACAAAACTCAGCAACTTGGTAGCATGTAAGCTGTGACCCGTCATCTGACACGATAGTTTCTGGTATCGCTTGCTGACTTAAACCATGACTCATCGCGAAAATTGTGCCGTTTGGGGACGTTTCGTATTACGTTAACTCCCAGCCGCTTACTGTAGGCGTTGACAATGATTAAAGTGGCTCCTACTGGTCCTGCGAAATCCACTTGTATCCGAGACCAGGGTGATTCTGGTTTCGGCCAAGACTGTATATTTCGCTATCGAAAAGAAACTAAACATTAAATATGCATCTTGATAACGATTTCTTTAATATCACAGTGGGTACGCCCACATTTACGTGGTTTACATCGACATACTCTCAGATGTGGTTTTTCAAAAACTTAGTTTCATCTGCCAATATTTCATTCATTTTGCTCATGTAGTACACTCTGTTCTTGATAACAATGCCCGCTCTCTCATCTTGCCGAGAAGGCACAATCTCGCGATTATTATCCAAACCATTCATTGTCTTACTGTCTCACTGGACTGTTGTGTGTTATCCTCGCATGTTGGTATTGTTAGCAGATATGCACTTGAAACGATTTGAACTCATCCACACGCATTTAAGAACAAGGAATTAGTTGGGAGGTCTGCGTGCATGCATCTTCGAACTGGATTTCTATTGCTGGCCTGTGACCCTTCATAACGAAGGCAAAATTTAGGGCCTAGTGATGAAACTTCCATCGGAACACCATGAAGCGTCCGGCACGACAAAACCCACAGGGGAGGAGGATAAAACAAAGCAGATTAAAACTCAACTTTGCAACTGTCTCAATTAGCTTCGTAACGATGGCTATACTAACGATGCCGTTTACGCGCATCTTCGGCCGGTAGGCACGGTTATTCCAAGGCTATACAGACTACCGAAAACTCATAAGCCTGATGTTCCCCTTGGATATGAAAAACGCACCCTATCACTCGATTGCTCCTTGCCTGGGTATGATTCTTACCCCCATTCGAAAGCGGATTGCTGAGCGCAGTCTGGAAGGTAGTTTTGCATTCGTCCATTACCGTACGTGATGTAAACCTCACCAACGCGACATGATCGCCACGTGCTCCATCGACGTCATTTCACTCTTCACCAACGTACCATTAGTTGGGATCATAAACTACATCTGTGAGTATGTTGATGTATACCACATACATCTGCGCATAACCACTGGGATTCTAAAGAACTTGTTACTAAGATGCACATCCAATGCCCAATTTCCCTTCAATAGCGAAATATGCCGGCAGTGCGATGGGTGCCCCACTTGGACCGTTGCTCGCCGATGTTTTCATAGGTATGCCGGAACAGGGCAAGTTAACATCAACGATCGCAGACCTCATCTGTACTGACGGTACATGGGCGACATTTTTTGTCTTAAATTATTTCTAGACGGTTCTAGACGCAGACCAAATGCGTTGTCTGGTCATTATGGATAACATACTCAGATGGCTGAGGAATATTTTTGAATTTCACAGTTCCAGAGAGGTTTTGCGGTGTTCAATTATTTAAAACTAACAGAAATGCGGAAAGTAAAGTATATGAATTAATGTAGGCATAGCAAGCAGTTCAAGTGAACCGTCTTTTGGGACCCTGCTTCCATGCGGAGTAGTTCTTCGAAACGTTTCAACCACACTTTCACACCTCTTCTGGTCATGTACTAATGCGAAATGAAGGCAAGTGAGTCGCCATCATGTTGACTTGGTATTTTGGCTGTTTTTGTAAACGGCAGGCCGTCATCACGAGGATCCTTTTTATGACCTTTGTTATACATAATAGGCCGTCAACAAATAGACACATTTTCTGGGTCCAGCACCTTTTTTTCTTTCCAGTGAGTCTGTGGCAATTCGCCTTGTGTGAGTATACTTGTTTATCTTGAAAGCTACAATCCGTCACCTCAGGAGATCGGCCCAGTTGCGAGCAACCATGGAAAGAAAAGAGAAATAATGGAATAGAATGAAAACTAGAATGAGCAAATGCTTCTCTAGAACAAGACGTGGTCTGATGTTTGTCCGTGTTCGTTTATACAATCAATCAAAGAGGCCAAGTAAATAAATAAATAAACCTTTATTTTCAGCAGTACGTTCAAGTGTTTATAGACAGTGAAGCTCCTGAATGATTTTTAGGTGGTTCCATCGGGTGAGGCTAATCGAAAACCGCAGCCTGTCAATCACGCGTGAACTCTGAGAAGGAATATAAGCTAATTAGCAATGTAGAACAAATGCAAATGAATAAAATAGAAAAAAACGACAAGTTTTCGCTTTGGTAAGCTCAGATGTAATGATAGGCGGAAAATTCGCGTTATTTAAAAAAGGTAACCTACTACCGCTGTTTACCGTGTCTGAATCGTTGGAGTCGGGCGAACAAGAAGAAACAGGGCGTTTAGATCATATCCACTTCTTTCATAAGGTCGAGAGAGTGATAACCGACACTCCTTTGGGCCGCAGTGATCATGCGACGCTATTGTTTCATTACATGTGCTACGCGGATTATCCTAAGGAGCATGCAGAGGAATATCGTGTCGTAACCAACTATGAAGACCTGTCCGACCTCATTGATGCAACCAGCTGGTCGTTGTTAGCTGAATTAACCCCCGAGGTGGCCTGCGGTGAATTCGTCAACATATTTACCGAGCTCGTGGCAAAGACATCTGAAACCCAACTCTACCGGCCTAAAAGGATGAAGTCTTTCGTAAGGAGCAGGACACGTAAGTGCATGGCATTAAGGGACTTGGCATGACACACCTATATAGCCTCCCCGAACGACCATACCTGGGATGTCTACACAATACAAAGGGACCACTGTGTCAAACTCGTCCGGGAGGATAAACTTAAGAACCAATAAGGTCTAGTGGAAAAGTTTTGCTCCAATCCCAAACTGCTATACAGACAGGTAAACAATTTGCGCCGTGTTGAGCATGGTATTCCTGCTCTGCACACAGCATGCGGGTTAGCCAAAGCCGCACAAAAGGCGGCCAACGTCTTTGGACAACAATTTGGCCGTACCTTCCAAAGCGCGCAACCATCATACACCCTGCCTAAGCAGATAACGCCGCCATCAGGGCTAAATCACATATCGTTCACCTCCGCAGCTGTATTGAAGAGGCTGATGTCTCTTCGCGAGTTCAGCTCTACGAGTGCGGACGACATTCGTCTGAAGGCGTTGAAAGTTGATGCCATGAGTTTGGCAGGACCATTAGCAGTTTTCTTTCAACGATGTCTGAACGAGATGCACGTCCCCACGATGTGGAAGCACGGAATCATCACACCTATCTACAAAAGTGGCAGCCGTGCTGAACCAACAAATTATCGCCCGATAACACTGCTTCCTGTGATCTCCAAGATTATGGAGTCCATCGTAGCTGAGGCTTTAATGGGGTACCTGGAGAACAACGAAATTCTCGTTCCGGAACAGCATGGATTTCGCCAAAATCGCTCCTGTACAACTAATCACTTGATTGCTCGTGCAAACTAGACGGAATCTGTGGACGCTGGTGTTGGAATCGACGCGGCCTACTTGGATTTCTCAAAGGCATTCCACCGTATAGACCATCGCATTCTCCTCCACAAACTCCATAAATATGGAATGGGCGATCCTGTTCTGGGCTGGATAGGAGACTTTCTCGTGCAACGTCACCTGAATGTGAGGGTTCGAAGCAACCTATCAGAATCCATCAAAGTTCAGTGCAGCGTACCTCAAGGCTCGGTAGTTGGATCCCGCCTGTTCCTGGTTTTCATAAATGAGCTCACGAGTGTGCTATCTTCTAACTGTTTGCTATTTGCTGATGACCTAAAGGTATGGCGCACTATAGCTGCAGTGGAGGATCACACAGTCTTACAGGAGGACCTGGACAAAGCGTACAAATGGTCCATCGAGAACATGCTGCATTTCAACGTCACCAAGTGCAAAGTTCTCAGTTTGGTTTTGCAAGGAATAGCGAGAAGTAGATTATCCAGATGCAGTTGATAGTGTCCTCATTTGCGGTTGCTTTATCCCAAAAGACGAACAATTGAAACCATTGGAATTTGAAGACGACCAGTTCATTAATTCCAGACAATCGACCGCAAAGAAAACATCCGTTACTTGTCGCTCAGAGAGGAGACATAAAGATGAAATATGAGATGCGCGGATGAGTATAGAAAGTTAAAACAGCAGGTTTCTAGTGCTATTCTAAAAAACACAAAGGTAGACTAATCATCTTCAACAAATGGCTGCCGTGAACTTTCTGTTTCACATATGACCCAGTCCTTCTTCAAACTGCCTATCGCCGTTCATTTGCAAGCTCAAGATCTGTTTCAGTTTTGCTCGTGTCAGGAAAATCTCAATCATTTTATTGAATACGCTCTCTCAGCCTTCTAAGTGTGGTCTACTCTGTCATTTATCGAAATGCCCTGCTTACCTTGTTCTCTTTGTTTAAGGATTATCACGACTTCTTACTCTTTCATGTGCACCAGATGAGAAGCTCTGGAAGAACGACCGGGCGGCATTCTCCAAGTCCACGATATTAGGGGCACATGTTTTTGAACCCATGTATCCAGTCTTATTTCCCAATAAATTGCTTTATATTGAATATAACTACTTCTTGACGGATCTTTTCTTTTTGTTTCATTTTCGTATTACAATTTAGACAGGTAGTCTTTGTCGCAGTGGATCCTGCTTCTTTTCACAACTTACTATCGGATTGTTGAGAGATGTCCTGGATAATTTTGACAATAATGTTCCCTACCCTCTTTTCCCTTCCTCCTATCGGTGATTAATCTATTCAATATCAAGTGAGAAGCTGCATTGATATTCAGTATAGAGCATGCTGTAGTGGACCGCTACCTGAAACGTTCGACTCCAGAAGCAAAAAGCAAACACTCACAGTAGAGGAACCACCAAGCGCACTTGCGTTATAATCCTTCCTTCAAGTACCGTCTGGTAGATGCCGCCTAGCAGCAAACGAAACCAGCACGAAGCGAGCGCGTTGAAGAAGTTTTATTCAAAATTCGTGAATTTAAGCAACTGGTACAAAATAGTCAGTGACGGAAGTGATACAAACAAAGATCAAATATTGTGTAACCGCAACCGCTACAGACTTCCCCCCCCCCTTAAGAGCCTGCCCTGGTATGCAACACTCGATCGAGCGTTCATGACACATTGTGCTACTTTGGAGGGGAATGAAGCCACGGCGTGAACGTGTGTGAATGGAATCGTTTGTTGGGGGGGGGCATGAAGATTCCAATGTTTGTCGTTTGTCAGTTGGCAACAGCCCTGGAACAAGTGGGTTGTGAGTGATTAAGGTTGATTCTGAATTATCCAACGTTGTCTTGACATATGCGGGTTTAAGACAATCAGTGCTCACGGACTCTTTGGATCCATTCTTTTCCACAACTAAGGATTTTGGTTTCCGCGATAAGACCTTGAATGGGCCTTCCTAAGGCAGCGTCAAGGGTCTTCGGACGGTGTCGAATGGACAATTGTGTAAGTCATGATGTATACGCTGCTGGCGCTTGTTTAATCGAGGAGATGTCGGTCTAATGGATCGAAAGCGTTGCTTTAGGCGTTCAACATAGGACCTATGACTCAATACGCTGCTGACTAGTGAGTCAAGTATCATATCGCCTGGGAGTCTGAGTGTTGTGCCAAAGACAAGTTCGGTTGGTCAGCATCCGGTATCTTCTTTGACAGTATTGCGAATACCAAGAAGAATAGCTGGAAGGTGTTCTGACCAACGGGCATCAGGCGAACTAGCTGTAATGGCGGCTTTCAATTGTCCATGAACTCGTTCGACAATGCCATTGGTAGCAGGATGATAGGCAGTCGTCTGGAAGTAAGTACAGCCAAGTAATCGACTCAAATCACGAACAAGGGTAAAACTGAATTGAGATCGTCCGTCAGTAGTAACAGTGGTTGGCACATCGAAGTATCTAATCCACGATTTAACGAAAGCACGAACAACAGTTTCAGAGGAATATCTCGTAAAGGAATTGCTTGGGGAAAAGAAGTAAAACGATCAACACAAGCCAACAGCTAAATGAAACCGTTCGAGGAGGATAACGGTCCTACAACATCAAGGTGAATGTATTTGAATCGGGCTATAGGGATTGAAAAAGTGCCAGGACTTGTGACCGTGTGTCTGTGTACCTTTTTGCTCTGACAACTAAGACGGTTTTTGACCCATTGTCTGAGGTATGTGCGCATATTAGGCTAGATGTTACGGTCGTTAATTATTTTTACATTAGATCGTATACTGGGGTGTAATAATCCATGAAGCTGCTCACAAACCACTCCTCGGTGGGACTGTAAAACAAGAGGTCTAGGTTTACAGATGGTAATATCGCTGTAGATTCTTGTGTCAGAATTGAGCACAGGCGATCGCAAGGATTTTAACGTAGCGTTCGATAGCAGCTGTGTTAATTCTGGGTCACTAGCTTGAACAACAGTTATTTTCTCACGAGTGATGGGCAAGCGTGAAAACTGATATATGTAAGCACGGGATAATGCGCTCGCAAAAAGATTGTTAAAACTATCAATATAGCGAATATCAACACAAAACTTGGAAAGACAACCAAGGTATCGAGTCTCTCTGGGAGAATAACGGTCAGCAATTGCACGAAAAGCATACGCTAGGGGCTTATGATCTGTCAAAATGACAAAACGCTGCTCCTCAAGAATGTTAAAAGCGTGGAAAGAAGACGAAGACTAGTAGATGCATGCATTTCGTCAGTACCATTAACAATAACCGATATGCATAGATATAGCTAACAGTGAGTGCAACCAGACAAGCTTGAGGTGCAGAACGAATGACGGAAGTGCACACCTACGTCCAAGGCAGCTTTACGCTGATAAATAATCGTTTCTGAACACGCAAGACTGGCTACATTCAGCTTACAGCGACAGCCTCAGCAAACCGAAGGAAGCGGGGATTAGTGTGAAGCAACACAACTTAAAACACTGAGCCAAGCTTTATCCAGTGACCAGAGTCTTATAGGTACTTGCCTATCGAGGAATCCGGCAGTCTGCGCGAACACGGAATCAGACAAGCGTAGGCAACCTGACCAACTACACGCTGGACCCATCTTGGTACATGGTCCTTTATTCGGGAAGTCAGGGCTTTTATTAGTTCTGCCTATGTAATTGTTTCCGCAGTCACATACAAATTGGTATACACAGTGTGAGTTAGCCCCAAAAGGCTGAGCTTCCTTCGTTGGAGGCATGGGTAAATTTCGAGTTCACTACAATTTGTGCAGCATAGTAATTTCCTTGTATAGCCGAAACTATACGCGTAGGTGTCTTTAGCGTGGCTAAATCACCTTTGAAAGCTAACTCGACATACACTTTCTTCTTGGCTGCCGTGTGCACCAAGTCCTTTGGCCCAAGTGGTTGGCTGTGTTTCTCGATAAATCTTCGAGAGTAGCCGTCCGCCATTGTTGTTGCTGTAATTAACACTAGCTGATCGTCCAAACAGTCGGCTGAACAAATTCGTCTGGCACGACTAACTGGAGTCTTCACAAGTGTCCGTTTGTATCGCACTGATGTGAAGCTAATGAAGTGCAGGTGCTGACCGGATCAATTTGATTTTTGGTAAACGGACCTATTATTCAATCCATCATTCCTGCGACTTATGAGTATGTCCAAGTATGGCAGACAATTGTTCTGTTCTACTTCGCATGTAATCCGTAAGTTAGCATGAGCACCATTGAGCCGTTCTACCAAATGTGTGAGCTGCTGCTCCGACGAACAGAAAGCCAAGACATCATCGACATATCGTTTGTAGAGGGCACCTGAGCTATTTCCGTAGAATTACTTCTTTCTACCATCAGCATGAAGAAATCAGGGAGAACAGGACTTAATGGGCTACCCGTTGCTACGCTGTCAATTTGACGGTATGGTGTATTCCGGAAGTGAAAATCCACCTTCTCCGTGCACAATAAGAGAGATTTTCTTAGCAATTCAGTTGGAATTGGTAACGAACAGCCACGGTTTTCAGCTAATTCGCACACGTACTCAACCGTCTGATGTAGCGGCACGTTGGTAAATAAGGGTTCTACATCCAAGGAACATATGACTTTGTCTGACAGGTTGAGTTCATCCAGATCATCAATGAGTTGAAACGAGTCTTTAAGACTGTACGGATTGAACTGTTGTTTCAGCGAAGATAGCAACTTCACTAACCTCTTCAGGTTCCATGTTCGCTCAGACCGCCGGCTTCCTCGATAGGCAAACACTTGTTAAACTCGGGTCAATTTTGGAGCTGTTCTCGGCGTTTAAAGTTGTGTTACACTAAACCCCGCTTCCTTCTGTTCGCTGAGGCTGTCGCCATAAGCGGCCCTGTATGTTCAGAAACAATTATTTGTCAGCCTAAAGCTGCCTTGGACGTAGGTATGAACTTCCGTCATTCGTTCTGCACCTCAAGCTTGTCTGGTTGCACTCACTGTTAGCCATATCTATGCATATCGGTTATTGTTAATGGTACTGACGAAATGCATGCATCTACTAGTCTTCGTCTTCTTTCCGTGCTTTTCAAATTGTTGAAGGGAACTAACTGCCTCAAGATTGTAGCGAAAGTGCTTCACAGCCAGGTACCTGGCAATGAGCTGGCGACCGAAGTACCTGGTCTGAGTCGGTTGAAGCTTTTGTGAAAAGAAAGTCCAAGGTTGGATTTCATTACCCAATACGTGCTGTAATGCGGCACCAACGGCGGATTGTGAAAAGTCTGTCTTAAGAATGAGAGTAACGTTATCATTCGTTTTCAAATAAGCAAACAAACTAGCCTGGCTCAGCTTTTGCTTGATTGCGTTAAACCCTGTTTCGGCTTCTGGAGTTAACGTGAATTGTTTGGGATTGCCCTTAAGCTAATTAGTTAGATTCTGAAGGGTTGCGACGCAGTCATGTATAAACCGTGCGTAGTAGTTGACCATACAGAGAAATCGGCGTAGGCTCTTAACAGATTGAGGCGGCGGATAATCCATGATGGTTAGTGTTTTTTCATCAAGGGAGTAATTCCGTTTGCGTCAATTCAGTGGCCTGGGAAGTCTATGGCGAATTGGCCAAAAACGCATTTGTCTGGATTTGTGATAATACTATTATGTTCGGTAAGTTTTCGTAGATATATTAAGTGTTTTTCGGCCGAAGCGCTTGCAACTTAAACATCACCATTGTAAACAAAGACAAACTCGAGACCACGGAGATTTTGGTCCATGAATCGTTGAAACGATTGCGCGGCATTTCGGAGACCGAATGGCATACGAAGTACCTCGTACAAGCCAAAAGGGATGGTCACTACCTTTTTTTGCAATATTTTCAGAGGCCATTGGAATTCAATGCTACGCCTTGACAAGATCAATGTTAGTAAAGATCGACTTTCCAGCTCATCCCAACTAAAATTCGTGTATATGTGGGATCGGGTATCTGTCAGGAACTGTGGGGTTATTCATTGGTCGATAGTCGCCACACGGGCGCCTACCACCGGTCTTTTTAAGCACAAGATGTAGTGGAGATGACCAACAGCTGCTTGAACGACGAATGATCCCGAGCTTGAGCATGTGCTCGAACTCTTTCTTATCTGCCTGTAGTTTTTCGGACATAGGTCATCGCGGTTTCGCCGTCACAGGTGGACCGGTTGTAGCGATGTTGCATCTTGTGCTTAGCTTCCGTCGCATCGTTATTTACTCCGACAAGTGATGGAAAATGCTGTAACAATGCGGAATACTGCGAACGATCGGGCATAAGAAGTGCTCTTAATTGCAGTAAGCTTGCCGGAAGCAGTTGACGAAGTGGTATTATCACGCAACTTTTCACAATGCAGATTTGCTAAGAAAGTCAGGTCAAAATATGCTTTGTGATCCCTAATAGATTCCTTTTCAGCATTTAGACCACCACTGTAGACACCTGGATGATAATATCAATATACATGCTTTGGTAGAAAAGTGGGAAAACTGCAGTACTGTTACTCCAACAAGTGCTCGTGCAGCATATTAGTGACTTTTGTTGTGTCAACAAGCAAACTTGAGAGATAAGGCAAATCGATATTACGATACGATGACCTTCGGGAGCATAAAATTCTGAATTTCGAACGAGTAGAAGAGAAAGAGTGGGTTTTCGAAAGATCATTGTGAAGTGGATGAAATTGTTCAGTTAGTATCTTAAAAGAAAAATCATTGTAAGCATCAATATGTCTAAAAATGATCAAATCAACTAAAATATCTCTAGGCAAGCCGCTGCATCTAGAAACGGGCTTTGTAGATCACATCAGTAGGATGTAGTCTTTCTGAAGCTGTCCAGGGAAAGTGACAGGAGAGCAGTATAGCCAATGGGGAATAATACAAGGGGTCAAAAACCTGAATATTAAAGTACGAGGTACCGAAAGCACCTTAAGTCTGAGGGCATAAAAAGAAAGTTTTCTGACTTTTTGGAAACTTTTTCAGACGTGCGTGGACCAAAACAGGTTCTGGGACAAAAAACGCCGAGATACTTGACAGTGAAAGAGCTGGGTATGGGATTTCCATTCACAGTAAGTGTGGGGAGGAAGCTATGAAGGACTACAACTTATCGTCAGGTAGAAAAGAAAATATTACGTCCCTGCGTTTAGAAGCATTAAAGGTAAGAGATCCGGCTGCAGACCATTCCACCAGATCTTCCAACTCACGTTGAAGTGATGTGGAATCCTGGATGGTGGGGACATGCATATTTACATCCTATAAACCTGGTTTGTATAGGAAGATGTTCAACCTACATTTAAAATAGAAAAGGTGATAGGATCGCTCCCTGTAGAACACCACAGTCGGCACGGAGGACAGCATTTTTACCGTTCAACTTGCTGAAGTGGGTACGATCTGTAACATAGTCATGTAACAGATTACACACACCAGTGTGAACTTCATTTTCGGATAGTAGGTTTAGCAACCTTGACCTATCCAGGCTCCCAAAGGCATTCGAATAATCCAGGAAGAGAAGCCGTACGGATTTACATTTTTGATCTAATGCAGAGGCTATAGAATGAACAAAATATGCCACTGCATCCAATGTGGAGCGCTGGGGTCTATACGCAAACTGGTAGATATCGTCTACAGGAGCGATTAAAAAAATCCGCGGAATTAGCAGCCTTTCGAAAAGCTTTAGGTACACAAATGTACATGCAATTGGGCGATACTTTTGACATCCAGCTTTTGGTACCGGAGTGATACTGGCCGTTCTCTAAATGTCCGGGATCACACCCGTAGTGAGACATTTGTTAATCTATTAAAGGCAGTGTAAGAGAATCAGCACACTCCTTCAAAGCTAATGCTGAGACATCATCCTGACCACAGGCTTTGGTTGCGTTTAATCTGTTGCATTTTTTGTGGACGTTGCTTTGATCGAAGGGCGCGGCTGGACTTGAGCTAATGAAGGAGGGCAAGGAAGACGAGCTTAGTGAGGCGGAATTAAACTCCGAATTCAATTTATCTACATCCACTTCACCTCTCTGGCTGCAAACGCTTTTACCACAGAGCTACCTCAGAAGCCTTCATAGATCGCGACAGTTATGGTTGCCTAGAACTGCTTCGACGTATAATTGGTTTAGTCTTTTTATCTCGAATTTAATTGCCGTGATTAGGCTTTTGACACGGGTAGCATCCTTGCACCAATGATAGGCTTCTATACGTCGATGATCGTGAGGAGTTTCTGGCCATAAGTCGTGATCTTCGTCCGGTTATCAGCCTGTGGCGTCGTTCCAGCCGGTTGTAGCGAACATTTTTCCAAGTAACGGGCTATAACACTTATCTTCTCGCCGGTGTCAACCAAAATGTGGAGTTTGATCGTGGAATCGATTACCTACAGGAGGTGACTAATAATTCGACCAGCGGCAGCGGTCGTCATTATTGGCTGGCTTTCGGGGTTAGCGAAAGCCTTTTGGTGAGTACATCCTGGGCAGCAGTTCCGTGCGGCGTCACCAAAGCGGTAATGATAGTAGCATTAAGGACGCGATAATCGTCTTCGGGAGCTGCGGCGAGGCCTGTTTCTGTAAGAGGTGAGAAATACTGAGTTCCAAATCTGACTCATTAATGGAATCGAGTGTGGCAGTCGCCGAAGTGCTTGCAGTGAATGCCACAGCTACGTGATCCACAGAACCCGTGCACTTTGTCAGCCCCTTCAGTTAGCTTTCTCACTGAAGGTCGTCAGCCAAAACTGCTAGTATGGCCGTCGTGTTCATTGGAAGACACTCCAAACTTGGCGAAGGATGAAATCATCTAAGGTTGATGAACCGACAAGTGATCGCATGTGTCGGAGGAGCTGGGATGGTGTACGATCAGCAATCTCGACGCCAGAGAGTAGCTGTTGGAGGCATACCTCGTCGCACAGCTGCTTTAAGCTTGTCATAAGGTGCATCAGTAGGCATAGAATCGAGGATATCGATGACTTCTGAGGCCACATGTGTAGGCAAATGAGCAGTAATGTCTGAAAACATCGTCGGCTGCGATGCGATCTTACGAAAACGAAAGATAGATTCCGTATGAGTGAACCAAGCGCGTGGGTTTGACACGTCGAGGGAAGGTAAAGCAAATGCAACGGCATTTTTGTATAACTTTTCACAAATACGCTGGATGAAGAAAAGATTAAAAAATGCGGGGTCACCAATTAATGTAGTGGACCGTTACCTAAAACGTTCGAGTCCAGAGGCAAAATGCAAACACTCACAGTAGAGGAACGACCAAGCGCACTTGCGTTATAATCCTTTCTTCAAGTACCGTCTGTTAGATGCCGCCTAGCGATTCGAAGATATAAATCCGACTACAGGAAAGACGTGGCGGCAGCACAAGCACAGGCAGCAGCAAACGAAACCAGCACGAGGCGAGCGCGTTGAAGAAGTTTTATTCAAAATTCATGAATTTAAGCAACTGGTAGAACATAGTCCTTGGCAGAAGTGATACAAACAATGATCAAATATTGTGTAATCGCGACCGCTACAGTGTGTGCACAAGTAGTGTCATACTGTTGCATGGCCGATGTGCGGTTGTGTGCTTGTCTTTGGTGTATGTTTCTGGCACATGTATATGGTTCAGATGTGTGCTCCCGTAACGTAGGTAATATCAACGCAACTTGAGGATATTGTAAACGCTGTTGGCTGCTTAGATTGCGTGAATTCTCTTTATTTCTCCCATTAGATGTTATATTGACTTTCTTGAAACATTTCATTACTGACACCGCTCCCGGTAGTTCTTAGTGGCAATTTTGTCTAGTTGACGTTTGGTAATCCACCCCTGTAGGCTTTTTATAGCTATTTAATCATATTTCTTCATACTGCCACCAAGTATGCTGCATTACTCCAGGATGGGATGGGTGATAATTTTAAAAGGTACAGCTGGCAGGGGTTATACGCATCTTGTGGGTTGTATTAGCCACGGATTGTCTTATTCGTATTATTTGGTATTCAGCATGTTCAGAAAATTGAAGGCACAGAAATAACTGATTCCAAGATCGTACCTAGATAGTTGTACACAGAGGCATTCATTGTAGAGTGTGATAGATCCTTCAGGTATCAAACAACTTCAACACATTACACTTGATGTTTTGCTAAGAACTTCACCATCTGCGTGTCACGTCATGACTCAGGGGAACAGAGTTCATCATGAATGAATGGTAGAGTGTTCTGTACTTCAGCTTGTCGGTACTTGTAGACATTATATCGTCGGCGAATGAGAATGCTATAATTTGTTTAATAATCATACTAATGTCATTAACATAAAGCATTAACACTATTGGGCCGATCACACGTCCTTGGATAACATTACTGATAGTTGGACGTGAAAAAGAATGGTGGTCACCTAGGGTAACTGCCTGAGAGCGACCGCTCAGATATAATAATAGCTTGGATTCCAAAGGAAACTATATTTTTCAGTGGCCGTTTATAATGCACCCGATGGGATACCTTTTTCATGACCAGGAATAGAATTGTAAATGCTTATCCTGAGTCAATAGAATCTAAGTGTAGCTTAGGTAATCTAGCTGACATGATGCGCACTGTCGCTCATGACGGAAACCATTCCGGGGTTTAATTGTTTCATTGAGTTGAGAAGACTATAAACACCCTTGACTACTTTTTATAACGATATGGCAATTGTCAGATGCATTGATCGGTAATTGTCGCTTTTATGTTTGGGATAATAAACGATGCTTTCAACTGATATGAAAAATGGTTAGATTCCAGCAAAATGGTAAACATTCCAAAAACGCAATGACATGTCAGACCCTTCCACTTGTGTGGTAGATTGGGGAATACCATCGGCATCTAAAATGTTGGAGGCTTTGATAGAATTCATTGACTGGTGGCTATCATGAAGATAAATCACTATTCTACATATAGCGTCGGTCGTGTTTACCTTCTTGTATACACGTATAGGATTTTTTTCGGGTTCATGCAAGTCGCGAAGAACGACCTAACTGCTTTACTGATGATGACTGAGTCGTGGAGTGAGTGGCCGTTCTTGTCGACCAGTTCAGTGATCAAGGAAGATCGGTTGTTAATTCAGTGAAGTAGAATTTTGACCAACTCTGCTGCTTTGCATGTCTTTCATAAGGTTCTCTTCTTCATTTACTCTCCCCATGGAAATGCGCTTGATTTCATCGATGAATCGATGCATCTACGATCAGTATGCCATCTTCTGTCTTTTTATATCTCACGTTCAGTTTTCTGGATTTCCTGTTGATTGAAGTTCGGCCGCGTCTTTTTTGGACTTGCGTGGTCTACTTGCTTGTGATGCAAGGAGGGCTATAGCTTGATCGACCTCATTTACCAACACAAATATGTTGAGGAAACTGCTCTCACTGTGCACCTACTTGTTCGCCCGGAATCGATGACATCCACCCGTTAGTGCTGAACTTAGCAACAACGACGATGGCCGAGGTACTAGTGCACTTCTTTCAAAAGTGCTTGAATAAAAAAGCATTGTGCCATGGGGAAAAGGGCTAATCACGCCAATTTTAATTGTTTGTCACTCAGAACCCGCAACCTATCGACTAATGGTCCTCCCTGTCGACCTGTGAGGATGACGTTTGTTGTAGAGGCCAGCCGTAGGATGATATTGTCCCGACTTAGTAGACTGAAGGGTTTAAAGATCCACTTGCGTGCTGATTTAGATCCAGAAGACAAAAGGAAACTCAAGTCCGTGATGATCGAATTAAAGCGGTGCACGGACGATGGAGAAACAAGCCTTTGGGGCTGCGCTCTTTTGTTCTATCTGCAATATTACACTTCGGAAATCTTTTGCATTTTTTTCTTTTCTACCCAATCCATACAATCTTCAAGGCCATGATGACCTATACTCGTGATATTTCAAAATCCTTGTTTTTCTGTTCCACTGAACGTCACGGTATTTCACTGTCAAGCTGTAAAATATAAACTGAAGCGAATCTACAAAAAAACACAATAATTCTACTAAAAAGCATCGTGCTAGTTGAAGGGTTGCTCTAAGGAAGCAAACGTTGCACAGTATGAGTATACCCATTAGAATAAGCTCAAATGCCTGATCAATTTTGAGCAAAACGGATGAGATTAAAAGCAAAATCCGCTGTCGCGAATACTCGAAGCTTGGCGTAATTATACTTCAAGAAACGTGGCTCCATGAAAATGTTGGTGATGAGGTTTTGGAGATTGCGAGATTCATTTGCCACCGTGTCGACCGGGCGACTACACACAAGAGCCGGGACGGTGTTATCACTTATATCAATCCTGTGGTGCACGTCAACAAGCATTGGCTTCGCTTTGTTTTCTCCACGTATTAACTGTTTGATTTCAAAGTGTAAACCAAAATGTCCAAGTGGCTACCAATCGATTTCGCTTGCAAATATCTACCTTGCTCTAAATTCTCCCGCCTCTGACGCCGGGGATTTTTACGAGCAATTCAATTCAAGTGTCATCGACCACACTGATTCTTCTGTTTGCATCTTTGCTGATGATTTCAACAGATTTGACACCACTTTTCTCACAGACCTTGGACTGCAAAACTTTGTAAACGCCCCCACCAGACTTGAAGCATCTATAGACCTTATATTCATTAACACTGCGAAATTCTGTTTTGTGTGCAATCAGGCACCGATTAGTAGTTCTGACCACTTAAATATCAACTTATTTCCTATCGTGTAAGCAAAGTAACTCATAGAGACAATACTCGTAAAGATCACAGGCTTAAAATAAGGCAATTTTCACTTGAGAACATATATGGAATAGAGGAAATGATTTCATTCATAGCGACAACGATGTATCAAAATACTGCGACCACTTAACGAGCTACATCAACCGCTGCTTTGATACCTGCTGTCCACTGGAAACTTCCTCCGTGCGGTTTGGTTTTTATCTCCATATCTAAAACGCTTTTTAGACTCAAAGAGAAAGCGTTCAAACGAAAGACCACGCTGCGGTGCAATTTTTTCTATTTCTATCGAAACTGGGTTGCGCTGTCTAAACCACCTATATGTCCATACCATACTGGGAAATAGTAGCTGTCGGGATATCTGGCGTATGCCGAAACAACTTAGTGGAGTCTCTAACCGAGTGTCGAATCCAGATCTAGACCTGGAAGAACTGAACAGAAACTTCTGTTGCTTAAATGATAACTTCATTTCTCACCCGTAGAACGGATCGAATAGCTTTAGAAAACATTCAGCGTTCTTTCATGAAACTCCTTATTGGCCGGTTCACCACTCTGAAGTATGAAGACCGTTGTCGTCGCCTTAAACTAGACCCTCTATGGCTGCGCCACCTGAGAAATCACCTAATTCTCTTTTACAACATTATACATTGCCGGGTGTACACGATCGGCATAGATCTTAAATTGCAAAATTCCTCAACCTATCCAGTAAGAAAGAGGAACTTAAGGGCCCGCTCCAATTTCTTCCTGGGAGGTGTACTCACATATGGAACAAGCTACCATTGAAAGTACGGGCAAGTGAGAACCTAACCAAATTTAAAATGAACTTGGGAGCTTTTCTCAACATGCAGAACATACTGAAAATAGTCGGCCTTCAAGTGTCTACAGATGTGTTAATTTCACCAGGTCCAAACAATATATGACCAATACTGCAAGATCACCACACTGCAGAATACATGAACTTCATGCTCGAAAATGTCACACTTGAAACCCCACTTTATTGGGTCGCCTGTACCGGGAGCCCAGAGAGCGATTCGCGAAGACAGATCGAGTTGCACGGAAACTTTTATTGGTACAGTAAAAGATTCCCTGTTATCTAGCTATAAAAGAACGACACCGTGGACGCTCTAGCTAGGGGAATGGAGCAAGCACAGCACACAGGGCAGTTGCGAGTTGCAACCAAAACGAGCGCCAAGCAAAAATGGCGATGAGCAAGTCAAGCATTCGAACTCAGCAATCAGTTCAACAAACCACACCGGTTGCCTAAGTGTACAATGAAATAATTTTAGTTAGAATTTTACACAGGCAAACCGGGGAATCTCCAGACTGCTACATAGACCTCTCCCAGAAGGGACTGTGTAAGCAGTCCTTCGATCTACTTGAGGACTGTCCGTCGCGGGCCAGCCTTCTGCGAGACTAGGTTGTGAAACCTGATGCAGCTGCTGGGGGAGAACCATGCAATCGGACCCTAGCGGGCTCCCACCCGTGTCCTCCCTACGGTGTCGAAACGGTAAAAAAGCAGTTTGTGGGGGGGGACAGTTAGTAAAGTTTACGTATGTAGTTGAGCAGGAAGTTCGTTCTACTTCCAGTTGACGTGCGAGGATGCAGCGAAAAGTGAAACCGAGGTGCAACCAACCGGCGGTGTATATGGAAAGCAAAATGAAAAAGCGGCATAAATGCATAGCCATACACAAAAGAGTGCAAAGCGAAAAACGTGCAAAGCTGTTTTTGGGTTTTCAAAAGGTTTTGCTCTTTTTTGGTAGTTTCAAAACGTTTTGGTCTTTTGTGTGGATTTTCAAAAACGTTTAGTAAGAGCAGAAAATTTCTAAGGCACGTTCTACGTAAAATAGTAAGTGCGAACGGAGTCCGAAAAACGAACTGGAGGTTTGAGTTTCCTACCGCGTCGATTGTTAGTAGGGCGAGTAGGAGTGCTGTCGGTTGAGGTTGTCGGTTCTGCTGGAGCCGACTGATTTGTCTGAGGTTGCGGTGCCAACTGTGATGGCACAGGCTGTGAAGGTGCTTGCTGCACCGAAGAGTCAGACTTGTCGAGGAATGCTGGCTTGAGTCGATCAATGGTAATCGTCTCAGTGGTGTTGCGTCGTAGCTTGTCTATGTCGGGATCAGCTTGTTGGGCAGCAGCCATAGCGGCTAGGTCAATGTTGGTGTCAGGCGATAAGCTGATTTGCTGAATGCGTGAAAGTGCATCCGCGACGGGATTGAGAGCACCTGAGACATGCCGTACGTCTGTCGTAAACTGAGAAACGTAGTCTAGGTGTCTAGTTTCCCGCGGAGAATACTTATCTGTTGCGCCATTGCTTTGCTAGATCAATGGCTTGTGGTCAGTGAAGACTGTAAAATGTCGACCTTCCAGATAGTGATGGAAATGTCTGATACCTAGGTAAATTGCTAACAGTTCCCTACCGAAGGTGCTGTAACGCGATTCGGCAGGTTGCAAACGTTTCAAGAAGAAACCTAGAGGTATCCATCGATGGTCGATGCGTTGTTGAAGAACTGCACCGACGACAGTGTCGGATGCGTCAGTTGTCAGGGAGTGTTGCAGATGTGTCTGGATGAGCGAGAAGCGCTATGTTGGAGATAGCGTCTTTGAGCTTCTCAAAGGACAGTCTAGCGTCATCTGCAAAATGAAAAGACCGTTGTTTACCGCGGAGCAAGTCAGTCATTGGTTGAACAATGCTCGCGCTGTTAGGAATAAAGCGTCTGTAATAGTTGACCAGGCCAAGGAATCGGCGCAACTGTTTGAAGGAACTGGGAGCAGGATAGTCCTTCAATGCCTGGATTTTGTCTGGCAGAGCTTCAATACCAGAGGCGGATATGCGGTGGCCAAGAAAGTCGATGGAACTTTGGCCAAGCTCGCATTTATCGGGGTTGACGGTAACCCCATGTTGCGTCAAGCGTTGGAAGAGTGCGTCGAGGTGATGAAGATGCTCCTCGTCAGAAGAGCTGGCGATGAGTATGTCATCTAAATAAGGGTAAACGCCTTCGAGTCCTCGCGTTACCTCATGAATGAAACGCTGAAAAGTTTGGGCAGCGTTACTGAGGCCGAAAGGCATTCTGAGGTACTCGAATAGGCCAAATGACGTGATGATTGCGGTTTTAGCAATGTCGTCTGGTGCGACAGGTATCTGATTGTAGGCGCGAACTAAGTCGACTTTGCTAAAGATAGACTTGCCAGCTAGAGCTGAGGTCAAGTCGTGCATGTGCGGAATGGGGTATTTATCCGGGATGATAACTTTGTTAAGTGCCCTGTAGTCACCACAGGGTCGCCAGTCACCGGATTTCTTCGGCACCAAGTGTAATGGTGGTGCCCATGGACTTTTGGACGGGCGGATTATTCCCAGTTCGAGCATTTGCTCGAATTCCGCCTTAGCAGCTTTGAGCTTGTCTGGGCTAGTCTGCGAGGACGGGCCGAAACAGGTGGGCCCTTAGTGCAGATGTGATGCATAACGTTTGACGTCACAGGAGGCAAGTCGTTCAGGACGCGAACGAGTTTACGATGCTTGTTGAAAAGTTCTAGAAAAATCTGTGAAGCTTGAGGTAGGACACGAATTGGAGTGATAGCAGCCACGTTGGCGCTAGTCCGATAACAATGAGCAGTGTCTTAGAGTCGATAAGCTTCTTCCTTTTAGCGTCGACGATGAGGTCGAAGCGTTGAAGAAAGTCTATGCCTATGATGGCGAAAGGCACGGCAGCGATTCTGAAAGGCCAGCGAAAGGTTCGCCGGAGGCTTAAATTGGGCGTTAGCAGCTTTTCGCCGAAAGTTGCGATTGGTGTGCCATTGGCGGCGCGCAGCTTGGTCGGCGATGGCCAGACGACCTCAGCTGGGCTACAGGGTATAACACTAACTTCGGCACCAGTGTCGACTAGAAACTCGGTGCCGGAAGTTAAATTTCTAACGCGGATGAGGCGGCTTTGGTGTTGGCCGGTCGCGTCCGTCGCCGTTACGGACCGGCCGAGAAGTTTCCCTGCTTCTCGGCGAAGTTGCAAGGTTTGACACATTTACGGGCTGCGGTACCAAAGCGCTGATGGTACCAACAGCTAGCTTGTCTGTTGCTAGACTTAGAACGTTTGCAGGGCGATTTTGAGCGGCTATGACGACGACGGTTCATAGTAAGCTGTTGAACCTGGCGACTAAGTGTCACAACTTGTGTTTGCAGGGCTTCTATGGTTGACTGTAAGCCAGTGATAGAAGTGCCCTGGGACGCGACGGTATTGACCTTGCTGGCGTCGGCTTGTGGCTGTGATCGCTCAATCACTCGATCCGCTAAATCTGCTAGTTGAGTGAGTGAAACGGTGCTCACTGTAGGGAGAATCGCTTGCGTGTTTTCCGGTAGCCGTTGTAGCCACAGTTCGCGAAGTAATGTCACGTCCATGGTTGAGGAACCAAGGAGTTGCTGCATCTCTCGTAGCAGGGTTGAGGGCAGTTTGTCGCCCAGCTGCAGATCTCTAAAGAGCTGCTGCAGGCGAACTTTCTCAGAGGGCATAACACGCTTAATCGTGGCGTCCTTGAGAGCCTCATAGCTGTTTTCGGTCTGAGAAATGATAACGTCGCGAATCTGCATTGATATCTCCTTTGGGAGATAGAACAGGAGCTTGCAATACTTCGCGTAGTCAGAAGTGATTCTGTGGTTGCAAAACTCAGCCTCAAGATGAGCGAACCACAAAAGAGGATCCACGTCCCAAAAATGTGGCACAGAGGGAGATACAACGTTAAGCAGAGACTCTACCTTATGCTCTACAGATTCCATGGCTTAAAAATTGACGCAAAAAATAGGCTACCGTATGCAAAAATAAACAGCAAAATATGAAAAATTAATGGAACGAGCTCACCGGAGAAAAGTTTGAACTATCCGGCGTTGAGATTGTTCCGGAGTCGGGGTCACCAATTTAGTGGGTCGCCTGTACCGGGAGCCCAGAGAGCGATTCGCGAAGACAGATCGAGTTGCACGGAAACTTTTATTGGTACAGTAAAAGATTCCCTGTTATCTAGCTATAAAAGAACGACACCGTGGACGCTCTAGCTAGGGGAATGGAGCAAGCACAGCACACAGGGCAGTTGCGAGTTGCAACCAAAACGAGCGCCAAGCAAAAATGGCGATGAGCAAGTCAAGCATTCGAACTCAGCAATCAGTTCAACAAACCACACCGGTTGCCTAAGTGTACAATGAAATAATTTAGGTAGAATTTTACACAGGCAAACCGGGGAATCTCCAGACTGCTACACCATTTGTAGCTAGAGAAACAAAAAGGTCTATTGCTTTATCACTCCTTCGTACATTGTAAATATTCTACTGTCCTATGGCACCCGGATTATTTGCATCACCTAGTTCGTATTGAAAAGAGAAGCCAACTCCTTAATAACACTACCTGTTATGCTAAACTTCTGCAATATTTTAGTACACCCAGTCATATGGCATCCCACAATGTCGCGAGACATTGCTATTTGGCTACTTATTTCGTTGATATGTCTACCCCCTAATCTAACTATTTCATCTTATTCTCCTGTTATACTGTTGGTCACGAGTGGGCCAATTTCCTGAGGTGATAGTTTGAAGCTTTTAAGCAACATGTATACCCACGCCAAAAGACCCACTGACCAATATAAAAAATATGCTGAAATTAAAAGAAAAACAGTGCAATCTGAACTGCTGAACTCACAATGGCATATGACACCAACCGGGTATCCAGATCATCATGCACAAAAAAAAACTATGAATAATGAAAGGTCTGACTGCTTTGAGTAACTAACTCACCAAAAAATGCAGTTACTCATATGATGAATAAAATCGGTAGTGGCCAGCGGGCTTTGAAATCACACCGATACATGACCAGATGGGGCGTGGAGGTGCGGATGAAACCTTTCCAGGGACTACTCCGCATGGAAGCAGGTCTCCGGGACACGGTTCCACGAATGACCGTATTACTTCACTTGTATTTTTTTTACCATACTTCATTCTGCACTCAATCTGTTGTGCTCCAGTTTCCTAGCTACTTCACCTCTACCGTCCTACTGTCTTACCGATATTTCCCATCAACTTATTCATTAGACCATAGCTTCGCTTTTAGTTGTGGTGCATTTCCTCTATATCTATACACCAAGAATCAGATAACCATTGCACACTTTCCTAATCAACCTGTCTTTGGTATCTTCTATAAGTCTAAGAGCCACTGAATAAATCCTGATTGCAGTGAATAGGCGCTTATTTCGTTGTCTACTTATCCGTTTAATTCTCCCTTTTCAACATTAACTTTACCGTGCATATTCACGCACGCCCTAAGTATCCACCTACAAATGAAGGTTGAAAGGAATGCAACTGAGCCCACCCAGCATCTCAACCATCCGGCAGCCAAAAACACAACTTGATTACTTCAACTCCATAATTAGACCAAGGAATGTTTAGACACTACGATGTGAGTACTGCCTATATTATTCTGATAAAGCAACTTGAGTTTGATGATCCACTGGAGTTACCTTAATATAGTCTTTTCCTTATTTTTGCAACTCCCTAACTTGCTACTCACAAATAGCTCCAACTGTGTTACTCCAGTCTAGTAAGATTGTGTATTACTCATCTGATTTTGATTGGTGAATCTAACTGTTTCATCCTTTTCATACTCCCCCCCCCCCCATCAAACCGCCGCCATCATGGCACCACCAAGCTGCACCGAAAACAACCAAATGAGAATGCCCGCGAACTGGTAGCATACGGCGAAAAAGTCCCAAATGAAAATATTCGCAAAATCATCCCTATTGTAACCCTGTAAAAACCCAAACCATTGACAGCCTCGCATGCCTGAGCATATTGCAATGTAAATATGATCCGTCCCTTTGTTGGCTCGGTACCACGAGAAATTAATTATTATTATTATTATTATTATTATTATTATTATTATTGGCTCAGCCCACGACCTTATCTGCCATCAACAGCAATACAGTGCGCAATAAACTACTACAGCTAAACTTCAACAAAGCAAGTGGTTCGGACGGACTATCACTCGTTGTCCTCAAAGTGTGTGTGCCGATTCCTTGACCCAGCCTCTTGCTGACCTATACACGTTTTGCATGAAAAAGTGTAATATTCCTGACTGCTGGGTAAGTGCCAGAATTACACCGGTGCCAAAGAAAGGCTCAGATAAATACCGACCAATTGCCTGCATCTCGGTTAACTTGAAGATATTCGAGATTATTCTTGAAAAGTTGCTGAATCAGACTCATTCATATGATCCGCTACAGTTTGCTTATCGTATTTTGAGGTCTACTCAAGTCGCATTAGCCTATCTGATACCTTTAGTGGTTTCGTGACTTGACAACTAGTTCAAATGCGTACGTATGTGTTTTTTCGGTTACAGTAACGCTTTTGGCAGTGTAAACTGTTAGCTTCTTTTGAAAGATCTGCACGTTGCCGGAATTTAACTCTCTACTGTTCAACTTTTGAGAGACTACTTCACTGGACGTGCCCAGTTTACTCGACTTGGAGGTAAAACTTCGTCACCGTTCACCACAGACACTGGAGTTCTTCAAGGGCCCATTCTATCTCTCTACCACTTCCACCTACACCACCACTTTACCTGCCCCTGCCGATGAAGTATTGCTGAAATATGCAGACCACGTAATCTTGGGTATGCAACAACCGACCCCAGCCTCATCAACTAAATTACAAGCCTATCTGGACAGCATTGCATTGTCCAGAGCTCACTTCTTATCGCTGAATACATCGAAATGTAATAACGTCATTTTCTCCCTATATAAAGGTCACGATTATCAGCCACTTCTCATGGAATACCCCGAACTTCACATAGATGGCGAGAATTTGCACTTTAGAGTGTCAGTGAAGTACCTAGGTGTAACACTCAGTCGTGATCTTTCCTGGTCACTCCATGTTAATAGTGTTTTTATAATGATGATGAGGCTTTTCCTCTATGCCCTTCGTTCGCAATCCTCTCTATCCTCCGCCACTTACTTCTGAGATTTATCACCGCATGTGTCTTACCCCTTTGGACCTATTGCACCACTGTGATATTTCCTGGTTTCTTAAAGGGGCACTTCAAAATCCTAGGAATTATCTCGGTGTAGTGGAATTCCCAACCCAAACTTTGTTGAGATTCTTGTGTCCACTCACGCCAATTCATGCATAAAGCTTAGTTCGAGAATACTTACTGCTACAAGTCACACTCTTGATGGTGCACTGTATAAGTGTGTATCAACATCTTCAACCAGACCAAAGTATATATCAGCTTTTGCCCGCACAAGGGCTTACCACTCATCCGTTATTCCATATCTGGCACGTTGTTTGTGCGACCAAGCATCATTTGTCCGGGAGCTTGAAAACAACTTTGCATCATAACCATATTGCTATTTATACCACTTATTATCCTACTTGTGTATTTACTGCTTTATTTCTTTTACTATACTGAATACGTGTGTGTAACAGCCGAGTATTCACCCTTTTGGGTGCATATAGCACTTGCTTGAATTGAATTGAATTGCATAAATAATTTGATATATTTCCAGGCGAGCGGGATATGTTCCCTTTTCTGGAACTGCGTTTTTTTTGTTGTTGCTGCTGCTGCGTTTTGTTATTATTACATGTATAAACTGCATTCAACATGGAAGGATTATGCAATGTTTCGTTTCGTATGCAATAAGTAACATTGTTTGCTAGTTTATATTGTCATATGCTGTTCGGGCCCGATTCCATGAGCGCATTGGTTGATTGCTGAAGGTCGAAATGTTTGACCACATTTGGCATGGAAATAAAAGTTTTTAAATTAGTTTTAAAAATGCACAGACTCTCGCGGGTCCTTAATTGTAACGGAAGTTTATTCCACAGATGGGCGTACCTCACCAAGAAGTATTTTAACCGAATATTTTTCCTGGTCCTCTGTTAGGATAGTATACATTTCCCATTACGGGTGGGACAGCTTGAGCCATTATGTTATGTGACCGTGGTACTGTTTGAGCAAAGTCACACGTATATCATCCTGTAAAGAGTGAGATTGGTTTTCAGCCGTCGAAATAAGAGTGGATCGAGCTGGAGGTGAAAACATCGCTCCTCATAGGTTAGCCATGATGAGCACTCCATGAGTATTTTGGTAAATGAACGCTGGACGTTTTCCATAGCAATCATCTGTTTTGCCTAAGTGGCTATGTATGATGATGCAATACTCTAAGGTGGGTCGCACAATCATTTTGAATGATTCAAGTCGTGGTTGGGCTAGTGAACATGATCTAGTGATGTTGCTTGTTAGTTGCTTCGCTTTCGCTACTTGATGTAGGATGTGTTCGGAAAAGTTGAAGCCCATTGAGTTCATTGATTTGTAGAGGGCAGAAGGGAAGTTCCATGTTAGCCCCGTCGCCTCCAGATCAGTACGAGAAGCAAGTGTGCCTTCGCTACCCAACAGTCCTCAAGTGACCAGGGAAGTCGCAGAGGAACAGTGCTGTCCAGGCATCTTGCGCAGATGGGAATCCAAAAGCCGCTTGAAACTTTCCTCAGTCTGTGCGCTGACTACGGTTTCTGGAAGGCTGTTCCAGTCGTTTACCACTTGAGTAGAAAGGGCGACGGCGGAACGGACTCGGAGCATCCTCCGTTTAACTACTTTCCAAGTGGGACCTCGTGTTAGGCCTCCTACTTTGAGTTGGAAAACTGCCGCAGTTCATTTCCAAGTTCCCCTCTTAGTATGCGCCTGGTAAAGATGAGGTCTCCACGGTGGCGACATAGTCCAGTGAGAAGAGGTTCATCTCTTAGAGTCGAAGAGGGTAGGGGACAACATGAAGTCCGAAGACAAAATTTGAGCCTCGTCTCTACACCCTTTCTATTAGCGTACATTCTAGATTTCAAAGCGCAAACGTAGCCGGTAGACCGTACTCAAGAATAGGCCATACGTGAGAGGTGAAAATAAGTCTGAAGATCTTTGGTGTCATCTGAGAGAATGATCTTCTTTTAGCATCCCACATCCTGTTAGCAGCGGCCACTCTTTTTAGTGTGCCCTGGGTGGTTTTTAGGTCCGATGCAATTAATACACCTAGTTCTTACTCCCGGAGGAAACCCCACTATAATGGAACAATGGTATAATACGGATAAAAATGCCCAGGCTTGACAAGTCCCGTACGATGGTTTGTGGGCATAAGGTAAGTTCAATGAAGTTACACAAAAGTGCAAAACATATCTGTGGACTCCCCATATTATCCACGTTAACACCTAGGTATATCCGTCTATCACGATTTCGTGGGGTTAGTGAGCACAATGTTTGTCTGCGTCTTGTCGTCACTCAATGAATGAAAATCAGACCAATTAATGTAAATGATGTAAAGCATTTTCGAGTCTTTTAGTAACATGGGTAGCGTGGGTGCGGAAATGACAAAAGTCGAAAGAGCGTTCCACGGTTGACAAACTCGAAGTGAAAATCATTCCGGTGGCACTCAAGCCGACTGTATTGGGTGGTAACTTTCAATTTATGATCCCATAATTCTGCGTTGCAGCTAAGCTTCAGGAGGTGAAGGCAAGCGTGACCGGGGTTTTTCTAAATCTGGAACGCCAGGATGAGGTCACCCCGTAGACTGCAATATCTTCCGCTGTACACTCCCAGGGCTTTCAGTCGCCTATGGTATTGCAGGTGGGACAAGCCCTTCACATTTTTCGGTGCCCGTCGCTGTGCGCTCTCCAATGCAACCAGATCGCGTTTTAACCAGGGTTACCAACCCTTGATCGCATACTCTACATGAGGCCTCACATACGAATTGAGCATTTGGGGTAAAATGGAGGGATAGCACCTCCTGAGCGCCCTCCGTAACAGACCAACATGTTGGTTCGCGGTTCTGGACGCCTACAAAGACTGCGCCGAACAGCTTAGGGCTTTTGGGATTACCACTCCAAGGTCTCGCTCTTGTGAGGCCGTGTTCGGCATATCGTTTCCAAGCTTGTCTGCGTACGTGCGCTTGTGGCGGACATGCACGGTTTTGCACGGCTCCGTGTTAAATGGGAGTAGATCTATCCTTGACCATTCAAAAGCGCAGTCAAAGGCTCGCTGTAACATATCGTGATCCTCCTGACAGCCGATTGCCCGCCAATTCTTGGCGTCATCGGCAAATCAGGAAATTTGGCTTAATGACATTCGCAAGGTCGTTAATGAAGAACAAGAATAACCGCGGCCCCAACATCAACCCATGTGGAATACCACAGTTCACGCCATTTGGATTATAATATGAATCTCGAACCCTAGCCTAAGTGCGTCGCTGAAAGAGAAAGTTTCCGATCTATCCAAAGACTGGGTTTCCAACTCCGTATACTTGCAGCTTTTGGAGAAGGATGCGTTTATCTATGCGGTCGAACGCTTTGCAAAAGTCTACGTAGATGATATAAATGCCGATCCCACTGTCGGCTATCTCGGTCCAACTGCCACGGGCAAGCAGTAGGTTGGTAGTACATGACCGATGCTGGCGGAATCCGTGTTGCTCCGGTGCTATGATGTTAGACCTATCGAAGTATCCCATTACAGCTTCAGCTATGATCGATTCCAGCACCTTTGAGAGCACTGGGAGGAGGATCACTGGGCGACAGTGAGCTGGCTCTGAACAGCTACCAATTTTGAAAATCAGGGTAATGATGCTTTGCTTCCATATGCTAGGGATCTGCTATTCATCCAAGCATTTTTGAAAAAAGCTCGTTAATGGTTCAGCTATCCTTGTAGCTGGCACCTGCAGCGCTTTCAGGGAAATGTTGTCAACTCCGGGGGAACTATGGGTGTGCAACGACAGCAGTTCCCTCAACAATGGTCACTGAACTAAACGTGACGTGGGAGAATGGGACAGTTATGTTACAAATGCTGGCAGCACGTCGGAAAATTGGGGCATATTGCAGCCGTAGAACGTTGGCTTCATCCTCGGCGGTTTGAGCACATCCATCCGCTGATATTAGTGGGGAACACCATGCTTCACATTCCGGAGGCTGTGCACATGTCTGTACAGAAGAATTTTGTTAACACAAAACTTTTCCGCTACGGTCTGCTGGTGTACTAATCTGCCCTCGCGCACAAGTGTGATACTGTGATTACGATGCACAACATAGTTACTCCAGTTGACAGGTATAGGGTTCACTCTATACACATGCCACGCGTCGTCTCTTACTATCATGTGTTTTCGGGTTCTTCTCCGAATGAATCTTTGTGCGCTTGCAGAACGAATGGGCTTGTTGACCGATGCAGATTTAATCAAATCACTGAACTTGCCAGTAAAATCCACCAAAGCACTGTCAACGGAACACTCGTCCGGAAACTCATATCTGGCATCTCCCACAAGTTCTGCCAATATGTCTTAGTGGGTGATTTTCGAAACAAGTTAGTAAGTTCTTGTGGATCCTCCGCCTAACACACGAAGTCGTAAATTATGGTTGCCTGGTCGCTCTGCCCCAGAAGACTCTCCAACCCTGGTTTCTCAACCATGAGCTCTTCGTTCGTGAGCACTTAATCAAGCACAGATGGTTTATTTCCGGTTCTGAATCGGGTGGGTGAACTGACGTGGCTGAAGAGCGGAATGCTTGCAATGTACTCTTGCAGGTCGGCCTTAAACTACTCGTTGGGCTGTGCCGGAACTTCCCTATCATGAATATTGAAGTCACCTGAGATGAAAGTATGACTGTATCGTCCTCGTAGGACCCTTCCCAAGGATAATGCCAAGGCGCGAGTCCATCTCTGGCGTGGACAATGGGGGACGATAAACAACAGCCAAAACTCAAGTGCCGTTGCATCTCAGTCGCAGACTGCACCAGAGTGAGTCTATGATCAGCGTTTCCGGATCGGCCACCGGTTCGCACTGCAGGTCATTGCGGTAGTGTAGCATCACCCCCTGCCTTTGTTACATCGATCCTTTCGGAGAAGGGACATACAATTTATCGTCACTACGGCATCGGTAATTTCTGAGTCCAACCAGATTTCCGTAACGGATATGAGGTCCCATGCATATGACACTTGACGTACACGCAGTTCGACAAGTTTTTTGAGGAGACCTTGTGCATTGGTGCATATGCAGGAATGTTTCTCTGTTTTTAGCAAGGAATCGTGGGATTGTTGTTTTAGATAAAATGTTGTGCCGACCGGTAATACGGCAACTAATCGTTTTTTTGAGTGGGAAGAAGATGAACTCATCTGTGTCCGATTCAGGGATCCTACCGTTACTACTATTTTTCTCTCTTTGCATGTAATGTATTGGGTGTGTTTGTCTGTTTCGTTGTCTAGTTGGTTGATGTTATCCGAACGCCTGTCGGTAAGGGGTTTGACTAAGTGGCTGCTCTCGTGTGTTTGTTTAGCGGATGCTGCTTTGCTCCGGAGCTCGGAAGGAAACCTGCTGTGACCCGCATACCATCTCTCCACTACCGTTGCTGACATTTGTCTAGGTTGAAGGATCACTCCCACTGTCCTTGGGCCACATCTCTTGTAATTTGGCGATCGGCGCATCCTCGAGTTTGATTGAGCTATGACGTTTTTCCAAGAGAGGATCTCGCGAATGTACCACCATTGTTCCTGGTCAGGAGTGGTCGTTTCGCGCTCAACATGACTTCCAACCTCGGGAACACCGTGTACAAGGATGGTCCTGGCTACGGATTCCTTCCGGTTTTTGTACAAGTAGTGCTTCGCCTGTCTGCGCTCGCTCCGCGGAATATCCGGGAATAGGCGGATGGAACATGACCCATTCAGGAGGTGAGCTGTCGATAACAGGACAGCTTCTGCTTCATTAACAGAAGTCAACACAAGTTGGTTCACCGTAATGCTGTGAGTTTGGGTGACATTTTACGCGTGTCAAGTTAACGGACTTAGTTACAACACATATAGTGTCACATATGATAGGTGCCCAGTGGATCAGATGCACCAATCGGGGGTACACAACATTTGGCATAGTTGATAGGTAGATCACACTTGGTGGACCAGTCGTTTAGTAAATCCAGCTTGACCTGTAATTTATCAGCAGTATCGACGTCCGAGACCTCCGACCATAGTTTGAGGTCATCAGCATAAATCAGATATTCGGTTTAAAGCCTTCTTGGAAGATCGTTGATGAACAGATTGAAAAGTTCAGGTCCGAGGACAGATCGTTGCGGGACCCTGCTGGTCATTAGTACTGGTTGAGAAAGGGTTTCATCCACTCGCACCTGCATGATTCTGTCTCCCAAGAAGTCGGCGATCCACCAGTATAGGCGTCCACTGACACCAGTTTTCCTGAGCTTGTACAGTAATTGTTGGTGTGGGACCTTATCAAACGTCTTGCTGAAGTGAACAAAGACAAGATCTAGGTGTTTGCCTACATCTATTGATCTTGCCCATTTTTCCATTGCCACCAGTAGGTTGGTAGTGCAGGAGCGTCCCTTCTGAAAGCCGTGCTGTGTAGTGGAGATGATGTCCGGGTCAGAACAGTGCTTCTGTACAGCGCGTTTGATAATATTCTCCATGACCTTGGAAATTATCGATGTCAGACAGATTGGGCGATACTTCGTGAGGTCAAGAGGATTTCCACCTTTGTGATTTATCATCACTATTCCCCGTTTCCAGTCGGCGGGCAGACGCCAAACTTCTAGAGGAAGCTGAAAAATCCATCGGATGGTTGTGGCAATGTAACCTACCACTATCTTGAGAAAGAGGGGATGCAACCCGTCCGGGCCAGGTGACGAGTTAGGATCTAGCTTGAGCAACATTTTCGCACCAGTTCCCTAGTTGCATTCGATGTCTTTAAGACGGTTGAGATCCGAAGCATCGAGATTGTTGTGCGGTGGATCCTCCAGCGCATAAACAGATGAGTAATGTCGGGCCAGGAGATCCGCTGGGTGACATGAAGTCCTTCTGGTTCTTAAGCTTTGTAACCCCCTTTATTTTATTCTTGTGGGCGGCTGTGCTTGAGGTGGCAGTCGCTGATGTCACACTGTTTTACTACGGAAGGATACGTCTTCATCGCGGATATTTACGCAGTGTTTATGCTCGCCACCGCTGCATAGGTCCTCGCCTTCATTTTCGGCTTAGTTGCGTCCAATTGGTCCTTGCAGGCACTACCTAGCGTTAATAGTACACCCACTGCTTGGGTAGTTACCCGGATTCCTCCGCAAATCCGGATCAACTGGTTTCTGGTACTTCAAGCGTCTTCAGCGGTTCCTTCTGCGGTGTACGTGTAGCGTTTACTAGTGTCTGCAGTCTGCTGCACAAACGCGACAAGCGCTGCTACTTTGTGCCTTCTCAGCAGCCAGACGTATTAAGCCTTACTGAGACATAATTAAACTCCGAAGTAACCACCCAAGAAGTAGAAATCAGCGGCTATTCATGCTTCCGTTGTGATCGCCGTGGCATGCTGCTATACGTAAGACCTTCATTGTGTGGGAGACTCTTGACCACCTACCGTAGCGCTGCTGGTCTATGTGAGCAGTCATCACGTTCGATTCACCTCAGACGCTGCGAGATGCACGTGGGTGTGATCTACCGCAGCCCACTGAACCGCTGCTTGGACTGATTGCCGCATGTCCGCAGCCACATGGGTCTCCGCTGTTTCTACTCATGGGCGGTTTCAATTACAGTGGCCTGAGGCTAAATTTCTCATCTTCCATTGTGAAGTCGAGAGGAAGTTCGTAGAGATGGTATTTGAAACTGGGGCCACACAGCACCTCAACCAGCCGAAGCGCAAAACTGCGCTCGCGACTCCTCATGCTTAGACCTGTTATTGATCAGCTGTGAGCAACATGTGCGTGACATTCAGCTCTTGGAGCCCCTGGGAGCGAGTGACCGCTCGATGATCAAATGCAGCTTGGAACTGCGCTGCCGTGTTCTCCTCGACGCACGGATCCTCAAGTCATTATCGACAATTATCTCTCCGTCGGTGAGCTGTTCAACAGGTCGCTTCTACTGTTTCATTACCGAGCGAGTGGAATACTCAGTCTTAATGCCAATACCGAAATGTGGTGATGCAATCAAAGTGGATAACTACCGGCCGACCTGCCTGACTGCTGTTTTGGCAAAGACAACTGAGATCGTGAAGCAGGGTCTTATGCAGTTTCTCGAGTCGAAAAGCTTCATGACGGCCGCACAGCATGGTTTCGTGAAAGGTCGCTCATGCATCACCAAGCTACTGTTGACGGGGCACGCATGGTTGCAAGCGCTGAGTCAAGGGAATTTGGTCGACGTCATTTACGTTGAGTTCAGCAAGGTTTTGTCAAGGTGAATCATGAGGTGCTGCTCCACAAGCAGAGGGCATGCGGTGTTGGCGGCTCGCTGCACCGGTGGATCAGGAAGTGCCTTGTTGCACGAACGGGAAGGGTCCAGGTCGACAAACCATCTGACCGACTGGTCTCCCTCCAGCAGTGAACTGCCGCACTGCACTGTACTGGGACCATTTTGTTCCTGATATATATAAACGATGTGCATCAGATTCTCTGTTCACCTTGTGCGTTGTTTGCAGACGACTTGAATGTATGAAGAGTAAACAGTGCACCCGATGACTGTAATGCGCCTCAGCGGGACCTTGACCGCCTCTGCAGAGGTCAATCATCCGATAAACATGGTTAATTCGCCATTCACGAGGCTGGGTAAGTGTGGAAATAGTCGAACATTTACTGTGGCTGATCAACCGTTGCATCCCGAGACTTTCGTGAAAGACCTCGATATACTATCACCTTACGACATAATGTTCGTAGACAACACGAATAAGCTTTACTAAAACGGAATTCGTGCGCTTTTGGCGCCCAAGCGCAATACTTGGACCGAAGAGGTTGCCACTCGAACGTTCGTCACAATATTACGACCAGTGCTAGAGTACAGCTCACTCGCATATCGCCCCATCACCCGGGACGGGGTAGAAAGGTTTGAGCGGGAACAGCATGTGCGCATTGGACTTATCCCCACTTTACGCGGTGTCCGTTGCGAAGACCGGTGCAGGAGACTAGGGCTGTACACCGCGTCCTTATCGTTGACTGCGGGTTATTCTGATGATGTCGCACCGGATATTGTATCCTGGTGATGACTCCATGTTGAAGCAGCTGCTGCACATGCGCAATCCATGCAACACACGAGAACACAGGTACAGGCTTGTAGCACCGGATTTGAAACTGGTTTCCCACCAACTCTATATTAAACGGAGAGTGGTGAAAATGTGGAACAACCTGCCGCCGCACGTAGTTGAGGAAAAGTTAGTGTTAGAATTCAAGAAATGCCTGGTCAAACACTTTGCCAATATTAAGTATCGCGAGTGCTCTCCAACGTAACAGGTCTTTCTGTAGGGCGGCGGAAATTAGTGACTACTCGTGAACAGGAAAGACAACGAAAACGGGATAGTAGAGAAGTACCAACGGGCGCAATGAATGAGACGAGACAAGGCATTGCGAGCGTCGTTCTCGCTACCTTTGTACCTGAAGAATTATAGATGCAGTTGCACAAAGACATCTCCTCTTTCCGCTTCCATCCAGTATTCAGTATACATGATAGAGGCAATCATCACCGAACCTTTAGCCGACCATCTAAAAAGGTGCAACGTCATAGCACCGGAGCAGCACTGTTTCCATCAGCATTGATCGTGCACAACCAATCTACTGCTACAACGCGGTTGTTTAACGGAAGCGCCTGACAAAGAAACAAGGACTGATGTTATTTACCCCGACTTCTCCAATGCCTTCGAAATCGTGCTCTATGATCATGTCTTCCATTTGGAGCCCTCAATGCTTCTTCAGATTCGTGCGCACGCAGATCCTTCATGGTCTGAAACGCTTCCCCTCGTTCTTTTAGGCTTAAGAAACACGGTTAAAACCGATTTCGACGCCACACCAGCGCAGCTAGTCTACGGTTGCACGCTGCGGTTGCCCGGACAACTGGTAGCACCAGCCCCATGTACTTCCACTTTCGACTACGGAAGTTACACTGACCGATTTGCTCATCAGATGCGGGAGCTACGTCCACCCGCTCCTCGATCGCAGAAGACACCAGTGTACGTGCCCGAGAGGCTGTCTAGTTCTTCACACGTCCTTCTTCGCGCAGACTGTGTTCGACAGCCTCTTCAGTCGCCGTACATAGGACCCTTCAAGGTGCTGCATCGTGCGAGTAAGGCATACACTATTGACCGCGGTGGTCGACACGAAGTCGTCACCATCGACCGTCTAAAACCCGCTTTTATGGAAGAGAGCACCTCGCCTACTTCGTCTAGTAGTGCTTCGTGCGACGTCACAACACATCGCACCAACGTACAGCATCCTAGTCCAGTTCAACCAGACCACGATATCGGTCTACAAGCCGTCCCAACCTCTTCCGAATCTAGCCCGCCGCCTCCCACGACCAATCGCCGTGGTCGGGAGGTACGTAAGCCCGTCCGTTTCTCCGACTATGTACAGTGTAAATATTTTTAGCTTTGTAGATATTGTATATACTTGCCCCGTTTTTGGTCGATCAACGTTTTGAAAACAAACAAAAATATCAAAAAACCTCCGAAAAACCTTCTTCAAAAAAAATATTCAAAAACCAACATTATTTAAACACGCAGATCATTCGTTTGTTCTTTTTGGCGTTTTCTGCGCGTGTTTTTCTATTTTCTCGTCTTTACATGCCCCAACCCTCCCCTTCGATCGACTGGCCCACACGAGCAATGTTTTGGAGGACCCTGACGCGAACACTGGTCGCTTCTCCGCGGGACGAGGATCGCTTCTTCGCGGGACGAGGATCGCTTCTCCGCGAGACGAGGGTCGCTTCTCCGCGGGACGAGGATCGCTTCTTCGCGGGACGAGGGTCGCTTCTCCGTGGGACCGTGGTCGTTTTCTTCGGGGGACGAGGGTCGCTTTGGCGCGGGGCGGGGTGCGGCGGGGGGAGGGACCACTCCCAAGCGCACCGTTTGGCAGCAGTGGAGGTTGAGGTCCTGTCGGCCTTTTTCTGGACTAGCCAGTATTTGTAGTCCGACAAGCCCGCTCCAACGGCTCGCCGAAATGCACCCTGCCCTGCATTCAAGAAATAACAAATCATAAACGGTACAGCGGACTCCGACTTCCGACGAACCCCCATTTACACGAACGCACGCCCATTTTTACTCGGCACGATTTCGCCTTACGAACCTCGTTTCAACATTTCTTTTCGATTTCGAAGGCTTTCTATGTTCAGCCTTCAACGGGGAGCTCTGTAGCGCCCAAAAAGATAACTCTTATCTTCCGTGTACAATTTACTTGTTGGCCGATTGTACATTACTCCTTCTTGTTTTAATCTTACAACCGGCTCGACACACAACTGCCTTGTAAGTCCCCGCTCTCACGTGTACGCTCTTGCCTCGCTTCATCCGTCCGCTTATTGTCGTAGCCCATCGAATACAGTCCGCTGTGTCCGACTCCAATTGCCTTCTGATATCCGCGCTTAATTCCGCGCATCGTCTCGGACTAGTATTAACTAGTCCTACAGGGCTCATGGTTGACAAGTTATTTATGGATAGTCCATTAGGTCCCAGTGACATGTAGTAATAACGCTTAACTATGTGTGTTATGCAGAGTATCCGTCTGAACACTCGGAACTAACTCACAAAATCACACGCTACCACCTATTGAAAGAACTCATCGACGCAGCTGCTTGGGAATTCTCAAACAACAGTCCCCTTGACAAGATTTAGACGGAGTTCGTTGATAGACTCAGCGACATCATCAACAGAGCATCAGAGACCAAGCCCCGTCATCCCGCGAAAATGTTCTCAATTCTAAGGAGCAAGACTCGAATCTGCGTGGCGATAATGGATGAAGCAGGGCGTGCCTACGATATTAACCCCGACTCAGAGACTTGGGCAATTTCCTGATCCATCGCAACCAGCGCGCTACACTTGTCTGTGAGGTCAAAGTAACTTACCAACAGTGCCTGACCAAAAGATTCCTGGCAAACAACAAACTTCCGTAATAATAACAATAATAAATAATGTGTCAGCTGTGCTCGGCAGCGAAGCGCGGTTACGGCGTACAGTCGCGCGCATGCTGAGTATACCGCGAGGACGCCCACCCTTACGCGGATTCGAACCGGCGACCTTATGGTTGCAAAGCAAACGTGCAGACCATTCGGCCACCGGCCGGCATGTCAATCATCTTCGTAAAGTGAAGCATGAAATTCCTCCACTTTTCACGACAGGCGGTAGAGTACAAAGCGCCGAAGAAGTAGCTAATGCCCTGCGGCTACCATACGCCACAAGTTTCGAACCCGCAGCCTCTACCTGTCTCATAGTGTCATGCACGTTATCGACTCCATTGTTTAAACATGTAATTGTCAATGCAGCAATTATGCTAAGAAAGTTACTCTCACTGTTCGATCATAGCTCTCCGGGTGCAGACAACATTCGCCCGAAGGCACCGAAGGCTTTGCCCAACAAGCTAGGTGAATCACTGTCAACGTTCTTCCAAAGGTGCTTTGAGGAACAACAACTCCACTATGTGAAGCATAGAATTGGCACCCCAGGTACTGTAAACTATCGTCCAGGGACTCTCCTCCCTGTGCTCGCGAACTTGACGGAAGCCGTCCTCGCTGAGGCTCTAATGGTCTACCTGGAAAAATGCGACATCTTGGCATCGGAGCAGCATGGCTTCCGTCAGTATTGTTTATGCACCACCAACCTACTAATTGTACGAGGTAGTTGGACGGAAGTGGCTGATGATGGGGTCGGAGTTGATGTCAGCTATCTGGACTTCTCCAAAGCTTTCGACCGCCTGGATCACCGCATCCTACTTCATCGGCTACAGTGCTACGGAATCGGTGATCCTGTTCTTGGTTGTATTGCCAACTTTCTTCTCCAACGGAAGCATCAAGTACGCATTAGACGATTACTCTCTAACCCGCTTGTGGTAGAATGATATGTTCCACAAGGCTCAGTGCTGGGACCGACCATATTCCTGGTGTTTAGCAACGACCTGACATGACTTATCTCCTCAATTTCCTGCTTTTTCGCCAATGGCGTCAAGATATGGCGAGTGATTAGTAACAATGAAGATCACAATATACTCCAACATAACGTAGATTGCATTTATGAGTGGTCAAAGAGGACCCAACTCCAGTTGGACATAGCTTAATGCAAGGAGATTCATCTCTGTCAACAGTCAGTGAGCTTTTACAAGCTTGGAGAACCCACCTTGCAAAGAGCCTCTCAGGAGCGGGACCTGAGCGTATTGGGACAGGAGGATCTCGGGTGTTCAAAACAAGCAGAGAAGGCGACGAGAACCGGCAATCAACACTTCGGCCTTCTTCCCAGAGCCTTCGGTCGGTTTGAACCCCTAATCATTTCCCAAATGCTTAAAGCCTACGTGCGACCGCAAGTGAAATATGCTATTCAGGTGTGGCAGCCGTGGCAGCAACAGGATCACGTTGCCCTCGAGACTCCTCAACGAAGGGCAACCAAGAATGTCAGGGGCTCATTTCATCTGTCGTATCAGCTTAGACTGAAATCTCTAAGAATGTAAGCAGTGGATGTCGGCTTTTGCGCTGGCTCTCATAATGTTTCACCAGATTCTGAAGAACCCAAACCACAGTTGCTGTCCACTGTTGGAACTGAACCACAACACTAACCTAAGAGGTCATCCTCTGAAAATGGAAACACAATATAGCCGGCTTGAATGCCGTAGAAATTTCTTGTCCCTCCGCGTGTGCCAACCTTGGAACGCCTTCACAATTTATGTAGTCCCTGCTCCAAACCTGGCGATATTTAAAGAACGAGTTGGCGATGCTTTGTCTCGTTTGCATTTCGTTTTATGAATTGTTAGCCAGTGGCTACAAAACGCAAGCAAACGGTGTCTTACCAAGCTCCCAAACAATAGAATAATGGATTTCTACGTTTAATACGCGTACATCCCCGCTGTTCTACATAAAGCTATGGTGAGTCCACTAAAAGGTAATACACCATTGTTACATTGTTCCATTGATGCCTTTAGAGTTGAGCTGTTCCTATTAACACCAAGTTATTAAACCCCCAAACTCATGGTGCATTTACTCTTAATCCTCTCCTCCTGTTAGCCTAGGCACAAATGCTCGGCTTGGCTACGTTGTTGAGTATAGTAATAAGCTTGTGTCCTCTCTTTTACCGGCGACGCCGTTTTGAGGAATCTGACGTCTCTGCGCAACCACAGCTCCTAAGGAGTCGACACTATTTGCCCAGATGCACTAGGAGCAACAGCAAGACTACGGGCAAAACCTTTGGCGCAGTTCTTTCAGTGTTTCCTAGACCATAACCAGATTCCTGCAATTTAAAAACTTGGAATAATAACTCCGATACACAAGGACGGGGACAGGACTGAGTCCTCAAACTACCGCTCAGTGTCCTTTCTCTCTGTATCCTCCAAGGTCATGGGATCCATCCTTGCCGAGGCGTTGATGTGTTATCTAGCAAATGGTAATAGTATTGCTCCCGAGCAACACGACTTTCGTCAACAGCCATCATGCACGACGAATTTACTAATTGCGCGGAGTAGTTAGACCAAGTAAGCTGACGCTGGAGAGGCTGTTGATGTGAGCTATTTGGGTTTGTCTAAGGCGTTCGATCATTTTGATCATCAGGTTATCTTTTCCAAGCTCCAATATTACGGATCGGTTATCCTCTCTTGAGCTGGATCACCAACTTTCTCTTGCAACGACAATTAGCGGTGAGAGTCCGGAGTTCCCAATCTGAACCCATACCAGTAGAGTCTGGTGTGCCCCAGGGCTCAGTTCTAGGTCCACAATTGTTTTACTATTCATTATTGACCTTACAAGGTATATTGCTTCAAAGTTCCTTTTGTTGGCTGACTATTTGCATGTATGGCGCGGGGTTCAGGCGGATGCCGATCAAAGTTTACTTCGGTGTGACCTAGATACGGTACGCTATTGGTCAACCCGTACTCCTTTACAATTCAACGTGGACAAATGCAAGGCACTCTCCATACAACACCAGAGTACCTATTCCTACTAGCTGGGAACGCAAGTACTGCAGCGGTCATCACTCAAACACGACCTTGACCAACTTGGGTTGTTCTAAGCAATCCGCAAAGACCTTGAAAACTGGTAACCAGCATGTCGGCTTGCTAGGACGGACGTGCGGACAGCCAGACACCACAATGTTAAGTCAGATTCTGGATGCGCATGTTCGCCCCCCACGTCGAATACGCATTCCAAGCCTGACAGCCACAGCTGAAGCCCGACCTTGCGGCACTGGACTAACCTCAACGTAGGGCTTCTAACTACGTAATTGAAATGCACAATCTTCCGTACGAGCAGACCCGGTACGTTTGGTGGGAGGTATCGCCGACCATGAGGCAAATTGATTGTGACGTATTTGATTTTTCACAACCTAAAGCATGTGTGCCGCTCTTTACCGCAGTTAAGAAGTAACACCAACCAGAAGTCACTCCTTGAAATTAGCAGAACAATACAGCCGCCTGGTGTGCCGCAGTAACTTCTTTTCCATCCGAGTGTGTCATACATGAAACGCTCTCCTCGAATGGGTTGTTTCGGCACGCACACTAAACATATTTTAAAGTCGGTTGGGTGACGCACGCCGCCACTTACATTTAGTTACTTGAAGCTACTCTCCATCCTACTCCCGGTAAACACCCTGGATTTACATTTTTTCGCTTACTGAAGCTATGAAAACGCTCGGGAGCAAGGCCAAAGAATCCTAAACGATGAGTCCATTAGGTTGACAGTAAAACTACTGACTGTTTTTTCAGTAACACATTTTGCTAACCCAGCAGACCACCCAACGGGGCTTGTAAAGCCAGGCTTCATAACCCGTACAAAAACATTATTCAGGGTTCATTGTCCTACTAGCTGCACCAGCTTTGGAATACCGTCTTATTCATGTATTCGACCATCGCGATATCATTCTACCTTTTGAAGATAACTGTATTCGTGCAGCTGAAATGCACTTGCCTAGTTTCAAGGAACGCACCGCTTCTCCCGTTGCCGTTCATATCTTGTCTCTACTCGAAGCAAAACAGCCTGTTGTTGTGTATGCAACATGCACTGCACCGTTTCTCAAGCCCATTACACTGTCACGATCCTCCTCCCACATTTCTAATAAGCCCTGTTCCCACACCGATCACTAACTAAGAGACTCACTTCCATCAACCGTGGCCTGCCCAACGGTCTCTCTAAATCGTACCACGTACGGTAGCTCCATGTCCCATGAATCTCATGATACAGTCAGCAATGAGTACAGTAAAGTTATGCGCCACCTCGCCTCCCAACACAATATAAGTTAATGGTGTTTCCGACAGACTGAAGTCAGAGGCAGTAAGATTCGCGCGCCAATATGATATAGTCAATTTCTTCCAACGGATGCTCGGTCGTTGCCAAACAAGATGCATAAGTTGCGACCTTATTATTCTTTTCTCATTCACACATTGCGCTTGTAACTAATGCATTGAGTAGCTAGCATTGCATGCAGCTCTTTGTTCCCGGTTTCACGGCTTTTGCCAGCGGTCGCCTTAGTGGTCGAGTTATCGGTTCCATTCAGTGGGTTGTTTATGCCTCAGAGGCGATTAGGTTGGAGGATACATTTCTTGGCAGCTTCGAAGATTTCCTCTGGGTAAAGGTTAAGATAAAGCCCTATCACTTTCTTGTTGGTTGCATGTACTTTACGGCTAGAGCTATCAACCCCAGAACGGGCATCTAGGATTTCGTTCTCGCAAAGCATTATAGATCGCGATCTCGATATGTCTGGTGTTTCATGGCATGGACAAACTGCACCCGCTGGTTATCGGAATTTTCTTTCTTCTTTACTTATCCATGGATGGACAGATATGAAACATAACATCAGCAACATATAACAACAGTCTCATCAGACGGCAGTCTCATTATCGACCTTGAAGATCTATGTGGGTATTGGAATAAGCACTTCTCCCCGTAGTTCAAAGCAAGTATTTTTGTTTCTTAAGATGCTTCAAGGTCACGACGACAGGTTGATTTGGTTCACTCTCGACTGGGTGTAAATTTGCGGGATTTGCACAGGCTTATAGTCCTCGTACCGCTTGCATTTTGCCTACTACAAAATGTTTCATTTTACCCCGATATACTTCATCATGCTGCCCATCCATAATTGCCTTGTCATGACCCCAATTATTTTCGTTGCTCCCCTCTTTACTATTCTCCTTCTTCGAGGCCTGACTAGCATAGTTGCCCCCAAGTGATCATGGTAAAGGGAGCTAACTCGATTTACCGTTGTGTACATAAAACAGACAAAAAAGCGGGCAAAACTGCTAATGGCACGACTGTGCCATACTCCGTTAAGGTGGTGGACGTAGTTTCTTCTATGCTATTGGGAAGAGCCTAACGGCAAAAAGAGTTAGCGAGGAAAATGACCTATAAGCTGTTACAACCACTTTCACAGTGTTTAGTGGCTATTGCAAGCTTGGATCAACCCGGAAACGTAATGGTTGATACTTATGCAAATGTTGCCGGATGATGCCTCAATGTAATTCGTACCGTGGTCCTGGCACGGATAAATTGCTTGACAGAGGTAGTCCCTTATAATGTGCCAGGCCGCCCTATAGTCTACACTATTAGGAATATATTGCTGAACATATACCGCCTGGAACCCAAGCTAATAAGTTGCACCAGACTGAAGAAAGGGCCATTAGAAAGCAATGTCCACGGCGATTCAAATTTGATTCAGAGCGAATACTTGTCTTACGAAAATGCCATTCCGTCGCGCACGTTTGTCGAATTAAAGTTAGTAGCTGCAAAGGCTGCCATACAATGCCGCCACGACAATCTAGCCGCATCCAAAGCTATTCATAAGCAGAACCTAGAATACACGTTTTACTATCCGCAGGCTGTTATCACTCCGACTACCCTCCGCACTATTAATTTGGGTATCTCCGATGATGGAAGTCTAGATGTGATCATGCAAATTCTGCAACACAAAACCCACTGCTCGACAACAAAAAGGCTGACCCTGGAGATCATGAAATCCCACGACTCCAAGAGTCTGGCGGAGACAAGTAGCTTTCTCGATGAGAAAATCCGGGCCTGTTCTCCAACCCCCAAGTACCGAACCTGTTATACGGGTAGTCTCACTGAACTAGGATGACGGATCGTAGAGACACGGTCTGCGCACATAGCAAACGCAGCTAGCCGCACCTTGACAGCCGAGGTACCCAAACGCGTCCAACAACAGACTAGCTGGTCCCCTGACCGGAGTCGACGCACCATGGCTCCTCCGAATAAATGACCTCACGGATGGATTACACCACACTGATAACCTGCTACGGACATGCCCTTGCTACCCACGACAGAAATAACCAAAAAGGAGATGTCACAGCATTTGGACTCCGTAGTGAGAAAGGTGACGTTTAGTACCATCGGGTTCAACGTGCCTTGACCTAGGGATTCCCCCGTATGATGGTGCGAACTATTCTAAAACACATTAAAATTAAAGCTTCGTTATGTATTATGGAAATAGGTTTGTCTGTTGGAACGTTGTTCCCGTTTGTTTAAACACGAACACGATATCCGCGTTTCGTGCACTTGACTCGATTGTAAACGAGGATCCGTCAACGCAAACGACGCGCAACTACATCCTCCCTCTCTCCTGGTACCCTAATTTTAGCATTAGCTAGCTCTTCACCCATTCAATAAAATTTTTCCCTAGCGTAACTTTGGTGTGTTCTATCAATTGCTTTTGGTTGGCCGTCTAGGCTCGTACCGGATATACAGCGCACGACCGTCGCGCTATAAATGTGCTTGATGGTACCTCTTTATGGGCGTTCAACCGACCGATCATCGAAGTCAATGGAATCGCAGAAACGTCGCTAGCGGTTGAGCGCATGAGTAAACGAATAAGTAAATTCGCGGCACCAATCAGCTTAAGTGATAAAGACTATTCAATACGACGCACTGCTTTGACAAACTGTAGGACTGCGACGTGTTCCCATGCTAAGCAAGTTATACTTCGGGTCACTGAAACGAAGTAGGTTACGCCAGCCTCCAACCCTTGCGACCGCTTACCAGAACAACAGACCTAAGTTCAACCTGCGATTGTCTAAAATACCCAAGATTCAGGGAGAGATGACACGTAGCCACTTGAACAATTTCGCATCTAACGATAAAGTGACACCTAGAGCAAAGCGTCACTGCGAAGGGACAACGCCTAGAACCTCATCCGAAATGGTTATGTTACCAACATCTAAGTTGAAAACAACAAGACCGGCTGTTACCTTAAAAGCTAATTGCCGCCGGGTTCCGGTTGGAGCAACGGAATGTGCAGCATCCTTATCTTTAATGTTCTTGATGGAATATTGGTGGATGAGTTTAAGCATGCAATCTCTGCCGTCAACGGATTGCAGAAGATTCGTTTCAAGTACAGCGGCTGAACAAACGATCCCTCAACTGCCCGGCTCCAATGAAACTGAGTACTGATGACGAACCAGCATTATGATTAGTAGGATCACATAGAGAAAGAACTGTGCAATGCAACCAAGCTAAAGCAGTTGTATTTTGCACCGGCAAAGCTTGCTGAAACGAAACCTGCTGCAACTTCTAGCAGAAGGACTTCACGTACTAACCCTGCGGATACTATGCCTGAGACGCGAACATGGCGGCTCATTATCAACCTCGGGCACGTCAAAACTGGAACAAATCTAACCCATCTAGCATCACAATTGTACCGAGTTCTGGTTGGGGCAATGGGGGGTACAGTACTTCGGTGTACAACCCTCCAGATTCCATCTCGATGGATGGTTATATAGGAGTTGTAATCGCGGTCAACGGCTTTGCGAATAACCCTGTACGGGTTGAGAGCATTCCCAAACATTCCATTATATTTGCGGCTCCCATCCAAGTCACTGTGAGGGATGAAGCCAATCTGAACAGACTTGTGACAAACTGCGATGAACCCCGCAACGCAGCCATGCTTAACCAACTGCACCTGAACCTGTCAGAACGCGGCATGCTACAAATGGCCTTGGGCAATGGGGAGGTGATCAGACGCTCATTAAAGGTAAATAATGCCTTCAAGGTGAGCACCCTGGCCGGTAGCCCTTCATGCGACCCTCAACAGGACCGCATAAGTTTAGACTTCAGTACGATGGCTTCAACCTACAGAGGGACGTAAATGGATCAGACGTATAGGCCAAAAATTCACTTGGTAAAACCGCACAACAAAAGCCTATTTTCTATCAGGTAGAAATAACCCGGGACCAGCTCATCCCGACGCTCAACATGTGAGTACCGAGCAAGCCGCTCCTAAATAAATAAATAAATAAATATTCTATTCTCGACGAATCGAGGCACGCCCTTTGGGTATGATCCGCATATTGCAATATTGCATATGATAGCATGGTTGGCAGCATCAAGAGCGGGAGTAGTACAGTTGGAGTCAGAAGTGTGAGCCCATATAGCCCAAAGGTTGTACGAAGTCCTTGTCCACAGAATGCGAGATGTAGAGATAAGAATCAGATCACTAATGTGGAGTATGGTTATGAGGCACTAGTCCGATGATGTTGTGTACACAGTGTGGGTCAGGTGAGTGAAGCATGAGGGAAAAGCTGCAAAATATTTAAGAATAGTGGAACGTAACTGATCAGATATGTAGGCGTGTTCGTGCAAGAGCAGATATATGCACAGAATTTGTAAATGTGGTATCGCTCGAATTGCCAACGTGTGTTAGGGACGGTGACTTTAATGAATTGCGAGTCACATCCGTCACGTCGCAGTGTTGTTAAACAGACATACATGGCATTTTGCGGGGAAATCCCCTGCCAGACGAAGACCCGCCACGTCCTGGTACACTGCCGACTAATGATATGACATTGAAAAGTTTGCATCTGACCGATTACCCCCGAGGATATTCGCAGTCACGTGTTGCCAATTTGTTTCCCATGGTTGTGTAGTCTCCTTCGGAGTCGACCGCAGGTGTTTCGATCTGTGGAAGTCGGACGACGCGGGTGACTTGTATTGATTTGCTTAGTTTTCTGGGTTCCTTTAGTATGTCAGGATGGCGAAGTGCCGGTGATTTCTGTTCTGTGTTGATTCCGTGTCCAGGGGAGCGTCGCAGGTATGTCAGCAGTGGTGTTCTGTGTAGGTAATGTTATTCATGCACTACTATGCACAGCAGATGGCTCAGTAGCAAGCAGTGACTTCTTTGCGTCATCTGTAAAGCTAGGAGACCCCGACAGTTTCTTCGCACTCATACTTATCAAGGCCAGGTCATTTAGTAATAAGATGCACGTTCGACGTCCATTGGCCGTCCTTACCGCACCGGACGCAATTTTTATCACTGAAACGTTGTTCACACTATGCAACATCGATGGTTCCCACACACTTCCTAGAGATCGGCTGTATATGCAAGTTCAAGTACACAAACGAGGTGGAGGAAGTGCTATCTGCCTAAAACGAAATTACCCAGCAAGATGGGAAATCATTACCAATGCAGAGACCGACTATGTATGGATAACAACCGATATTATGACATCCACCGTATTATTAGGATACTTTTATAGAGCCGCTGACGGATCACAAGGCAACGTCCGAGCGTGCCTTCATCCATCCCTCTTGATACAAAATTAGCACAAGTGATTTAAACTTGCCTGATCTAGATTGGTTCCCACCCACCGCTCCTACGAAGTATGCAAGTTTACTAGCTTGCAGCAACGTGGGCAGTTGGGAGCAACATGTTCCCGCCCCTACCAGGGGAAGCGTAGATCGGACTTGGTATTTACTATGGGCAGTCCAAAACTGAGAGTATCAGTAGGTCAGGAGTTCCATGGAAGCCACCATAGAGTAGTGCACTGTTCGTTGTACATAAAATGTTCCGTCACTAATCCTGCTCGACTAGATGCAATCCAACTTTACCGGCAGGTGAATTGCATTAATTGGGCTACTTTTGGCCTACTTATTAGGTCGAGCAATTGAGATGAATTCTTTTTATCCGACTCCCTATATCAATCTGCTGCAATCTTTTATAGAGTGATTATCTTATGTCTGGACTATATGGTTATCTTTTCCCTTTAACAAGAAGCCTATGATGAAACACCAGTCAAACAAACTTGCTCACCTTAATGCGTCAACTACAGCCCTCCCACCGTAGGACGTTCAAATTTGGTTATGCGATGACAGCCAATGAAATCGCTATTGCGTTTTCAGCCAGAGCTGCGCAAAAGCATACTGGTCGATAACGGGCAGCCATGAATAGTGTTAATAGAGCCACGCAACTTAGCTGGCTTCTGCGTTCACGCACCTCTTACCAAGTGCCAACTATATCCCTCATAAGAATGGGCTCTAATGAAGTTACAAATGAGCCACTCGTTGCATGTAAGGCCTTCAAACCTTATTTTAAGGTGCCTTAAAGTCTAGAACCAGGCCCAGTCAGAGATGAACTACAAGTGACTGTTAGCTATTCAATTTGCACGGTATTTTTGACATCAAGTGTATCCGCTCTGTGAGTTGGACCATTAAGCCATCCCCAAACCTTGGTTCAAATGGCATTCCGCCCCTTTTTGAGTAAGAACGGAGGTGAAGACTTTTTTATACTCCTCCTGAATATTTGTACAATCTGTATGCAGTAGGGGAATATCCTTCGGCTTGGAAACACACTAAAGTCATTACGCGTCACAAAAGTGGCGCTTCGCAATGGTTGCCAATGTTCGCCCGATTAGTCATACATCTATCATCTCGAGAGTAACGGAAAAGACTGTTAAAAGAACTATCATGAGCTTCTTGTGTGAAGGAAACCACGTGAACAAGTCACACCATGAATTTCTGGGTGCTTGACCCTACGCGAGTTTCCAGCTGCATTTCCTTAACATGGTCACCGAAGCGATAGACCCAGGTCAAGCAGTACCCGCGCTATACATCGATACGCAAAGGGCATTTGACAGTGTTCCACATAAGCACCTGCTACACAAAATCAAGGCTTATGACGTGCGAATTCTTCTGTTGGACTGGTTGGGATCATGCCTAACCGGTCATACGCAATCAGTGAACACAGCATATGCCGAATCCTTCCGGGCCACTGTCTCGAGCGGTGTGATACAGGGAAGCGCTTTAGGTCCAACTCTTTATTACTTATCGTAATGGTATCTGCAACAGAGTACAGCACGGTCGCCCGTTTCTATTCGTTGATGATATCAAAATAGTCTTCATCTTCCTCCAGGTAAAACCACATCCGCACTCGACAGAATACAAGAAGACCCAAGGACCTAAAGTCATGGTGTTAGCAATGACAAACGACTTTCTCCGCTAAAATTTCGGGTGTCATGACGTACAAAGGCTTAGTACCTGATGGGGCGCTTACGAGTAACGGCATTTCTGTTCAGCTTCATAGATCAGCAAAAGCCCTGGGTCTGCGTTACTCCACGTATCTCAACTTTTCTGAGCAAGTGCACTTTCAAGTCGCAAAGGCTCGACAATTAAACTTCCACATAAGCCGCCACATAAACACTGTCGAAGCACGTCTAGAACTTTACCGGAGTCACGTTTGCCCGCTCATAGAGTACTGTGCTTTCATTTGTAATAACTTGCGTAAGTTGGACAGCATTCTGATTGGAAAGGCCAAACGGCGGTTCACTACAACGATTCCCCACAATACCAGGCTTTTAGTTACAGACAGCGTTTTGGTCAGCTCAGACTCCAACCTCTGTGGCGGCGAAGTATCTTCCTTAACTTATGTTTTCTGCACAAGGCAATACATAACTGTGCATATTGACATATCCAGCCTTAGTCTAAGAGATGGAACAGAACATAAATCCAGCAATAGGAGTAGTACTACTACTCTGCTGAGAACGAGGAAGAAAGCACGCTCGCGTTTCTTAGTTGCATATATAAATATTTGAACATCCTACCAACCAGGCTGCAAGGAACGCAGCAACTGCAAGTTTTCAAGATTGAGGGGCAACAATTCCTGTGCCTGGATAATGAAAAACGGCTTTCTAACTTCTTGACTCGGATGGTCGCTTTTTTGAGACTGGGCTGGATGGAACATGAACCACTCCGGTGTGCCCCAGTGTAACACCGTGCGGTATCCAGATAAAACAAACGATACCTTGGTGCTAGGCACTTGTGTATTCCTTAGCTTAATATCTGTCATTCTTTACTCTAAGAGCTCGTCTGGGTCAATTGCACGACAAGCCTTGGAGCTAAGGCTGCACATCCAAGTTTATGATCAACTTCAACAACATTCATTATCGTTTGACCCATTTCTCGCTCGCGTGCAGTCACTCAGGTCCTAAGAACCCGTGTGGCAGTGTAAGTGCATCTGTAAAGACGGCCTATTACCCCCAATTCATATCTTCACCTCTAAGGCTGTCTACCTCGCTTGCGACCTTACTACGGCGCAAATAGGGCGATACTTGGCATACCACTCTTGAACAGCGTGGCAACTCCGTAAGTCCGGGGAAGGTGACCTTTCCGCTGGCAGCGGTTCATTAATCGGCCCTCACTTCCTTATTCCATTTTTACTTTGCTCTAAGGAGTACTGCGCAGCAATGGTAACCATAAATTGTAAAGCTTACGTTCACTCATACTCCTAGCTTCAACTCCTGGCTTTCAACTAGTATCAACTGTGACTCTTGAGAAGTAAGCAGCAGTCAGTTTTATACTAGACGGTCGTACATCTATCGCAAGAAGCAGATTGAGCCACGACCCCTATTTCCTTAACCTTTCGTGCCGCACTTGAAAGGCCCTCTTCAGTCACATCTTCATACTTTTTCTCCGCCTTCCGTTCCTTTATTCTTCCCTAAAACCACAGATATTTGTCGGCTACATTAGTTCATACGTAGTAGATCTCCTTTCGACCTATTTATGACCCACACTTTCTTATCTAGTATTCAGTTTTGCTGTAAATGTTACTGAGGGCAATGGAGGTCTCCTTTGAGTTGAGGGATTATATACCTAAACCATCGCTACCATTTCGTTATCTCCATCTTCATATCTATTACCACCCCTTATATACCTTGTCCAGCGGCTCCGCATACTTGTACCAAACTTGGTAAACTCTTAGCTTGCGATGCCTTACGCAACTGAGACTGGTATAGGCTCACGAATGTGCTGCTAGTCCGTGGAGTCCCTCGCTCATCTGTTCTTATCAGAGCTTAACTAAACCCATCAACCTTATTCAACGAAATTCTACTTAATCTCACAATTATTTGCCTGCATGGGCGTTGCTTGTCAAGATGGCTTCAATCATATCCAACGCCCTCCATTAGTCACCTATAGATCGATTATTACTGCCCCGTTTGTTTGACCGGTGGCTCTACGAATATGGTTACTACTTATCGCGCGATGGTCGTGCGCTATATATCTGGTACGAGACTAGACGGCCAACCAAAGGCAATGGGTAGAACATACAAAAGTTAAGCTAGGGAAAAAGTTTATTGAACGGGAGAAGAGCCCGCTAATGCTAGAAATAGGGTACTAAAAGAGAGTTAGATAGGGAGGATATAGTTGGGTGTCGAGTGCGTGGACGGAGCGTCGTTCGCGGTCGTCGCGGTCACGAACCGCGGATATCGTGTTCGTACTTAAACAAACGCAAACAACGTTCCCACAGGCAAACCACCTATTTCCCTGATACATAACAAAGCTATAAGTGTAATATATTTTAGAATAGTTTACACTGTCATACGGGGGAATCTCCAGGTCGCTACACAGTCCCTCCTAGAAGGGAAACAGTGGGTGACTCTTCGATCTACGTGAAGACTGTCCGTCATGGGCTAGCCATCTGCGAGACCAGGTAATGAAACCCGATGCAGCTGCTGGGGATGAACCCGGCGATTGGATCCTAGCGGGCTCCAACCAGTGGCCTCTCTAAACGAGCAAAAAAGGATTATAGGGGAATGTACGTAAACTTTAAATGTTCGCAAGTTATTGAAGGTCCAACGTTTGCTTCAGGCTCCACATCTCCTCCGGTTCATACTTTGAAGATAACCGGAAACAAGAGCAGTGACAGTGGTGACGAGGGCAAAATTAAGAGTGTCACTTACCTGATGAGGTAAGCGTCGAGCATTACGCAACTCCCTTTAAGTGTTTTCAAAACGTTTGCTTCTTTTTTGGGTTTTTAAAACGGTTTGCGTTCTTTTGGGGTTTTCAAAAAAAATTTGTCGGTTGTTTAGTGTTTTCAAAGCTTTGCCCATTTGTTTAGTTTTCGCACGGTGTTGGCCAAAAAGGGAAAAAGAAAGCGAGAAAAGAAAAGTGCCAGGAATACTTATCCCTTAATTGCGCTGACCAATGTACGCGTCCACCCGACTAGGTCGACTTGTGCGGATCAGCAGAAGTCGTCGTCTTAGACGTTCAATCAGATCGCAGATCTGGAGGATTAGCTAAAGACATGACGGTTGGTTCGATAAGAAGCGGCTGAGCTGAAGTGGAAGGTTTGGATGGAGGGTGATACTTGAGGGCAGATTACAGCATTACAGATCTGGCTATTAGGGAACCGCAATAGCCCTTTTCCTCATAGTGGATTTAGTATCGCGATGGCGCCGTGCAGTACTTGTGATTACACTATATTTTATCTTTGTTTTTATCATTCCCGTCACCGAACATTTTGTACCATTTCTTTAACTTCACAAAGTTTAAATACAACAATGCCTACGCGCTCGCGTCGTGCTGGTTTCGTTTGCTGCTGCCTCTGCTTGTGCTGCTGTCACGGCTTTCCAGTAGTCGCATTTATGTCTTCGAACCGCTAGTCGGCATCGGAATAACATTGACTGAAGGAGGAACTATAACGCACATGTGCCTGATTGTGCTTCTATTTTGTTTTTGCCTAAGGTTGTATTTTTCCTCCGCACTCGAACTTATTAGGTAACGGTCCTCTACATTAATTGGTGACCCCATAATCTTTTGGGAACACATCATTTTTTTCTTCAGTATATTTGATCAACATTATGAACAGTTACATGCAAATTCCGTTACATAGTTTTGCCATCCTTTGATGTGTCCAACCCATATGTCTGGTGTAGTAAGTGGAATCTATATTTCATTTCCGTAAGATTACCTCGCAGTCTACGATGTTTTCATATGTTACGGCCCATTTATCTACACACGTGGATTCAGGCGGCATCGATTTCCTCAACCCTATGCCGACTGACTCATCTTGTGACAAGCTTAAAGCAGCTAGCTTTAACCACACTACTCCGATAAGGCACGCCTCCAACAGCTACTCTCTGGCGTCGAGTTTGGTGGTTGTACACCATCTCAACTCCTCCGACACGTACGATCACTTGTCGGCCCATCAACCTTAGATGATTCCATTCTTCACCAACCCTGGATTAAGTAGCTTCTAGCAAACACGACGGCAATACTAACAGTTTTAGCTGAGGACCTTCCGTTGAATAAGCTGACGAAAACGGCTGGCGAAATACACAAAAATTTCTTTAAAAAGTTTGTGAAACATGTGGCTGAGGTGTCCACTACAAGCACTTCGGCGACTGCCACACTCGACTCCATTAGTGAGAGGCTCACAAACTTGGAGCTCGGCATCTTTCACCTTAGCTGCGGTGGAATACGAAACCAAAGATCCTCTTCCAGAAGCAGGACTTGCAGCACCCCCGGCAGACGATGATCGCACTCTTACTTCTACTTCCATAACCGCTTTGCTAATACTACACGAACCTACCGCCCGAGGTGTACTCACCCAAAGGCTTTTGCTACTTCCAAATCGAGAAACGTCGAAGTCAACCACTAATGGCGACAGCTGTCACTGGCCAGCTCATTAGTCGGCTCCTGTACGTATTTGATTCCATGACCAAACTCCACTTTCGGTTGATACCGGAGCGGAGAAAAGCGTTATACTCCGTTCCTTGGATAAACGCCCGTTACAACCGGCTGAACTGATGCTAGCGTCTGCTAACCAGACGAATCTCACGACTTATGGTCAGAAACTTCTCACGCTGTCTTGGACTAAGTCGTAGCTTTCATTACATTTTTACAATCGCCGACGTACAAAGCCTATCATCGCTATCACTTTTCTTATCAAATTTGGCCGTGTTGTACAGCTACGTTTTGGGAAGTTACGTGCTTTCGGCAAGCTTACTGCAGTTAATTCTATCGAACTTCAAGTTATTATACCCGATCTTTCGCGGTATTTCGCATTGTTGCAGAAATTTCCATAAATTGTCGGAGTACATAACTAAGCGACGGAACACAATCACGATTTGCAACAGCACATCGTCACAACTCGTCTACCGGTGACGGCGAAACCACGACGACGTACACCTGACAAACTACAAGCCGCTAAGAAAGAGTTCGCGCACATGCTCAAGCTAGGGATCATCCGTCCTTCAAGCAGTTGTTGGTCATCTTTATTGCACCTTGTGGTTAAAAAGAACGGTGATTTGCGCCCATGTGGCGACTATCGTGCACTGAATAACGCCACAGTTCCCGACAGATACCCGATCCCGCATATATACAATATTTTGTTAGGATTGGCTGGAAGGTCGGTCTTTTCTGAGCTTGATCTTGTCAAGGCATATCACCGAATTCCAATGGCCCCGAAAGATATTGCAAAAACTGATGTGACCAACACCATTGGCTTGTACGAGTTTCTTCCTATACCATTCGGCCTCCGAAATGCCACGCTATCTTTCCAACTCTCCATGGACCAAGTGCTCCGTGGACTCGGCTTGGTCTTTGTTTACATTGATGATGATTTATTTGCAAGCGCTTCTGCCGACGAACACTTAACACACCAAAGAACAGTTTTCGAACGTTTCGAACAGCATGGTATCACCACTAATCCTGACCAATGCGTATTTGGCCAATCCTCCATCGACCTCCTAGGCCACAGAATTAACACTAACGGGATTAGCTCATTGACTAATAAAACGCAAGCCATGATGGATTATCCATTGCCACAATCCGTTAGGAGCCTCAGCCGTTTTCTCGACATGGTTAACTAATACGGACAGCTTATACATGGCTGTGCTGCAATTTTTCAACCTTTAACTGCTTTGCTCAAAGGCAATCCCAAAAGCTCACGTTCACTCCAGACGCTGAAGCAGCGGTTGACACAGTCAGGTAAAAGCTGCGACAAACTACTTCACTTGTTTACTTGAGAACGGACGCTAACGTCACTCCCATCCACCAGACAGACGCTACACAATCCGCCGTTGGTGCCGTATTGCAGCAGCTCTTTCTTTCTTCTAGCGGTAGCTGCAACCTGCTCAGACCAGTTACAGTACGTTTGGTTGATAGCTTCTTGCCATGTACCTGGCAGTAAAGCAGCTTCGTAATATGCTTGAAGGTCGACGTTTGGTAAGCTTGACAGATTATAAGCCTCTTGTGTATGCTTTTCGCGCAACTTCTGACCTAGAGAGACTCGACACCTTGATTATCTTTCCCAGTTTTGTACAGATATTTGTTATATTGATGGTCCTAACATCGTTTTGCCGATGCACAGTCCCTGCTTACATCCATCAGTTTTCACGCTCGCCCATCCATCTACAGTAGGGGTTCCCAACCTTTTTGAGGTCGTTACCCACAACGAGTGATCCCTTTATGCAGTTACCCCAAAACTTTCTAAAGCCAGTTAACTAGCAACCATTGCATATTTTCTTTAACTTACGTCAAATGAATACCATATCTAATTACTTTCGAGCATGCAAATAAAGGAGGCCCCCATTGTCGTGCGAAGAAAATTTATGAGTTTCTTTCATTAAGTACCGCATTCAACGTATCCGTGCTGATGTCCTGAACGCTGTTAGAAAGCGATATCACACTTTCCTTAACGCATATTGCTGTATACCGGCGATTCTTAACATGTTTAAGGCTCTCATAAATGGGGTTTGCCATAATCAACATGCTCCCTAATTTCCGTTTCAAACGCTAACTGACGAATAACTATCGCGCCGTTAGCTTCTAAGTACGGGAACTGATAGCTATTTTGGATAATTCTTGATCAATAAACGAAAAAACAGTTGTTTGGTACGACGGTATTTAATCAAGAGGTGATACAATTCAATGAATGGGCGATATAGCTTAGTGCCAACAATTTCTGGTATATTTGGTTCAGTTGCTTATAATGCATATCGGTAGTCGTGCTCCAGGTTCATTTGACTCCTTGATTTTGTTTTCATTGAAACCATTGTCGAAAATCCACTCTCACATCTATAAGCTGTTGCAAATAGGATCAATATTATCCATGCTCTTTCCGATAGTCATGAATACTCACCACCTATTTTTATCCAAAATGTTACCAGTGGTGTGCTTTGAAAATCTATTTTTAATTCGTTATCTTCGCGCATTCTTAGGAATTGGGCTTTGGCTTTGATGGCAGTAACCGGAAAGATTTCCTCTTCCACTGAAAAGAGTCTTAGCACCCAGGCATTTACTTGGCGATTTTACAAATCAAAAAGTATCTGCTGATGGAATGAACCACTGATGACAGGTGGCAAGTTATATCATCTGTGAAAGCGCCTGGTTCATTTCTTCCAGCGAGCACTATGGATAGTTCTGGAAGCATCAACACATCGTCAACGGTTGCTCTGCGTTGGTGAAACGGCATTTTAGAAGAAAACTGGCATCCTTATCCTGAGAAGTTAAAATATTAACCATATTTTCTAGCAAGCTGAGGATCAGTGCCATTATTTCTCCGAAGAAATCTGCAAGATATGCTAGTTTGGAAATAAATACGTTGTCTGTTATCATGACTTGTAACCCGTTCACCTTACCTTTATGCAGCTCCTTCCTTTCTTCACGTAGCTAGAGCGCTCGGTGAAACCCCCTGCCTCCTGATAACCAACGCATTTCGGTGTGCAATAACAACATGTTGAATTTGCCTCCAAATTCACTGCACAACGTTTTGAAAACTTGCATAGGTTGCACTACCGCGGATGACATTTATTATTTTCACTACGTTGGTTAACGTGTCCAGCAAAACAGGCGGAAGAGTTTTCACTGCTAAAGCATAACGAAGCACTGTGCAGTGGCTGAATGTACAGTGAAGAGCAACTTTTTTGACTAAAGTTTGGACCCCAGAACGTACACCCAAATTGGATGGTGATCCGTCTGTACAGACACCAACCAACCTCGACTACTATAGATCCTTTTCCTCGACAACATCCTTCACTGTTCGAACGACATCTTCGCCACGTGTAACCGTGCTCAATGATTCCGAGAACGAGTACTCTTCTTTGAGGCGGTCGACTTTTGTATACGGAACATAGACCAGTAGCTGAGAACAGGATGCAACGTCGGTCGACTAAGCTAACTGAATTGCGAAGAAAGGAATTGACTTTATTTCGTTGAGCACCTTATACAAAATATTCTTGCTCACATCCTCGATAGAAATTTTGCTTATGTTGTTCGCAAGTGATATCAAGCTTATCTTTTCTGTACGTTGCTGTCCAAGAAAGAGCTTCACGGCATCGATTATGCAAGGTTTTATGAGATCCTCTCCTATAGTATGCGGCTTCTTGTTTTTGGCGATTCGGAGAGCGTGGCGGTACGACGCTTCAAGACCAGCTTCAGTTGACTGAAAAAAGGAGCCTGATGTATGCAGGAGCGAAGTTTTGAGCGCAGCTTCTTTTCGTTTAATGAATGCAGTAGCTTTTCCTACAAACTGTGAAAGACTTCGGTCGAAATGGTCTTCCATTTGCTGGGTTCTCTGCTCTCCTCTGTGAGTACTTTACTGCACAAAGCACATTGCGGCTTCACAGCCACTTTATCGACAAAATTAGTGAAACCCGTTTGCAGAAAAGCTTCCTTTTAGGACCGCTTTTTTCCAGAAGACATGGTTCCTGCAAAAAATTGGGCAACTAAATGATATGTATAAACATGAATATTTTCGTGATCTAACGTAGGTGACATTTCGTAAAGGTTTGCAGATAAACTCATTATTGTCAATATCAAAACCATTGGGTTAAATCGCTCACCTGCTATGGTTTCTTGTCAAAAGCAGTTGTCGGTGAATGTGCTCAACCCAGCACCCCATGGTCACTGTCGTCCAATCCGCTGATTCTGCCATTTTTTGTGACCCAAAAAGCGATGTTCTGCGCACTTTCAAATGCCTGCTGTTATCTCCATTCAAGGCATCATATGACACCTTCGTGGGTGATTCATGCTCAAACAGGAACAGATATCAGTGCCTTTCCACGTGTTGCATTCCTCCATTCCAAATCATTCCTGCATGATAACTTGACACCACCATTCTGTATCGCTTTGTGGAGAACACTAATCGCCCGTTTTGACCATTGTAACCTGGGAACAATCGCTCGTCACCCTGCCTGCTTGTCTGACCAAGGCTCAACTACTAGTTTGCAGTCGACTCCATAATTCGCAACGGTGAACGACTACCTGACGATAGCCACGGGAGCCGATAGAGACATCAGCTAATTTCATGGTCTACTGACTGGTCACTGGTGGCTAATCCAAAGTGTATAGTTAGTTAGCACAATGTTTTGATACGGAAGATTTGGTTATTAAACTTGTTTAGCGACCGATTGATGTCCCAATCCTCGCACTAATGTTTACTCACCGTCAAATTCCATTTTACCCCTTTGGGGGTAATGACCCATAGGTTAGGAAACCCTAATCTAGAGGAAATGTTTGTTACTCAAGCTAATGACCCAGAATTAACAATTGTCCTCAATCAATTCTGACGCAAGTATCCACTGCTATGTTTCCACCGGTAAACCTAGACCTTGGGTTCCACAGTCCTACCATCGTGTAGCCTTTAACCCTCTTCTTGGATTATGGCACCCCATTATTCAAGCTACTGTGAAACTTATTACCGACCGTTACATCTGGCCCAATGTGAGCATGGCTATCTGACAATGGGCCAAAACCTCTCTTAGTTGTCAAACCAGCAAGGTTCACAGACGCAGTGTTACAACTTCTGGTACCTTTTTACTCTCCGAAGCTCGATTCAAATACATTCACCTTGATGTAGTAGGACCGTTACGAGCTTCTAACGGTTTCAATTACCTGTAGATTTTCGTTGAGCGCTTTACTCATTTGCCCCAAACACTTCCCTTTTAAACTGTTGCTAGTGCTTCCGTTGAAGCGTGGATTTTATTCTTCGGTGTGCAAGCCACTGTCACTATTGACAGAGGATCTCAATTCGGTTCCACCCTTGTTCGTGATTTAAGTCGATTACTTGGCTGTACTCCCTCGTAGAATTATTTCATAGACAACTGAAAGCTACCACTACAGCTAGTTCGCCCGATCCCCGTTGGTCAGCACACCTTCCAGCTATTCTTCTTGGTATTCGCGATACCATCGAAGAGGATATGGGATGCTGCCCAGTCAAACTTGTCCTTGGCACAACCCTCAGACTCCCAAGTGGGATGATACTGGATTCATGAATCACCGGTAAATGAAATCCTGCTCCCTATGCTGAACGGCTGAAGCACCATTTTCGATCCAGTAGACCGACTCCACCTCGACTAAGCACGCGCCACCAGCATGTACATCCTGACTTACGCACTTGTCCATTTGTCTATGTCCGAACCGGTGCTGTTCAAAGACCCTTTACACCGCCTTATGAAGGTCCCTTCAAGGTCTTATCGCGGAAACAGAAGTACTTGGTTCTGGATAAGTATGGGTCCAAGGATTCCAAGATCATTTATGGTCTTAAACACGCATACGTCGAGTCAACGTTGGATGGTTCAGAATCAAAACCACTCACAAACCTGTGCCTGGACAGATGCCCACTGACAAACGCATGACCGATTCCCAAACCACGGGATCCCTTTGGCCCCAACAAGCGATCCTATCCACAGTCGTTCGAATCGTGTTGTTTCATTCCCCTCCATAGTAGCACAATAGGTTCCATGAACGCTATAACGAGTGTTGCTTATCAGCGCATGCTCTAAGGGGAGAATTCTGTAGTGGTTGTGAGTGCACTATATTTTATCTTTGATTTTTTCATTCCCGTCACCGAACATTTTGTACCATTTCTTTAACTTCACAAAGTTTAAATACAACAATGCCTACGCGCTCGCATCGTGCTAGTTTCGTTTGCTGCTGCCTCTGCTTGTGCTGCTGTCACGGCTTTCCAATATTCGTTTTTATATCTTTTAATCGCTAGTCGGCGTCCGAATGACATTGCCTAAAGCAAGAACTATAACGCAAGCGTGCTTGCTTGAAATTCTATTGTGTTTTATCCTAAGGTTGTCTTTTACCACTGCACTCGAACTTATTAGGTAACACTCCTCTACAGCGGTTGCCAAATTCATGCATTGTGCCAACCTAAATCACTACGAAGAATAGACAAACTAGTTTGATACGACGTTTCTGAGCCACAGGTAACACTGTAGTGACCTGGTGATTGTCCTGCTTGCCTGTTTAACATATTAATAAAATATAAGATACTTCTGTACATAGACAAATTAGGAAGCTTACCTGTTCGCACGATGACTACGTGTGTTTGAGTCATCCAGGCGAATCGCCTTCGCGCGCACCTGGCTTTTCCGCCTCGAAGGGCGTTTGCAGTTTCTCCGCTGGCGACTATACCTTCCCCTAGTTAGAACATTTTTGTAGTGCCTTTAGCTAGCGGGATTGTGCGTTTCGAGAATAAACGTCTAGCTCGCCCGTATATCCGTATTCTTTTGACTTTTCTTTGTGGTGGGACGAACCTGGTATATAGCGACCGAATGATGCTGCTATAACAGGTAACCCAGACAAAAAATTTAGTAAGCCCCTTGCAAGTATTTCTTTCCGGGTTCCTTCAATGTTGCAATGTGTTCATCCATTTCATATTTTGTGCATAATTCTGGTTCTACATCGCTTTCTTTGTATCAGTTTTCTCCTATGGATACGTGTCACCTAGTCCTCAAGGGCCAGGTTGAGGATGTAACCATCGCCACTCCGCCCTTTCGCGAAAGCAATCCAAAACAATGGTTTTCTCAGTTAGAGGCATTTTTCGTAACTCGTGGCATTAGATCTGAAGGAATCTAGTAGCTCCACGTCGTCTCCGCGCTTTCTCCGCACTTCGCCAATGATATCGTCAATATCCTCGCGTAGTCGGTTGAGAGGAAACTTACGAGGAAATTAAAGCCACGGTTCTCAAAAAGCCTGGTCTTGCAGATCGTCAACGTATCGCGAAGCTTCTGGGTGAAACGGAGTTGGTTGACCTCAAGCCATCACAGCCATTGCGCAAGATGCAAAGTTTAGTCAAACCCGACATGGTGGTCGACACATTTCTCAAGGAAATGTGGCTGCGTAGGTTGCCATGTAAATTGTGCAATATTCTCTACGCAAATGCCGGCGCATCCCTAACGCTGATGGCTGTTATCGCAGATCAAATCTGCGAATCCTACGGCCAGATTTCGCAAGTTGGGTCTACGCCAAAGGACGATGTTGACGAGATGAAAGCGCAGATTGCCGCACTCTCCAAGAAGTTTACCGGTTACACAACTTCTGGGAGTAGCTGCCGACGTCGATCTTCAAATCTTCAACATTCATCTTGATAAAAATAACCGCCAAAATCATTACGCCGAATGTCTTCTACCGCTGATACCGTTAGCGATTTGACCCCGCAAGCTAAGTCCTCGTGCAAACGCAACTCGCAAGTGAAAAGGGGCGACCAGCACGTAGAAGTCAGCGTCCTTCTACGAGATCCCAAAGACGCAACCGGAAAGGTAGCTGGTACTCCACCCGTAGCCAACGACACCACATCCGCACCAACAGTCACCGCTCACACGCGCTTAACCTCGGCCTGCGACGCTCTTTTCGTGTTACTGGCTTTCGAGAGAACCGCATGGAACATGTGCAAACTTTCAACGTAGGCAATGGTCAGCTGCAATATGTAGTCAGTTCCGGTGTTTTGAATTTGGGAGTGCACCACCAGCTTTTCCAGTAGACGATGGGTAACAGGCTGTTCGGCGCAAGGAAGGCGAAGTACTTCATAACACTCATAAGGGTAAACACAAATCGGGGTGCTACCATGCAAATTGTCGTAACGCGTGTTTATAACGGATAAGGAATGTACGCAAGCACGATTACTTACCGATGAGGCTGCACGTCGATTTAAGTGATATAAATGGCCCCTACACCTACCTTCGGTTGTTCAAGGCTGTGCAGAAGCGCTTGTACTGAAGCTGATACTGACCTATGACACAAGTATTGCAGGTTTCGCTGGGGCCGTGCGTATGCATTTTTGGAATTGATAGCAGTCCATCATCGAAGCTTGTTACAACAAGAGGATATTTATGGCAAAAAACAGCTTATTCCATGCATTTATACATAAGACCTTTTGCGGGAAGTGTAGTCGGTAAACTTTCGTCCGTGGAAGGCAACAAGCATTACTCGTAAGCGTTTTCTATAGGTTTGGCGTGACTGATATGCACCAAATGAAGTAGGTGTTAAAATTCGTCTTACTTGAACGAACCACGTGGGCTACAGCAGTAAGAGATTCGTCCATGATGTGCAACCTATGATATTTTGCCATCGAGTAGTATTCCTATGGCAGCAGCGTGGGTAACTGGGCATAAATTTCTCCTTCCGCAGCTAAGAGCTAGTAACAAACATAATGGCCCTAGTGAGTCTAGCAGCCGTACAACTCAGTAGCTCAAAGCGGTTATAATGGCTAAAAATAATAACAAAAGGTAGTGACTATGTATGTGCATGATACAGCGTGATGACGACGAAGCTATAGTGATATTGCATAGCAATGCCTCGAGCCACTATATGACATACAGCGTAAGTGTACAAACTGTCAGATGCGTCAGTGGCACGGGCAATGAGCATCTTTAAAGAGGCTTGGCTGGCCGAATAACCTCCACGTGGTGCAGGCTGTGTGATTCGGGTTAATCCCGCTCCGGCTAATGTTTCGGCAGCAGTGTCCTAGGACGTGGTTTGTTTTCGCTTGGCAAACGTTCTCACTATAAAAAGCCACAAATGCTAGAGTAACAACACGGTAACGTGGCGGATATGACTCGCCACCAAATGAACTCGCTGCCTTACCCTACCGGAAGAGCTTACACATTAAGCGTACGTTCATCAGTTCAAAGATTTTATCTGCTCCCTTCGTACATCGGCGTGTTCACCGAGCCAACTCACAAATTCACAGTAACAATAACAAATTCACTCAACACGTCTACTTACACCTGCACCCACCTGCAAAATACACATACATACACAGACATATACAGCATGTACGGGTTAAATCATAATATTTCCGTACCATTACTGATGTTACGCGCTTATACTTTCATGCTTGTGCCTTTGAAGGCGTGGCTTGCACCTCCGAGAATAAATCGTTTATTTATTTATGGTAGAAAAAGTCCGTCAGTGTGTCAGCCCTATTGACATCCAATATCGTCCTCTCCAGAGCATTTTCGTATATGCCAGTGATTACACATGGCAAACTGTCGATAAGAATTGCGCTGCTGGTCGTCTCACTGGAGCGCACTGTGCCGAATAAGCTAAATGCACACGTCTAACAGGTGAAGTTTAGTTAAGGAAATATAGTCGCTATGTTTTTTCAGCTATATCGGTTGATTGTGTGCACGGCTTTGGCGCTCGGCCATACAATATATCGGTTTATGGCTCTATACTGTTATCAAGTGCACCTCACCGCTTTTCTACATAAGTCTATGGTGATTCAAACAAAAAGCTTTTCACTTTATGTTGCAATATACCCTTCGCAAAACTTTCCAACCCCCTGGACTTGTTAATCTTTACTTTCTTACCTGTAGTAGATCATTGTTCCATTGTGCCCTTGGCCATTGTGAAGGCAACGTTAAAGTATTTCTGCTGTTTACGCAGTTGCATAACAAGCATGGATTAAGACAGAAGAAATCATGTGCTGTAACATGCTCAACAGAGTACTAACTGCAGTGAAACTTGCAAAACCAGCGTACGCAGTGCCGTTTAAATGATGTGGCTTAAAATACGCTGGAATTATAGTATGCTTAAAAAGAACTAGTGCCAACCACTTTGCTAATATGGACTACATACATGCAACAGTATGGCAGATGACGTCATGGTTTACTGTTAAGTTATAAGGCGACTAAGCAAAAATGCAAACCTAGAGTTCTTGCCTAAGAAACCTTTTACAAAAACCAGGTAAAATGCATGCCTGCTAGTGACTCGGTGTGATAAATAGCTTCATTCCAGCAAAGGAAAATAGCTAGAATCACTACAGAACATTGGGCGGAGCACCATCTGAAAACCAAAGTGTCTTTGGAACGGAATAATAGGAATGTAGATTATTAGTCTTTTGGCTATTAGTCCATTTTATTACGGGATTCAAACAAGCAAACATGCATTTGATTACGAAAATTCTCTTTTTCGTGCATTAGAAAGGCCCCGACGTATTTTGAAATATTAGGTGGAGTAGTTTTCAGAAGCGGTTCATTTCTTGTGCATGATTACGTATGGTTTAAATGGCCAACAATGTATGCTTGAGAATTTCCAGTTCTTTTCCGCGTTAGTATGAATTCCGTGACATTTGTGATGTAAGGTATCCAAATATCCTTGAAAGCTATTGCGAGGTGGGGTACCATGTGGTACATGAAGCTTGCGAGCTCGAAATGTAGTATACTGGCGTATGACTGCCAGGTAGAAGCAGCATGCTTCAGGCCTCCTGCTGAACTGATTATTATTTGTCAGTTTAATGTCGAATTAGGTTTGAGATACTACAGTTCTTTAAAATTCAGAGAACTTACAAATAACTTAATAAAAAAATGCCTGAGCAATCAGCCGTGCTCATACAACACCTGAAACCTTTAAAAGCAACCAGGCAGCTTGAATACAAAACCAGTAGAAGTTTCTAGACAGCAGGATTTGAACCCAGGACCATTGGAATAGCAGCCAACACTACTACCCCTTTGGCTACCGGGTCACGATGGGCAACACATTTTGTCACAACGGTAGATGACTAATTGGAGGGTCAAGTTTGGATTACACGTTGTGTGATTGGATTGCGACACGCAACCTCAATATAATGGACTGTGATTCACATTGAAATGAACCTTAGTCACTGCGATCGCTGGGACCGTATTCAAAGTAGATGGAAATTGGGTATTGCCCACCCGAAAATACTGCACAACCACGACGCGTTTCGATGTAATTTTTCATCTCATCAGGTGGAGACAGCAGGATTTGAACCCAGGACCATTGGAATAGCAGCCAACACTACTACCCCTTTGGCTACCGGGTCACGATGGGCAACACATTTTGTCACAACGGTAGATGACTAATTGGAGGGTCAAGTTTGGATTACACGTTGTGTGATTGGATTGCGACACGCAACCTCAATATAATGGACTGTGATTCACATTGAAATGAACCTTAGTCACTGCGATCGCTGGGACCGTATTCAAAGTAGATGGAAATTGGGTATTGCCCACCCGAAAATACTGCACAACCACGACGCGTTTCGATGTAATTTTTCATCTCATCAGGTGGAGACAGCAGGATTTGAACCCAGGACCATTGGAATAGCAGCCAACACTACTACCCCTTTGGCTACCGGGTCACGATGGGCAACACATTTTGTCACAACGGTAGATGACTAATTGGAGGGTCAAGTTTGGATTACACGTTGTGTGATTGGATTGCGACACGCAACCTCAATATAATGGACTGTGATTCACATTGAAATGAACCTTAGTCACTGCGATCGCTGGGACCGTATTCAAAGTAGATGGAAATTGGGTATTGCCCACCCGAAAATACTGCACAACCACGACGCGTTTCGATGTAATTTTTCATCTCATCAGGTGGAGACAGCGGATTTGAACCCAGGACCATTGGAATAGCAGCCAACACTACTACCCCTTTGGCTACCGGGTCACGATGGGCAACACATTTTGTCACAACGGTAGATGACTAATTGGAGGGTCAAGTTTGGATTACACGTTGTGTGATTGGATTGCGACACGCAACCTCAATATAATGGACTGTGATTCACATTGAAATGAACCTTAGTCACTGCGATCGCTGGGACCGTATTCAAAGTAGATGGAAATTGGGTATTGCCCACCCGAAAATACTGCACAACCACGACGCGTTTCGATGTAATTTTTCATCTCATCAGGTGGAGACAGCAGGATTTGAACCCAGGACCATTGGAATAGCAGCCAACACTACTACCCCTTTGGCTACCGGGTCACGATGGGCAACACATTTTGTCACAACGGTAGATGACTAATTGGAGGGTCAAGTTTGGATTACACGTTGTGTGATTGGATTGCGACACGCAACCTCAATATAATGGACTGTGATTCACATTGAAATGAACCTTAGTCACTGCGATCGCTGGGACCGTATTCAAAGTAGATGGAAATTGGGTATTGCCCACCCGAAAATACTGCACAACCACGACGCGTTTCGATGTAATTTTTCATCTCATCAGGTGGAGACAGCAGGATTTGAACCCAGGACCATTGGAATAGCAGCCAACACTACTACCTCTTTGGCTACCGGGTCACGATGGGCAACACATTTTGTCACAACGGTAGATGACTAATTGGAGGGTCAAGTTTGGATTACACGTTGTGTGATTGGATTGCGACACGCAACCTCAATATAATGGACTGTGATTCACATTGAAATGAACCTTAGTCACTGCGATCGCTGGGACCGTATTCAAAGTAGATGGAAATTGGGTATTGCCCACCCGAAAATACTGCACAACCACGACGCGTTTCGATGTAATTTTTCATCTCATCAGGTGGAGACAGCAGGATTTGAACCCAGGACCATTGGAATAGCAGCCAACACTACTACCCCTTTGGCTACCGGGTCACGATGGGCAACACATTTTGTCACAACGGTAGATGACTAATTGGAGGGTCAAGTTTGGATTACACGTTGTGTGATTGGATTGCGACACGCAACCTCAATATAATGGACTGTGATTCACATTGAAATGAACCTTAGTCACTGCGATCGCTGGGACCGTATTCAAAGTAGATGGAAATTGGGTATTGCCCACCCGAAAATACTGCACAACCACGACGCGTTTCGATGTAATTTTTCATCTCATCAGGTGGAGACAGCAGGATTTGAACCCAGGACCATTGGAATAGCAGCCAACACTACTACCCCTTTGGCTACCGGGTCACGATGGGCAACACATTTTGTCACAACGGTAGATGACTAATTGGAGGGTCAAGTTTGGATTACACGTTGTGTGATTGGATTGCGACACGCAACCTCAATATAATGGACTGTGATTCACATTGAAATGAACCTTAGTCACTGCGATCGCTGGGACCGTATTCAAAGTAGATGGAAATTGGGTATTGCCCACCCGAAAATACTGCACAACCACGACGCGTTTCGATGTAATTTTTCATCTCATCAGGTGGAGACAGCAGGATTTGAACCCAGGACCATTGGAATAGCAGCCAACACTACTACCCCTTTGGCTACCGGGTCACGATGGGCAACACATTTTGTCACAACGGTAGATGACTAATTGGAGGGTCAAGTTTGGATTACACGTTGTGTGATTGGATTGCGACACGCAACCTCAATATAATGGACTGTGATTCATATTGAAATGAACCTTAGTCACTGCGATCGCTGGGACCGTATTCAAAGTAGATGGAAATTGGGTATTGCCCACCCGAAAATACTGCACAACCACGACGCGTTTCGATGTAATTTTTCATCTCATCAGGTGGAGACAGCAGGATTTGAACCCAGGACCATTATATTGAGGTTGCGTGTCGCAATCCAATCACACAACGTGTAATCCAAACTTGACCCTCCAATTAGTCATCTACAGTTGTGACAAAATGTGTTGCCCATCGTGACCCGGTAGCCAAAGGGGTAGTAGTGTTGGCTGCTATTCCAATGGTCCTGGGTTCAAATCCTGCTGTCTCCACCTGATGAGATGAAAAATTACATCGAAACGCGTCGTGGTTGTGCAGTATTTTCGGGTGGGCAATACCCAATTTCCATCTACTTTGAATACGGTCCCAGCGATCGCAGTGACTAAGGTTCATTTCAATGTGAATCACAGTCCATTATATTGAGGTTGCGTGTCGCAATCCAATCACACAACGTGTAATCCAAACTTGACCCTCCAATTAGTCATCTACCGTTGTGACAAAATGTGTTGCCCATCGTGACCCGGTAGCCAAAGGGGTAGTAGTGTTGGCTGCTATTCCAATGGTCCTGGGTTCAAATCCTGCTGTCTCCACCTGATGAGATGAAAAATTACATCGAAACGCGTCGTGGTTGTGCAGTATTTTCGGGTGGGCAATACCCAATTTCCATCTACTTTGAATACGGTCCCAGCGATCGCAGTGACTAAGGTTCATTTCAATGTGAATCACAGTCCATTATATTGAGGTTGCGTGTCGCAATCCAATCACACAACGTGTAATCCAAACTTGACCCTCCAATTAGTCATCTACCGTTGTGACAAAATGTGTTGCCCATCGTGACCCGGTAGCCAAAGGGGTAGTAGTGTTGGCTGCTATTCCAATGGTCCTGGGTTCAAATCCTGCTGTCTCCACCTGATGAGATGAAAAATTACATCGAAACGCGTCGTGGTTGTGCAGTATTTTCGGGTGGGCAATACCCAATTTCCATCTACTTTGAATACGGTCCCAGCGATCGCAGTGACTAAGGTTCATTTCAATGTGAATCACAGTCCATTATATTGAGGTTGCGTGTCGCAATCCAATCACACAACGTGTAATCCAAACTTGACCCTCCAATTAGTCATCTACCGTTGTGACAAAATGTGTTGCCCATCGTGACCCGGTAGCCAAAGGGGTAGTAGTGTTGGCTGCTATTCCAATGGTCCTGGGTTCAAATCCTGCTGTCTCCACCTGATGAGATGAAAAATTACATCGAAACGCGTCGTGGTTGTGCAGTATTTTCGGGTGGGCAATACCCCAGTTTCCATCTACAGTAGAAGTTTGCTTGTCTAGTGCTGCTACGGAGAGCAATCTGTGGATTTGTGAGCTGACAGCCATAGAAAACGTTCACGGCGCTCTCACGAAGCGTATATTTATAACTCAGAAGCTCTTTCATATTAAAACTTGTGCAAAGTGCTAAAGCTTATGCTTCTGTGGTCGCAAAGAATAAATTTAAACCTGCTTCTTCCCAATCTCGTGTGGCACAACGCAAAATTTGGAACAGGTATAATACAATCCCCATAAAAGTGTATTGAGTACCATAAAGTTGCCGCACGTTGTAGAGACGTATATACCGCACTAATATAAAGTGCTTCAAGCAAATATCTACAGATTGCTTGTACATGGTAGGCATAATGTTGTTCTAAAAATCGTTCTTGAGTGGACGCAGAAATGACAAACTAAAATAAGTCTCTTTAGTTTGCATTTTGATGTCAGCCCCAGACGCCCTATCCTGCTTTTGTGGACTGTTCTGTCATCTCTGGAGTGTGGAAACCAGTTAACCTGTGTCTGTTTTCTGGACTACGGCAACGCCTTTGGCTACGTAAATACCTGCAGATCTTGAACTGCTAATCCTAAGTAGAAAACTTCTTTCCATCTTCCCTGCATTAAGAGCTCATTGTATCGGTCTTATCAGATCATCCGATTGACAGGCAGAAGCATCTCAAATTCATGCACGATCACCGTTGTTCATCACGGAGCTTTTCTGGCACCAGTTAAATTTCCAAACATTGAGCGCTCAATAATAGAAGAAGGACTGACAACATTTCTGAGTTACACTGATGTTATTATCATAAGCGTCAATCGATCGACCACTGCCCCTTCACCTAGCTTACATGATACACTTAAGAATCTCGTATATTGGTCAAAAAGCTGTGCGCTACCACTTGGTCTCTCAAGGTGCAATGTTATCAGTTCCTCACTGTACTGCGGACATCGATAGCAAAATGTTCTCCAGTAAGGCCCAGTACTCAATATCAATGACGAGAGGTTGTGCTATTTCACACCAGAGGAGTATTTAGGTGTCAAGTTTAGCAATGACAATAAACCTTCATGGAAACCCGGAGGCTATCGCATTGCGCCTCACGCCTGCGAGCCTCATCTATTATCCCTGAGTTGATACTTTACCATGTCATTCTTGTGTTTTTGTACACTGCACTTAAGGTTTACCAGTGCTTTTTCCTGGTTTATAGAGGCCAGGGCTTCAGGTTAATCGCCAGGTCGTTAAAACACTTGTCGCGGTGCAGCGCTGTACCAAGGCGGACGTTTGGTTATAGACTAGTATGCACTGTAGTGACCATGACATTTTACTCCATCAAACATCACGTTCAGACTTGTACACATTTTGTTTTACTTTGCACCCGTCCAAAGCCTATATATACTGGACTGTGATTTTGAACCAGGTCCGCCATCTTGCCCGCGCGTTGCAGGCTGTTGCGCTCCTACGTGGTGTTACTCATTGCTTCACCATTTTCTCCCATTGTCCTCACGCTATATTCACATAGCTATTGTACATAGCTATTTTCTCAAGACAATCTTTATATCCCGCCGTCTTCTGTCTTACCGGGCTACGAATTTCTTGTGTAGCATTCGTCAAGGCGCTACAGCACTCATATTTGTCCTTGAAAGAGACTATCATCAGAAATACTCAACGACACGTCATCCCCTTCACTGTGTATTGTTGTAACGTGTGCAAACTTTTCAAAAAGAAAGATGTATAAATCCATATATATACCAGTACACGAGAGTAACGTTTATCAACTCCCTAAGCTTAACCAAAGCAAAGTAGTTCAAGAATTAGCAAAACAAATTTGGTCATGTTGATAATGATTTTTCTCAAGTATTGGTCCACTTTTTGTACAGCATTTACATCTTGCTGTATCGCTAAAAGCGCGGGGTTCCAGCTTAATATTCACTGTTTCAGTGCCCATTAGCCACTTACATTGGCCACGAAGACGAATTTCCTTCGAACATACTTTGGAATGCTATAGACATCACCACTACTTTTTACTCGCCCATTTCGTCTTCGGTGTTGTTACAAAAGCATCCTGACATAAGGGTATCATGTCGCTCTTAAAATTATTCATGACTTCGTACCCCACTGGCAGCTGTGCTAATGAGATGCAGCCTGCCACCTTGTGTCATCCCAATCCAGATCCAACTCTTTTCAGTTAACGACGGAGAAAAAAGAGAGTCCTCTAGAAAGTGCATGCTTTACTGTTCAGCCCACTAGTATGGTATAACACGGTAAGCACCCTAGCCGAAAAAGCTGGGAACCATTAGCCGAACACATATCGGCTTGGTCAACAAGTTTCGAACCCAGATGATGGAAACTTTGTGGCCCAAATGTAAACAGAAGTCTATAAAAGTTATTCCTAGGGTGACAAATATTTATTGATCATTTTCCTTATCTTGCAAGCAGTCTTTGCAGCAGCAAGCATTGACAAATGTTAAAAAGTTGCTTTCTTTCCTTTATTGCATCACTGCGTTACATAAATTCGTAAAAAACAATAGTTAAAGAATTGTTATAAGCTTATACAAAGTGCTGCGATGCAACGCTTAATACACAGCGAAGAATCGAACACAGAAATTGCGATTACACGCGCACGTTTATACATACTAAAATACAAACTTCAATGTTTAATCTTTTATTTCGCGAATTTGAAGGGCAATTAATTAACTGGAGAATGATTTTTAACAGAGTTGTTACTGCGCGGACACAAAGGTGATATGAAATTGCAATGTCTCATGAAGGCGCTAAGTTAGAAGGGTAACTATTACAAACATGCAACAAATCATTGTAAACTAAATAATGACTATTGCATTTGGTGTACATATTTTCGCTTTGGGTAAAATAATTGAACCTGATAAAGCAATCTTGCTGAATAAATATTTTAATCAAAGGGTACGTGTTATTCAGTTCTTCGTTTACGTATTTATTCGTGAAGCTGGTTCAAACTAGCACGCTATCCTCTGTGAGTGATATCGTGTAGCTCTACTCTCCATATTTCATGGTTCGATGCGCGTCAGCAAGCGAAATGTGCACTAGTTTAAATGACTTTAAGGCGTTATACGAACATATCTGTTTTATGCAGCGAGTTGTTCCCAGTCGAATTGTGCTTCGAAGTATTAAGAATGGATTCTTCAAATTAGCGTTGGACCAAATCAAGTACGCATAAATCATAAAAATTCATGTTTTCTTAGGCTTTCAGATTTAAAGCCTGTTTTGTATTGCCTCAGCCTGGATAATACGCTGGATTGTATATCCATTTTTCTAACTAAGGCAGGAGTGCAGCCAGCTGGAGGTGAGAGCATAATTTAAAGAAGCTTGAGCCATTTGAAACACTATTATCCATGTTATGATTTTACAATTTTTTATTGAGATGCCTGTTACTACAACTATTCGTTATTACATCTGTAACAAGCTTTTTTGCCTCACTTTAACATGTTGACTATCCTTAAGTTCTGTCCCTTTGCTTGAAGAGAGGGTTGAAAAGTGACGAGACGGTTAGGTACTGAGACAAACCGGACCATCTTCATACCGTTATTCACCCTTACAGTACTGTTGGTGATCCTGTCTGCGCAGCTGGGCTGCCAGTTTTCTCATTTGGACGTGTAGATATAGGGTAGTGTAGATATAGCCTAGTATATCTAGGTATGTTGTTCGTTGGAGTTCATTGGAATAGTAGAGAGCAGAAGGAGATCCTTTGTCAGCTCCCCTACTTGCCGTTCAAATTAAGGATATCGCGGATCCTTGCATAACGTTATTCTATAGCGGACCATCACGATCGCAACGGAAGCAACATGGGCCTTGCTTACGCAACAGATAGGAGTGCAACAGTCGTTTGCAACTTTCCTACCACTGTGCGTTGACGACTGGCTCAGATAAATTGTTCCAATCCTTCACCACACATTGGACAAGGTAACGTCGGAATGGAAACGAGTCACCTGGGCTTAAACAAGTTACAGACATGACCCGTGTCGAACTACGAACTCGGACATGAAAGAATTCCTTCAGTTCATTACCCATCATCACACGCGGTATGCGTCTGGTGTATATCAGCTCGCCGCAACGACGATACTCCAAGGAGAACATGTGCATTGTTCGAAGCTGTTGGGTGTAGGACAAATTCCGGATCGCTGAGATCGATTTCGACCCTCGCCGTTGGACCCTCTCTATAAGAACACGATCGTCCTTTGTCAGAGGATAAACCGCAGCTGAACTATATTCGAGAATAGGACGCACCTAGGAAGTAAAAAGGATTCTGAAGATTTCAGGAGTCATTCGGGAAAATGAGCTCCTTATGGCACAATACATCCTATTAGCAGCCGCTTACTCTTCTCAAGATATCTTGGGTTGTGCGCAAATCAGGAGTTCCAAGTACACTAAGTCCTTCTCACAACCGCGTTCTTGAACAGAAACCACCAAGGTGATAAACCCAAAATGGGTACGGAGCACCTATCATAATTGATGAACAACTGTCACTCCAATGCCTAGCTGTGAAGCCTGTCTAGTGTCGCTTGCAGTCGATCAGCGTCGTCGAGTTCGAACAGCTCTAACCATAGCTTTAAATCGTCAGCATATAGCAAGCAATCCGTTCGGATCTCTGATAGGTCGTTGATGAATACTTTAAACAAAGAGCCAAGGACGGTACCTTGCGGAACTCCACTGGCAATTAGGACTCGCTCGGAGTGTTTCATTTACCTTTACACGCATATTGCGGCCATTCAAATAATCGGCGATCTAAGAGACTATCTCCCGAGAAACACAAATTCACCGACCTTTAAGGAGAATCCGTTTGTGCGGGACTTTATCAAATGCTTTTCTGAAGTCGACAAAATGATCTCCAGGCGATTGCCGGCATCCAAGGATTTATCACATTTTTCTCTGGCCAAAAGTAGGTTGGAGGCACACGAGCGTGCACTCCGGAAGCCATGCTGCGCGGGAGAGATGACATTCATGTTATCAAGGTGGCGATTCAAGGCACTCTTTACAATTTTCCCCATGATTTTACACACTATGGATGTTAAACAAATCGGCCGAGAGTTCCCAGGATCCTGACTATTCCAACCTTTGTATATGGGCTTAACGATACCAAATTTCTAAGAAAGTTGGAGAAGTCCTCCTCGAGTGATCGCTAAAACACTTGGCATATAGTTGCAGCAATTTACTCAGCTACCATTTTGAGAAACAGAGGGTGAAACCCGTCAGGACCCGGTGAGAAATTTGCGTTTGATCCCAGAAGTATTTTCGTGACTGAATCAGTGCTTATTTCTGGTGTGCTAGGGTGGAGGGAGGCTTAAAGACCAGACTATTGGGCAATCGAGAGTTCAGAGGAAATGTGTGAGGCCAAGACCTGAGCCTTTTGGTCATCTGCATGAATCATACTGCTATTTTTGAAAGAAAAGAGGGCAGGTATCCTATTTCCAGCTTTGGTGTTACGATTCAGGCAGGAGAAAAGAAGCTTGGGTGCAGTTATCGATTCTACGCTTAAACAACGTTCATATTGCTTCTATCTTTTTTCTCGCCACTTTAAAGTGCGCAGGTTCGTGGCCGCTTTATAACTGCAATGCCCTAAGGTTGATTGTATAGCTTGGAACTTGTCCCACAATTTGCGTTGTCAATTCATAAGGGACCTTAATTAACGAACACACCAAGGCGAACCTTTAGGGAAACGTTTACTTCTAGTGAGTGGAACAACTTGCTTAATAAGCAACATGAGTTTGGAGTACGAAAGACTAGACATTACCAGGGTCTAAGTGCTGAGGCATACTCCAGTCCATAGTGCCATAGTTCTTAAACGATTTGCATCAACTCGCCAGAAAATTCAACGGTACAGCTTTGGGTCATGAATGGCAAGACGTTGCATCTAACAGAAGGAAACAACACAGAGATTGCTCGTACCCAATGTCTGGAGAATAATCAAGTCAGAAACAACAGACTGTGCCGGTGTGAGCACAAGGTCGAGTGTGTGCGGCGACTGACCCGAACATATCCTAGTGGGCTCTGCAACATGCTGAAACTGATGACATGCAGGGATGGTTTCAAGAAAAACAGCGTCAAAAGACGCCGCCGAAAGATCGCAATTTAGTAAGTCATAAACGATACCAGCAGCGTTAAAGCCTTTCAGTATCAGACAATCCATGCCACCACCATGCGTCTTAACAGAATGCAGCAAGCTGGCTCCGAAACCCGAAGTGTCTCTGTAAATATCGCTAATCACTAGAGACTTGCATCCATCATGGGTCCAGCACCAAAGAATTTCAAATTCACTATCATCGTACCAGACATCTTCCATGGAGGTCCTCTGAGATCTACTTTCCAGTAGATAATCACCACCGCGCAGTCCTCGCTCCAGAACGATTGGCCTGAGAAACGTTTTACCCCGGTATGCTGTTGGATATTATTCCACATCATTAATAGCATGATCTTTTAATTCCAATAAAACTGACACTGAATGATTTTTGTTTCTCTGGCCGTACCAGTGAGTGTAATTTGGGACAACTTTTGGTCATTCAACTAATTTTCCTTTCAACCTTACCATATCAGCTCTGCATAATTACGATTTAAGAATCGATTTCCTTCCAATGTGGAAGGTATTTTAACTAAGAAATTGCACTCGCGGTATTGGCCGTCTGCATCGGAAAAATTTCTTGAGTGGCCAAAATTCGTCCAAGTTGTGTCCTACCAAATTAACAAGGGCGAACAAACCGTCACTCAGGGCGATCCAACGGTCACTTCAGTGGACCATTTTCGGTCACGCCTTGTTTGCGGAAGCCATCTATAAATTTTTATCTTATTACATTTGATACATCGAAAATGAAGAAAACTCGAAGCAATTCGTGTGATAAAGCTTGCTGTGACGCTAAAAATTAGAGGGCATCTATGACACCATCTTAACATATAAGCCATTTCTATTTAATAACCTCATACAGATGGGCAGTCGTTAGTGGCTATGATAAATAGGTTGGATCTTACTGTAGTCCGATGGTTTGCGTGCCTCAGAGATTCACTGAGCTATGCTTTGTGGTGCTTTTTGCGCCGTCAGAGCCACTTATACCAGATTGGTCAATGGTTAGGGGCCAGACAACCAGCCTCCTAGTCCTCCAGTTTAGGAGTTGGAAATAAGTTCAGCACCTTATTCCATAGAACGAAATCCTTTCATCCCACGCCAGACCCACTGCCTTGTGGTCAGATTTTTTGGCTGGAAACCCTAATCGTTCTCCTGTTTAGGAATAGGCAACCTGACAGTACTCTGCCTACGCCATGCAATGAATCACTCTTCAGAACAATTTCTTGCTGCTCAGGCCGTAAAAGATGATAAAAAGGCGCTCTATTTGCTGCATCGAACAGAGTGCATGGGGTGTGGATGTTACCGCTCAAGCCCTCCTGCCTTCTTGTTTCACACTTGTGCTTTCTCACCCTTAATGACAGGTTCCAACATTACTTTTATTCCACAGTTTTTAACCCCCGATTCCTGGCCCTCACGCAACAAGCTTTGCTAAGCGTGTAGCTTCTATTTTCAACTTACTTGTGAACGCGGAGCGTCATTTCTGTCCTGTCGACAAGCCCATGTACAACCAAGCGGCCAATCCCAGTTCATCGGCTTCCATTTGGAGCTCTCGATCTTCCTTCAGAATGGCATGTCTCAATGTGCGCACATCGCTACAGATCGGTCAATAAACATCACTTGCTCGAACATAAGTGACCTTCTCGATTGTTATCTGCTGCTTTTCGGAGACCCGCCTGCAAGACTCGTTCTCTGGGCTCACTTTGCGATCCTGTTCATATGACACCAGCACCATTTTACCAGTGCGCCTATCCGGTGACAATGCAGCTTCGAGCACCAGCCAAACAAATCTTGGTATTATCCTGAGTCTCTGGGCTGAAGCTGCTCTGGTTGATTAGATCCCAATCAGTTGTCGGATGTGTGCGGTCCGACCAGCTGGCTCATTCAAAGCTTTGAAGTCGCGTGGAACTAATAGGTGTCCATTCGTTATCATTGCCTACGCGTACACCAACTCTAACGATGATACGGTAAAAATCGACTTCTACCGCCAACTGACCGAGCTTTTTCGCTACAGAAGAAGCACAGACGCTATAGTGCTGGCTGGGGATTTGCAAGTTATCCATTGATGAAGTGCATCTGGGCGACCAAAACGATGTAAGCTCCCGTAATGATAACGGTGAACGGTTACCTCAGCTATTGTGCCGCAATGCAAAAAAGAGAAAAGGGGAATAAAATGCAACAGGTGTAAGCCAGCTACTCTACTGGTAACGGATGGGTATCGTTCCGCTAAGCTGGCTGCCGGCCACTATGCAGCAGAAAAAAGAATAATTTACTACGTAAAATTTTAAAGTGCTAAATAATGAGCTCGTAGTTGGAGGTGGAGGCAAAGAGGGATGGTGTAGGTCAAAGGAACTCAGAGCACGAACGCAACTGAGGCCAGCTCCTAGCCACATCAACAAGTGTATCCAGCCAAATGTGTTCATCGTCTTTCGCACCCCAACCATATAGCCGAGACGCTCCAACCGAGGTCAGCTTCGACGTGATGACATTCATTTTTCTCTACCAAGTCATCGCTCGGCCACGTCTCCTCTTCTTCCATCCACACCCCCGGCGCGCAAACAACACACGTCGCGGAAGTCGGTGGGGTGGCATGCGTAACACGTGGCCGAGCCATCGGAGCCTGATGCGTGAAATAACGGTGCTGAGCGGTTCATTTCCTTTTCCTGTGCCGTATACAAGGCGTCGAACACGCTCGTTACTCACGCGGTGTTCCCACCAGATGTGAGCTAAATTGCGAAGGCACCTGTGGTCAAATGTAACTAGGCTCTTCAGGTCCACTGCTTTAAGGGGCCAGATTTCACAACCGTACAGTAGGGTCGAACGAACCGCTACATTGTACACTCTACCTTTCAGGGCGAGAGTAATGTCGCGCCGCCGCCATAGGTGGCGATGGTTAGCAAAAGCTCGAGGCGCTTTTGCTATACGGTTCGCGGTCTCATCTTCAATCTCACGGGCGCTGATACAACTTCCCAGGTCGTTGAATTTTTGAACGACTTCTAGCTGATCCCCACCAAGGGTCAGCGAAGGCGATGATCCAGGCCAGTCTTAGCGGAAAGCTTTGTATTTCGATGATACAAAGCAAAGCCCGAAGCGGCTGATAGCCAGTGCTAATCTGTCCAGTGCAACTTGGTACGTCTGGGAGCTGTCACAGATTATGGCAATATCATCAGCATACTCCAAGTCAAGAAGTCGTTCTCCTGGGAGTAGCTCCACACCTTCTAAGTCGTGTCCTGTGAGCGCGGTCCCCATGACTACGTCAATAGCGAAGTTAAAGAAGAAAGGTGAGAGCGGGCATCCTTGTCTCACACCGCTGGAGATATTAAAGGGCGACGACAACATGCCGCAAGCCCACACTCTGCCTGAGCTACGCATGTATAATGATCGGATAATAGTAAAAAGTTCACAGGTACACCTTTCCTGAGCAGAGTCCCAAAGTGCACGTATATCCACTGAATCGAATGCACCTTTGATATCGAGGAACACGACAACGGCGGGCCGCCAATATATGTGACGGTGCTCCAACAACTGACGCAAGGTGAAGATGTGGTCAATGTAGCCACGACCTCAACAAAACCGGGCTTGCTCTTTACGAATATGGCGTTCACAAGTGCCAGTCAGTCTGTGAAGGATGACAGAGGCAATCAATTTAAAGGCGCTGGGGAGCAAACTGATTCCTCTATGGTTGCCGCATTCCGATCGTATGCACCCCTTAAAATATGGGATTATGGCGGAGCGGCTCCAGTCGGTTGGGGCAGTTTTCTGCTCCCACAGTTTCACAAGTAACTAGTATAAATCATCCACAAGAGCAGGTCCCCCGAATTTGAGAAGGTCTGGTGATATATCATCTGGTCCCGCGTCTTTATTTAAAATCAACAGTGCGAACTCACGTTCGACCTCTGAGCGAGAGGGTGGATCCAAAGGGACAGCTCAGGGAGCAAAGCGATCACTGGCCGGCGGGAAATCTAACAATTCCGAGCGATTAAATTGCCTTTCAAAGTGTTTAGCCCAACGCTTCAAGCGTTTTGACAAGTTGTGGATAGACTATCCACCCTCGTCACCTATTGTTTCACTAATACCAAGTCTTCTGCTGCCCGTTTCCCGTATCAGCCGGAATGATGGTTACCAAGGGCAGCGGCGATTTCCATCTCCAGTGCACGATGAGATCACTAGGATTCGCGGTCTCTCTTCAGGCTAGCACGGAGGTTTGTTCAGAGCTCTTTGCGAGTTTCATGGTATTCGTCTCCAGCCAGAATATATCGGCGAGCATCGATGAGTTCCAGAGACGGCGAATAGACTCAATGTCCATGTTGGCGATTAGACTTACCACCTGAGGATTCGCCTGTTGCTAGTAAGGTCTGATGAATAGGAGACCTGTGAGCTTCAACGACATCCATTAAGCGCATACTCAACTCGCATGGCAGAGTACTTGCATACGCATTCAGAACAGCTGGCTTCGCAAGTTGGCTGGTGTCAACGCGCTCAAAACATCGTCTTGAGCGTCCGCCAAAACGCATCTACGGGTCAACACATACAAGTGCATGGTCGGTGTCCACACCTGTGCTCCAAATCGAGCGACAGTTTTGGACGCACCCTCTCCATCGGTAACTTGTCACAATGTGATCAATTTGCCTCCATAGCTCGTTCGAGGCTGGTGGGTGCCAAGTCATCCTCCGGCAGGTGCTGTGTCGGAAAGTACTGCTCGCAAGAAATAAGCGAGCATCTTCACACAAATGAAGTAACCGTTCACCGTTATCATTACGGGAACCTACACCATGTTGGCCACCCAGATGCAGTTCATCAGTGGACAACGTTCCATCTTAAGCGTTCAGATACCCAGCCAGCACAACAGTGTCTGTGCTTCTTCTGTGGCGAAGGTGCTCGTTCAATTGGCGATAGAACTCGTCTTTTACTGAATCATCGCTAGAGTTTGTGGATGCATGGGCAGCAATGATGCATAGACACCTGTTAGTCCCGTGCGAATTCAAAGCTTTGAACGAGCTAACCAATCGGACCCCACACCACCGGCTACTGATTGGAATCCAGGCAACCAGAGCAGATTCAGCCCTAAGACTCAGAGCGATATCTACACCGGATTGCCCGGTGCTCGAAGCTGCACTCTCACCGAATAGACGCAATGAGAAATTGATGCTGGTGTCATATGAAGGGGATCATAAAGTGAGTACAGAGCTCGAATCTTGCAAGCGCGTCTCCGATAAGTAGCAGATAACAATCGAGAGGGTCACTAATGTTCGAGCAAGTGATGTCTATTGACCGATCTGTAGCGATGTGCGTACATTGAGGCATGCCAATCTGAAAGAGGATCAAGAGCTCCAAGTGGAAGCCGATGAACTGGGATTGGCCGCTTGGTTGTACATGGGCTTGCCGACAGGACAGCAATGACGCGACGCGTTCACATGTGAGTTGAAAATAGGAGGTAAAAGGCTAGCAAAGCATGGTGAGGGAGGGACAATGTATTGGGGGGTTGGAAGCTCGGGGGATTAAAGTGAAGTTTGTACGGGACCATAAGGGAGAGAAAGCGTAAGGGGGAATAAGAAGATGTTAAGGCTTGAGCAGTAGCATCCAAACCCCTATCCACCCTGCTCGATGCAGCAGATAGGGCACCGCTGATTATCCTCTGCATCAATAAACTGCTTGAAGAGAAATTCATTGTATTGCTTTGGCAGGATACTGTAAGGCTGCCCAGGCCTAGACAGGAGAACAATTAGGGTTCTCAGCTGAAGCCTTTGTTTCGAAAACCTGACCGCAAGGCAGCGGGTTTGGCGTTGGGCTATAGGGAGTCCGTTTTAAGGAATAAGGAGCCACCTCATTCTAACCACCAATCTGGAGGACCAGGAGGCTGAGTTTGTTTGGCCACTAACCACTGACCAATCTGGTATGAGGGGCTTTGAAGGTGCAGATAGACGCATCACCCAGCATAGCTCAATGGATCGCTAAGGCACATATACCATCGCACCACGGTAAGGTCTAGTCTCATTGCGATGGCCTGAACACACCAATCTGCATGAGTCAGTGAACGGACCATGTACTAGACCCGCTGCCTTTCGGGTTCACATTTTATCGAAGGCTTTGGCTGAGGACCCAAGACATTTTCCTATCAGGCGTGCGCGCCTTGCCAGTATCCTAGTTCAAACCCCTTCCTCTTCGGAGGTTAGGAAGTGGTCGATGGCTCACTTACCGTAAAACCTAGCCTTGAGAGACAACAGGTCTATGAGTTATAAGCTAAGCGCACGATTGACGTAGTGCACGATCGCCACGCATTATCACTGATAGTGGTAGGGCACCTCCTGGTGTTCAATAGTTTTCTAGTGCCCACCTCAATCCAGGCATCCCCTGGTTAATCGCCAATACCTTCCTACGTCTGGCCGTGTTCGCAGGTGCGTATCTTACTACAGTCACAAAACACATGAATTGTTCCAGATCTACCAATGCTGTATGTGATCGACCTCAGGCAGATCCCAATGGGTCTCTGCAATCACACTCCCTAGCAGGATCTGTTTTCCACATGGCTGCGGGTCAGGTTATCGAGTCTAAGGCGGAATCCCTCAAGCCAGCCTCCGAAGCACAACCACCACCACGCGTGCGATTGCCCACCAATGCAATTGTATGTCTGCGCGCAACGCATTCAACATCGCGATTTGGAAAGCGCGCACCTTACTGGACCGGAACTCGATTGAGCGCCCCGAGCAACGCAATGCATTGGTCGCGATGGAGTTGGCGTGCTGCAACTTCGATATTGCGGCGCTCAGTGAGACCCGGTTCGCTTAGCAAGGTAAGTTGCATGAAGCTGTTGCTGGCCATACATTCTACAGGGTGCGGAATGCCACCTCAGCCCCATGTGAACATGGGGTCGGATTTGCACTATCCAATCGCCTAAATGGTCAGATGGTCGAGGGAACCAACTGGCATCAGCGCACGACTGATGATTGTTGGCCTACGACTCGAAAGAGATAAGGTTGCTACTTATATAAGCACGTAGGCCCAAACATGTGTTATCCTGCTAACATGCGTGTTCAATTCTAAACTCAGCTATCCTCCGTGATACGGTCTGTGCCGAGGAGCGACCGACTATTTCATCTGGCGGATTTCAACGCGCGCGTTGGGCGTGATACTGTGGTGTGGACAGATATCACCTTTACCCATGGAATTGGTCCAGCAAACGCGAACGGTGACAGGCTGCTCTAGTTGTGTGTCACACACAGCCTGACGATCACGAACCCTCGGTTTGCGCTGAGTGCGCGTGATATAGCAACTTGGACGCACCCAGGGATTGTTCACGCTCACCTGCTCGACAACGTCATCGTACGTGTGAATGACGCATGACAAATGCACTGGTCAATACGTTAGTACATATATTTTCGTAAATCTATGTGTTGCGCTACTGCGATGAACCAGCGTAGATATAACTTTTTTATAAGGTTTTCATCCCATTAGTTCACAAGCCACATAGCACAGCCTAGCCCGGAAAAGCACCAGACGCGTTTCGCCCTATTGGGGATCGTCAGTGGTGCGCATTCTATCCGTCACCTACTGGGGATCGAACCCATGGCCACTAGAGGCAAATGCCAATTAACCATCAGCTTAAACCACTGAGCCACGGGGACGTTGTTTGAGCTACATAATTTTCAAACCAATTGGGATATAGCACCAGCTGTCTTCCACTACGGGATGAATGCCTTAACGATTAAATCTACAAATCCTGCTACTCATGAGTAATATAAAATACAAAAAGCTTCTCCTAGTTTCAAACGCTATGGATATAGCGTCTAGCGAGAGGGCGTCATCACCCAGCAGGCTAGCCACTGTCAGTGACAGTGGGAGATAGGTGGTGCTATATCCCAATTAGCTTGCAAATGTCGTAGCTTTAACATCGCCCTCCATGGCTCAGTGGCTTAATCTGTTGGCTAGTTGGCATTATGGTGACCTGGATATTCCCCCGATTGCCGTGTAAATCAATCCTAAACACTATGAAACCATAGTCTTCTCATGTATTAAAGAACTAAGTGGTTTACATGTTTGTATGGTGCACGTGTTTGTATGTGACACACCGACAACATCCGGACTTTGTCCGCGTACTTCGAAACGAACGTCGGTTCTCCGATCGCACTCAGAACCCTACCATATACTCCCTAGCTAATCATCTTCCGGTGCCTTATTTTCAGTCTTAAGATTTAGCAACCTTGTAATAAACATTGTTAGCCTATTTTCATGTGTTCTGCTGCACGCCTTTGGGTGTCCATTAAAATCTGTATCGGATACAGCGTTAGACCAACCCGCTATAGCGTCTGCCTCTAGTGGTTATGGGTTCGATCCCCAGTAGGGGACCAAGGGAATGCGCATCACTGACGAGCCCCAATAGGGCGTCTAGTGATTATTAATCTTTCACATTTTATCTTTCCTATCATCAATTTTATCATGACATCTTTTGTATAGCTTGTTTGAATTAACGATTACGATATACTTCTTCGTGCCGCGCGCTCCGTCGTGCTGATTTTTGGCTGTGTTGCTTCTGTGTGTGTACGGCGCCGTTCAATCTGCTTGCGAATCGGATATTAGACTCGGAATTACTATCAAATGGCTATTTCTATCGTGCTCGACACGTGCCACGTAGAGTGTTGATCTAACGGTATATCCGATACTCAGATTTGAATGGCCAACCAAAGGCGTGCAGCAGAACACACTGAAATAAGCTAGAAAAATGTTTATTAGAAGCCTGTTATATCTTAAGACTAAAAATAAGACACCGGAAGATGACTAGCTAGGGAGTATGCGGTAAGGTGCTGAGGGCGATCGAAGAGCCGACCATTTTTTCGAAACCCGCGGACAAACTCCGGATGTTGTCGGTGTGTCTCATACAAACACGTGAACCATACAAACATGAGAAGACTATGATTTCATAGTATTTAGGATTGATTTACACATCAAGCGAGGGCATCTCCAGGTCACTATACCCCGCGCTCCGTCGTGGCGATTTTTGTTTGTGTTGCTTCTGCGTGTTTATGCTATCGTTCAGCCTGCTTGCGAATCGGATATTAGACTCAGAATTACTATCGAGCGACTATTTCCATCGTGCACGACGTGTGCCACAGGTATGGCGCAATCCACGATTCGAACGCAACTGTGATTAGACCGCGCGTTGACTCTCTCCGACGTTTTGCCTTTACTAAGGGACTGGAACCTTCCTAGTAGTCTTACGACCACTACATAAATTGATGACCTCGCCTTGTTTTTTGTGAACACGTATTCTTTACTTAGTCATGTCTGATCAGACCCCATGTGCTTTTACCAACAATTCCGTCGAACCCTCGCTTCCTACATGTAACGTTTCTAATTCACATGTATGGTTTATTCAGGTAGAAGCCACTTTCCGCTGTCGTAACATCACTTCATAATATTCCATGTTTTCATACGTCTTCTCGCGCTTACCTGTCTCCATTGCCTCTAAAGTCATTGATATCCTTGACCCTATGCTTGTAGAAGCGCTGTATGATAAACTTAAAGCAGCTACTCTTAAACGCACCACTGAGTCCGATGAGACTCGCCGGCAACACTTACTTTCCGGCGTCGAGCTTGGCCATCGCACCCCATCTCAGCTTCATAGACACATGCGTTCCCTAGTTGGTTCCTCGAAACTCCACACTCCGCCAACTTTGGACGAAATATCTTCCGGCAAACATCACAGAGATTTTATCAGTTCTTAGTAATGATATCACTCTGGAAAACCTCGCAGAAGCTTCGGACAAACGCACAAAGGTTTTTTTAAGTATGCTCTTAATCACGTAGTTGATTCCACCTCAGCCAGCTCATCCCATAGCACTACGCTTGATTCGATCAATCATAGAATCTCCCGTCTAGAACTCAGCATGTCTGCTATTCGACTTGAAGACACTGCTAACCGAAGAAGTCCTCGTGGTCCGCTCCGCAGCACATCACGCTCAAGTCAGCGGACGCACTGCTGCTTCCACCGTCTCTTCGGTAAAGCAACACGTAACTGTTGCCCGGATGCAACTATCCGAAATGAACTCCGATTTCGCAACCGGGAAACGCCAAAGCTAGCCAGTAATGGCGAGGGCTGTTGCTGGCCAAATCCTCAGTCGCCTTCTGTAGGTGTTCTACTCCACAACCAAACTTCATTTTTTGGTCTATACGGGCGCAGAAATCAGCGTTATACCATGATCTTTGAAAAAACGCGCTCTGCCACAAGCCAGACTTACGTTACAGACGGCTAACCAAATTAAGATTGCGATATACGGCCAGAAGCTGTTGCATCTAAGTCTTAGTTAACGACACGAATTTCCTTTTACCATCGCAGATGTCTAGAAACCCATAATTGTCATCGACTTCCTTAGCAAATTTGGCCTCGTCGTCGATCTGCGTTGCAGGAAGTTACGGGACGACAGCACTTTGCTCACCGTCGCTTGCCATCTCGCCCTAGTCACTTCCGTCGGACTTCGCGTACTCATGCTAGACAGTACGCCGTATGCATCATTGCCGCAGCAATTCCCGTCTTTGATCCGTTCTTATACCGACTCTACCAAGGCTAAGCACGAGCTCCTTCATCATATCGTCACAACGATTCCACCCGTGTCAGTCAAACCGAGATGTCTTCCACCTGACAAGCTTCAAGCGGCTAAACGTGAATTCGAGCAAATGACCATCCGCTTATCTAACAGTTGCTGGGCTTCCCCGCTTTATCTTGTACCAAAATAGTCCTTTGATTGGCGTTCATGCGGTGATTACCTAGCACTCAACGCCGTTACTATCCCCGACAGATACCCTATCCCTCATATTCCTGATTTTTCATCGGGATTATCCGGGAATTCCTTCTTTTCCAAGACTGACCTTGTGCGAGCATATCAGCGAATTCCATTGGCACCTGAAGACATTGCTCTAACGGCCGTTATCTCACCTTTTGGTTTGTACGAATTCATTCGTATTCTTTTTGGCCTTCGCAATGCGACACAGTCCTTTCATCGCTTCGTGCACCAGGTCCTCAGTCGTTTAGACATTGTTTTTGTCTACATCGACCATGTCCTAATAGCCAGAGCCACATCAAACTAGCACTTGGATCACCTTCGACAAGTATTCGAACGTTACATCGTTACAAACTCAGGGTCCCCAGCATGAACAAAGTATCACATCAGCTTTGTATCGAACGAAGAATCGTAAACTTATAGAATACACTACCAGAAGGATTAATAGAGGCCGATTCTGTGAAGTGTTTTAAAACCCGTATCGACGATTATTTTGGAAACCTGTGCTTTTGTGAAACGATGCACATACAGTGCCAAAAGAAGACATTGTATGTCCGGAAATAATAACGCTAGTACAAATTTCTAACCGAACACGGACAAACGATTAACGGACCGGACACAACTGCTGATAATTCACAAGTAAATTTTGATTTTTCGTAATTCGATAGAGTTGTACAGAAACCTTTCTACTCGCTCTTAAATACAGTCTCAGTCTCACGGTCTAAACATTAATCCTGATAAATGTCGATTTGGCCAATCTAGCGTCGATTTTCTTGGTCACAAAATTGATAGCGAAGGCATTATTCTTATATCTGGGAAAACCCAGGCAATAATGGACTCTCCACTGCCTCAATCCGTTAAAAACCTGCGATGATGCCTTGGCATGGTTAATTATTACGGAAGATTCATTAACAATCGTGCCGCCGTTCTTCAGCCTTTGACTGATTTACTTAAAACTAATCCAAAGAAGTTCACCATTACGCCAGAAGCCGAAACAGCGTTTGTTGCCATCAAGCAGAAGTTGAGCCAGGTAACTTCCCTGGACTACTTGGACACCGACTAGAAAGTCACTCACATTATCAAGTCTGATGCTTCACAATCCGCTGTCGGTGCTGTACTAAAACAACTAATCGACAGTGCGATTCAGCCGCTGTCTTTCTTTTCTCGGAAGCTACAGCCAGCACAAACGAGATATATTACTTTCGGTCGCGAACTTCTCGCGATCTACTTGACCGTCACACACTTTCGTCGCGTCTTTGAAGGACGACGTTTTGTAATTCTAACGCACCACAAGCCTTTGGTCTACGCTGTTCGTCCCACTCCCGACCGCTATTCTCGGAAAGAGACACGACATGTGGATTATCTGTCACAATTCTTTGTCCATATTAGCTACCTTGGCGGTCCGAATAATGTTGTCGCTGACGTACTTTCACGTACTCACATACAGCAACTTTCGGCCCCTCCAACAGACCTTGAGGAAATGTCTGTTGCTTGGCACAAGAATCCTGAACTCGCTCAGCTTCGATCGAATACTACGTTGAAATTCTTGCAAGTACCTATGTTAAACTCAGATGCAAGGACTCACTGCGATGTCTCTAACGGTAAGCCAAGACCGTTGTTCCCCAGCCTTTCCGTCGAACCGTCTTTAACCATTTTCATGGACTATCGCATCCTGGCATTCGATCCACTGTGAATTTGATTACCGATCATTACATCTAGCGTAGTATGCAGCCCGAAATCCATTATGGACCAAACACTGTCTAAGCTGCCAGAGCAGCAAAGTACACAGACACACTATCTCTGCCCCGGAACATTCTAACTACCTGAGGCGCGTTTTAGACATGACCACCTAGACATAGTCCGACCGCTTCCTCCATCGAACAATTTCACTTTCATTCTGACTTGTGTTGACCGTTTTACTCGCTGGCAGCATGTTATTTCTGTAGGTGACACAGCTTCAGAAACTGTTGCCCGTACATTGTTCGAGTCATGGATTCCCTTCTTCGGTGTGCCATCTACGATCACTACAGACCGAGGATCTCAGTTTAGTTCCACCTTGTTTCGTTACTTGAGTCGTCTGTTGGGTTGTACTCACATTCGGACAACTGCTTATCATCCCGCTTCGAATGGCCTTATCGAGCGTTTCCATCGACAGCTTAAAGCCGCCATCAGTTAATTCACCTGACCCACATTGATCTGAACACATCCCAGCCGTCCTTCCTGGGATTGGTAATACCGTCAAAGAGGCTATTGGATGCAGCCCTACCGAACTCGTCTTTGGCGCCACTCTCAGACTTCTAAGTGAGATGATTTTGGATTCCCGACTCGCTGGTGAAATGGATCCTGTGTCCTACGTCGAACATCTCAAACAACACTTCCGATCAACCCGACCTACGTCTACTCGCTCCACTGCCCGCAAACAACGATTTCATCCGGACCTACACACTTGTCCTTTTGTTTTCATTCGCACTGATGCAGTTCGTAAGCTGTTGTCACCTCCTTATGAAAGTCCTTTCAAAGTGTTGTCACGGAAGCCGAAGTACTTCATTCTAGAAAGGAATGGATCGAGCGAATCTGTGAGTATTGACCGTCTTAAACCCGCACATGTTGGACCTATCGTTACTTTGGCTGATCCCAAGTTGTTACCCCCTATTGGTCAACCAACTGATTCCAATACGCCAGAAACCTCATGCACTCGCGCAACAAATCATCCCAAGCGCATACGTTCCGAACGTTTTGTGTCTCCCCTTTCAAAGTAGCTGAGTTTGTTCCCTAAATAGCTATATCGAGCGTTACCTTACCAGTTCACACTCTACGGGGTGAGTTACGTAGTGGTTATTACTCTTTCACATTTTATCTTTCCTATCATCAAATTTATCATGACCTCTTTTGTACATTTCGTTTGAATTAACGATTACAATATGCTTCTTCGTGCCCCGCGCTCCGTCGTGCTGAGTGTTTGCTGTGCTGCTTCTGCGTGTATACGCTACCGTTCAGTCTGCTTTCGAATCGGATATTAGGCTCAGAATTACTATCGAGCATCTGTTTCCGTCTTGCTCGATGTATGCCGCAGGTATGGCGCAATCTACGATTCGAACACAACTGTGATTAGACTGTGAGTTGACTCTCTCCGACGTTTTGCCTCTACTAAGGGACTGAAACCTTCCTGGTATTCTTTCAATCACTACATTCGAAATGCGACTGGTGCTTTTCTGGACTAGCTGTGCTATGTAGCTGGTGAACTAATGGGATGAATAATTGCAAGATTACATTTACAGATCCTGCTACTCATGAGTAATGTAAAATACAAATAGCCTCTCCTAGTTTCAAATGCTATGGATAGAGTGTCTAGCGAGAGGGCGTCATCACCTAGCAGGCTAGCCACTGTCAGTGACAGTGGAAGATAGTTGGTACTATGTCCTATTTAGCTTGCAAATTATGCAGCTCAGCCAACGTGCCCCATGGTTCAGTGGCTTAAGTTGCTGGCTAGTTGACATCTGCCTCTTGCGATCATGGGTTCTATCCCCAGTAGGGGACCAAGGGAATGCGCACCACTGACGTGCCCTAATAGGGCGCAACGCGTCTGCTGCTTTTCCGGACGAAGCTTTACACTGTACCTTGTGAACTAATGGGATGAATATCTGAAAGAGTGCATCCACAAATCCTGCTACTCACGAATAATATAAGGTTCTTTCCCTAATTACTATGGAGCCGAGAATAGAGTTGAAGGAAGCGATGGCTACACGCCTGTGTGATTTCGAATGCATGGCTACATTGAGCGACCTGCGACACTATATTCGCGATCAGTTGATAACTGCTGCCAAGGAGATCTTCGGGCGCGCAAGCTGTAAGCAGCCCAACTGGTTTGATGAGAACAATGCGACGAGTGACACCTTGGTGTCTAAGAAGAGTGCAGCAATTTCTGCACATGTGGTAGACCCGTGACTTGGGGACGAACAGTCAATTTCGCAGCATTCGACGACGGCTGCCGCAAGTGCTCCGTCGCATTAAAAGTACATGGCGGACAGAGAAGGCGAAGCAGCTTGAATGCTACATCGAAAGCCGCCAACACAAGTTATTCTTTGGCACCTTGAAGTCGGTGTATGGACCGAGGTTGTAGCCGCTGAGGACGTCGCTCGACGCAACTTCAGGCGCTGCCTGAAGGCAGACTGCAGACATAATGCAGATCTGGCGAAAACACTTTGATTTTCTCTTGAACAACCACTCAGAGGTCGGCTGAGCTGTGTTGTACGGATTTCAATCACAAGAGAGAAAGATGTGTCTGGCCGACACACCGACACTAGATGAGACGCAGTGAGCACTTGCTCATCTGCGAAACGGCGAATGTGACGATGCCGACGGGATCCGGTCTGAAATATTGAAACACGGCGGATCCGCGGTGGTGAATGCGCTGCAGTACTTGGTGCAACGCGTGTAGATTGAGGAGGAGGTGCCTCCTAATCTAAAGTATGCCATTGTGCTACCACGGTACAGTGACCAAGGAAGCAAGCAATGTTGCACGAATTATCGTGATATCAACTTGTTGAGTTGTGTGGACAAGTTGATTGCCCGAATGCAGCTCAACCGCCTCGTCGGTCAGGCCGTGGAACCGAACGCAGCGAAAGAGCGATGTGGATTGCAGCACAATTGTAATGACCTGGAGATTTCCCCGTATGATGTGTAAAATATTACCAAAATCTAGTTTCATTTGTACCAAAGGAAATTAAGCAGCGTGTCTATCGCTTGCTGACCACTTTTACTTACATACACACACCTCCGGAATTTCGCCGCCGGAGTTAGTCTCCTACGCTACCGGAACATCTCTTTCCTTTCCCTAGCTAGCTTACGTTGGGTGCCTTTTTTAGAGTAGCTTGGCTGTACGTTTCAGCAATAAACATATACCTTGCCCTATTTTTACCTGCCTTTTCATTATCCATCGGTTGGTTGGTTGAGCACATATAGCGTCCATCGATTTTGTTGTAATTCCTCAAGTCCTCTTAAAAATCGGCGGACTTGCTCTAGTAGATGATTTACTCGAGTTGCTAGTGAAACTTTAGCGGCAGGAAACTGTCCCGACAGACTGGAGCCGCTCTGTTATAATCTCAATTTTCAAGGGGCTCCCGTTCGGTATGCGGCCTAATGGGGTCAGGCTGATCTCAGTTGCCTCTAAATTGCTTGCATCTGCTGTTCTGTACACTGAATGGTGCTCGTGAAAGTCGGATTCGCGAGATACAGGCCAGGCTTCGTCGAAATTGTGGCTGCACCGACCACATTTTTACTTTACGTCAACTGTTAGAGCCTTGCCATCGTAATTGGTGACCAACCGGAATCGTCTTTTCTCGACACCACTGGTGCTTTCGATTTGGTTGATCGATGTTCTTTTTTGGACTCTGTGCTCACGAAAGGTGTGTCCAAAAAATATGTAACCATTACCAGATCGCTGTACGCGTAGAGTTCGGGCTGAGTGAGGGTTTACGGCGAAATGTCGCCGCCCTTCATTATCCCCAGCGATGTGAGACAATGTGGTCAGGTGTCACCTTTCCTCTTTAACTTCGCTATTGACGAAGTCATAGAAACAACGTTCACAGGACACCACAAAGGTGTGGAGCTGCTTCTTGGTGAGCGGCCTCTTGACTTGGAGTATGGCGACAATAATGCCCTCATATTTGACTGCGCCCAAACGTGCCAAGCAGCACTTGACAGTTTAGCAATAGCTGTCAATTGTTTTGGGCTATGCTGTGTTCCATCAAAATGCAGAGTCCTTCCTCAACATTGGCAGGGAGCTACTCCTGCGTTGACTTTCAGTGGCGATCAGCTAGAAGTCGTTCAGTCATTCAAGTACCTGAGCAGCTACGTTAGCGCCCGAGGGATTGAAGACGAGGTCACGAACCGTATAGCAAATGCGCGAAGTGATTCATGCAATCTCCGTCATCTGTGGCGCCGATACGACGTCATTCTCGCTCTGAACGACAGAGTCTACTATGCAGCCGTCCGTCCAACCCTCTTGTACGGTTGTGAAACCTGGCCCATCAGGTCGACGGACATAAAGTGGCTAGCTACGTTCGACCAGCGCTGCCTTCGCAGCTTAGTTCATGTTTGGTGGGAGCACCGCGTGAGCAATGAATGTGTTCGGCGTCGAATGTTTGATGCAGGAAGAGGGAGTGATCCGCTCAGCGCCATTTTATCACACACCAGACTCTGATGGCTGGGCCACGTGTTGCGCATGCCAGCCCACCGACTCCCGCGTGCCCGAGGTCTGGATGGAAGTGAGGGGGAGGCCAAGCAATGACTTGGTCAAGAGAAATGAAACTCTCACTTCAAAGTTTGCGTCGGTTGATTTAACCCGACTGCTGAGCTGGGGTCCGAAAGACGATGAACACATTTGATTGGACACGCGCACTGACATGGCTAGCAGCCGGCCCCAATGGCGTTTGTGCTGGGAGTTTCTTTGTATACCTCCTCTTCTTTAGATTCCCCTCCAATCGCGATCTCAAAGCAATTGAATAGTACGATATCTGCTATTATATTACTTGAGTTTTTAAATTTTTAGTATCTTATTTTTTATCGCGGCACATTAACGGAGGCGTGTTTCTCACCTTCCGCTAACGTGTATTGATTATGATGATGCTGAGTGACCAATTTGTGTCCTACTAGCCGTCCTAATGAGACACAACTTAGTGGCAAATAATTCGTTCAAAATTGTTTAGTGTGTGATGACGCTTCTAGAATGTGCTTGGACGACATATGCGTCCATGAAATTGCATTCACGGTGTACACCTGTCCGCACATACAGCGGGCAGCTTTGTAGCGAGAGTGGCCGGCTCACACTAAAAGACCTGAATTATCTGCCTGATTATCCATAACTACCGTTCATGGTGATTGAGGAGAAGTGATGGGACAAAAGTGTATTCCTTGTGTGTATACTAGCCTCATGAGTTGGCTAAAATATGATCGAACATGTCCGCTAGCGTGACCGTTGGATCGCCCCGAGTGACAAATATTTCCGCACCAGCCGTCCCAGCGAGACACATTTGGGACGGCTTCCCGTCACTCATAAAATTAGTTCCAGTGCAGCTTTGACATATTCCATGACTGCACTTTCCCTGGTTGTAAATACCGTCCACACTAGGCGGAAGTCGCTTCTCATATCACAATCACGTAACACCGAATCCGCAATGATACACCGAAAATGTTTTTAGTGAACGGAATTCTTCCCAAATTTGTCGCGTTAGGACGGATAGTAGCACAAAATATGGTTACTTAGCACCACACTTCGGTTACTCGTGCTGATTGAAGGTACGATGTTATTAAAAAGTAAAGACTTACATGTAAAGTTCGGTGGTGGTACTGATACATCCGTATAGGTAACAACATCTCTGAGCACAACACGCCGTCTCCTTTCTCATTTTCTTGATGTTTCATCAAATGACCAAATCCATGCCGAAATGAGGCGGCTGGTCATCAATCTGTGCGGACAGCGCAATCAGCCAAGCATGGCACAGTCGGAATAGGAGGTACGGGCCAGGGCGTGTGACCTAGAAATAGTACCATTCCCTATCCTTAATACAATCCAGTCTGGCAAGCATTGGTTTCTGTTTCCCCGGCAAGGTTGGACGGAGCACAAGGCAGAGTGTATGGACATGGCAGCGTTGCGACAGTTTGGTATATTACTTATGAGTAGGAGACTTACACATTACTTTGTCATAAGTCTTACCTTTTTTGTTGCTGCACGATAGCTGAGTTGTTTCTCCCCGTCAGCTGACGTGTAATGATTTATTTATTTATTCATAATGGTGATGGGACGATGGTGTATTACGGGTAAAAAGTAGAGGCTTAACAAGTCGCTTAGGATGACCAGCATGAGAACCATTAAAATGATGAAAAGAAAACAAACTGGTGAAATGAAAATCGTTTTGGTGAACCAAGTATAGTGTTTACATTGAGGCCTGCATTAGAGAGCCTGTTTCGATTGTCCAGGGCAATGCTTGTTAGTGTACCGTTTTCACTTTGTACACAGGCTATATTTTGTAATGTTCGTGGGCTAATGCAAACTCAATCTGCTTTTTAAACACAGATAAAGTGTGCGCCGGAATAACCTAATTGGACAGGTGTTCCAATATTGACACACCCGAAGGACGCTAAAGGTTCACCGACATTCTAGCTGGCTGTATTGCTTGGCCAACTTCAAATGGTGGCCCCTCAGGTTCGTGTAGTTGCTAAGTTGCATTAGGTGGCGGCAGACGTGGTTGTGGTTCCTCAGCATCTGGTAGACCATTATTAAGCCGCCATATGGGAGTTTGTATTGCTGGATGTACAATCTTAGGGTTTTCAGCCTAGGTTGGTACGGAAGGTGAAACAGCCCATTGATGTGCTCGGTGGCTCTTTGCTGTGGAGTCTCTAGTGCGGCGAGATCTTACTTGTGCCAGGTCTGAGGTTGCCTGTTTGTGTTAAGCATCTGCAGGAAGACAGCAGGATCAAACAGCCCGAATGCCCTCCGCAGGATACCAACGCGTTGGTTCCTTGTCTTTGATGCTTCCTCAGATGTTGCAGAGCAACCTAAATCCTGCTCAATTTGTGCCTTGATATCGCGCTGCTGAGAGGTTGCTTGCAGGACGTGAGCACCAAATTTCACTATGATAATTGGCTGATGACGTACGTAGACCAGCTTCCATTTGTAAACAGTTAACTGGAACTGGTTGTGGCAAGAACAATCATACGCACTGTCCAGGTCTCGTTGAAGTGCGGCGCGATCTCCTTGGTCTCTTATTACCTATCACCACTTAACACTATCGGCGAAAAACAAGACAACACTCGCAATCAGGCACGTAAGCTCCTTAATATACACGAGCAACAGACGCGGTCCCAGCACTGATCCCTGTGTGACTCTACTTCCACTTGATCTGAAAAGACAACACACTTCGAACTCTAACTTACAGTTGTCGATTCTGCATAGAATTCCTGCTCTATCCAAGGACAGAGTCCCCAACTCCAAAACTTTTACCCTGGAAAGCAGGCGGTCAAGGGTTTTGGAGAATCGAATTGCTTGACATCGGTCCTTGTCAGTCGCATCCGTCCAAATGCTGCGTGCAATTGGTTGGTTGGTTATACATGGTCTGTGCTGACGGAGACGGTAGTATTCCGGTAACATTCTAGATGATCAACTTATGACTCAGCGATGATTAGCTCCATCATGTTTAAGAGAACAGATAGAAGGACCACTGGTTGATAGTTTACGGGTTCTAAGCAGCTACCACTTTTAAAAATTGGCCTGATTAGCCCATGTTTCCCACGTTAGGCAACATTGGTTTATTCAAGCACTTTTGGAGGTAGTGCGATAATGTCTCGGCCATGGTTTTTGCTGCTACGTTTTTCGCACTCAAGCGAATGCCATCGATTCCAGATAAAATGTAAGGTGTGTAGCGAGAGTAGTGTTCCCAACACATTTAAAGCGATAAAAATGATATAACTGCTAGAACGTAAGCGACGGAATTAAGCCTAGAACGCTGACGGACATCTCAACGGAAAGTCGGGATTTACTGCATCTGCATTGGCTGCTTCTTCAGCCCTCTGTGCGCCTCCAACTGTCGTGTCAAGTTGTGCATACTGGGCTTCACTTTGCGAGTTCTGTTAACATGGTTATACATTGGCATTTGTTTTTGCAAATTAATAAACCAGGTATTTCTTGTAAACCCCTTTTTCTTCACGGACTAGCTGCTGATTTTGGAGTGCTCCTGGACGCAATTACGACTGCGTTGCCACCGACATTCCTTGTTTACTAGGTTTTGGCGAAACCTGCTAATAGGATATGGGTTTAGAAAACCTTGTTACTACTTGGTTACCTGTGGATATTTCGGGAACGGCTTTACTTCGTGAAGTAGTGGTTGGGTCGTTGTTTACCGTGTTGCGGCCCGTGGCCAAAAGGATTGCAAGCCAGGCTTTGTTAGTGAAACCCCCGGCATTGTGGGTTTGGCTTGCAGTGCAGTTCGCTGGAGATGCCTCGGTCACAAACTTCTTATACTCGTTATACTGAACTTACTTTGTGTTCATTATTTGCTTAGGCCTTTCTGCCAGCTTTTAACGCTGTTGAAACCGTACAATTACGGTTTTAACTAATGGGCCATATTACACCGCGTGGAACCAAAATGAGTCTGGCCTGCTGCTGGGCAGCTTTAATTCGCTTGGCGTCATGTTCCTACATTAAGCATGGAAATAAGTGGAGCAGCTAGAGCAAGAAAGTCCTATTTTGTCTACCTAACTGCACGTTCCACAGGCGCATTCATCCATAGCATGTCGACCGCTCGCGCTCATTGATTCACATGAGTTTATTGTTGAAGGTAATTTTACTCCTGGACTTAAGTCAGTTGTCGGATCCTTCATTTAAGTGTCAACGTCCGTTTTCCGAGACGAACGTCACACTATTTCTTGCCACCGCGAGCAGATTGCTGAATTTGGCGTTCCGTCGGCTTGCGGCTGTTGGGCGCCACTCACCCGAGGAAGCGGTATGTACTGCCCAGTTCGCGCTAAGCGACGGAACAAACAGGACGCTAACAAACACTGGCTTCTCAGCGATGTTTAATCGGGAACTGACGCAAACTCTCCAGTAACTTGCTTGTCGTGTTTCGGATCACCAGCTGTGTGTTTGGATCTCGACACGCAATCTCAAATGTGGCTTCTGTTGACTATGAACTCAGCCTGTGCCATTCTGATCAACGGGACTGCATCCGAAATGGAGGATTTCGGTGTTGCCCTCTCCATTTCCTACACTCCACAACGTGTTTCGTCCTAGATGGCACCCAGCAAGTAGAGACGGCCTAAATTGTGAGTGGAACTCGGTACCTAATGTTTGCCGGCTATTACTACGAACAATAGATCAGTGGGCTCCTCGAACAGAACTTGACACATCGGTTAGAGGTTGGTTTTGGGGTTTCTGATTATCTGCCGTGTGTCTTGGATCGCGGCACGCTATCCCAATTGTGACATTGCTTGACATTGAAGCCAACCAGTGCCCTCCTGTACATTTAGTATGCTAAAGCCTACCAAAATAGTTTACAGGGTCGTTTGAGAGCCCTCAGCTTCTTCTTCTGAATAAAACCAAAATTGCTTTCGTACGGCATATCATTGAGGTAGTTGCACGTTTGGGATTCGGAACACCATATCATAAAACCGTGATCCACACAAGAAAAATCCAAGATGTGCTAAACGCTGAGTAGCGCTTATCGAACTTGTACGAATGAGCGTAAGCACAAGAATATGTGACGAGAACTGGAGTGGCGACGCTGGACGACGTGACTTCACGGATAGAGTACAAACGTCCGGCACGTTGCGACACGACACGAGGATGAGCGACGTTGGTAAACCATCCAAATCCTATACCCCTGAGTCATTTAGTCGCGAGCAGTGTTTGTAACAATGGCTTGTAGTGAGAGTGGCCAGCTCACGCTAACAGATTACTGGCGAGTACCGTTCCCTGGGATGGAAGCGAAGGCACGGAGGTAACGGGAGGAAAATGTATTTTGCTACACGCTATTCCCGTGTTTTCACTAAAAATGCGACACCGGACGACGTAAGCTAGTCAGAGAAGCATATGAGGGACGGCGTGATGGAGCAGCGTGTTGAATCCAACCGTGGCGCCGTGTGTGTATGTCTCGTGTTTGTTGGGTCAGATAAACAAACGCAATGCACACATCAGCATATTGCAACCAACCTCTAAGTGTACAATAAAATTTCAGTTAGTATTTTACACAACATACTCAGACAATCCGGAGGAATCTCCAAACTGCTACAGGCTAATGACCCATTAGAAATTTATTCATTTGCGATCGCTGCTTGATTGGATAGGAGAATCTTTACATTGCCAGGATAGTTTAGCCTAGCAGCGCGATAACTGCGCCTGCTATTGTTACGCCGTAGCAGGCGTAAGAATGTAGGTATCTTAAAAATGTGGGAATAATTATTAATATTCAAACGTATTTCGCATGCTGTCCTCTGGATCGGTAGGCAAGTTTTTAGCTAGCTCATTTAACAGTTGATGGGTGGTATAATTTTTGTCCCCAGCATAAACTACATTGTATGAAATTCTGCTACATAGCTATAAAAATCTCTTTACATGTAGGTAGATTCGTTGGGAGTTCAGGTGTTTGGTTTCAGCACTGTCGCTCAAGACGAAAGCGTCCTACCCCAGTGCTATATTCATTCATATTTATTATACACGTTAGCTAGAAGCGTAATGCACCTAAGCTACTGTGCTGCGATATATAAAAGAAAAATGAAAATAACTACAGTTGCATGCCAACTGAGCTACCAGCAACGGATGAGCATCGTTCCGGAAAGCTATCTGCCGGCTATTAGGCAACAAGAAAAATTATTATGTAAAATTATATTATGCTACGAAATAAGATCGTCGTTGGATGTGGAGGCTAAATGGAATGGGGAGGAACAAAGTAACTCGCAGCACAAACGCCATTAAAGTCGGCTCCTAGCCATATCAGCAAGTGTAGCCAGCCAAACGTGTTCATCGTCTTCCGGACCCCAACCAGGGAGCCGAGACGCTCCAACTGAGACCAGCTTCGAAGTGGACCAACTGACTCCTTGGCCACCTCTCCTCTTCTTCCATCCACACCCCCGGCGCGCAAACAACGCACTTCGCGGGACTCGGTGGGCTGGCATGCGTAACACGTGGCCCAGCCATCGGAGCCTGGTGCGTGAAATAACGGTGCTGAGCGGTTCATTTCCTTCTCCTGTGCCGTAAACAAGACGTCGAATACGCTCGTTACTCACGCGGTGTTCCCACCAGATGTGAGCCAAACTGCGAAGGCACCGATGGTCAAACGTAAATAGCCTATTTATATCGCTTGATCAAAGGGGCCAGATTTCGCAACCGTACAGTAAAGTCGAACGTACCGCTGCATTGTACACTCTACCCTTCAGGGCGAGAGTGATGTCGCGTCGCCACCATAGGTGGCATAGACTAGCTAAAGTACTTCGAGCTTTTGATATACGGTTCGTTATCTCAGCTTCAATCCCACCGGCGCCGATACAACTTCCCAGATAGTTGAATTTTTGAACGACTTCTAGCTGATCCCCACCAAGGGTCAGCGCAGGAGGCGATCCGTGCCAATCTTGGAGTAAAGCTTTTTACTTCGATGGTGCAAAGCGAAGTTCGAAGCGGCTGACATCCAGTGCTAATCTGTCCAGTGCAGCTTGGCACGTCTGAGAGCCCTCACAGATTAGGGCAATGTCATCTGCATACTCCAGTTCAAGAAGTTCTTTTCCTGTGAGCAGATCCACACCTTCTAAGTCGTGTCCTGTGAACGTGATTTCCATGACTTCGTCCATAGCGAAGCTGAAGAGGAAAGGTGACAGCGGGCATCCTTGTCTCACACCGCTGGAAATGTTGAAGGGTGACGACAGCTTGCCGTAAGACCTCGCTCTGCCCGTGCCACGCGCGTATAATGCTTGAAGAATATTTACGTCTTTCCGGGTGAACACCTTTCCTGAGTAGACAGTTCCACAGGACACATCGATCAACCGAATCGAAGGCACATTTGATGTCGAGGAACACGACAACGGTGGGCCGACAATATGTGTGACGGTGCTCCAACAACTGACGCAAGGTGCAGATGTGGTCGATGCAGTCACAACCCCGACGAAACCCGGCTTTCTTCTTCCGAATCTGGCTTTCACGAGAGCCGGTCAATCTGTGAAGGATTACGGAGGAATGTAATTTTGAGGCGCTGGGAAGCAGACTGATTCCTCTATGGTTTCCCCATTCCGAACGCGAGCATCTTTTGAAGATGCGGACAATAACGGAGCGGCTCCAGTCGGTTGGGACAGTTTTCTGCTCCCACAGTTTCATTAGTAATTCATGTAAATCATCAACAAGAGCAGGTACCCCGAATTTGAAGAGGGCTGGAGGTAGATCATCTGGCCCCGTGGCATTGTTTAACCAACAGTGAGATTTCACGTATGACTATTGAGCGAGAGGGCGGGTCTAAATGGACAGTCCAGGGAGCGGGGCGATCACTGGCCGGTGAGGAATCGAACAATTCCGGCCGATTAAATTGTTTTTCAAAATGCTCAGTCCAACGCTCTAAACTTTTGACAAATTGTGGATAGGCTGCCCATTCTCGTCACAAATAGTTTTGCTAACACCAATTCCTCTGCTGCTCGTTTCCCGTATCAACCGGAATGATGGTTACCAAGGGCAGCGGCGATTTCCATCTCTTATGCACCATGAGACCACCAGGATTCGCGGTCTTTCTTCAGGCTAGCACGGAGGTTTGTTCAGAGCTCTTTGCGAGTTTCATGGTGTTCGCTTCCATCTGAAATATATCGGCGAGCATCGATAAGTTCCAGAGAGCGCGAAAAGACCCAATGTCCAATTTGGCGATTAGACTTACCACATGATGATTCACCTGCTGGTAATAAGGTCTGGTGAACATGCTACCAGTGACCTTCAGTTGTCTCTAGTGAGCGCTTACTCACCTCTCATGCCAGCGTACTTTGGTAGGCATTCAGAACAGATGGCTTTATCAGTTGACTGGTGTCAATGCGCTCACAGATTCGTCGTGGGCTTCCGCCAAAACACATCCGCATGTCAGCACATACACAAGTGCATGGTCAGTGTCCACACCTGTGCTCCAAATCGAGCGACAGTTCTGCATGCAGCCCTTACTGCAGTAACTGGTTGCAGTGTGATCAATATGCGTGCATAGCTGGTTCGAGGCTGGTGGGTGCCAATCACCCTCCGGCGAGTTCTGTGTCGGAAGTTAGTGTTCGCAGTAAATAAGCGGGCATCTTCACACAAATGAAGTAACCGCTCACCGTTATCATTACGGGAGCCTACACCATATTGGCCACCCAGCTGCATTTCATCAGTGGACAACTTTCCAACTTGTGCGTTCAGATCCTCCGCCAGCAACACAGTGTCCGTGCTCCTTCTGTGGCGAAGGAGCTGGGTCAGTTGGCGGTAGAAGTCGTTCTTTACCGAATCATCGCTACAGTTTGTGGGCGCATAGGCAGCGATGATGGATAGACACCTATTGGTCCCCCTCGACTTCCAAGCTTTGAACGAACCAGCCAATCGGACCGCACATATCCGGCTACTGATTGGAATCCAATCAACCAGAACAGCTTCAGCCCGGGGACTCAGGGCAATGCCAACACCAGATTCGCCGGTGCTCGAAGCTGCATCCTCACCGCATGGACGCAATGAGAAATTGCTGCTGCTGTCATCTGAAGGGGATCGCAAAGTGAGCACAGAGCTCGAGTCTTGCGGGCGGCTCTCCGATAAGCGGCAGATATCGATCGAGAGGGTCTCTTACGTTCGGGCAAGTGCTCCCTGTTGACCGAGCTGTAGCAATGTGTGTACGTTGAGGCATGCCAATCTGAAGGATGATCGAGGGTTCCAAATGGAAGTCGATGAACTGGGCTTGGCCGCTTGGTTGGACATGGGCTTGTCGACAGGACAAGAATGACGCTCCGCGTTCACATGTAGTTGAAAATAGAAGGTAAAAGGCTAGCAAAGCATGGTGAGGGAGGGACAATGTATTGGGGGTTGGAAGCTCGGGGGATTAAAGTGAAGTTTGTACGGGACCATAAGGGAGAGAAAGCGTAAGGGGAATAAGAAGATGGGAAGGCTTGAGCAGTAGCATCCAAACCCCTATCCACCCTGCTCGATGCAGCAGATTGGGCACCGCTGATTATCCTCCGCGGTTGCCAGAGCATCAATAAAATGTTTGAAGAGAAATGCATTGTATTGCGTGGGCAGGATACTGTAAGGTTGCCCAGGCCTAGACTGTAGAACGATTAATGTTCTCAGCTGAAGCCTTTGGTTCAAAAATCTGACCGCAAGTCAGCGGGTTTGGCGTTGGGCTACAAGGATTCCGTTTTAAGGAATAAGTTGCCACCCTCGATCCAACTCCCTACCTGGAGGACCAGGAGGCTGAGTTTGTCTGGCCTCTAAACATTGAACAATCCTGGTATGAGTGGCTCTGAAGGTGCAAATAAAATCATCACCCAGCATAGCTCAATGGATCACTGAGACACATAAATCATGGCACCACGGTAAGGTCCAGCCTGCTTGCGATGTCTTACAGCAGGATGTGAAATATCTTCGAAAAACGGGCCTAGTTAACCCAGCGCAGTAGGCATTTGGAACTACTTGACTTCCTTTGGCCCCAGTAATTGATGAGGTACGGAACATGATCTTGAGCGCTAGGCGGAAATTTATCACGAGCGGGCGCTGCATAGATCAGGAGCTTAAGGGTTGATGTGGCATGTAAACTGTTGTTCGATGTCTTAACCAGATGCCATTATTTGCCCGGCCCATCAATCGACACATAGCTAGGAGACAAATATACCTAGAATCCAGAGAAAGCCTCAGGTGTGAGTATGACTAAGGAACTAGAAGCAGCAACTAAGCTATAGCCAAAAGCCGCTTGCGCAGAAATCATCCGTGTGCACTGGAGAGTAGTAAGCTTTCAGTTGGTGCTGAATCACAATGTGGCTATCAGCCTGTCGTCCGGTCGAGCTGGATAACTAAACTTATTCATGTCATGCTTTACGTTACTTCGGACCTTTATTGAAGCTGGTTGACAATGTCTAGTTAAGAATGCATACCTTGTTTCATAAACTCCTTTATTAAATTTTCTGCATTAATCACATGTGCCTGTCAATGGTTGTGTCAAGGTGTTCACATCCTGTTCATTACTCCGCCATTTTTCAGGTACAAAATGTTGCCGCAGAAACAGCCACCTTCCAGCTTGTTCCGCAAAGGCAGCTCTAATTCAAACCCTGTGTCCAACTTTACATTCGATTCTTCGGTTCTCCAATTCACTGACATTATTGGAGTTGCAGAATCTACCTCTGAGTGCAACAAGTATTTCCGCATTGTGCAAGGTGCGCACACATGGTATCAAAATAATAACTAAATAAATGGCGTATTCCTCGGCGATACGAAACACCGTCCAACTGTGTGGTCTGATCAATGTCGTTATACAGCTTACCGGGTCCTATTCTACTAATTTCTAAACATATATGCGGAAACGCACTGTGGTCTAAAAGTGTACCAAGATGTGTCAGCACGATTGCATCCTTCTATTTGATTTTGTTTTGGTGCTGCTTGTGAGAAATGATTGACGGTTCTGCAAAGCAGTCATCGATCCGTATGCATCAGGAGAACAAATGACCCCACTTATTAGATCCATGTGGGTACTCTGAGCATTCAACATGAAGTAGTTCTGATCTACTAGATTCCAGTAAATTGCGGGGCATGCGCCGACACTTTCACTGACTTGGTTTAAACTCCGAAGTGTCGACGCAGCAACAATGTCCGGTTGTCGTTGTTGCTTGCGTCCTATAACTTTATTGTAAATTCATGAAACGTTACTTCGATCGTCAGCTAAATGACGATCCGTCACAGAAAAAGTACGAGCACTGTAATAGTGATTGGCGATTTGAACGCTCATGTTGAATATTTTTCCAACAACGAGGCACATCTGGATAGCCAACATTGCGTGGGTTCACCTAGTAATAATGACGACTGGTTGCTACGCCTGTGTGATAATATTCGTCTATTCCTCGGCCACGTATTACACATTCTAGCCTATCGCTTTTTCCGTCAAGTATTATTTGCCCTTCCCGGAAACGAATGGTAAAAGTGCCATGATGGACATCCAGTAACATGGCAAAGATGCATGGAGATGGCATTTTCAAGACTAGCATCAGTTGGATCATTCCACCTACGAGGCTTGGGTCCACGCAACACTAACTCCCGGTGGTCACAAACGTAGACCAGCAACAGACGTCAATGGCACCAGTGTTAATCTGCCGTAACATCTCTAATTTAATATTCGATCAAAAAATTCAAAACAACGTTTGCAACACGGAAAAGAACCGCTCTCTTTGTTCGTTTGTTCTCTGGTCTCCTCTTCCATTGGTTTTCATTTCCGCCATAGTTCTGATGGCATTTTGTCTACAATCAAACCTTTGGATTTATCCAAATATAAAATGTATTGTAAATGCCTACTTCGTTAAGTCTAAATGTCTGTCTGAATAAGCTTCCTTTTACTTAGATACATCGTTTAAGCAGATTGTGGGTAAATTTGTTAACTTTTCTCGTTTGTGGCATTTAAAAAATAGCTTTTTCTGATAACTTAAACTTATTGCGCATTGTTGTTAACCAGTCGGTTGGCACGTTTGCTTTCCAACCATAAAATCACCGGTTCGAATCCGCGTAGGGGTGGGCGTCCTCGCGGTATACTCAGCCCGCGCGCGACTAGTGGTGGTCGCGCGGCAGCGAAGCGCCGTTACGGCGTATAAGCTGACACATTTTTTTTAGTTTATTGCATATGCTCATTTAGCGAAAAGTTAGGTTTGTATATTGTCATTTAAAGTGATTGGTTGTTGTTTTGACATCGCGCTGTGGCTGCGCTTGACGTACATGTTGACAAGGTATCTACCTCTCTAACACCCTCCACCTCGACCACTTGCTCCAGGAAACTGAATCGTTGCTGGGCGGGTCGAAGTGCATGGTCCTCATGGCCGTGTTAGGCTCAACGGGTGGCTCCATGCACTATGTAGCGGTCTACCGTCCAGCCACCGTCTTGTGTGCGCTTGATTCCCCACATACCGCGTGCTTGTGATTGTCTGTGAAGAAGTGCGGGCCGGCTCCGTTGATGAAACTTGGCTCCCATTCACATGCGTCCCGGGCTTAATACTTCGGGTTTGCACTGGATATGGGGTGTGTGATTGGAGCTGTGGGTGGTGCAGCGCAAGGCGTCCTGTGTCTGCCCACAGTGACATTCAAATCTGAAACCCGATGCCGTCAACAATATATATATATATATATATATATATATATATATATATATATATATATATATATATATGCAGCAATCCGCTTGGAAATCTTGGGTGAACGCGTATCTACCGGTTTCAACGAAACAAGACCGAAACTGGAATGCGATACTATTACAAACAATTAAAAACAACCATGTACGATAACTCAATAATCTGTGCTTCTGGCACAGGCGTATCAGGCGACAACAACAATCCAAGGTAGCCAGCAAGCTGCGCTCCAAGTTCAAGCAGAGCAATCTCGTCTCAATATACTGTGGTTAATTGGAAAGTGAGGTTGCCTTGAAACACGGGCGTTCGGCCAGTGCCTTACACACACACACACACACACACACGACGTGATGGCATTGCAAGTATTTCAATTGCACATGGAGTATATTTACAATCGTCTTCACGGATGAGGCGGTTTCAACTATGTGAACTCTACTCACCTGAGCTCGCAACATCGTCAGTTCACATGCGATGTGAGGAATGTCTTGCACGCCAGTATCCAAATACCACGGCGAGGGAGTTAAACCGGAACATCATAAACTGATAACATGAGGCGAAGCCACCTGAAGCGACAATTAGGTCTGTTCAGGACTTGAAAACATAGGTCAGTGCTTGCGCGGTCGTATGCAGGTCATCTGTGTGTTTAATGTGCAAATAAACTTAATTAAATTGGCACGGAACACACTCGCCATTGAGAGCCAGATAAGAAAGAGGAGTTGGGAAGAGAAAAGAGCTGGGAAAACGGTAAAGGGAACCACAACCGTAGGTCAGGGTGCGGTAGAAGGGCAGCAGAGCATGGGACATTTGGGAATCTTCTACAATATATATATATATATATATATAGATATCATTTTTACTTTTCATTGCACGTTGGGCAAAATTATCGGACATGTAGGCAGAAAAGCAGCAATTCGCTAGCAAAATGTTAAATCAGGTCAACAATACGCTTATGCACCCATGAAGAGTGAATATTCAGCTGCGACACACTCGCTAAGGACACCGATGAAATTAAATGAAAATTGAACAAATGTATATGATGTTTTACCGATTTGAAATGGTGAGCTCGTCGAATCAGTCTGGCAATAAAGTCTTGTTTGACTACATTTTGATCTTTCAGAAAACGTGACAAATAGGGAACAACTGCTATACCGTAAGCCCGCTTGCGAGCATAAGTGGCTTTGTATGTTTGTCTGATCAAAGATGTCAAGATACATTTGGACAATGCACAATAGAGTGACTGGGTGACTGGCATCACTGAGTATCTTGGAAGCCGGTTTTTCGCGGGATCGAGCAGGATTGGACACTGATTTCAGTTAACACTAACATAGAAATTCCGCTGCATCGAGCAAAATGCTTCAGCGATTCGTTGCTCACTTTGAATAACCCTTTAAAGAGTCCAGGAAATAACACAGGTGAGCAAAACATCCAACGCAGTATTACGCAAGCCGTGTCGAACCGTAAACTCAAGTAACGAGGTACGGATGAAGAACTAAGTCGGGAGAGGTAGAACGTTGGTCTCCTGAGTTTAGTGAATGTTTCATTCACTTGTTGAGACCACGTGAGATCCCTAATTAGTGCACCCCGAAATATTTCGCTAATGTACAGGAGTCCAGACTGACGCTGTCAATACTAAGATGTGGGGTATAGGTCAAAAGCTGATGATAACAATTTCCTTGGACGGCGAGAAAAGAACATATTTACACGTTGACGCATTGAGTGAAAGGCAGCAGGATTTGGACAAGGTGGTTAGATTGTCCAAGAAGCATTGCAAGTTGGCCGATGAATCTGTGGTGTAAGGCGACTAGGCTGTGTTCAGACTACGTTGTAGTCACGCTAATGCAACCGAATTGTGTAAGCTGCGGAGACCACCACAAATACTTTTCTTGATCATAAAGCTCGAGTAAAGGTGGTGACTGAGTATCCTCGTCTCTCCCACTCTGTCTTCGAGTAGTCTCTGTGTCGTTGACTTTACCCATCTATCTGTGTAACCATGTGACTATTGGAAAGTCACCCTCCCGAATCACGTGGTCTATTATGACTTTGTGATGTGCTACTCAGTTGCTAATCGCAAGAGATGGCACGTAAGATACGTGCCCAGTACGGAAATAGGGAGAACAGTTAGAAATTCTGGACCCAACCTGTATTGACAAAAGCTAGGAAGGATGGAGGACAGATAAGCTAAAGCTGGGAGCAGTATTGCAGCGCGACTAACCAGGGGTACAGGTGATTGGTAGATATAATCAGTTAAACAGATGGACGATCGGAAGTTATACATAAGCAAAACATCTAATGTCACAAAAAACTGAATGCGTGAATGATTCATGTTCACTACAACCGAAACAAACGTTACTTAGCTTTAAATAGGTAAAAACTTCGTCACATCTAGGCTCACTCAGACAGCCGCCACACGCCCGGAAAAGCACTGTACGCGCGTTTCATCCTTTCGGGAATCATCAGCAGTGCGCATTCCATCGGACCCTTGGTAGGGCTCGAAACCGCAACTCGACTGTTGCCAGTCCGTGGTTGAGACCACTGAGCTACGGGGGACGGCAACGACCATCGTGAATAAGTTACTAGATGTGATATAGCGCCGCTCACTAAGCTGTCGCTTGGTGAGGGGCTACCCTGTCCTCTGCACGGCAGTAACGTGTAAGTCAGTGGATAGTGAGCGGCGCTATATCACATCTAGTAACTTATTCACGATGGTCGTTGCCGTCCCCCGTAGCTCAGTGGTCTCAACCACGGACTGACAACGGTCGAGTTGCGCGTTCGAGCCCTACCAAGGGTCCGATGGAATGCGCACTGCTGATGATTCCCGAAAGGATGAAACGCGCGTACAGTGCTTTTCCGGGCGTGTGGCGGCTGTCTGAGTGAGCCTAGATGTGACGAAGTTTCTACCTATACCATTCAACTCCCCCTACTACCCTTCTGTAATTAGCTTTAAATAGTCATTGTGCAGCAAGCGTTTTGTGAATGGATTACAATGCACAATCACAAGGTAGACCGCGTTTCCCACTGTAGTAAACCTTGGCTAATTCGATCACTGGAATCTTAACTGATGAAGCAGGTAGGCGGCGACCCAGTAGTCCCCTATCATTCTGTAGACCTTCGCGTACTTTTTGTGGGTGTGTGGGTGAACATATTCAGCTGCTCGGGTATTGGACCGGTGTAGGCTGTCATGATTCCACTGAAAATAGTCTAAGTTTATTGGCCAATTGTTGCAAGTCGTTATCAAAGCAAGAGCAGTAAGATGACTCGTCTATATTCAGACATTGTTCCCACATGATTGCTAAGGAACTGTGCAAGCAGTGGGCGATTGTTCAAACACTCATCTTGATCATGGGCGTCGTTCAACTCGAGCAAAGCTATTGACCCGGATTCCCCTGTCACTCAATAGGCCTTCGCGTGTTTTGTGTGGGTGTGTGGGCTATTGGACTACTGAAACACTGTAGGCTACGCGAAGACCGATGGAGAGAGACAGGGATACTCAGTCACCGCCTTTGGTTGAGGCGATAATGGTTTACAATCAAGAGAAGGATTTCTAGTGGTCTCCGCCGATTACAAAATTCGGTTGCGTTAGCATGAACCTAGTATAGTCGCCTTACTCCTCATTTCTTGCCAGCGAATTGCTGATATTTTGCTTAAATGCTGTGTGTTCAGTGATTTGCAAAACGTCCGATATTTTGAAAAAGTCCAATGTTTTGCGAAACTTCCGAATTGGTTTGCAAAACGTTCATTTTGGTTTGCAAAAGGTCCAATTTAAAGTAACCATGATTATATAATATATATATATATATATATATATATATATATATATATATATATATATATATATATTGCAACGCCGCCTCAGCTCCACGTGAACATGGGGTCGGATTTGCAATATCCGATCGCTTCCATGGCCAACTGGTGGGTGAACCAACGGGCATCAGCGCGCGACTGATGACTGTTCGCCTACGACTCGGAAGAGGTAAGTTTGCTACTTTTATAAGCACGTACGGTCCGACCATGTGTTATCCTGATGACACGCGTAATCAATTCTACACTGAGCTATCCTCCGTGATACGGTCTGTGCCGAGGAGCGACCGACTATTTCTGCTGGGTGGTTTCAACACGCGCGTTGGGCGTGATGCATCGGTGTGGACAGATGTTATCGGTTCGCATGGCATTGGTTCAGCGAATGAGAACGGTGACAGGCTGCTCTCACTGTGTGCCGCTCACGGCCTGACGATCACGAACACTCGGTTTGCGCTAAGTGCGAGTGATATAGCAACCTGGACACACCCACGGAGGGGTCATGCTCACCTGCTCGACTATGTCATCGTACGTCAGCGTGATATGCGTGAAGTGCGCATGACACGTGTACTGCGTGGAGCTGAGTGTGACACTGATCACAAGTTGGTGCGCACCAAACTGTACTTATATTTTCGTAAATCTATGTATTGCACTCCCGCCGTGAATCGGCGTAGATTTAACATCCTCTCCCTCGGTATTGGGGCGAAACCTACTGAGCTGGAGAAGGCGATGGCTGCACGCCTGTGTAATGTGGACTGCACAGCCACAGTGGGTGACCTGTGGCACCACATTCGCGACCACGGGACAGCTGCTGCCGAGGAGACCATCGGGCGCGAAAACTCTGAGCGGCCTGATTGGTTTGATGACAACAATGCGACGATTGGCGCATTGGTATCGAAGAAGAATGCAGCATTTGCTGCATATGTTGCAGACCCCAGTTACTTGGGGAAGAAAAGTCAGTTTCGCAAACTTCGACGGCGACTGACCCGAGAGCTCCATTGCATTAAAAATGCATGGTGGACGGACAAGGCGAAGCAGATGGAATGCTACGCCGAACGCCGTCAACACAAGGAATTCTTTGACTTCTTGAAGGCGGTGTATGGACCGAGATTGGAGCCGCTGAGGACACTGATCGATGGTAGTTCAGGCGCTACCTGCACACAGACTGCAGACATAATGCAGATCTGGCGGAAACACTTCGACTGTCTCTTGAACAACTGTTCAGAGATCGACTAGCCTACATTGAACGGCCTGAAGCAGCACGATGTGAAGGCAAATCTGGCGGATACGCCGACACTGGATGAGACGCAGAGAGCACTTGCTCAGCTGCGAAACTGCAAATGTACCGGAGCCGACGGTATCCCACCTGAAATATTGAAACACGGCGGACCCGCTTTGTTGACTGCGCTGCACCACTTGGTGCAACGCGTATGGATTGAGGAGGAGGTGCCTCCTGAGCTGAAGGATGCCCTTGTGTTACCAATGTACAAGGGCAAAGGTAGCAAGCAATATTGCACGAATTATCGTGGCATCAACTTGCTGAGTTGTGTGGGCAAGGTGATTGCCCGAATCCTGCTCAATCGCCCCGTCAGTCAGGTTGTGGAACCTAACGTGGCAGAGGAGCAGTGCGGATTCCGTTCGGGTCGCAGCACTATAGATATGGTGTTTGCGGCTCGTCAGTTGCAGGAGAAGTGCATAGAAAGACACCAGCCATTGTACTCGCTTTTTGTTGATTTCAGCAAGGCATTTGATACGGTGAACCGCGAGGCATTGTGGCTGGTGTTGGGTAAGTTTGGTTGCCCGCGTAAGTTTGTAAGTTTACTTGAATGTCTGCACAGTGGTATGCGAGCGAGGGTGCAGCTGAGTAGAGAGACCTCGGATGACTTTGCAGTTGTCTCTGGTGTGAAGCAAGGCTGTGTCTTAGCTCCTGCCCTGTTTAATATATATCTTCATGCAATGATGTCCTGTGCTTATGATGCGGCTTGTGCTTACGGTGTTCGTGTGGAGCACCGTATTGATGGTGCGTTGCTGAACATCCGTCGTTTCGGTGCGAGAACTCCAGTCTGTGAGACAACTACCCGTATGTTGCTGTTTGCTGACGACTGTGCGTTGTTTTCACACAGCGCGGATGAGTTGCAGCACATGACTAGTGCTCTGGCTTCGACAGCGGCAAAATTCGGGCTCACCAACAACACAAGCAAAACTGTCTGTCTCTTTCAGCCTTCTCCGGAGGTGCAATCTTCAATATTGCCGCAAATCAGCATTGGTGCTGAAGTATTGGAAACCACCTCCCGCTTTTGCTACCTTGGGAGTGTGATGTCGACTGATCAGCAGCTACACGTTGAGTTGCGTATCTGCGTGTCAAAGGCAGCGGCAGCATTCGGGAAGCTTGAGTACCGAGTGTGGAACAACCATCAGCTTACCATTGGCACGAAACTGATGGTGTACAAATCCATGGTACTGTCCGTTCTTCTATACGGCAGTGAAACGTGGACGATGTACCGTCGGGATGTGCGATACCTCGAGCGGTTCCATCAGCAGTGTCTGCGACGAATTTTGCGCATCGGTTGGGGCGCCAGAATTGCAGACACGGAAGTGTTGCGCCGAAGTGGGATGTATGCAGTGGACTGCATACTTTTACTGAGATACCTGAGATGGCTCGGTCATGTGTGGCGTATGGATTCGACTCGGATACCGAAACAACTATTATGTGGTCAGCTGAGTATTGGGAAGCGGCACGTGGGGAAACCAAAGTTACGTTACCAGGACATGATCAAAGTGCGCCTCACACGTTCTAACCTTGATTGCAGATCATGGGAATCGAAGGCGGTTGATCGGCGTGCATGGCGCGATCTAATCACGAAGGCAGTTACTGAAGTGCGGGTGAAAGACCTCATATATGCAGAGAAGAAGCGGCAAGTGCGGAATTTGCAAGCACCGATGGATTGTACTCCATCGACATCGAGTGCATAGTGCTGTAGCACAGGCGGTCGGGAGTGCCTGAGTCAGGCAGGCCTAATGAGCAATGAGCGAGGCCACTCGGGACCAGTACCGAAGCGACGACGGGTCCTGCAGACAACGTAGGCAGGACCGGCACAGCGTTTGTAGGTACGCTGCATTTGATTTACTAACCGCGTGCTTGCATGCTAAGTCTCTTTATTTCAGGTGATGGGTTTTCAATTTTGCCTTAATGCTTTTCTTTCCCATATAATTGCCTAGTTATGCTCTCTTCTATACACTTGCACACGTCGCTTAAGCCACTTGTAGTTATTTCGATAACATTTTCGTGTTTGTAGCATTTCCGTAAAATAAACCTCCTGACCTCGTGAACTTACGTCGTATTCGTTGGTGAACAACTTATTTCATATGCTCACTAACTTAAGATTTATGTCACCGTTTGCTTGCGTGCTAAGTCTGTTTGTTTCAGGTGGTGGGTTTTCATTTTTGTCCCAATGCTTTGCTTTCTCATATAAATGTCTACCTGTACTGTCTTCTGTAAACTTGCACACGTCACTTAAGCCAATTCTAGTCCTTTTCGATAACGTTTTCGTGTTTGTGGCATTTCCGCAAAGTATACTTTCTGACCTCGTGAACTTATCTCGCATTCTTCTGTAAACAACTTACTTCATGTGCTCATTACTTTAAGATATATGTCACCCTTCCTTATGCAATACTCGATTTATTTTCTTTGTTATCTTTCTCTCAAGTAGGTGGCTGTTGCTTGATATCCCCGGTGTGACTGCGCTTGATGTGCATGTTGACAAGGTGCCTACCTGTCTATTACCCACTACCTCGTCCATACTGGCTCCAGGAGACAGTTGGTCGTTGCTGGAGGGGACGGGGTGCACGGTCCTTTTGGCCGCGTTAGGATCAACGAGTGGTTCCATGCAGTCAGTGTGGAGCAGACTACGGTCCAGCCACCGCCTTGTGTGCGATTGATTCCCCAAATACAGCGTGCTTGTGTTTGCCTGTGAAGGAGTGTGGGCCGGCTCCTTTGATGAAACGTGGCTCCCATCCACATGCCTCCCGGTCTTATTCCTTCGGGTTTACACTAGATATGGGTGTGTGGATGGAGCTGTGGGTGGTGCAACGCAAGCCATCCATGGTCCCTCTGTAGGCACAGGCGTCCTGTGGCTTGCCACAGTGACAGGCAAATCCGAAACCGGATGCCGCCAACCATATTGCAGAAGAGTAGTAGGGGGAGTTGAATGGTATAGGTAGAAATTCGTCACATCTAGACTCATTCAGACAGCCGCCACACGCCCGGAAAAGCACTGTACGCGCGTTTCATCCTTTCGGGAATCATCAGCAGTGCGCATTCCATCGGACCCTTGGTAGGGCTCGAACCCGCAACTCGACTGTTGCCATTCCGTGGTTAAGATCACTGAGCTACGGGGGACGGCAACGACAATCGTGAATAAGTTACTAGATGTGATATAGCGCCGCTCACTATCCACTGACTTACACGTTACTGCCGTGCAGAGGACAGGGTAGCCCCCTCACCAAGCGACGAGCTTACCAAACTTAAGCCGCCAATTATCTTATGGCATTATAAGCAGTTTGGTCTACGTACTGACCACAAAAGAATAGTAGGGGAGTTAAATGGTATAGGTAGAAATTTGTCACATGCCAGCTGAGCTACCAGCAACGGACAGGCATCGTTCCGGTAAGCTATCATCCAGCTACTAGGTAAAAAGAAAAAAATTTATTATGTTTTACCCTACGAAATAATATAGTAGATCGAGGGGGAGGCTAAAAGAGATGGGGAGGGACAAAGAAACTCACAGCACGAACGCCACTGAGGTCGGCTCCTTGCCATGTCAGCAAGCGTATCTAGCCAAACGTGTTCACCGTCTTTTGGACCCCAATCAGGGAACCGTGACGCTCCAACCGAGGCTAGCTCCGAAGTGAGGGACTTCATTCCCCTGGACCAAGTCATCGCTTGGCCACCTCTCCTCTTCTTCCATCCACATCCCCTGTGAGCAAACAACGCGCGTCGAGGGAGTCGGTGGGCTGGCATGCGTAACACGTGGCCCAGCCATCGGAGCCTGGTGCGAGAAATAACGGTGCTGAGCGGTTCAGATCCTTTTCCTGGGCCGTAAACGAGGCATCCAACACGCTCGTTACTCACGCGGTGTTCCCACCAGATGTGAGCCAAACTGCGAAGGCACCGGTGGTCGAACAAAACTAGCCTCTTCATGTCCGCCGATCTTAGGGGCCAGGTTTCGCAACCGTACAGTAGGGTGGAACATACCGCTGCATTGTACACTCTACCCTTCAGGGCGAGAGTGATGTCGCGTCGCCACCATAGGTGGCGAAGGTTAGCAAAAGCACTTCGAGCTTTTGTTATACTGTTCGTGATCTCGTCTTCGATCCCAAGGGCGCTGATACAACTTCCCAGGTAATTGAATTTCTGAACGACTTCTAGCTGATCCCCACCAAGGGTCAGCACAGGAGGCAATCCGTGCCAATCTTGGAGGAACGCTTTGCGTTTCGATGGTGCAAAGCAAAGCCCGAAGCAACTGACAGCCAGTGCTAATCTGTCCAGTGCGGCTTGGCACGTCTGGGAGCTGTCACAGAGGAGGGCAATATCGTCTGCATACTCCAAGTCAAGAAGTCGTTCTCCTGGGAGAGAGGGTGACCCACTCAAAACTAATCTTAAAATACCATCCCATTTTCGAATGACGAAAGACGCTTGAATCTGCTTGAACTCACCTCCATACAGCACTATTGCTTAAATATATCCACGACGCCACTAATGGCCAAAATAGCAAGCGCCAAGCGGGCCTCATCGATTCGAAAGAAAGACTACTCACAGTGTCGTTAGAGGACATGCAGTACCCAGACGGACAAAGTTATCCATCTTTTGGAACTCTGTTACTTTAAGAGTGAACATGCGAACGGCTATGTACGGATCCTGCGGCCGCACTTTACAAGTTTGATGTGTCGAATCCATACCCTACCTAGGATCCTCTATCGTCAAATAGGTTTGATTTGTTTGATTGAGCTGTAGGTTGGTATCCAACAAGTTCTAGACTGGAATTTTGGTAACTTTCCAGCTCTTTCGCCAGGGCATGTTCATTTGCAAAATTTAACAAAAAAAGTACCCAGCTACTGGCTGCGAAGAATAAAAAAGCTTGCCTTAAACTGCCACTGTCGTAGACGTGAACGTTTAGTATAATTGTGGTGGCACTGTACATTTCTCGTGACCTCGCTCCTTAGCAAGTAATGTAATAACTCATTTCGATCAACCGAGTTGAATGCAGTCCGGGCGTTCAACATCCTGGCGCTAGTAAGTTCCTAGTAGAGGGGGCTATGTTAAAATCGTTGGCGAAGCGTGGATATTTGGTCCAGAATGAAGCCTGTCTATTCTTCTCGATAGTATGATCCAATTTAATTTAGTCAACGAAGCAGTTTAGATGCTAGCAGCTTGGAGCAGATTGAAGTGAGACTGATCCATCAATTATTGAGGCATGAATCACCAGCATTCTTCTTGAAAATCTTGACAACAAATGATTCGGCCTAGAAGAATGGCACCTTTCTCTATTCCATACTTTCAAGGACAGTATGACCAACGGGCTATTGATCACCTCGTCGTCATACTTGAAAAGTCCTGGATTAAGTCTGTTTTAGTTGGCAGCCTTTCATTGCCTTAATTGTGAAAGTTAGGTGCAGATTTCCACTGCATTCGGTGGATCTACTGAGAAAACTCAGAGTGGGTAACTGGCTGTACAGGGCACACAAGCGCACTGTTAGAGTCAATTGAACTAATAACAGAAGTGCTTGGCCCATATGTCCAAGCGCCTACGCACGTTTGTGATCGGTGGTCCATTTGCTGACACTATGCTTCATGAAGTCAGTGTACCGAATGGACTGGAAGACCTCACCAGTATTACCAGGGGGACCAGAAGTCTTCATTTTCGGAATGCAGCGAGACCAAACTTGACGATCAGTGTCTGGGTTTAGTTTTGGCTATCGACTGACAGAGTTGTGCACTTCGTTATGATTTGGCTCTGCCTGGCTACTTTGGCGAAAAGAGATCCAAGCCTTCAAATAGTGCAAACCAGTGAAGAGAACTTGTATGACTTGAAGAGATCTTTACTTTCGGAAGTGCACGTAGTACTGATAGCGTGGATTGATTTGTCGATTGCTGGAGTGTCGTAGAGCCAGACAGTTTGGCTATAAAGGTTTCTGAAATTCGATGTCAAATTCCTGTTTTTGCCCACCGTATCGCAGGTGGTTGTATCAGACAGAGGGTCGTGACACTTCAACTAGTTTGGGGTAATAGCCTGTTTTTGTTAGCGTTGTGCTGCGGTTTTCACATACACTCTAGAACAACTGCAGATATCTGCCCATTTCAGCATGTTGTCCGAGTTAAGATAGCTGGACTTGATTGATTTACAATTACATGCGCTGGTCACCGATGTGGTCAGTGTGTGGCAATGCTTGTGCTGGTGGACATGTATATGGTTGTAGGACGTCTCGTCATATGTCTGAGGTTCGCGCCGGTGTATGGTGCATAACTACGCAAGCAGTTCTCCTACAATTCCCACGCTTGACCCGAGGTCGTATCTACCATACGTGCTCGCGCGTGTGTGTATTCAACTCTAACAACCTTCTGTGCATGTCGTCCATTTACGTCGTCTACATTGGGATCCAAGACCTCCGATTGATAGCGACCGTTGTTCATTGTGGAAACCTTCCCCTACCCATTAACTCGCACATTGTGTATGTGTCTTTGCGTGTGCAATTGTCACCACTTCTCCGTGTCCCGTGTATGTGTGTGACCACACGATGATCTCGACCGCCCTACTCCACCATTTGCCAGACGGCCCTTTCCGTTGCAGCTGTATTCGTCGAGGTGGGGATTGTAAAGAACCGTAAGCTATCAAAACCTTGCTAGCGTGGATCGTACTGAGCCCCTGGGATACACGATGTATCGAGTTGCATCTGTTATCGGTATCTTGGCGACAGACATTTCCATTGCTAGTCTACTTCAAAGGTTTTAAACAACGATGGGTTTTCAGCTGTTGATGCTCTCGAACTATCGGTGTTGATTGAAGATTTGGTGGTAGTTGCTAAGACCGAAGCCGCGACGCGCTCGGTACATGGACACTACGTTGTTCCGCTCCGTTGGCGAGACAGGGGCGAATTTGTATCCAGTAACAGGATTATGACCGAGAAAAGACTGATACTTTAAACGACGTCTGTTGTGAGATGTTGGACTTTTCTCCAAATAGACGTGGACCATAACGTCAATCTTGAGCAAAGGATATGCGATTAGAGCTCCGCGATGTGTGCCGGCGAAGACTGGTCACCGGTGCTGGTACCTACCTCATCACATTGTAGTTAATCCTAAGAAACCGGAAATACCTCAAGTGGTTTTATATTGTGCGGCGAAGTTTCGAGGTCTGTCCCTAAATGACCACCTGTGCCAGCGCCCCGATGTCACAGCTAACTTGGCCAAAGTACTTGTTCGGTTCCGGAAGAACTTAGTGGCTTTAGTGGTCGACGTGGGGGAAATTTACTGTAGTTGAAGGTACCGGAGGACGGCCATGGTCCCTGCAATTTCTGTGGTAGCCAGAAAACGACCTGTCTAGTGATCCTGTTGATTATCAAATGACCGCCCACCCCTTTTGTGCGACTTCCTCGCCGTTTTGTGCACCTTTTGCATTTCGCAAGACTGTAACCTCGGTCATTTATACAGCGCCACGGTAAGAGACGCTGTCACCAATAGTTTCTGTCGACGAGTGCCTGGTGTCATTGAGTTCAGTGAAGAAAGCAGCGGAGTTCTCCCGTGACATCTGTGAGCTGCCGGCCAAAGGGGGACTTATGATTCGGAAATGATTCTCGAACAAGACGAAGGCGCTAGACTTGATACTCCCTATTGAGTGGGCGCAAGCGCCTAAAGTGATCGGTGTTGTCCGCACTGCAATTATCGTGCGCTGGGACTCGAATAGAACACTGAGACAGATCCGTTTTGGTTCCGATTCAGCTTTCGTGGCTGTCCTATAACCTGACGCGGCATGCTGTCAACCGTGTCATCATTGTTCGGCCCCTCGGATTAATGCGTCCGCTGCTTCTGCCCGCTAAAGTGCTTCTACAGAAGGTGTGTAGTAAAGGACTGGGGTTGGATGACCCTCTCCATTCGTCAGAAGAACAACAGTGGAAGCAATGGATTGACCATACTTCATTTATCGGTCAACTCTCCGTTCCCCATTGTGTAATGCGGAACGACGAAAGTGCACAGCTACACATATTCAACGACGCCTCGGAAACTGGTCATGGTGTGATTGCATATCTACAGCACGTCTCTGCTTTGGGTCGGCCTTATTGATCTCTCTTACCTACGAAATCCAGAATTGCTGCATTGAAGGCAACCACTATACCCAGGTTAGAGATGGTAGCTGCAGTGTTGACTGCAAAAGTCAAGAAAATATTCGTTGATGGTTTGCGCCTGGGTCCATGAGACACACTATTGGACGGACGCGCAAATCGTGTTGCATTACATTTACAATAAGTTCACAAGATTCAGTACATTTGTCGCTAACCGATTTGCCGTCAAACACCAGATGTCTGAACCGACCCAGTGGAGCCACGTTCGATCGAACGATAACATTGCAGACTTGACGTCAAAGGGCAACGAACAGTTGAGCGAATGGAGAGCGTGGGTAGAACGACTGGATTTTCTTCTGCAAACCGACTGCTCTTGGATGATTGGTTCCACTCCAACGGAAAGCGTTGCAAATACTGGATTTAAGCAGCCAAGTGGTTTCACAAATGCTGCATCATCGAACCCCGCGAACCGATTTCTACCGCAACTTTCGGATTGGGCCAAGTTACTGGAGGCAGTCGTTTGGCTGGTTCGTTTTTAATGCTGGCTGTTGTCCCGTCGCAGTACGCGTCGGGTAGTTGGTAATGGTCCGTTGTCGGCTGGCAAAATAGAAGATACCAGGACAAATATCTTGCGCATGGTACAGCCCCAAGCGTTTAGCAACAAGCTGATAAAGCTTAAATCACGTAGCGAGCAATCGACCTGCATTCGTCACAGGTGGCTATAACGAAGCTCAATTCGATACCTGTACCCCGTTTTGATTGAGGGCATTATTTGCTTCGGAGGACGCTTAAAGCACCCTGCTGTTCTTCCCAGTAGACATTCAGTAGTCGACGCGCTGGTGGGTCATAACCATGTTTCAGAAGGCCACTGTGGAACGCATCAAGTACTATGCACGCTCCACGCCAATTACTGGATATTGCATGGGGCTAACACAGTGCAGCGAGTTATCGGAAGCTACATACACTGCCGTAGGCGCACCGCTACCTCGTGCCAGCAACAGATAACACCTTAACCCCGTTCCCGGGCGGAGATTGGTTGACTATCTTTCAAGAACCTGGGTGTGAACTACTTCGGCTCCATTGTTGTAAAACGAGGAGGGACTGTAGAAAAGCGCTTTGGATGCATATTCAATTGCCCGAAGACCACGGCGGTGCATTTGGAGGCAGCCTACGACATCTCGACGGAAGTATTTATTACGGCGTTCATCCGTTTCATTGACAGACGTGGTTACTCGTCGGACATATATGGTGAGAACGAAATAAAATTCGTTGTGGCGGTTAGAGAACTACTTGTCTGTTCAAAATTGGGATAAAAAGTATTCACGTAGAGCTGTGCGCTCGTGTGGTTCAGTGGCACTTTGCTCCTCTATTTGCAAGCCATAGGGGCGGGGTGTGGGGAGGAATGATCCACTCAGTAGAGAAAATATTGTACAGTGTATGCAACGAGCAGCGCCTGACAACCCTTTCCATTGCTGCTGTATTCCTCGAGGTGGAACGGATTCTGAACATACGCCCGCTAATCTCACCCGCCGATAGTTAAGATGCGTCCACATTTACGTCGAACAGTCTGCTTCTCATACGATGCGAAATCTTACAGCTACCGGATATCGACATCGCAGAGAGGTAGACTAAGCGCTGAATGCAAGTAACTCAAGTAGCCAAAGGTTTTTGGAAGAGATGATTGAAATAATACATAAAACATCACAATCGCGGCAGAATTGACAGCTTCCGAGTAAGGATGTAGAAAAGGTGAATTAGTCTCAGGGGCTTCCGAGCAACTACCAAGGGAGTGTTGGCGATGGCCGGGGTGGCGAATTGTGCAACAAGCAAAGACGGTTTAGTGTGGAAAGTATACGTTAGAACAGCTTTAGATATTTTGAGAAAAGGTGCCAGAAGAGTCTGCCGCATAGAGGGCGATGAATAGCAGCGTTTAAGTCTAGTTCGAAGTGTAAGGCAGTAGTCATGGAAAACGGCTTTCATCCGAGCACTTCGATGCCAAGAAACGCCCGAGAATTGCGTTTAATGGTTGTCATGGAAAACGGTTTTAGCCAAGACGTTATTGTGTGCTTGTCCTGCTTTTCCTTCTGTTTTCTAGTGAACGACGCTGTAGGCATTAGTTGGGCCGATAGCCCGAGGAACGTTCGAGATCTCAATCGCAGGAGAATTTCGAAGGCCGGTGTAACGTGATTAGCTACGCAAGAAATTCTCCTACCATTCCGACGCCTGACCCGAGGTTGTGTGAGTGCGTCGTCAACTCTAACAACGTTCTGTGCCCGTCGTCCATCTCGTATTCTACGTTGGCATCCAAGCCGTCCGAGTGATAGCAACCGTTGTTCATTGTGGAAACCTTCCCCTACCCATTAACTCGCCGGACGCCGTGCGCATTGTGTGTATGTGTCTTTGCGTGTGCAATTGTCACCACTTCTCCGTGTCCCGTGTATGTGTGTGACCACACGATGATCTCGACCGCCCTACTCCACCATTTGCCAGACGGCGTTTGGTATCCCATCCCCATTCGTCAAACTTGACCATTAATCGCACCGCGGTGTGTGGCATTCCTATTGGAATACGTTTGTCCATACACGGTATCGCTTTTGTAATTTATCCAACTGCTCATATGCACTTTTGATGGTTGACAAACGGACGATGATACCCTCTTGTCGAGCGTTTCTCCAAAGCATTTGTTGCTAACGAAGAAAGCTTACAATTGAGGCTCCTTGTATTATGTAATTAATCGTATGTAAATAGCACCGTACACCTTCTATCCACCTCGTGTTTTGAACTATTCGGGATGGTTTGGTACGCGTGGCTCTACGACAGCGTTTTGTTCATTACAGCAGGATAGAAACAAATTGTTGTCTTCGCACAATGAATGTGGTCTCACTTCGGTTTCTAGCAACTCTCTTGACCAACATTTTGCTTGCCCAGCTAGGTGAACAACACTACAAGTGAACAAGCCAGTACTCCAAGCAATTTCAGAAGCGGATGAAATGGACATTGAATGTCGTCTTTGGCCGAGTCACAACTGCAGCTGATTGGAGCTAACTAACAGGTTGCATCTACCCTCGCGTCGCTCCCGTATGCGGCACGGTCTGTTAGACTGATACGCAGACAGTCGGCTTTTACCTATGAACTCATCCAGAGTGCGGCCTCAGCTTTGCGACTTTTTTCAGCACTAATGCCAAAACCATGCTGTGATTATTTCTGCTTCACAGAATATGAGCCCGTCCATAGGTAGGCCGACAGTGCAACTTTTTAATATAAAATGCGTCAAAAGTCGTGCGTCGTTGTATAAACCAACCCGTAAAAAATTGACAAAAAAGGAACGAAATTATTTTGCCACGATTTTGACGTTATAGCCACCTGCTCTGACTTGAGCGAGTGCAAGTGAAACCTGCTGTACTCTTGGTCAGTTGTGGTAGCCGTAAGGTTACAATCGCGGTTAATAGGGAACAGGGCTGTCCGAATAGACTTTCACCGCGCCGGAAGGCGAATTGATCAGACGTCAAGTCACATGAAACAGGTAACACAACCGACAAAATAAGGTAAGGTGAGGGGATGCCAGACAGGCCGCCTCGCATAATCTGGGACTTCATACCAACGAACTACGGTACAGCAGTTGGTGAGAGCGAAGTTCATGATAGGAGTGTGGGACGACGTTGTACTTTTAAGACACCGAATCACCTGACACCACATAATGTTTAAGGATTTTGGATTTGCTAATGCCATCCGTCGCGCAAGTCAAATGTGTAATATACCGAGAATTTTCGATACAAAATTAGCGTGTCCAGTTAAAAGCACTTCATATACTGTCCGTCATTAGTGGGTGGTGTTAAAGCGAGATAAAGCCGGTGGTGGGCAGTGAATTCCTGGGTGGATTTTGCACGTGACCTTTTTCAAATTCCGTATAGCCTTTTTACAAGTCGACCCCCCCCCCGCCACCACGGAAACAAAAATCGTCTAAAAATTTTCAGCTTATATTCGATGATATATGGTAGGTAAAATATGCCTCATTGGTCGACGAGGGCATAAATATAGAGCACATAATTCATTTCGTCTATTGCCATTATCTGCCGCTTGAATGACTCAACACTGATGGTAACCGTATTAGCATCGCTACTTGTGTAATATTTAAACGTTTTTATTTTGCGTTGAATTTTTAGCAGTTCAAAACTCTCAAGGAAATGTGGTATTTGCTTTTTTCTTCAAATTTACCAGTTTAAATTAAAAACTTTTCAATCAGTCGCTAAGCCTAATAATCTGCACTAAATTGCTATTAGACCACTTCATATGCCCACAAACATGCTAACGTCAGGGACCATCTTCTTTTCCGTCTCTTTTCAGGGAATCGCAAAAAGCACATCTTTGAAGCACCTATCATTTAAAGATTCGAATATCGGTGATTCTGGCCTATTGGGTTGGTTAACGGTCAATAATGCATTAAATTGCTTAACGAAGTTTCATTAAATGACTTTCAGAACATTTGTTCATCAGTGTGAGCGGCTTAAAAATCTTTCAGTATCGTAACCCTATTAGATGGGAAAATAAGTGTGGTAATTGCGGTTTACGGCTTGTTATGTATCCCCACTGAGTAATGGCGCGTTGCAATTCCTTGTTACGTGTGGCTTTTAATGAACTTTATGCCTCCCGGCAAATTTCCGAATAATCCCGTGTGCCCTTTCCGTATTCTCCATGTTACTATGGCTTTGTGTCAAGTCAGACTCAAACCAATTTCATAAACCCGGATATATATGTTGTCAGCGTATGCACCACTGCTGCTTCTGTTCTAAAACAGTGACTCCCCCATAAAGTCACAACTGCTGTGTGGAATGAAAAACGTGCGCATTAGTCATGCGAACAAGCTATCCCGCAGCATACTAACCGTTTTCCTTGGGTTGACATGTAAATGTGATTAGTATGGTAACACTAATTGCTATAGAGTTGCATCACGCAAAAAATAAAACCCTTATTTGAGCGCATGGTGGAAACAGGTACTTTTAACATCCTATATAGCAGTTAAAAAGGAGCATTTGGTGTCTTTGAAGAAAGCAAGCTGTACGTTGAACGGTTTGCTGACGGCGAAATCAAGGGGTGTAATGCTCATCTCTCCCACACGCAGGATCCTGGGGGGCCGAATCTAGCCAGACATGGGTATTTCAGCGACTAGTGACGTGGTCTTGTAACAAACAGTGGCTGACCATACAGTGTCGCCTTTTCCTAGAGGTTTCCTGGTAATTCATGAGTAGCGACCTGGTTAAATATATATACAGTACCCACATTAGTTAACCATCCTGGAGAATATTCCATTTTAGAAGTTTTAATAACTCGTGGGTTGTTTGGTCAAGTCACTGTGCGAAGCCTTATTCCGACGATGAGCAAATGCTTGGTCTATCCAGCTGAATATCTGTATCGTCTACAGTAATCACAAGACTGGAGAAGCCACCACATCTTTTGTTGCTTCTCCTAACCTGTCACTTGTGCGGAAGGGGACTTGTGACGCTTCAGTTGATCAGCGCTCTTTTCTGGCTAAGAGACCTGATCATCACTAGCTGCGCACCTATTAACACTAATCCCTACACTGACGCGAAATATCAGCAATTTTTGTTGACAAGCTGGGCATTGATTTGTTTGTCGACCTAGACAATTTCGTTGCAAATGTCTTAAACAGTGGAGGGGGATTTTCACTGCGTTTTAGTGACCAGCTTGTTAGCATCAGTTGAACAGTGACGGATCTTTAGCCGCAGTGTGTTGTTTACCAGGTCGCACCGTTTAATACCCAACCAGACCACGATCTATGGACACTGCGCTGGATAGCCCCGTCAGATCTTCGGCTAATCTAGACAACTAAGTGCGACATTGAATTGTTGCACCCAGATTCAAGGATGAAGTCTATGTGTGCGTGGGTTGAGTTAAATTCCTGCGGAATGGCTCGCTAAGCTTCTAGAACCGATCAGAAAAGTCCTATCCAAACACAGTCTCAGAGTTACATTCAACTTCGTAGACTCCCTAAGCTATATGCAGTTATCCGGAAGGAAAATATTTTCTCTGGATGTAGTGTCGCTCTTCACCAATGTGTCGCTGGAGGAGACGATAGACTACCTATGAGCTGCTGTTCGATTGCACCATGTGGATGTCGGCCTCTCGAACGAGCGACTTAAACGGTTGCATCTGATGTGTACTAGGAACATCCAGTTCCTGTTCGAAGGAAAAATTTACAAACAGAAGGATGGAGTCGCAATGATCTCTCCGTTAGGACCGTTGTTAGCAGACGTATTTATGATAGCGTTCGATAGTTTGGTACTTTCGGAGAATGTACTGCATTGCAGATGGCCCGAAGAGGAAGATCGGCCAAGCCAAGGGTTTCGAGCCAGTCGAGATCAAGCACGTTGAGCTTCGCCTTTGTGATATAGCAGATCGCGTTGAACGTGGCGCCCCGGAAGGAGACGGAGCAATGCAGCTGCCCAGTTAGCTGCACGCGACCACCACAGGTGCTGGTGGCAGACTGGGAGGTCGGTTCGAAAGGTGGCTTGCCAAGGGATCGCCAGAGAACCTCGGAGATGATCGTGATGTCCGACGCAGTGTCCAACTGCAGTCGGACCGACTGACCATAGATCAAGACGTCGACGAACTTTCTCCGATCCTCAGCGTTGATTTGGAACGTGGCCAGCAGGCTCAGAGAGCTGCCAACCGGACCAGGTTTGGGTGTGCGTCTGGGTCGGGACCTCTTCTTTAGATGATGAATCCAGTTTCCTTACTACGTATGCAACACCCTTTTGGGCATTATCCTTGGCTGCGTTTACCGTTTGGCTTGAAGGTGTCGAGTGAAATTTTTCAAAAGTGATTGGTGCAAGCGGTAGAGAATTTAAATGGTGTAACATGCGTGGCAGACGACGTTTTGACCTATGGCTTGACAGAAGAACAGCATGACGCTAATCTCCACCGTTTCCTGCAGCGTTGTGTGCAAAAGAACATCAAGCTTAAAGGTGAAAATATTGAATTTTGGAAAGACGAGGTGCTTTCCATGGGCATTTGCCAACAACACAAGGGGTCAGTGTCGATCCAGGAAAAAGTAAGGCAATTCGAGAGGTGCCGCCCCTAACGATGTGAAGGGAATCCATCGCTTAAACAGTATGGCGAATTACTTGAGCAGTTTTATGCCAAACTCGGTGATATCATGACACTTATCAGGAAATTGATTCACAAAGGAGTAACTTGGAGATCGGGAAAATAACAGGAAACCGCATTCGAAACTATTAAGCATTTCATCAGCAACGCAGCTATACTCGCATATTACGAGACAGCGCAGGCTATAGAGGTACAGTGTGAAAGTAATCAATACAGGTTAGGTACTGTTATCTTACAGAATGCAAAACCGGCTTTCTTCAGTCGAGCACCACTGGTTTGTTTTCCGCGTCCACAGACCTACTTGAGGAATTTCCCGGTGATGATCACAGAGTAGTATCATTTTCTTTCAGTAATCCCACACGATACCAGATATCGGATGTGTCCAAATTTCAAATGCATACCAGGAACTAAATAGCCGTCGACTGGGGACAGTTTACCAAGTTAATGAGATCTGTTTAAAGGGAACGGTTTACCTTAATGAACGGTCACAAGCCGCAGTAGATGTACCGTACAACAACATTTTTCTGGTATTGATGCACTCGCTCCCACTGTGCATCGACACTTTCATCACAGGAAGAAAACACATACATCAAGTAAAACAATCCTAAAATTCGAAATGTTGCTAAACTCATAACGTAAATGCATCCTCCTTCTTGGTATAACGCCAAAAACATATCACAGCTCTACAGCTGGCGTATAATAACAAGGAGATCACTGGTGAAAAAAGCGACCTCTGCAGCCAATATATAATCCGTGAGCTACTCAACACATTAAAGTATGCGAATACGAAACGGAACCAAGACACGATCGCAGTTGTTACGGCGGATAACCACGTAATAACTGATCCGGCCCACACTTGGGAAATATTCAGGCAGTACTTCTTCTCGTCCTTTAACTTGGATTATAACCATTAAAGCTTGATCAACCCAGCGGTGTCAAGTTTGAACTCCGTGACGTATAAAAGCTTATAAAATGCATAAAATCATCCTACTTTGGCGTACCAGATAATGTATCTCCTGCACTTGTCAAACTACCCTTGCTGCCAATGCATAGGTTCAACATATCCATAAATTCTGGCACCATAGCAAAACAGTGGAAGGAAACCATTGTCATACTGAGACATAAACCAGGCACCCATCTCGAAAAAAGGAATTATCACCCACTAAGTAACACCTTTCCTATCAAATATGCTGAAGCGACTTATAAAAGCTGCAACGGTTGACTTCCTGTTGTCTTGTAAGTTAATCAACGACTTTCAACACGGTTTTCCGAATGCTCGTTCAGGCATAATATGGCAACTTGAATTTCCACATCATCTAACCGCTCCACAGGATAACGTCAATTCCGCAATCGTTATTGCCTCGAAATGCACAAAACTTTCGATCAACTGCCACATGGAAAACTGATATCCAACTTGATGTCATATGGAATTGGGTAACCCATGGTTTCGCGGTTCAAATCGTATCTTACGAATCGAACGCGGGTGGTACAGATTTGGGAACACAAATCTGAATGAATGGCAGTCACAAGTGGAGTATCGTAGGGTAGTGTCCCTGTTCCTATAAGGTTTTTGGTGTAGGTTAACAACATATTTGACACTGTGAAATTCGGAACATGCTACGTGTTTGTCGACGATGTCGAAAATGTATACACTTCCCCTATAAACGAAATTACAAATATGATGCAGTTCGATCACCACGCGCTCGGAACCTGGTGCTCAAAGTGAGGGATGTTATTTACCACAGATAGGTATTACAGGGTCTTACAAAGGCGACATAAAATCTGATGGTCTAAAAACTGGCGTCAGGCCAAATAATATATGCCACACCGTTTGCAACCTAGAACTGAGATACTCTTGCTCCCCCAACTTCTCTGAATAAGTTACTTACGTCACTGCAAAGACCGGACAGAGCACTGGAATGTTGCTAAGAAAAGACAAATCAGGAGAATCCATAGTGCATATTCATCACTTTCATGTCCCCTTTTGGAATACTGCTCGACGGTGTACAGTTACACGAACAAACGGGACCGCATTATATTATAAAATGTACAACGTACTTTCATAAAGCGTTTCCTAGGTATCTCATCAAAATTGAACTATTTCGAACGGTATGAGGAACTCCAATTCAATCTTCTTTGGTTGAAGCGTATGAAGCACAATCTAATAAGTTCCTTTGACATCAAACACAAGAAAAGGCATGTTTCCAAGTTTAACATGGAAATAACACAAACACCGTTATACATCACACGAAATAAAGCAAATTCTGTTGTTGAATGCAGATCGGCGACCATCAGCTTCATGTACTTCTTCCTTGATCCATATGCACGCATCTGAAACATATTACACACAGAAGGACCAGCATCTACTTGACTGTGCCAAATGTGATCCGCCTATGCCCTAGGGGAATGTCGCATAACAAATAGCCGAGCATGCGAAAGAAGTCCAGGATTTTTATGAGCCGGAAACCGTCGTCATCTTCTTTCTTCCGCCTACTTGGCTATGCCAACAACAGATTTATCAGTAACAAGTGTGAAATGAGGGAGGAAGCCAATCAAACACACCTCCACATTTTCCATCTTCATTGTCAATGTTCCTATATTACTCTTATTGCAGTTTAAGCTTACATTTATCTATTATAGGTGCCCCTCTTGCCCCAGATTCATGTGAATGTTACTACCATCATTTTCTACTACTAGATAGCGTTCAACAAGGCAGCCATTAGTAGGTGCTTAAGGAAAACTAATACCTAGTTGATATATTTTCATATCCAAATCTTCAAGAGACCTATTAATCCTGCCATCGATACCATATGCAACATCAGGTTACACACTGAAGAAACAGACCAATTTTAAACTCCATTAAAAGAAAAATTTTTCCATTACTGATGTACATTTAGTGGTCATTGAACTGGAAAAGGCTTTTATTAACCTGAAAAGGTCGTCACAGGCGTCCTGTCAAAAATCAGAACATACGATTTAATTTTTATACAAAGAAACAGCTCAGTTAACCTACTACAAAGTCAAATTCAAAAAAGGAGATTTATGCACCCATGAATTATGCATCTTCAGGTGCAACACGCACGCCACAGACAGAGATAAATGATGAAATAGATTAGTACATGGGTTAGATGTAAAGACAGCTCGTGAAAATAAATTTAACAGAGCTAATATCACTGGAGCAATTCATTAGATTGTTCCAAAATCAGTCAAAACTTTTGCGATACCTTTCCAAATTCTTTTCTAAGTTTCTGACGGGTTCTGTAATGTGACTATATAAGGGGACACCAAAGAACAATAATACTTCATTATTTAAGCATCCAACCTTTGAGCAATGGCCGCGCTATTGGCGATTGCTCAACATCCTTTCCGCGGATGTTTGTCGTACAAGTTCCTACAAGTGCTCAAAATCGTAGATGCTTTTCGAAACCTGCATGGCATACTAGGTATGCATGCTCTTAGTTACGGTATAGTGACATTTTGTTTCCGTCTATTCAAAGTAGGGAACTATAAATTGTGAAACATCAGAGGTTAATGACATAAGCCCACTGACACTGTCAGCAACACCCAGGTTGATCTAAGTGAGGATCGGAGATAAAGTGTGCCTGAAGTTTCATCATACCTTTGCCTTCCAATAACCACCACTACTCGCCATCTGGACCAATCCGGAATGGTCGAAAAACTCGTAAAAATGAGCCACCGCACCTTTATTGCTCACCTAAAGACGCAACCGTAGATGGCTGAAGGATGCAGTTAGTGGAGACAAGAAGTGGGAGCTCAATATCAATCATACCAGGAAGCGCCAGTGGATGGCAACAGATGAAACGCCAGTACAAGTCTCAAAAGGTGAACTGCACGGCAATATGTGATGTCGGTCTTGAGCGGTCGCCGCAGCATTATGCATTACGAACTGCGGCCTGACCATTTTACGGCGATTGTCTATGTCCACTGCCAACAACTGGCAACATCGAGTTATTGTAATGACGTTCGACGTCGCATCTTGGGGAATGCAAGTATTCCCTTCAACAAGCTGGTTTTGTTGCGCCAGTTGAGATGGCTCGGTCACGTCCTACGCATGGCACCTGAGCGTCTACCGCATCGCGCACTATTCGCTCGTCAAGGACCTGGCTGGAGGCGACTGCGTGGTGGTCAGCCTTCCACTTGGCGGCAGCACATGAAATCGCTGACGTCGTGTCTAGCCGCTGTTGGATCAGTACGTCTTCCAGGATGGGGACCCAAAGATGATGAGCGCCAATGGCTTAGCACTCTTGAGGACATGGCCCGCAACCGGAATCAATGGAAGAATTGTGTACAGTATTGTATTGATTCACATGATTAATACTATAAACATGAAAATGAGAAAAAAAGAGCAAAAGCGGAGTGTGAAAAACAAACTAAAATGTTTTGTTCTACTTTTTATCAAAATGTTCCATTCTTCCTTGCGGCATATTAGTTGAAGTGTGTTGCTCACCTTCAACTAGCATGCCACGATGGTTAAAAAACACGACGAATCTTACTTATCTGCTGATCTTCATGGTTTTTTGCTGGCTCTATGTCTAATTAATAGACTGTTGAGATTACATACAACAACTGCGAAAGATGACGTTATGACTGTCAGATTTAGACTGAACGCCTGCTTGATTCTGTCTTGAGAATATATAAACGAATGTCAAAACACAAGGTGTATTGACACAATGAATACAATACGGGGCGAACATGAGAAGGAAACCACATAGTATCAACTGTCCTACAGTTGAATACATATCTGGTTAAATTGGAAGGCGGAGGCCCGAGTACTGTGGACTTGTGGGAAGGGGCGACTGGAACAAACGTTTCACAACCCATACACGATGTTCAGCATGGGTTGTTCCAACGCCAAATATGTTTACTCTTTGTAAACTCACATACGCTTTCTGAAAAACGCAAACTTTCGTTCTTGTGCACAGTTACAAAAACACTTGCGGTTCTCCTGCCGCCAACCAAGTTACACATAAAGATTTTGCCGCTCTGCATTCAATTATGCCTCTGCAGATGGTCAACCAGCACGCAAATCCTTCCCAGTCCATCTCGAATTCTTCTCCCGCATGAAAACGCAGGTCCTCACTTGGCAAAGGTGACTCTTCTCAAGCTTCGGCAGTTCGGTGTCGAAGCTCTTATGCAAACAGCTTATAGCCTGGACCTCGCTCCTACTGTGTTCCATCATTTCCGTTGACTACACAATCAAATCAAGGGCAAAAAGTTCTATGACCGCAGACACGTTGAAACGTACGTTACCGAATTCCTTGATATAATACTATCAAGAAGAAGAGGAGAGGTGGCCAAGCGATGACTTGGTCCAGGGGAATGAAGTCCCTCACCTCGGAGCTAGCCTCGGTTGGAGCTTCACGGCTCCCTGGTTGGGGTCCAAATGACGGTGAACACGTTTGGCTGGATACACTTGCTGACATGGCAAGGAGCCGACCTCAGTGGCGTTCATGCTGTGAGTTTCTTTGTCCCTCCCCATCCCTTTTAGCCTCCCCATCCATCTACGATCTCATTTCCTAGGGTAAAACATAATATTTTTTTCTTCTTTTTGCCTAGTAGCCAGCTGGAAGCTTACCGGAACGATGCCTATCCGTTGCTGGTAGCTCAGCTGGCATGCAACTGTTGTATCTACTTCTCCTTTGTGTATTGTATTGTATGTATGTATGTATTTCCTTCATGTATTGCGGCACAATAGCGGAGGTGTTTTTCCCACCTCTAGCTGATGTGTATAATGATGATGATGATGAATTCCTTGATAGTCAGTCCAGCTTGTTCTAACAGAGAGGCAATAATAGCTGGCACTACGTGAGCAATAACAAGTCAACTCAAATTAAGTCAAAAACTGCTTTATTACGCATTTGGCGGATGAATACGCAGCTAAACGTGCGTTACAGTGATTAAATATGACAGCTTATTTGAAATAAATGTTGATTTAAAATATTTGCTAAGAATTTGATTTGATTTCCGGACAACTCAGTGCTGAGTATATTTTGAGTGACTACACTTTTCTCGATCAAAGGCATGACAACTACACACCGTGTACGGGCGTGTATAGTTGTGTAGCTCTCTCTGGTTGTGGAGCTTGATACACATTTGAAAATGCACTGTGGAGAGGATTGCCAACATCGGTATTTTAGACGTAAGCTTGTTACAGGCTTTGCCCTGACTGGATACAATATTGTTAAGAAGTTCCTGCCCTGAGATGGCTCTGGTCGAGCTGTACTAAATGTGCTTTAAACAAGGAAACATTGCTAATGATTGGAAGATTACCAGCATCGAAGAGAGGGCTTGGTAAATATCGGCTTATTGCATCCACCACGGTAGCTTTGATGATTTTTGAGGAAATGTTTCTTGTACAACTGCTGGCCCAATCCCGTTGGGATGACACATGTCAATTTGCCTATAGAACTTCAAGATGCACACAAATTACGGTGGCTTGTCTACTGCATTCAGTCTTGTTATCGCTAAGCAGTAAAATCAAAACTACACGTGTATGTTTCCTCGGCTACAACAACGCTTTCGGCTGTGTTGACCACAAATTTCTGTAGCAAGGTCTACAGACTTCAGGTGTTCAACCTACCCTAGCATTATTGTTCAAAAATTATTTCGCCAAACGTACTCAGGTCACCACGTTTACTGGCAAAAGCTCCTCACCACTTCCCACAACATCCGGTGTCCTTCAAGGAGCTATTTTGTCACCATTCTTGTTCACTGTTTACTTTAGCTCCGTACCTGTCTCTGTCTGTTAAAGTATGCAGATAAGGTTATCATTGACGTGAATCATTAAACCTCGGCCTCTTCAGTCAAGCTGAAAAGTTGTTTAGACAAATACATGTAATGTTTATACTCTTGCTACTTGACCGTCAACGCGTCCAAGTGCAATAGCATACTGTTTTCACTTGATAAAGCATCTCGTTTGCAAGAACTTCTCACGGATTATCCCAAACTTCCGATTGAAAGTGACACTTTAAACTACTGCACCTCAGTCAAGTGTCATGGAGTTACACTGAGCCACGATTAGTCGTAGTCACTCCATGTGAATCAAATATTCACCAAAATTAGGCGACTTTCGTTTTTACATCGCTTGATTGCGATCATCGCGTGTACCATACACTGTGACTCTGTTCGTGCATTCTACCACACCTGGACTTGTTGCTCTCCCGTAACTTTTCCAGGTCCACTGTGTAAGCATTTCAAGCTACTTGCCAGACCACTGAAGCGGCTGTCTGGCTGCAGTGGTATTCCAAAACTACCTTTGGTAAAAACAGTTGTATCGACTCAGGTACATTCATGCACCAAACGCTGCAAAAATACTCGCTGACATTAGCCACCCTCTTCACACTGCACTTTCCAACTGCATATCCACCTCGTTGACCAGACAAAATTATAGAGCCATATATGCTCACACGAAAGCTTATGATTCGTCGGTTACTCTCTATTTAGCCAGCTTTCTTTTTCACCAAAACGTTCGTATTCAGAAACTGTCCAAGAAATTCTGTCATTGAAGTTATGTTTTTTAAAGAGCCTTTTTGTTGTTTTTGTTTCTTTTAACTTGTTTTTTATCGTGCGTGCATAAAAGCACATTCTTGACTTGACTTGGTTTGAATGCTTGACGGGTCCCTCAGGATGACCGAACTGAGAGACGTTTAACATGGAATGAGAGTATCCTAACTTCAGTTACTGTTTCGTTCACGCTGAGTGACCACATATGTCAAAAAGCCACTGTCACTGTCAGATATTTTACTGACGTTGAAGAAGTAGAAACCTTTACCGAAGATGGAAAATTAGCGCACTGCGTTAAGACTTGGAGGTAGCAATTTCTTTTGAATAGCGAACAAAGGATGCCCTTGCACTTTGAGGTATTTAACCGTACTCCGTGGGATTTGGATGATACGTGGCTTATATCTTGGCTTTCTGTTCATCTGAGACATACATCATACGGCTGGTAACGCATTTAGATGCGTCGCATGTCAAATTGGGCTTTTCTTTCGAAAGAGAACCACGGAAAGGACTTCCCTATTTGGATACTCTCATCAACTGCAGAGAGAAAAGGATAGGAATATGGGTCTGTCTACGCAAAGGCCACGCAGTCTGACTAGTATCTGCATTTTACCAGCTTCGCGACAATGCGGTACAAGCGGATGCCTGTACAGACGATTTGTCCATTGATATCCTTAGAGTTTTGCAGGTAGTGCTTTTTGCTACCTGTACGCTCTTTTTGATAAACTCGTTCGTTATCAGTGCGTCGCTAAATTGTAAGAGTAGTGGGCAATTTTCGCGATGAACGTGCTTCTGTAACCTTGTATATTTGAACAGAGTCTTCCATATTCCCTGCTTTTAACCGGATTTTAGCAGTGTTTCGCTTTGTAGTTTATCGGACAAATTGAATACTACCGCATTTTAGGAACATCGTATCCTATTAAACACGCCTGCTATAGCACCATCAATACCGACACCGGCGGGTTTTAACTTATCTCTATTTGGGATTACCCTCCTCTGCATAAGAACTGTCAGAGGCTCGAGTATTTTGAGTGTTCTATCCAAGTAATCATAAGATGCCATTTTTATTTCCCGTCCACCTAGCTCCCCTTGGATAGACTTGAAATTAGTGAGTGCATTATTAAATGGTTCAAATGGTTTACTCGTGCGGCTTCTCAGTCCGTGGGGCTTATTGAATTTTAGCCGAGTTATTGCTAGAAATACTGCATCGTTGTAAACTGTGAGGTAAGAGTGTACAAAAGTAATAAGGTGTCATCTGTACACCGTAACGGCGCTTCGCTGTCACACGACCACCACCAGTCGCGCGTAGACTGAGTATACCGCGAGGACACCAGCCCCTACCCGAATTCGAACCCGTGACGTTATAACTACAAGACAGGCGTGCTGGCCACTCGGCCACTTGCCGATGTAATAATGTTGAAGCTGTGAATCTGAATCCGTTGGATAGAGCTCGTGAATCCAAATTGCATGAGAGTAAAAGTAACGGTGTGCGTCGAAATGGTGACAAGAGAACGAGCGAAAAGTTAAGGTGTTAAACATGTGCTATCACACGCCTGATTGGCTGGCATGCATGTACTGCAGTCATCTGATGAGGTTGTCCCATACGTATGCAGTACACATCATGTAATCCCCATATTCCTTGTTTTAGATGTTTGCTGTGCCATACGCCGAACACCGAAGCTCTCAACAATTAATTTAGCTGGTTGTCGAATTTCAAGCCGCGGAGTAGAAAGTCTGGTCGAATTACTTCGAGTGAGTCTGATTCAGTTGCCTCAAGAACCCTACACGAATCAAGGTGGCATCGGAGCCTGAGTACAGTAGTTTTTCGATCAAATTCTCATCGTTAAAAATGTTTATTTTGGAGAGCTCACTTGAAACTTCCGAATTGGCCTACATGTAAAGTACGTGTTTAAATTAGCCATCTGGTGCTGTATTATGCGGCGTCACTACACGCCACTACACATTTGAGAATATGATAAGAAACCGCCTTTTCCTTGCTCCCTATGGTTGCGTAACTTTTTATTTGGTTGAAGGATGAACTGGGAAACGCAAACTCTTTGGTTCAGAGACGCATTCCTTCCGGGCTGTCCTAAGTCATTTGATATAGTTGATGTGTACAAGCATACCTGCATCACAACTGGTCGCCAAATGTTGATGTTTATCTTGTTTTCATTTCTTTCATTATCATCGAGTCATGTTTCCCATTCGGCAATTGGAGGCCAATGGACTTGACTATACTAAAATATGCACGAGCACACAATGTCAGCGAAAACAAACTTATTTTTGCAGAATTCAGCCTTACGTTTTACTCGTTTCTTCCAAACAGTTTTATGAATAATTCACAATTTTCAGACCGAGAACCACTATCAGTTTTGAACGTTGGGTTTTTGCAGTACCCTGCGTGTGCCTTGGATTGCGACACGCAATCTCAATTGTGACCTAGGTTGAGTTTTATTTAGGCCCTTGGAATTCCGATCACTGGGACATATGCTGCTTTCAAACGCTTTATTGATTCTCCCGCTGTGCTCAGCATAGATTTTTAACTATATTCAGCATAAGGTACTCTTGTAATTCTCGCTTCTGCTTTTTCAGAGATGTGGTATACCGAATGTTTTCTGCAGTTTCTTCCATATCTTGGAATGCACTAGCAGGAAAACTATTTTCCTTGTTCCCGTGTGGCACCTCGGCACAAGAAGCAGCATTGCAGTTTTCTGAATTGGTACAGTTTACTGATATCTATGCGTACGTCATTCAAATCAACACGCACAGAGCAGCTGGTGATTCGATCTAGCTAACAGAGGTTACATGCGCCCTTGGGATCGAGGACGAGATCACGAACCGCATAGCGAAAGCTTGAAGTGCTTTTGCTAACCTTCGCCAGCTATGGCGACGGCGCGACATTACTCTCGCCCTGAAGGGTAGAGTGTACAATGCAGCGGTACGTTCGACCTTACTGTACGGTTGCGAAACCTGGCCCCAAAGATCGGCGGACATGAAGAGGCTACTTACGTTCGACCATCGGTGCCTTCGCAGTTTGACTCACATCTGGTGGGAACACCGCGTGAGTAACGAGCGTGTTCGACGCCTTGTTTACGGCCTAGGAAAAGGGAATGAACCGCTCAGCACCGTCATTTCACTCACCAGGCTCCGATGGCTGGGCCACGTGTTGCGCATGCCAGCTCATCGACTCCCTCGACGTGCGTTGTTTGCTCACCGGGGATGTGGGTGGAAGAAGAGGAGAGGTGGCCAAGCGATGACTTGGTCCAGAGGAATGAAGGCCCTCACTTCGGAGCTGGCCTCAGTTGGAGCTTCACGGCTCCCTGGTTGGGGTCCAAAAGACGGTGAACACGTTTGGCTGGATACACTTGCTGATATGGCAAGGAGCCGACCTCAGTGGCGTTCGTGCTGTGAGTTTCTTTGTCCCTCCCCATCCCTTTAGCCTCCCCCTCCACCTACGATCTTATCTCATAGCGTAAAACATAATAATTTTTCTTTTTGCCTAGTAGCCGGCTGGTAGCTTACCGGAACGATGCCTATCCGTTGCTGGTAGCTCAGCTGGCATTCAACTGTCGTATTTATTTGTCCTTTATGTATTGTATGTATGTATGTATTTCCTTTATGGATTGCGGTACAATAGCGGAGGTGTTTTACCATCTCTAGCTGACATGTATAATGATGATGATGATGATGAACAGAGGTTACTTATCAGTCTCCACAGCTACATAACTTCAAGGTCAAGTTGTTGGTAGGCTATAGTAGTGAAGAACCTCATTGTGTGCTTTGTGAAGCGGCTCCGTACCCTCTCAGAGCTATTTTATGACACATCCGCATATTAGTACAAATAAATGCGCAGTATACCAATGTAGGTATCACATATTATTCATATCTCCGAAGTCCATCTTCACGGAGCGCGAACGATCCGCAGACGAAGCCGCTTTTTCTTTTATGCTTTGATATCTGATAGTTGAATTGTCAAGCCTAACGTTACTGAATATCGCAAGGCAAGGTCCAGAATTGAGGTGCACTGCGTGAGCTATTCATCATGGAGTCAGTTCTTCAGATGGAATATGGCATCCATCAATAAGAATGGAGGTTGCGGTTAATTTAAACCAATTACATTTCTAACAGATGGCACCAGGTATCTAGGAACGAAAGTTCCTTCTGCATACGTTGAAGTTTCTGCTGAAGATGATTTGCTTGTCATCAGCATAGTAAAATGCAGTTCCACGTTTGATTTTCTTCATATATGTCATTGGTATCGATAAGAAATAGGATGGGCACAGTACGCTCGCTTGGAATACCCCACTGGCAACTACCGTGGGTTTTAGGAAGTTAGTACCGATGTTTACTAATTGTTTTCGTTCGGATACTTGTAATTGCAACCATGCTAACAAAAGGTTTCTGATTCCAACAGATGATATTTTGGTCAATACTTTGTATGCGACACCCGGTCAAAAGCTTTACTCAAATCTAGGAAAACCAGAATAATTGCTTTCTTAGAGTCATATTGTTTAAGAAATCGGTTTGCCGGGTCACATGCTCATGACTTTTTAAAACCATGCTTCGATCTACCGAGTAGGTTTCTCGGCAAGCGTTACATAGCGATCCGTTCTTTCACTATTCTATCTATTATCCTAAAGACAGTGGGCGTGTGACTTATATGGAGATAGATTTAATATTGTATAAGGTCCCACTTTCGTGCTGCGGCCTTTTTATCATGGTCTTCCTCTGCCTAGGTCAATGTTTTGATTTAAGAGATTGTACACATATCGAGCAGCGGTATGGCGATATCTGTGCCTCCGTATTTACCAGCACCGGCGGTGACCTATCTGTACCCTGAAAGCAGGTGTGTTTCAGATGCGAGATCAGAGCAAATCGTTCTCGTGTCGAAGTCTACACCGTAAAGACGAGCACTCGTGAGTGACGAAAAGTACAACTGCTCGGTCGATATTTCCGTAGCTAATTATTTCGCAAATTATGAACTGGAGGCTTCACATACATCGACAGGTTTATCAACGTAATTTTTTCGGGCGATATTACAAACTGAGTGACATTCCTTTTTATTGGATTTGCATGCATGACATAGTCTAGAAACGCTCTCGAGTTTATTACAGGCTAATAGAGTTTTTCGCTTCGCAAGTAAAGCTTGACAGGCACTGTGGAGCCTGATCTCTTCTCTGATAACCGATTGCCGCATCAACAATGAGCAGTCTAAGGTACGCCCGAATTTCCACCTAATTTGGTACAAGTTACGTAGTTTTTTTGTGACCTTGCTGTTCCCCCATTTTTCTATTCCTTAGTAGGTTGTGGAGCAACTAGCTCAATTTGTATTCAAAAAGGCTTTAGGCACCCGGGGGTAGATATTCAGCTGTAAAAAGAATACACGAAAAGGTGATAATTAGCAAAAACAGCAACATTGGTACCATGTAGATTGGATTGTAAAATCCATAGCGACTTAGGTCTGGTTGTACAAAAAGCGCGCCAAATACGGGTTGACGGACAAATGGTTGCTCTTTGTACGTGAATAAATTGATCTGTATTGTTGTTTAGTTGAGGAAGTTGCTATACAGTCAGACAGTGCACCATAAATGTGATGACCTTCAACGGCGAGTATTTTTGAAGCAGACCTTTTGCATGAACTGGAATGAGTCAACCAAATTATGTCAACAAAGGTCCACTTTGGAATACCACTACCTCAAGAAAGTTGTGTCAATACCTATGTAAAATCTTGAATGTTTCCTTAGGAAACCGGGAAGTGTCACCGAGGAGCAATCGATCCAGTGAGGTAAGACACAGACGGTGATAAATCGCAGTATTAGATAGGGAGGTCAGAGAAGGAGCACAAACGAGGAGCGTAAAAGGAAAGCCTACTCACTTTTGTAAAATCTTCATTCACATGGAGTGACCATTATAGATCATGGCTAAGTCTAACTTCTAGATACTTCACAGACTCGGTGGAGTGCAACAGATCACCGTCTATGTGAACTTCAGGGGGATCCATTCGCAGTTACTGACAACGACGGTCATTGTGAAAGGAAATAGTACGTCACTGCATTTTACTACATGTAGCGACAAAAGTTGAGCTCTGGCCCATAATGCAAGGTCATCCAGATAGGATTGTAACTAGATTGATAAAGCTGAGGTCGCATGCTGGATACCCTAGACTACGCCATCTGTATAATTCTGCGATATCGCTTCGTCAGGAGCGGATACTGAAGCGACATAATGTATGGAGGAGGAAGGCAGTGATCACCCGGATAAAAGTAAGACCACTAAGACGTAGGCGGACGGAAAAGGGAACAAGCAAAATGAAGGGGAGCAGCCGGAGAAACACTGGCCTGACGGAACAAGGCGAGAACAGGGCACTAGCGGTGTCCTGTAATAAGCCTGAGCCAGGAAGAACGGGGAGGGTATTCATCGAGTACTCAATAAACAAGACAAAACCACCGTTATTGCAGCCTCCCGGACTAACCCCAAGCAGAGCGATTTATCCAGGTTCAAGCAAATCAGGAGCGATTGAATGACTCCGGACCGGTCAGAATAGAGTTCGTAGGAGCGAAGATACGGCGGTGAAATGGATAGGGAATACTTCATCACGAGGCGCCAAAGTGCATGAACGTGTTACGAACGGCAACCAGGAGAGATAATGTGTCCTGGGAAGACAACGTGACTCATTAATGTATGCCTGCATGAGTGGTGATATATAGCTTGTGATTGCGCCAATAAAGATTGTGCTTCATTGTCGCGTCGCTTTTGCTACAATAACTGGAAAAAAAGTATGGTGAAAATATGGCTACTTGAAGTACGCCGGTGGCTGTGGTGAGTAGCGAGGAACTTATAAACCCAAGTCGAGTAAACTGGGTACCTCCAGAAAAATAGTACCTCTGCAGGTGGACAGTGGAATGTTGGATTCCGGTCTCACATAGGATTCTCAAAGCAGCTCACGGTTTCCACTACCAAAAGCATTGCTATAGTTGAGTAAACATGCACGTATTTTATCTTATTGTCCAGGGACACTAGCATTGAGTGTATAAAATAGGCTAGTGCGCCTTCAGTCTACTTTAGTCTACGATAAGCAAACTGAAGCGGATCATCTGGAAGAGGCTGAGTCATCATCATTCAAGAATAATCTTCGCGAAGACCTTCAGGTTTACTGAGGCGCAAGCAATTGGCTGGTATTTATCTGAGTCTTTCTTTGGCACTAGTGTATGTTTAGCATTTCTCCAACAGTCAGCAATTTTACACGACGTGTATAAGTCAGCAAGAAGTTGGGCCAAGGAATCAGCCCACAGCTTGAGGACAAGTGGAGATAATCCGTCCGGGCCCCTTGTTTTGTTGAAATTTAGCTTCTACAATTGATTGAGTACTGTATTCCTATCGATGGCAGATGAAGGGATTGTGGGACTGTCTAGTCGAGGGGATGAGGAGTGAAAAGTGTAGTTAGCACTGAAACAACAAAATTTTCGGTTCAAATCTCCAACGTCCACGTCTAGATTTCACGGTCGCTGAGAAACACCACTAAGTTGTTTCAGCATCCGCTAGACCTCTCGGTGGCCATTGTTTCCAAAAATGGTCTGGACATATAGATGGTTTAGACGGTGTAACTCTGATGTGCTAGAAAAAGCAAAAGAGTTCACTGCAACGCGGTCTTTCTGTAAGAAAGCTTTCCCTTTGAGTCTACGCATGCGTTTTAGATACGATGATGAAAACCGATCAGCAAAGATATAAATCGTTTCAAGTGGACAGCAGGTATCAAAACAGAAGTTGAGATAGCTCGGTAAGTGGTCACAGTACATAGATAAACCATTACTAAGAAATATACTAAAGTCTGTAATTAAGAGAGGATTACGTGCAACAAGCCAAAGGTTGATGGCTGACGGGATTGAGATTACTAAGCGTAATAACTGTGTGAACCGGGCGGATAGGGTGTTGGGAGAAAGCAACTCCGAAACTCTCCACCACGGACAGGGTGGAGTTATGAAATGTGTGGTGGACTGTCTTAACCGTCCAATTAAAAATGTCGCCGGCGAACAAAATCAGCTTGGAGCCTAACTCGACAGCAACAGCATGAACAAGAACGTCTCACTTGTGAACGATCGGTGACGCGGCTCAATGAGGAATGCTCGATTCTTTTTGTTACACTAGAATGGCCACTTGATCTACTGACCTGTAACACTATTATCCAATGATTCGTGTTGCTGCTTGCAATCCTCACCATACTTTCTCATAAAACGCTAAGCCAATTGTGTACGGATTCACCTGACCTGAAGAAGCTATTGCGTCAAGAGCGAAACGTTGCCAAAATAAAAATCTACAAAAACCGATTTGTATTCAGCTTTTGGAAACATCAACCCTAGATCTGATATTGTAAACAATGCAATTTGTTTCTTTGTGCAATCAGGCGCTGATTGATAAATCTGATCACTCAAAGACCAAGTTGTCAAAGATCAAGTGATTGCAATCATTTCTTTTAGTCTATAAAGGTTCCGAGGTGAACATTGTCTTCATTAAGGGGAGGGTCTAAGCTGAAAAAGTCAAAAATGGTGTGTTTTTGAAAGCTCGATATATATGTCTAGATTTAATCAGATCTTCATGAAATTTTGCAGGGAATATCATTATTTATCATGCAAATAATATATTTTAGAGAAATAAAGATAAGTGTGTTTACTATTTTTTTATCCACACTTTAGTAAGGTAGCTTAATTAGTGATGCGGAATTGGTTTTTGTGGCTTTCTGGGTCCCATCAAAAAAGTATTCTATGTATAGAGCCAAAATTTTGCGCAGTTATTTAGATATAGTTCAGCTTTAGAATAAACTATACTCAACTCTGTATCTGAATTAGATCTTCCAATACTGACGTTCAGATTTGCATAAAAATCTGAACTGAGGTTAAAAATTGACCACAAGTGTTGGACACTTAAAATTAGTTTATTCCATGCAGAAACTAAAGAAGAGCATCTCCACCAAATTTTATTAACTTCGGACCATTAGTTTTAAACTTATCCTCAGAAAGCTGACGTAAGAGTGAAAGCACGCAGTTTTGAAAAAATGGCTTTAAAGTTGAAGTACATGACGAGCTCGCTGATTGGTTCAAATGGCTCTTCTCTCACTTTAAGAACCAATGAAAATGGTTCTTTTAAACTGCATGGTAATGCGGAATTACCGGATAGGCTTTGCAAAGCCGAATCGAATGTAACTTGAATGACGTTTCTAGGACGTCTACAAGCCGAGATGCAACATTTAATTTACGCATATATAATGAGCTTGAATACATAGAAAAACAAGTCACACATGCTTCACAAAATGCTGAAATACTGCATTACAGAAGATGCTAGCAGAAAAATGGTTCGCAGATTTATATTCTAGGATGACTGCAGTTGACATTTGTATGGTTTTCCAAGATGGTCAAAAGTTACGATTCTTCAGATTTTTCAGCTTAGACCCTCCCCTTAAGCGTGGGATGTTTATAGCGAGGCAGCTCCATGTGACTTATATTGTTGTATGCCACAGGAGACAAGTTGATCTTTGGAAGAATCATTGGATAATGGTGCTACAGGTCAGTAGCTCAAGTGTAACAAAATGAATTGAGCATTCCTCATTGCGCCGCGTCACCGATCGTTCACAAGTGAGACGTTCTTGTTCATCCTGCTGCTGCTGCCGATTCAGGCTCCAACCTGATTTTGTTCGTCGGCACCATTTTTAACTGGCCGGTTAAGACAGCCCACCACACGTTTGGTAACTCCACCCCTTCCGTAATGGAGAGTTTCGGAGTTGCTTTCTCCCAACACCCTATCCGCCCTGTTCACACAGTTATTACGCTTAGGAATCTCAATCCCGTCAGCCATCAACCTTTGGCTTGTTGCACGTAATCTTCTCTTAATTATATCGATGTTGTCCCAGTCAATTTCGTGCCCCGCGTCTAGCGCGTGTACATCCACCGCTGAATCCCTTAGTAACTCCCTGTAATCAGGCTCATTTCTCGGTGGACATGAAACATACCTCTTGTGTCCTGCTATCCTCGTGCCTAGCCCTCTCTGTTTGACCTAGACACACGTGTTCACAGCCTTTGCAGCTGATTCTATAAACGCAATTGGTCATCCGATCTCTTGGAAGCGGATCCTTCAACCGCACCAGTGCTAAACAAAGCGTTTGCCCTTCCTGAAAACCATTCTCATTACCTCCCAGTTTAAAACTCGCCTGAGATTCCCTTTATGGTGAATTAATACCTCCCAATCCACTCCGTTGTGCGTCGGGGAGGCGGATTTAGAGCTCACTGCAACTGGCGTTTCACTAACCGCCTCGGATATTCACTGTCTACTAATCTACTCACCGTCTGCTTACGAGCGGCTTTCTTGTCCTCTTCCTCTGTACACAGAATCTGCGCTCTGTGAAATAGAGAAGATGCGATAGCGGCGTACACTTGTTTTAAATGACCCCAACTGTAATGTAGTACTCCGTCCGTATCTGTCGGCTTGCGATATATCGTCGTCTTTAACCATCCCCTGTTCCTATGAACTAGGCAATCAAGGAATGGCAGTCTGACAAAGCAAGATTCTAAAACCACAGTAAAGCTTATGTTCCCATTAGTGGGGTTCAGATGGTTTAGAAAGTCATCCTTCATATCGCGCTTTATACACAAATGTATCATCTACGTGGCGCCACCAAATCTTTGGCGAACTATTGGAGTATGTCAACGCCCTCCTCTCAAAGTCTCCCACATACAGATTCGCAAGCACAGGGGATATTGGTGATCCCATGGCGAGTCCCTGCTCCTGAGAGTACAGTCTTGACTGAAAACTGCAATATGACATATCAAGACATATTTTAATTCCTTCGATTATTTTATCTACCGTGAGTTTCGTTCGCTGCTCCAGGCTATTGTCCTCAGTCAGACAACGTTGTGCTACCCCCAATGCGTCATCTTTGTGCACGTTAGTGAATAGGGAACTGACGTCGAAATTAACCATTATTTTGTTTGACTCGATGGCCATACCTTCTACCTTTCGAGCGAACTCATAAGAGATCCCTACGAACTTATTTGTTCTCCCTGGTAGAGATTGCAACAAAACTGCCAAATATCGTGCTACTTCGTAGGTCGGAGAACCGATGCCATTTACAAGGAGCCGAACGTCAGTGTAAGTGATTCCGCGGATGGAACAGGTAAGCACGGCCAACATTGAAGGTTCAGCCCATTCATTGCATTGGTGAGTTATTATAAAAGCAATTTGCTGCTTCCTGTGGACATCCGAACATAATGAATCCATCCCAGTTCATGAGTCTTAATAAGGTAGAGCAGGAATCCCACCTGACCAAACTGAGGCAGCGAAAACCTTTGACTTCTCGTAAACGTTTCAAGCTCAATTCTCAACGTCGGCCGGTAACCTAGAGGTAACGAGCTTGTCTCATAATATTGCGGGGAGGGGGTTGGCATCTGCGTAGGGGTGGGCGTCCTTTGTGGTATACTCAACCCCCGTACCATTGTTTGTGGTCGCACGGAAGCAGAGTGCCATTGCGGCGTACTGCTGACACACACTTTTAATTTGCAACAACAATTGATCTTGGGTGATTGCTTCCAGAAAAGCATCCCAGTACGCTCATTTCAGTTGAGGGAATCCCCAGCGTAATATTTAAATCAAGAGCTTTTCCGTCGAGTTGGAGACTGAACTTGTTGTTTCCAGTCACTAAGACGTGTGGAGGACAGAAACGCTCGTTATCTGTCTGGTGCAGTGACGTATACCGTTTTCTGTGGCATTTTTTATCCCCCGCGATATGCTTGTACTCAAATGGCATCTTAGTAATGCTCTCGAATCTGATCAAGAAGGATGATATATTCTGTCTCTTATCGTTTAGTGAATTGTAAATACAACCTAGGAGCATCTGTTAGTGATGAATCGGGATCGTGAGCTAAATGGTATCCTCCATGTATTTTAACCCCGTGGAATCGAAGGCTGCTGCCATGCATGGTTCTCATAGCTTAACTATGCAACCCCCGGCACGACGGTGCTGTCGTTTCGTACTAAAATTATCGGATCCGAAAAGTGACATATCCTCATAATGAGTGTCGCCTGTGTCAGACTTAATGGTTAGCATGACGTAGCGAAACATATTCATTCGGATAAAAGTGAGCGAACGCTAATCCGAATAGCAGGTAATGTGCTTGTGCTGGAGATTTGTGGATTACACTAGACGATTCGCTGGTAGAGTAGGCCATGTTGGCTCAAGCTTAGAAACTTCCTGCACAGCAGTAGCCTTGCAGGGAGAGACCGAAACTAGGTCTGAACGGGAAGCAAATGGTTCAGGTGATCTGTATCACGGTACGTTGAAACCTTAGATTTGTTGTGTGGACTTTAGCCGTATGTTGTGGTTTGGCCGTCTCCTTGTGAGAGAGAACCATTGAATTGCCCTTGCACATCGACTGTGCAGGACACCAGTTGTCATTGGTGCGACATCCACCATAGGGAAAGTGCCGGATTTAGCATTCCCCCGGTCCGACGTTCCAAGCTCTTCTGTGTCCAAATAGTACGACGGGCCGTAAGACATTCTTTAGAGCTGTGACACAAAATAAATACCTCGTAGACGGCTGGATGCTTATATCACATCCGCCTAGTAATAAGGCTGATCAAACGAATGCGGCTAAGTAAACACAGAAGAGGGAAAGAAAAAGTGCCGGTGAGGAACGAGAGGTTTAGGCTAAGAGGAAGCCACACTCATGGACCTCTTGCCTTTTAACTTGGTACAATGGCACCCGCGGACCGGCTACACTGGAGACTATGCGGCTAGTATCAGCATCAAAATCTATGGTTCACAGTGGTGGTTGCCTTGTGTGGAGAAGTGCTACGTAAGTCCAAGTGTTTGTAGGAGTTACATGACCTCGGAAAACAGAGCCATGTTTGTTTCGGTTGTGATTTGCAAGTGGAGCATTGCTTGCAGTTCGAGTTGTGCGCGAGAGTGGTATCTTGCTCTGATGCACATAGTCATCTCTAACTAATACCTCAGCTCCTGTTCCTCCCAGAATGCTTGCTAAATTCCTTGGAAGGTCAAGTTCAACCGAACTATTACCGTTCATCCAAGTTCCAGGGGCACCCCTCGGAGTGGGTATAAATGTGGCTGATGGCAGGGTCCTATATCATTTATGCTACAAGTGACCCGCCTACCAAACGAAGTAATCCCATCATCAGAATTCTTAAAAGTTAACATATGCTTGTGAGATTTAGCTTGGCGAATATCAACTTATGTAACATCGTTGGAGGAATGAATTGCATTAACAATCGGCGTTTTGCTCTTGTCACTAGTATGTTTAGCCAGATTCATGCAGTCCGGGACAGTGAGTGCCAGCAGTTTGTGTAAACTCGAGTTTGCTTGTCTCCATCCTACCGTTGTTTTAGTACGACCAAATTGTCTAACAGATGGTTAGGACTGCTTCTGTGATACTGGTCCGCATGGGGCAATTTGAAAAGTGGATGCTGCTGACTTGACAATATTCAAATGACGCGGCTGGAGTTGATGAATTGTGTTCGTATGTGAAAGCCTGTTTTTGCGGGTATATACCTGTAAAGTGACGACGCAGCTTCGACTACCGGCCAAGCCGGTGTTGGTGTTATCCTGAGTCCCTGGTCTGAAGCTGCTCTGGTTGATGGGACCTTGGTCAATGACCGGATGTATGCGGTCTGACTCCCTGGCTCGTTCAAAGCTTCGAAGTCGCGCGGAGCTAATAGCTGTATGTTTATCATCGCTGCCTATGCCCCACAAACTAAAGCCATAACTCGTTAAAAGATGACTCCCATCGCCACAGAAGAAGCACAGATACTTTAGTGCTGGGTTAGGATCCGAACGCTCAACTTGAGGAATTATCTACTGATAAGCTGCATTTGGGCGGCCAACACGATGTAGGCTCCCGTAATGATAGTGGTGAGCAGTTACTTCATTTGTTTGCGGATGCTTGCTTACTTCTTGTGAGCACTAACTTTCTGCACAGCACCCGCCGGAGGGCGACCTAGCACCCACCAACATCGAACCAGTCATGGACGCAAATCATGCACACTGCTGACAGTTACCGCTGTAGAGGCTGCTTCCAAAACTATTACTCGCTTTGGACTAGATGTGTGGACATTTTGGATCCGCCTCCTTGCACAAAAGTCGAACGTGAGACTGGACTCACCTGTTGATCGTTTTCCCGAGCTTGATTAAGAAATCGCATACGTTTCACCACCATGCGAGGTGGCATCTTCATTGCAGTAATAGGCAGTGTGTAATGCTGCGATTTCTTAATCAAGCTCGGAAAAACGATCAACAGGTGAGCAACCAAGCCGGGATACCAGTGAGACTGAACTGTTGAAGTTGAATAAAGCCGCAGGAGCAAATGATCTTCATCCATCCCCATATAAATTCTGATGTTGTGCTCTCTTCGATGAATTACACTAAGTGCTAGCGGTACTGTGGGAGCAGGAATCTGTTCCAACCGACTGGAGCTGCTCCGTTATTATCCCGATCTTCAAAGGAGGCTCACGTTTGAAATGTGGCAACCATGGAGGAAGCGTTTGCTCTCCATTGCCTCCAAATCGCTTGCCTGTCATCCTTCACAGATTGACTAGCACTCGTGAAAGCCAGATTCTTAAGGAGGAATCTGGGTTTCGTCGAGGTTGAGGTTGCATCGACCACATCTTTAATTTGCCTCAGTTGTTGGAGCACGGTCACATATATATGCGGTCCATCGTTGTCATGTTACTCAAATGCAAAGGTGCCTTCGATTTGGCTGATCAATATGACATTTAGGACTGTCAGCTAGAGAAACGTGGGCCAGAGAGATATGTAAATATTTTGCAAGCGCTTTATGCGCGTTGATCGGGCCGAGTGAGGGCTAACGGCAAGCTCTTTCCGCCCTTCACTATATCAAGCGATGTAAGGTAAGGATGCCCACTGTCACCTTTCCTCTTCAACTTCGCTGTTGACAAAGTCATGGAGTTCGCGTTCACAGGACACGACTTAGAAGGTGTGGGACTGCTCCAATGTGAACGACTTCTTGACTTGGAGTATGCTGACGACATTTCCTTCATTTGTGACAGCTCTCAAACGTGCCAAACTGCACTTGGCATAATAGCACTGACTGTCAGCCGTTTGGGCTATTCTTAGTTCCCTCGAAGTGCAAAGTCACCTTCCAAGATTTGCAGGGACTGCTTCCTACGCTGACGCTTGGTGGGGATCACCTAGAAGTCGTTCAATGATTCAACTACCACGACATTTGTATCAGTGCCATTGGAATTGAAGACGAGTTCACGAACCGTATAGCAAAAGCGAGTGGCGCTTCTGCTAACCTTCACCACATATGACGCCGGCGCGCCATCATGCTCTGCATGAAGAGTAAAGTTTACAATGCAGCCGTACCTTCGACCCTACTGTACGGTTGTGAATCCTGGCGCAGTAGGTCAGCCAACGTAAACAGGTATGTTGACTTCGACCACCGGTGCCTTCACAGTTTAGTTCATACCTGGTGAGAACACCGTATGGGCAACGAGCGTGTTCGAGGCCTTGTTTAGGGCACAGGAAAAAGAATCGAACCACTCAGCACCGTTAAATTACGCACCAGGCTCCGATAGCTGGGCCACGTGTTGCGTATACCAGCTCACCGACTCCCGCGACGTGCCTTGTTTGCTTCCGGGGGTGTGGTTCGAGGAAGAGAAGGAGTGGACAAGCGATGAGTTGGTCAAGAGCAATGTAAGCCCTTACTTCGAATTTGACCTCGGTTGGAGCTTCTCGGCTTCCTGTTTGTGTCCGGGAGACGATGAACACATTTGGCTGGATATACTTGTTGAGTTGGCAAGGGACTGGCTTTAGTGACGTTTGTGTTGTGAGTTTCTTTGTCCTTCCTTCTCCCGCTTATCCTCCCCCTGCAAACACCATCACATTTACTAGGCGTAATGTAACTTATTTTTGCTGCACAACAGCCGGCTGTCAGCTCTCCGGAACGTTGTCCATCCGTTACTGGTGACAGCCGCCGTGCCACTTACATGTTATTTCTTTCTTTATTGCGGTACGATAGCTGAGGTGTCTTCCACCTCTAACAAATGTGTGTAATGATAATGATAAGGAAGCCGATGCGACCGGTTACTGCTGACTGAGTGTATCCACCCCATTCCTGTCGAATGCGTGAGGACAGTAGGGTGCCAGCTTGGGTTCATCTCGTATGTGGACCCCGGCGGAAGTAACGTACTCAGCAGAGCTTGGTACAGCACCTTGAGGAAACAGTGTTCTTGAGCAAGAATTTCTTCTGTTCATAAAAGAACCTATGCGTGCACTCGTTGTCACAGGACAAAGACCATCTGATGAACCTAAATAATGCTGGCTCGCCGAACAACCTCGTAGTGCCAGCTGGGTGGTGCAAAATCTACCCGTTCCAACGAATAGCTCGGCGACAGTGTTCCGCAACGTGGTAGATTTTCGCCTGGCAAGTGTTCTCCCTATAAAAAGCCACAAATGTCCGCTTAACAACACTGCGATGTGGCGAATGTGACTCGCCACTAAATAAAGCCACTGCCCCTTGCTTCACTCCGGTGGAGCATCGCATTCCAGCTGCCAACTGCTGTTTCCCTGGGGAAGATTGGGTCCGTGCTTGGTATCTTACCAAACGAAAGGCGTATGAACCGAGGAATCGGTCATCGGCTCCCAATGGGCGCGATTCCCTGAATTCGCCCCGCTGCATTACGGGTAGGCTATTGAGCCAATGGCTCGGGATGGTGTCCCCTAAGTCAACGCCCTACTTAAGATTGGAAAGCCGGGTAATATCGCACCCGCTGCAAAAACCGGTCACTGCATCGCTGTTTCGCATTCTGTCGCTTCAGGCACTGCTTCTCAAGCCTCTCAAGCTTCATCGCATGCCAATCATTCTTCTGTTAATAATCCCTGTTTCCCTCGATTTGACCTCGATGCCGGTTTCACTGCTTCCCGTGATGTCCTGCCTGAGGCTATTCTTCGACCCCGATCTTCGTTGCAGCTGGCAACCTTTAATGTCCGGACGCTAATGCAGATTGTACAACAGGCTGGCCCTGCACGTACTCTGAGTTCCCTCGCCACTAACATCTGCTGCTTTTCGAAACGCGATTACAGGATCCAAGTACTGTGCTCAAATTGAAATCTCCGACCAACCCGGAAGCCACATAACACTTACGTGGCGACGCAGAGGCTGCTACTGCTGGCTTGGCCGGCGTTGGCTTGTCGTTAAGCAACAAAGCCGAGGCTGCACTCCTTAATGGTTTCCAGTTAACAGTCGACTATCTGCAGTTCGCCTCCAAAGCTCACGCAGAATCAACAGACCGCGCTGAAAGGCGCAATCGGCTTGTATTTGCTGCTTACGCACCCACCGATTGTAACTCCGAACTGAGTAAGGACATCTTTTATCACCAGCTTCATCAGCTATTACTCAAAGCCACCAAGACGGATGTCATAGCCCTCGCCGGAGACATCAACGCACGTATCGGTCGACTATTACCAGGTGAATATCACCTGGGTAGTCATCATGCACTGAACAAGAGTCGTGCAGCTAACGGAATCAGCCTTCACAATGTGCGCCAATACAACGGCCTATTTCCCGCAAGCACAAACTTCTGGCACTCGAAGAGATGCCCTGCCACCTGGCGTCCTTCACCGTCGTAGGCTTGGTCCCAACTAGACCACATCGCGATCTTTTTCAGTTGGAGTGACAGCATACACAACTGTAGATCATTTTGGTTTACCTTCTCGATTCAGATCAGGCACTGGGCTGTGCTAACATTTACATGCTATTTGAAGAAAATCTGAAACTGATGCTTTGCAAGCTTGGTACGAACAGGAATAGCTGGTCAGTCGGCTCAGCCAGACTATCAACTATGAGTGACAAGCACACTATCCTGTGTCCTACCCACTGCTACTGAACAACACAAGAAGCCCTTGCATCAAGCAATGCTAACTTTAGGTCAGTCGGTCTGTGGGTCATCACATCATCCGTTAAAGTGTTGGATATCGGCGCGCCCCCTGACACTACCGCCGAACTCTTTCAGTAAACCCAGGTCAGAATGAATTTCGTCGTATTATCAGCAGACAACTCAAACGAAGCCTTCGCAGCGATTGAGAATTTTGGTGGTCCCAACGCGCCTTGGAGATGGAGACAGCCGCCCTCACTGGAAACACCCGTAAGCTATTTCAACTCATTCAGACCACTGGACACAGGAGGTCTGGTATCAGCGAGGTCATCTGTGAGGCGGATGGGTCACAATCACTAATTTGCAGAGACACACGGACAGATGGGCTGAGCACTTCCAGTCTCAGTTCAGTTGTTCAGCGCCATCTATCTTTACACTCAGTGCACCCATTCGCATGCCACGGTTAGTGCTACTCAAACCACCAACTAAAGCAGTTTGTCTTGAGATCCGTTACTTGAAACGCTTCAAGGCGGCCGGCTCAGTTTAACTTCCCCCCAAAGTTGGTCAAATACGGCGTTCCAGCAATCGTCAAGCGGCTAACGTCCCTTTTTCTGCTGATCCGACAGGATAAAAGGGTTCCCTCTTCCTGAACGGAGTCAATTATTGTTCCAACCTCCAAGGAAGGTTCTCACACTACGTGTGTCAACTACAGGGGCATTCGTCTTATATCTGTTGACTCCAAGCCACTAACATCCACCATGTCCCGCAGCTCATCCCCCACTCGTGAGTCACAATACTGGGAGGAGCAAGCTGGTTTTCGCTCCGGTCGAAGATAATGATCAAATTTTCATTCTGTGCCAACTCCGGGAACATCATCACGTCTACCACAGACCCACCATAGCCATTTTCCTGGATATTCGGACTGCGTTCGACTCTCTAAATCGATCTGCTTTATGAAACTGCCTGCTGAAGAATAGAGTTCCGGAATAATACGTCGCCAAACTTCGCGCGTTATACCTCCACGCCGATTGATAACCTAGGGCACTCTTTCCCCACTCTTTCCTGTCACCAGTGGCGTACGATAAGAGTGCCCAATGTCACCGTTTCTATTCAACTTTGTGAACTTTAGATAGCCTGCGTGCGTTGGCAACACTGAGTGTGTAATGATGATGTTAGACACCGCATCTTGGGTAAGGCGGATGTTACGCTTTGTGATGTCATCCGGCTGCGTCAGTTGAGATGCCTTGGCCACGTCCTGCGCATGCCTAACGAGCGTTTGCCATTCCGCGCCCTGTTTCCGCACGCAGGGGTCACTTTGGAAACAGCTACGTAGAGGTCAACCGTCCACCTGGCGACAATGCATGAAATCAATGACAGCTTGCCTAACCATCCCTGGCCCCGTACGATTCCCCGGCTGCGGACCCAACGATGAAGAATGCCAATGGCTCACAAAGCTGGAGACAATGGCGCAAAACCGGTTGCAGTGGAAACAGGGCGCACAAGTCTGCCTAATGTCACCTTTGCGAAAACGCTACCTCTTAACAACCGCAAAAAATCACAAAATGGCGTGTGTAAAACCACAAAAATTGTTGTTGTTTATTTCATTCATTATCGACTTCTTCTACATGTATTATATGTTTTATTATTCTCTATACCAAACTTCGTGGTTATGAATGGCTCGATGCCTATTTTAGAATAATTTAGCATGGTTACGAAAGCATTTGCTTGACAAATTCCGTAGGATGGCAGGGGTGAAATTACATATTGAAAATATATATGAGTTGCCTGTTTAAGCATATACCGAGAAATTGCGCCGCTGAATAAGAGTATTGTGGAATGAGAACTGAATACCAACAACAAGATAACATGGGGGGAGCTGATGTACTCCTTCAGAAAATTAAATACAAGAATACTCACTCATATACCGCTTCCTTATATCTAGTTAACACATAAATCCGTTTTGGAGGGATAAGTAATATATTTAAAAGTAGCACAGTTCAGGCAACGAAGTAATAGGGACCAAAGTCAACATATGATTCTTTTTGCAACTATCCAATTTGGGGGAGAAAACAACTGCGTTTGGGAGAGAGTTTCAGGGTTGTCAAATCCGAAGATAATAATAATTTCGCTTGCATTCCAGATGGCTGTAATGTTCATTCAGTTTCAAGCAGTTACCTTTGAGATTGGTGTTATGGCTGTTTCATCAAATGCCCTCATACGTGATTAAGGTCACTCAATATTTGGTACACTAATATGAGATCACTGCGCATCCTGCGGTAGAGTCCGCTGGAAACCCAGTGCTTGCAGTCTTTGGTGTGGTAGGGCAGGTCGTGTAGACCTTTAACGTTCTTTGTAGCCCTGAGTTGTGGTGTCTCTAGCGTCTCCAGGTCACGCTTCAACCAAAGTAAACTAGATTGGATGGCCTATTCAACGTGTGGGCGCACGCAAGAATTGTGCGTAATCAAGAAGATGGATGGCCAACTCCCCTACATGCCCTCCGCAGCAAGCAGACGTGCTGGTTGCCACTTTTCTCAACTGCTCCAGACTGTTTCCAATAGTTAGCATCATTGTCCTTGCTCCACACGTTAGCCAAAGGTGAGAAACATATCAGCTATTGTGCACGCCAAGATCTCGTCCCTGGGAAGTGGTCTGCATTATCTGTGATCCAAGCCAATACAAGTATTCATGCTTAGGGCGTGATTGAACAGCGCTACGTTTGTCTGGACCTGATGGTATGGTGTTTTGAAATGACCAGTTCGGAGTCGTATTGAGGTCGCGCTGGAACTCTTTGTGATCTTCCGGTTCCGTGGTCGCTGGCCATATCTTGATATCATCCGCGAAGAATAGGAAATGGGTGGTAGTTACCCACGCTAGCTCGCTAATGAAAACAAAGCATAGACGACGCCCTAGCACTGAGCCTTGGGGCACACCGCACTCCCGATCAATTGCCTCGGACACGGATTGTGATACTCTTATTTTCAACCGACGTTTGTGAAGGGAAATGCCTATCCAACACAGTAGTGGGGCACCATTGCCATAGATCTGAAGTTTATAGCGCTTTGAGAAGTCCAGATAGATGACGTAAACTCCTGCTCCACCACCAAATGCTTCAGTTTAGCTATGGCATGTAATTAACAGACTCGTAGTACATGAGTGGTTCCGTCGAAGCCATGTTTCTCTGGGGCTATTATACTGTATTTTCCTAGGTACTGCATCAGTGCATCTGCGATGGTTGATTCCGTAATTTTGAAAAGCAGACGAAGCGGCGTTACCGATCAGTAATTGTTTGGGTTGGGGCTACCTTCCTTATGAATAGCAGCGATGGCGCTTCGCTTAATTATCGGTGGAATTTACTTCTCCTCTAGACAATGCTTATAGAAATGGCCATTGGCTCTGTTAGATCACTGGCTATTGATTGCAGAGCCCTTAGCCGAATGCTATCAACCTCAGGCGAAGTGTGTGTAGGCAGGGATAAGAGCTTCTTCAGCACAGCTTCTGTATTAAAAGTGGTACTGGATAAACCTGACGGCGGGACAATAGAAACCTCAATAATCAGTACGCTCGTTACTCTCTGTAACGCATATGAGTAATGGAACTGTAAGATATCGGTTGCTTCCACTGCTGATCGCGTGTATCCGTCAGTCGCCCCTAGTGTTGGAATTCCGCAGTGTACCTTACGAAGGGTATTAACACGTTTGGTGCGCTGAGGCTGGTGGTGGCTAGATTCTGACAGATGACCTACCCACTGCTGCTGCTGTTGCGCCATTGACTCATGTCCTGGACGTCTCCTCGTGGCGACTGCTGGGTGGGAGTTGGGTTTCGCCATTCTCCCTGCAAAGATCCAGGACACCAATCCGCATGAGTCAGTGAACTGACCATGTGCTAGACCCGCTGCATTTCGGGTGTACATTTAATAGAAAGCTTTTGCTGAGGACCCGAGTCGTTCGCCTATCAGGTGTCAACGCCCTGCCAGTATCCTAGTCCATCCTCTTCGGAGGTTAGAAAATGGTAGATCGCACTCTTCCCGTAAAACCTAGTAATGGGAGACAACAGGTCAACGGGTTATAAGCTCACAGCTCGATTGGCGTTGAGCACGAGGGCCACGCATTGTCTCTGTCGATGGGAGGGCACCTGCGAGTGTTCAGTGGTTTGATAATGCGTGCCTCAATCCAGGCAGCCATTCGTCAAATTGGTGCAAAGCCATCAAAACCCACCTGCGTCTGGCCGTGGTCGCAGGTGTATCCTACTACGGTTGCAAAACATATATGAATCGTTCTAGTACCTCCAAAGCTGCGTGTGACGGCGGTCAAGCAGATCCCAATCTGTCTCTTCAATCACATTCCCGAGCTCGATCTGCTCCCCACTGCCTTGTGGGTCAGGCTATTGAGCAAAAGGCTCCGGGCGGAGTCACTCAAACAAACCTCAAAACCACCCACTGCCTTGTGGGTCAGGCTATTGAGCCAAAAGCTCCGGGTGGAGTCCCTCAACGAAACCACCGAAGCACAACGACCACCTCGCGTGCACTTGCCCACCAATGGGATCGTATGCCTGTGCCTAAAGCACTCAGCATCGGGTGCGCACACTACTGGACTGGAACTCGAGTGAGCGCCCCGAGCGGAGCACTTCACTGGTCGCGATGGAGCTGGCGCCTTACCACATCGATATTGCGGCGCTCAGTGAAACTGAGCAAGGTAAGTTGCATGAAGCAGGTGCTAGCTACACATTCTACTTGGTGGGCAACGCCACCTCAGCACCACGTGACCACATGATCGTCGGCTTTGCAATACCCGATCGCCTCCATGACCAGCTCGTGGGTGAACCAACAGGCATCTGTGCGTGACTGATGACTGTTCGTCTACGACCCGGAAGAGGTAAATGTGCCACTTATATAAGCACCTACAGTCCGACCATGTGTTATCCTGATGACACGCATGCTCAATGCTACACTCAGCTATCCTCCATGATACGGTCTGTGCCGAGGTGCGACCGACTATTTCTGCTGGGTTATTGCAACGCGCGCGTTGGGCTTGATGCATCGGTGTGGACAGAGCTTATCGGTTCGCATGGCATTGGTTTAATTAATGCGAACGGTGACAGGCTGCTCGCACTGTGTGCCACTCACGGCCTGGAGATCACGAACACTCGGTTTGCACGGAGTGCGAGGGACATAACAACTTGCGCGCACCCACGGAGTGGTCACGCTCACCTGCTCGACCATGTCATCGTATGTCAGCGTGATATGCGTGAAGTGCGCATGACATGTGTACTGCGTGGAGCTGAGTGTGGGACTGATCACAAATTGGTGCGCACCAAACTGTGCATATATTTTCGTAAAACTATGTATTGAAGTCCCGCCGTGAATCGGTGAAAATTTAACACTCTCTCCCTCGGTACTGTAGCGAAACGTACTGAGCTGGAGAAGGCGATGGCTGCACGCCTGTATGATGTGGACTGCATAGCCACAGTGGGCGACCTGTGGCACCACATTCGCGACCAAATGACAGCTGCTGCTGAGGAGACCATCGGGCGCGCAAACTGTAAGCGGCCTGATTGGTTTGACGACAACAATGCGACGATTGGCGCATTGGTATCGGAGAAGAATGCAGCATTTGCTGCACATGTGGCAGACCCCAGTGACTTAGGGAAGAGTAGTCAGTTTCGCAAACTTCGACGGCGACTGACCCGAGAGCTCCGTCGCATAAAAAATGCATGGTGGACGGTGAAGGCGAAGCAGATAGAATGCTACGCCGAAGGCCGCCAACACTAGGAATCCTTTGACTCCTTGAAGGCGGTGTATGAACCGAGATGGTAGCCGCTGAGGACGTTGATCGATGGTAGTTCAGGCGCTACCAGCACACAGACTGCAGAAATAATGCAGACCTGGCGAAAACACTTCGACTGTCTCTTGAACAACCGTTCAGAGATCGACTGGCCTACATTGGACGGTCTCAAGAAGCAGGATGTGAAGACGAGTCTGGCGTACACGCCAACACTGGATGAGACGCAGAGGGCACTTGCTCAGCTGCCCAACGGGAAGTATGCTTAAGGCCGACGGGATCGTGCCTGAAGTATTGCAACACGGCGGACCCGCGTTGTTGACTGTGCTGCACCACTTAGTGCAGCGTGTATGGATTGAGGGGGATGTACCTTCTGAACTGAAGGATGCCCTTGTGCTACCACTGCACAATGGCAAAGGGAGCAAACAATGTTGCACGAATTATCGTGGCATCAACTTACTGAGTTCTGTAGGCAAGGTGATTGCCCGAATCCAGTTCAACCGCCTCGTCAGTCAAGTTGTGGAACCTAACGGGGTGGAAGAGCAATGTGGATTCCGTTCGGGTCGCAGCACTATAGATATGGTGTTTGCGGCTCGTCAGTTGCAGGAGAAGTGCAGAGAAAAACACCAGCCGTTGTACCCGATTTTGTTGATTTCTCCAAGACATTTGATACGGTGAACCGCGAGGCATTGTGGCTGGTGTTGGGTAAGTTTGGTTGCTCGCGTAAGTTTGTAAGTTTATTTGAATGTCTGCACAGTGGTATGCGAGCGAGGGTGCAGCTGAGTAGAGAGACCTCGGATGACTTTGCAGTTGCCTCTGGTGTGAAGCAAGTCTGTGTCTTAGCTCCGGCCCTGTTTAATATTTATCTCCACGCAATGATGTCTTGTACTTTTGATGCCGATTGTGATTACGGTGTTCAGGTGGAGCACCGTGTTGATGGTGGGTTACTGAACATCCGTCGCTTCAGTGCGAAAATTCTAGTCTGTGAGACAACTATCCGTATGTTGCTGTTTGCTGACGACTGTGCGTTGTTTCCACACAGCGCGGATGAGTTGCAGCACATGACCAATGCGCTGGCTTCGACAGCGAACAAATTCGGGCTCAGCATCAAAACAAGCAAAACTGTCTGGCTCTTTCAGCCTTCACCGGAGGTGCAATCTTCAATATTGCCGCGAATCAGCATTGGTGTTGAAGTATTGGAAACCCCCTCCCGCTTCTGCTGCCTTGGGAGTGTGATGTCGACTGACCAGCAGATACACAGTGAGCTGCGGATACGCGTGTCAAAGGCAGCGGCGGCATTCCGGTACCTTGAGTGCCGAGTATGGAACAACCATCAGCTTACCATTGGCACGAAGTTGATGGTGTACAAATCCATGGTGCTGTCTGTTCTTCTATACGGCAGTGAAATGTGGACGATGTACCGTCGGGATGTGCGATATCTCGAGCGGTTCTAACCTTAGCGTTTGAGACGGATTTTGCTCATCTGTTGAGGCGACATAGTTGCTGACACGGAAGTGTTGCGCCGAAGTGGAATGTATGCAGTGGACTGCGTACTTTTACTGAGACTCCTGAGGTGGATCGGTCATGTGAACCTTATGGATTCGATGCGCATACCGAAACAACTATTAAATGGTCAGCTGAGTATTGGGAAGCGGCATGCTGGGAAACCAAAGTTACGTTACCGGGACATGATCAAAGTGAGTCTCTCACGTTTTAATCTTGATTGCAGATCATGGGAATCGTAGGCGGTTGATCGGCGTGCATGGCGCGAGCTGATCACGAAGGCAGTTGCCGAATTGCGGGAGGTAGACCTCCTGCATGCAGAGAAGAAGCGGCAAGTGCGGAAGTGGCAAGCACCGATGGGTTGTACTCCATCGACATCGAGCGCATGGTGCTGTAGCACATGTGGTCTTGAGTACCTGATTCAGGCAGGCATAGTGAGCCGTGAGCGAGGCCACTCGAGACCATTATCGAAGTGACGACGGGTACTGTAGAGAACGTAGGCAGAACCGGCGCAGCGTTTGTAGGTACGCTGCATTTGATTTACTAACCGCGTGCTTGCTTGCTAAGTCTCTTTATTTCAGGTGGTGGGTTTTCAATTTTGTCCCAATGCTTTTCTTTCTCATATAAATGCCTACCAGTACTCTCTTCTATAAACGTGCACATGTCGCTTAAGCTAATTGTATTTAATTTCGATAACATTTTCGTGTTCGTGGCATTTCCGTAAAACATAATTTCTGACCTCGTGAACTTATCTCGGATTCTTGTGTAAACAACTTATTTCATATGCTCATTAATTTAAGATTTGTGTTACCGTTTCCTTAAGCATTACACGAGTTATTTTCTTTGTTATCTTTCTCTCGAATGATTGGCTGTTGCTTGATATCCACTGTGTGGCTGCGCGTGATATGCATGTTGACAATGTGCCTACCTGTCTATTACCCACTACCTCGTCCATACTGGCTCGAGAAGACAGTTGCTCGTTGCTGGAAGGGACGGGGTGCACGGTTCTTGTGGCCGTGCTAGGCTCGAAGAGTGGTTCCATACAATCACTGTGTAATAGACTACGGTCCAGCCACCGGCTTGTGTGCGATTGATTCCCCAAATACAGCGTGCTCAATGGCCTCAGAATCAACTGTCTCAAAGATTAACCAGGTCTCTGTAACCATAATTGGATGGTGAGCCAGTGACAAGGATGCCCCGTGGTGTATTAATTTTGCATTCGAGAAGATTCCGTCCTCGCGTTTAGCACATATGACCGTCGCCGAAACTCTTCCGCAGTCTTGATAACGCGTGCGCTACAGAATTCTAACTCAATAGTAAGGCGTATCCGTTCGTCAATAAACTTTAAGTGGTCAAGCAACACGTTCTTCTTATCCTCTTTAACAATCACAGGTTATTAATGACCAGGATAATTTTTCATGGATTTTAGCGACCCTACCCAGCAGCTCACAGGCTAGATCATCTAACCACCAATTCGTCTCAACCAAGCTTTGAGGGTCTGACACCGTTCCCCATGGCTAAGTAGCATAATCTGCTGACTAGGTGGCGAAAGCTGCTAGCAATGATGAGTTCGGTTCCCCGGATGTTGACTGAAAGAATGTGCACCGCTGACGAGCCCCAATAGCGCTAAACGGCCGTCCAGTGCTTTCTCGAATTGGTGGTTAGATTAGCTGGCACGCGAACTGTCAGAACGAAACGGTAAAACTAGAAATTTCTCGTCTACCTAGCGTCACCAAGCTTTCGGTGAGTTAGTGGCGTTTATTAACGTGCTGATCATAAGGTTTTCCACATACAATTTACACATTACACGAGATGCAAGCGCTCTCGTGCTGTTTTCTTATTTCTGACTGTACAGCTTCGACTGAAAACGAAGTAGGTCATGTGTATGTGTAGCGAGCTATAGGCTAATGTTTACAGTCGCAGTTTCCCACATACACTACTTCAAAACTATTGTTTCCTTTTGTGCTTAGGATAAATACGCAATTTGATTTTCGAGATTTTGAGCACCGGCCGGTTGTCTTGGATTGCGACACACAATCTCGGTTGTGGCCTCGATTGACTTTGCAATCAGCTAATATGGTCACTGGGACCGTCACTGAAGTGCAGATACATGCCTGTTGCTCTAAAATTCGAAAATCAACTGCTAATCGCTGTGTCAAGTACTGCTCGTGGAGCTCAATGGTCTACTGATCACGGCGATAGCCTCCAAACACCAGCTCGACTATCTCTACCTGATGAATCCATACCAGGACAAAACTGTCGGTCGTGGGGTTATGGGATGAAAGAGAGGCATAACGAAACCTTTAACTACGCAATTTTTTGTCGCATATTGAGGACTTTCGTTTATATATACCAATATCAGATGCGAACCGAAGGATCATCCTATCGCTCATACAACGCACTTTCTTATTTCTTCCTTGCGAGACCTCGGGTGCCCTTTAGCCTAGCGTGATAGTATTTTGCCATAATTGCTGACCCAGGTTTGGCCACCTCTTCTGTTCATTTACTACTTTTTCCCTCTTGACTGGTAGATTTATTTACATTAGTTGTATCTATTTTCCATCACGGACACCTCTGTCAGTTATGTGCCGTTTGAAATTCTGGTTAGAGTCCCTGTTTTGTTGAGTGGTGTTCGCTCTGAGAAGCCAACTTTCATCACGCTGTTGCAACACTTCCTACGCAGGGTATCGATGTGCTTGATGACTTTCTGGAGCTTCCCAACCTGCAGAAGACTTAGGAGCAAATCAAGTCTACTTTATTAAATAAATACACTGCGACAATGCGAGGCAGTCTAACAGTGTGATAGGATAAATTTGTACAATGGTATCGCATAAAATAATTAATTGCTCACGTTTGATACAACGGGTCCCAAATGGGTTTTTGAAGTGATTGGCAGTTTAAATGTCTTCGTGAGATTAACGAAATAGGAACAATAACAAATACAAATTTAACTAGAATTCAAGTAATGTAATACAGCCATCCATGGAACCGTCCCCAGGGACCTGATTCCCCACAAGGCATTCCCTCGATGGGTTTCACCCGCACTTCTAAGTTCCAACAAGCTGTATGCCAGCACGGCGAGTTCACAAAAAGTTATCATCTGTTTAACAAACGTTTTTAGGGCTGCTTTTATGCATATATTATGTGCGATTAAGCCCCAGCCTATTCCGTCATGCGGTTCGTTTTCGCATGGCACCTTTTGTTGTGCCCCAGTGAGTCAGTAGCAGTTTGCCTTGCATAAGTATAATCTTTTAACTTTGAAGCTGCAATCCGTCACTTCAGGGGAGCAGCCCAGTCGAGGCCAACAATAAATTAATGTAGAATTTAAAGTACGAGGAATTAAAAAACATAATAATAATTACCATCTTTTACGGATAGGTCAATCACAAATTGATGTCAATTTTTGGCGAACAACGATGATGGTAGATGTATTTAGAGAGAAAGAATTGTTGCACTCTGGCCAGGGTTTTATGAATAATAAAGAGCAGTAAAGATAACCCATAAGGAGTTTGGAGTTTCTCCGCAGTTATTGATTATTTATTGCAAAAGATAACCAAGTTAAACCATGAAGAATTGTAAAATGGTTAGTTCATTGATTCCAGACGATCAATCCCAGATAACATATCCGTTTTAGATCGCTTGGCGCGGACATGATAAATAAATAAGTGATGTACGGATAAGTATAGAAAGTTAACACAAAGTAGGTTTCGAGTGATGGTGGAAATAAGACGCAGAGATAGTCTAACAGTTCCACAAATGACCCCCATGCTCTCTCTATTTCAACTATGACCCGGTCATTCTTCAATCTCTCATCGTCCATTTGCAAACCTAAGGACCTTTTCCCTTTCGCTGATATCGGGAAAACTTTAATCATTTTGTTGAATACACCTAAGCTTTTTGTACATCGTATCCAACTAGGTAGTCTATTCCATAACAAGCTGAACATCACAAACTGAAAGTTCTCTCTGATTATGTTCCAGAATAGAGGTACAACAATCATACATTCCGCGTCGCATATTACATAGCTGGTTTCCAACTGAAATTGAATAACGTAGTGTTCACTATGCACTTAAGTTTACGAAAGAAATTTTTCTCTGTAATATATGCGCTAATATGGAACAAACTTCCATCGAGTGTTAGAAACTGCACTACATATGCACAATTCAGACGCATGATTAATATTCACCTGACTGTTACAAACATCTGGTCAACACTAAGCCAAACGGTGACTCTAGATGATTTGTATGAGAAAGGTCCTGGATACGTATGAAAGTCACCATATCCTCTAATCGTTTCAATAATATAAGATTACCTACATATAATTGCATTTTTGAGTATATATTTGAGAACGATCTTACTCCTATTAATCCGTCTAACCAATTCTGTTTTCTCCTTTGACGCACTGGTTCGTAGATGCACTACGCCCTTCAAGCTGATGTCTCTGTACCATCGTCGTCACTCGCCAAGATTTTCCATCAAATTATGACTGGTCTATCGGCAAGCGTTTGTATTCATCATTATGTTTTATAATTCCTCATATTTTATCTACTTCGTTGTTTCACCGTTGGACATGACTGGGCTGATCTCTTGTGGCGACGGATTACAGCTTCCAGATTAAAAAGTATACCCATGCAAATCATATTACTACTGACTCGCTGGCTTAAAACAAAAAGTGCCATAATTGATTGATCCGCATGATAGAAAGGGCTGAGGCTTCATCGCCTATAATGTATGCATAAACAGCCTTAAAAAAAAACATTTGACACCTAGTTCTGATGGTCTATTTACTATCTTACCACACAGGCACAGAGCCAATTGGAGCATGGAAGTGCGGGTGAAACCCATCGTGGAAATACCCTGCATGGAAGCAAGTCCCCTGGGGACAGTTCCATGGATGACCGTATTACTTTACTTAAACTTTCCGTGAAATCTACATTTATTATTGTTCCCAGTTTCTTTATCTCCCTATTTTTTCCAAACTGCTAATCATTTCAAAAACCCATATGGGAACCATTGATCAAAAGACGAATAATTAACTATATTATGCGATCACGTTGTACATGTTGATAAGACCACCCAATTGGTCTGTGCCTCGCACTGCTGAGGAATAAACCTTTATTTATTTATTTATTTATTTAAACTAAGAGTTAAATGTAATCTACGCAGCCATAAAGTCTTTACTTTTAGTTCATTCCATCTATTTTCATAAGGAACAAGTGTAGAGTCACCGAAGATGCGTTCGGTGAATGCGCGTGGGACCTTTTGTTGGTCCTTCAAGTCACATTTGCGTAGATTGCTGAACGTAACGGAACAGTAATCTAACAAGGGCCTTATACTAATTTTCTATGCCATGAGCCTTGTCGCTTTCAGCATTAGTAACTGACTAGTATGTATTATTAGTTTCATTGCATTAGTAACAACACAGTTCGCATGTTCGTCTAAATTTAGTGACCTAAATTTCTGACGGAATTGCAAATTGGAAAGGGATTACCACGAAGTAAAAATAATCCTGACTCAAAATGGCATCCATAAGTAATGATATTTATTATGATATGAAAAAGCATATCTGCCACTTTGCAGTCCAGTCCTCCATGGCTTGTAGATCATTTAATATTTGTCACCTCTGTTACGTATTGGGATGAGTGGATCGAATGGACTACTTTCAAGTCACCTGAAATTATCATGAGTTTCTGAACCGTATGACAGGTAGAAAATCGTTTATGCCCAATACGAAGAGAAGGGGTCCTAAAGCGCTGCCTTGAACGACGCCACTAGTAACTTGTTAGGGCGTAGACATGAATTCATTTATGTTTACTGTCTGGGAGCGTCCAGTCAGATAGCATTTAAACCAAGAAAGTTTAGTTTAGTGTAGTTTACTAGAACTAATCAGTTTCGATGACTCTTTTGTATGAAACTCGATCGAAAGCTTTCTGTATGCCAAGACGGAAGGCAACGCGTTGAAGTCCAGTATCAATCGCCCCATTGAGATTATTTAAGCAATTAATTTGGCAAGTTATGCACAAAGGAGATTTGAAAAAGCCATGTTACGGAAGTGAAAGAAGACTGCCATAAGGGGGTGTTAGTTTCTTTCTTTACAATTCTCTATCAATTGTGATAGGATGAAGTGTAACTAATGGGGCGATAATTACGGATATCTGTTTTGGGCGCAGGTTGATATCGCGGTGTAACAACAGATTTCTTCTATCTCTCAAGATACTGAACCGACTGTAATGACAGAGAATAAATATTTGGTAATACTACTGGTACATCGTCACCACCACACTTGATCACAGCTGAAGTGATACCATCGGGACCAGGGTTATAGGGTGGTCAAAGCAAGTTAAACGAACGTTTAATGATCCCAATGTTGAAGTCAACAACCGAAATACTTTTGGGAATGACAGATGAGACTGGAAGTACCAGAATTGCATATTCAGTGCTGCAAGATTCAGCGAAGTATGCACTAAAATTTTTTGCCAAAGCAGCAGGCGTGACAACAACACCGCTGCCTGGTGTGATAATATTTGACGGTAGGTCTGTTTGTGTCCCTTTTCTCTATTTCTGTAATGTACTTAGCTCACCAACTTTGTGTTAACTATGCAAAATGCGTTTCTCTTCTTGTATAAGATGCGTAGTTTTCCTAGCATCGGTTTCAACTACATGTCTTTGGAGACGCAACAGCATGCTGGAATCACGTTTTTTTTCTCATAAGTTCGAGCTAGTATGCGCATTTTTCTCATCTTTTTCAGAAATATCAGATATAAACGAAGGTCTTAAATAAGCTTTCTTTTTGCGGAGAGTCAGTGATTTCAACCAATGGTGTATGTTGCAATTAAACAGAATAGATACACCTGGGAGATCGTGCAAAAGAAGGAAAAGGTCCAAATTTCGAGACCGGAGTATAATAATAATATAAAATGATGTGCCAGCTGTACGTCGTAACGGCGCTCCGCTGCCGCGCGACCATTACTAGTCGCACGAGAGCTGAGTATATCGCGGAGTATAGTAGTAACTCTGTTCCAGTTTACATTTTGCTGGTAGAAAGAGTGTATTTTTGAATACACGTGTGAGGGTTCGGCCTTTAGTCTGCAGGCGACTAATTCGTGATCGCATTCTGGGAGGCTCTGTTGTACACCAGTGACAATGGAAATAGGGCCTAACTTAAAAACTAGGTCCATCACACTTATCCCTCTTGTGGGTTGAAGGATCTTTTGACTCCATTCTTCACTTTGCTGGATTCCCGTTCGGTACTGAACTAGACCAGCCCATGTCAAGCAGGTTGAATCCCCTACAGATGACTTTATTTTGCAGAGTATTTTCCGTAATCTTGCTAAATATATTTACTAATTTTATCTCATCATGCTTGCTGCACCAGGTGCGCGTTGTATACAACCTACAATAGATCAGTTTCCACCGAATGACAATATTAGCCAGACGGAATCAAGAGAGGGACAGATAAGCGGAAGTGTGTGCTCAGAAGCAACAGGTTGTGTGAGTAGTGAATAAAGTAGCCTTCACCCATTCCCGTCCTTCGATCACTTCTGCTCAATTTATATCCGTCAATTGAAGTCATTTGCTTTGTCTGGTATGTGAGATTGCAAACGCGTCACGAAACTAATTAGCGAAACACATCAAGGTGATCTGAAACCATCTCAGTTTCTGCGCGGGATGCAGAGTTTGGCCAAACCGGCTGCGTTGACGACACACAAGACGCGTAACGTGCTCTGCGCTAATGTAGATGCGTCTCAATCTACATCTACCAGTAATTGGAGATACTACGGTCGAAGCACACACAGTAAATCAATTTCGCAACACGTATCAACTTTCGCGACGCTAAACAGAAGTCTTGATGAGAAAGTAACTTCAGAAAATGAAAGTGAGTACCGTTCTTGGGGTGGATTCCCTTCGTCACGTTCCAAAGCTTCTTCGCGACCCCTTCTGCCTGCTACTGATACAATAGACGATTTGACAAATAAAAACCAGATCATGGCGCCCACCCTGCTATTTCGCTCAAGTCGCACGGAAACGGGCCAGTCGGTCACGTTCGGGCGACGGAGGTAGTTGTTTAATACAGTCGCGTTTTCTTCGTCACTGCTCTAGAAACGTTAGTTCGCTACTTGATGGACACTAGTGCGATACGAAAGACTACAACAACAAGCCGATTACCTCAGTTCGGGCAGCCAACGGAACCATTATTTACTTGCATGGTCAACACTAGCGCACGCCTAATTAAGTCTGCTTTATTCCTTTAAATGGATTTTCCTAGTTCCGGAAGTCACCAATTTGTAGCCTTGATTTACTGGAACACTTCGACTTGTTAGTAGAAACGACGCACCGTCTTCCAATTGACCTGTAGACACTTTGACTGACTTTAACTCAATCAGTTCCGCAAAGGCAACGAACCTAGCTGAGCTACTGGTTAGACGATACTGAACAGTTTTCCTCAAGTCTTCCGTTCAACAATACCGTTACCAACCGCTACTCGCGCCGCGAAGCATGCTGCCAATACCGAATGGCCTCCTGTATTCTCGAAAGCCAGACGAATGATCCCAGACAAGCTGCGAACTGCCCGATCAGTATTCCGGCAGATGCTTAAGCCAGGCATCCTTCGCCCATCCGAAATCTCTTGGGCATCGCCGTTTCACACGGTTCCCGAAGGGTCAGGAGGCTGGCACCCATGTGGTGATTAACGTGCGCGTAACTCTGTAATCGTCCTCGACCGTCATTCTATCCCTACCTAGCACTCGTGTGTTACCGAAAATTGATCTGGATACTACATTTCACTACATCCTAGGGTCCGAGGAGCATATACCGAGAACCTGTATAAGCTTGCTTGTTGTGTCCCACGAATTTCTTCCCATGTCCTTTTCTCTTCGCAACACAACGCAGATATTCCATCGAGTCATCTATTCCGTAACTAGAGGTCTCGGTTTTGTCTCTCTTTACGCCGAGGTTATCCGCATAGCACGCACTTCCGAAGAACAGCACGCGGAACACCATAAGATTCTTTTCGATAAGTTGGCCGCTAATGACATCACTGTCTATACAGGCGAATGTATTTTGAGCTACCATCTATCCCTTTTCTGGATAACACATCGATCACCATGGCGTACGGTCTTTAGACGATAGGGTCCGCTCTAGAAGAGACTTTGCAGTCCCGAATACAGTGACCGCCAACCGCCATTTTAATGGCATGATCAACTGCTACCGAGGTGTGCTCCCATACTCTGCTGACTAGCTAATTCCATTAACCTATCTACTTCATGGACGTAAAAACAGCTAGATGGAATATACCGCTGCTGTTACCGAAGCATTCAAGGCCAGCAAAGAGGCATTAATCGAAATCGTTATACCTAATCATTTTGATGCGACCATCCAGCTGTTTGTGTTGGCATTTCAGACACCACTATTGGCTCCTTCCTAAGGTAACTTACCGAAAAATGTTGGAAACCGCTAGCATTTAACTCCAGACGCTCATAACATGCGGAAACTAATCACAGCACTTTAAGTCACGAACTACTAACCGTTTACTTTGCTTTTCGACGTTTGTGACACATTCTTGAAGATAACTCCACTATCTTTACCGACCGTAAGCCGCCCGTAAGCCGCCCATTTAAGACATTTATGTGGCCGACACACAATACATGTGATTATCCAGTTAGATTTTATGGCCCAAATTTTTACTGACGCGACATGTTTCAGGTCAGAATAACGTCGTTGTTGACACCATTTCTTTTGTCTCCGCAATGATTATCAGCGCCGGAGAGGCAATCAAACTATCTGCCATGCGCGTCGTGCAACAAACTGACAATGATTGGTTGTCAGTCCGTCGTACTAAATTCCACTGCAACTCGTACCGCACCCACTGCCGTTGTCCCATGATACTATTCTTCGCGACATATTCACCAGTCATCCTCATTCAGCTGTACCAAAATCTTTTCTTCATATTGTTCTTGATATCCTACATAAATCACTGACTCAGGTCTTAGGTCAACCGGCAGACACTTTTAGTATGGTATTTATGACTTGGTCTGCAATACGACATTTGACTCTGGGAACTTACTTGCTTAATCTGTTAAAAGACAAAGTTGAACGACACACATCTGCTGCAGCTGACCGTTTTCCCTTATCTTCCGCTCCTTTCGCGGGAATGTTCCAAATCGTAACCATGATAAATCGCCGCATAGTTGGCCTGAAGCTATTACGATTCGCGATGTCGCACCTGAAACAGTTACATTAGTTTTGCCAGTCGCAGTGTCACCGCTCACGGTTGCCCTGTAACCGTGATTACCGATACAAATAATCATTTAAAGTCTTTTCGATAAGAGTTGAGGAATGGAATTTATGACCGATTTACAACTACTGCTGCCGGCTCTCATAACTAAAAGTAATTACTGGATGAATCGGTGCAAATAGCAATCCAACATTAACTGCATGGTGTGTTGTCGCTTTTAAATGCCCAATTGTTGCTAACTTTAATAGCCCACATTCTTTTCAGCTACATTTCTTTGACAGGTTTTAGAGCCAAATAGGTCTCATTCATGCTCTTCATGTTTTAACAGTTCCAGGCAATGCAACGTCATAACTTGGCATGGCAACAATCCCTGCGTTACCAACACCCAGTTATGGATCAATTTGGCGGAATTCGAAGAATCACGCTTAATGACAATCCCGAAATCAGTGACACAGGATCCACATGCCTCGCCGAGGCAATGCAAGATGATCTATGGGTAAAAGCTATCGATCTGCAAGCATGCGAAATAAGTGACAAATCTGCAATGACGTGGTTGAGGATATTAATCGGCGACAATCGTAAAGCGCTTACGTTAGGTGAAGAATTGACTGATCATCAAATTAACCTCGGAAACCGCTCCCTGGAAGTATTGGACTTGCGACGAAACCCCACTATTGGTACGTTTCTACCCCGACAACACTTCTGCTTGCAGAGTAGAGTTAAACGTTCCATAAATAAGGGAAAACCTGGTGTCACCTTATTTTATTCTCAGTGCATGCGTTTACCCAGAGTATTACAACTTGCGAGTTTAAACAAATGCATTTTTACCCTGGAATTCTCTGTACTAGACATGTTTTCTTACCCTTTAGCCTAAGCTACTCAAAGATTTCATTCTCTCGGATGTAGTGCAGTGGCGAAATATTTACAGTTTAGAACTGTGAACCCGTACACAGTCTTCGAAACAACGGAGCTCACGACAATTGTCCTAAGGTATCACCTACCTTGGCTGTCATCATGATAGCCTAAACAAGTTATGCAATTCGCTTCAGAAACTATGTTATCCGGAATTTAAGCACACCAGACCCGTTAAATTATCTGAACATTAAATGCGTCTTCCCGTTATATAATGCTCAGTTATTTGTTAAGTCAAAATAGTCATGTGGTGTCGTGGATTTTATTTAATTACCTTCAAACAGATAGTGGCTTACTGAGGTTAGTAACAGAACGAACGCTTATCAACTCAGAGGGAAAACGGACTGAGGTAAGCAATATATTTCCATGCAAACTTTGTTGTGCACATTTTTACTCATCTCACTTTAGTATGCTACACCAATGGAATACTTATGGGATCACTACATCCCGTTCCATGACTTTGATTACTTTCACTGTACCGTACTGCGTAATTATTTCTAACTCTGAAGTTGGTATCTCTCAGGTTTCCTCCGTGAATTCTGCCAGGTCCTGTGTCCAGCCATGTTCAGGCGAGAAACCTTTCAGGTCTCATCGCGTAGTGATTCCCAAAATTCGTTTGTTAGCATCAGCTAGATTAATAAACCAGTTTTTTAGTTTGAAGTTAGTGTACGTAAGCTGTACTCAGGCGATTAACTTGTTTTCTGGTTGGATGGGTTGGGTGCAATCGATGTAAAAACAGTTGACATATTTTAGGAGGTCCAACGCGTCAAAGCCCTTTCAGTGATGATGTGAGTGACGATACAGTGAGAACATGTTGACAAATCCCCTTCAGCCGTCAGTACACTTTGCAGCACTTGGTTGTAAAATTTGTTTCACAGTTTTATCTATGTAAACGAAACTATGTGCACCGCTTGCACTGGTGTACCATCAAAGTTTAAAGCTCGCAGCGATTGAAAGTTTAAAACGACCACATTCTCAAAATGCTGCAAAAGACGCCAACTCTACCCCATTCACAGGAAATCACGCTATGTTTCGTGACTACTATTTACTCTTGATAACCCTGCATGTCAATGATGTGCTCATAGAATTCTCCATACATTACTTTGCCTTCGGGTTTATGCACAAGAGACTACAAAAAGCAGTAGCCTAAAACTTTGCGTTTCCTACCCACATTTTATTGTGCGTATTATTCTGTGTTTATCCAGTATGCAGAGATAGACTTTAGAACCAGTCACAGAATATTCGATACTACAGCAGTTTACCATTGGGCACTGTACGAGCGTTTGTCTCATACAATAACTGAACGCCGGATCGTGTCACTGTAAGAAGGCAGAATCAAAAGTGAAGTCATTGATCTCATGGACCACTTGGTCCTGGTTGAACACCAAAGACTGACCCCAGGCACTTGCAAGTCCCGTGCCACGACACTACGACAAATTGCTCAGAGAACGATCCCAAACAACCGCTTAAACTAGCACGATTTCAACTTTGCAAGCAGTGACTCTCTGCACCTTCTACCCTTTCAGTATACGTAATCCAATTTCGGGCATAGTTTAAGTCGGAGGCTAAATGAGACCAATCAATACCTTCATCATCTCATGCCAACGCGCGCATGCGTTGTATTTCCCTTCATTGCGTGTGTGTGGTGCAACGATACTTAGCACCTGAGCATGTATGGACATCGAACTTAATGTGCTCAGTCTATCATGAATCAATCCACCGCGATAATGATAAACGTGGCCAACGAGGGATTTTGCTTGAAGCTTGACTTCTCACACTGATTGACATTGTTTTATAGATGTGCAATCTCACACTAATCATCCATTAACACGGTGCTCAAAAATGCCGGTCTCAATAGAATCAAGATGAATTGTATGCACCCACGACCTATTAGTACCCCTCTTCATAAGGGAGGAAGTCGCGCTAAAAGTGCTAATTACTGCCTACCAACGATTTTCTCTTTACTCGCCAATTTCATCAAAGCGATCATCGCAAACTCGTTGAGTGAGATACTTGAATAGCAACGGTATCATCTTCTTGGAGCAGCGCGGCTTTCCTCAACATTGGTCGTGTGCAAAGGACTTGGTAATTACACGGTACAATGAGAAAAAGCAGTTGTTGGGGGGCAGGACTTTCAGAAGCGTTAAATCGCCCAAGTCATCGTATCTTGCTTTACAAGCTTCAGACGTATGGCATTAAATATCCAGGTTTTGGCTGAATCGGTAACTTCCCCTATGAGCAGCAATGTGGGGTTAGATGGCGTACATCTTCGCCCCGCCCAGTCGGAATCGAGTGCGGTGTACTGCGATGTTCCATATTTGGACATAGTCTATTCCTAGTCTTCAGTAACGATCTAGCCACAGTTATCACCACAAAAAGTTCACTCTTCACGGACAAAGTTAATATTTTACTAGCGATTTAAGGATGGGGTATTCATTTGTTCTTCTACTGTGACCATTATGTGGATTCGAATTAGTCGGTGTGGAACGCGGTCATTAAATGTGGACAAGTGCTGAGTTTTTCCCTTAGCAAATTTCAAAATCGCAAGAAGAGCTGAATTTTTACAAGAACCCTGATGAGGAATTATAGAAAACAGTTGTTCACTCACACTGACTTCCGATGTTACAAAAAAGTAGTATGGATAGTTGAATGAAATAATTATTCGTTCATGGCATTTTGACTCAGTCAGACAACCGTCACCCTCGCTTAGAGGACCATACGGTCATTTCATCCATTCAGGAATAGTTGACAGTGCGCATTCTGTCTGGTTCCTGTAGGACCAGAACCCTTAACCCGACTGTTACCAACCCGGGTGAAAACCGCTGGGGTACGGGAGACTGTAATAACTAACGTCACCAGTTAACTAGATGTGATACAGCGCCGTTCGCTATCCATTGAGTTGAACGTTACTGCCATGCAAAGAATGGAGTAGTCTCCTCTATAAGAGACAAACTTATCAAACTTAAGCCGCCAAATAAATTATGGCATTATAATCAGTTTAGTAGGCGTACTGATTACAAGGGTTCTAATCCCACACGGGTCAGATGGGGTTCGCACTATTGAAAATTCACAGAAAGAGGAAACGACTTTACAGTGGATTTTCTGTCGTGTACTGGCTGTCTGATTGACTCTATATTTCATGAACGTCTACTTATTTCATTCAACTCCCACACTACTCCCTTATAGCAGAGGTGAATACGTTGAATCCACGTATTTCGAGTATTCTCGTCAGCTGTTCACAAATATTCCGTGAAATTATCACATTGCGAACAAGCGAAAGCAATATGTTGTCATTCAGCTTAGATAAACTTGATCATTGACTTCATGTGCACACAGCATGGCTCGCCGTACACTCAGTCTACTTGGGTAAACTAAGTTCCATCCACCGAATTGTTAAATCTTCGGCAAACTGTATCAAGCGGTCATTTCTCTGTCCACTAATTAAACTGAACAATTCTCGAAGACTTCGGCACGCAGCGCAGTTTAAGATATGCTGCGCAATAGAGCTAATCGGCAGTTTGGCAACGTTGGTGGCCATACTGTGGAATGGGCGTAGAAACTCTAATCGACAGCCTCCTCTCATTTCAACCAGGTTGACTGTCACCACACTTATAGCGGAAGGGATAAACATAAGAGGCGGTAGCAGTAGGGCCTGGCTTGTTTGCGCTGGATTTACAGAGCGGCTTCTTTTGTTCTAAAACACTAGTTCGACCGCATAATGGCATTTCTTGACGATCTAGCAGAGGTAATGACGGAATTTTCTATCGTGTTAATCCCCACAAACTGTAACGTAATGACAAGATTTTATAGCAGTGGTAAGAAACCCCACCACCACCCCCGTTGTTTTGTGAGTTCGCCCCACTCACGCCTATTCATCCAGCCCTCTTTTCTGATTCCCCGCATAGGTGTTTTCAGTTTGCCACACATTTGTGATTAGCTTCCTTTGACACTGGATCTTTTGCTCGTTAGCTTTTCGCTTACCCTGTGTATTTCGTTCGTTTGTGAGTCACCGTATCGATCATTGGCGCTTGAATTGACCAGCATTGATCGTCCACCTTTCTGCGTAGCCTGTGTATATGCCCTGATTTGAATTATTCGGTTGAGGTGTGCTCACGGAAGCTTGGCTGCCGGTTCGGCTCGCGGCGAGTAACATTGTATTTTACCCGAATAGTCGTGCGTGTTCTCAATACTGCTAGTGGGAGGAATACTCGTCAGTTAGCGTATCCTGTTACAATATTGCTTTTTCTTGCTATTATGAAGCGTTGTGTTGTTCGCTTTGGCCATCGACACGCCTACATCTTCAAGTTTGTGACGCGTGATCTGCTGACCCCCACTCAGGAAAGCAATGTTCGTTGTGCCAGACATCCTACTTCTGCTTCAAATCAAGTGACCATCACTTTGGTCTCTTACAGACGGCACCTGGCATTCATCCATCTTCTCTTTGATACTCAACGTTTACAGACGTCCACATGTCGTACACACTGTCTAGGCCTGACCACCCTGGCTGAATCATAGCCTCGTAGCGCTCGAGACTCCACAACATCAAACAACGAAGAACGTCAAACGTTTGCACCACCTTCCGTGTCAACAACAGCTGAAGGATACATGGACTTTGGTGGACGTTACCGGTGCCTATGCTAATAATTCATGATAACAGCCAAACATTGAACGATCCCAATCACGTATGATTTAACCTCCAAAAACTCAGTTCTAGCATCAACCTTTGAGGTAATCGTGTAAAATTGCGTCAACAGCCCCATCGTTTAAACTGTCGCGGGCTTCATGCACCTCGGTAGGTACATTTTCAGTATGTTACACTATCACTAAAAATGAACAAAGGAACTCGATGAGTAATCGGAAATAAAGTGTTTAATACGACTTGTGTTAGTGTACAACGCAAGCAAATCACTGCACATTTTATTGAGGAGTTTCGTTGGATCAACAAGTAGTTGTGACATGTACGGTACGATAGAATTGTTGTAAGTTGAGAAAATTAGGTTCTGAATCCAGAGCTTGTAGAGGAAATAGTTAGTGCTTTCGGTAGATCACTACGGATTGGGTGAAAAGTGTCGTTCAGGACTGCGAAGAAAAACTGGTACAACGGACGTCATTTTGTTACAATGATATAAACGAGAAGCACTCTGGACAGTTCACCGACTCTGAAAATACCTTTTAACGAATGAACAAACAATGTATGTTCGCTTTACAGTTGTATGGGAACAATTACTGGGGAACAGCAAAACCAATTAGGCAAAATGCGTGCCACAACAAATTTATGCACCAAATCACGAGGTACTGAAATTATCTTAAGCCTGAGGGCATAAAGGCATAGCCATCAGGTGAAATGTTTTGACGACGGATAGACCAACGTAGGTTCTGGAATAAAAGACTCCACGTTCGCTCCACTTTCCACGCGTTCGACCCGAATCGATGCTCTTCCTGTTTTTGGATCATCCCTCACCAATATGATACACGTCATTGAGTTTATATTCATTCGACCAGGAATTCTCAGTTCTACAAGGTGTACTCTTATCTTTCAAATTATTATTGTCGTTTCAACGTCTGTTTCACGTAAGCGCTGGTAGCAGATTTTGTTGCTGATCTTAACATTGTAGTACCAGTTTCAAGCAATTTGTGGATTTTGTAAACACCTTCGAAGGAGCTTCCTTGAGGTGATCAACTCAACCCAAATTCTGCTCTCTGTGGCCATATCAGCATATGCACCGGCGTAGTACATCACATCGACCAGTGCAGCTATATTACCCGCTAGGCTGCCCTCACTCGACCTTTTTGATCACAACGCTCGCCTGTTTGGTGTGTAGAAGCGACCAAAGTCAAATAAGCACACAACATCAACTAGCCCACTGTGTCAAGTAACTACACCATGCTGAATAGCAGAAATCACGTAGATGTGAATCCAAAATGGCTCCGGCCGCATTGTGCCTGTGGGCCAAGAGAATGTAATCGATTATTAAAATTATGGTTGGCTCTAAAAGGAGCCATCGAAGAGTCCAAACCTCCCCAAAGAGAGGTCAGGCTTCGAAACAGCTTCCAAGATGACCTCTGGTTTTGTACTGCGTGTGCGACCATCCAATTAATCAGGTGTTCGTCAATTCTATTCCAAAAGTGCGACCGGTTGGCAGCAGCAGTTAAACAACGAATGAGCGCTAAAATTAGTACACTGGAAGCGAGTAGGCGTCAGGACAGCATGGTGGCCACTAAACAAAGCAATGGTGCACAACTTGCTATACCCGAACTACGATCGACAAGGTCTTCATCTCCGTTATCCCGTCAAACTTTGGAAGAAGGCCAGACGAAAACAGACCGCGGCTCTGACATTCAAGCGGTAATCCGGACCACGAAAATCCGGCTCCATCCGAGGCTTGCGATTAATCAAGATCCGCTGGTCTTAACAATTCTTATCATAAGCCATAATGGGGGAACCGAACACCAGTCCTCTGCATCCGCAACTCTAGGGTATCTAGTCAAGTTCAAGTCCCCCAGGAATTTAGCCACATCTACAGTGGTCGCTGCATAGGTCACACGGATTGCCACACTTAGAGTCTCTTCTGTTGCAAACACTGATAACGAGAACACATAGTCAAACAGTAGCTCATCTTCACTTGGTAGAAAACAAGGCACAACGGTCACCCGATCTTGCTTCCTAACAGAGACGGATCCAAGGATAAGGCCCTAACTGTTTTGTGCCCAAAATGTCCACGAATCTACAGCCATCACATCACGGGGTAAATTGTCTAACGACGAGGACCGGTGGAACTCATTTTCTTTTTAGATGCACTTCAAAGCCAAATTCACAAACTAGGTACGATTTAGTCGTCACCGTAACTCTGCACACTATGGCGAACTCAGGCGTATTAGGGTGACCTTAATATCCATCGCTAATGTAGTAAAAGGGTTTAGTCTCAGCAAACGCACCACAACACAGATCCTGCGGGCTACGCATCTATCCCGACGTCCCCTGGGGCAAACGGCAATCAAAAAGAACTACTTGGTAAGATACAGCAGGTACAATTGTTAATCAAGGTTAGCCATACCTTCCTTCCCACTATAGTCATGGGATAGGCAATCACGATTTCGAATAGTAGCATCTCATTCAACATGCCCTTTTCTTAGATAACGTCCCCCACGGATCGATCAAAAAGTTACCTCTCTCACCAAATTATAGAAGATACTACCCAAGAATTCTAAAATTCGTGGCTCCATCAGAGCAAACAGTGCTAAAAGTGTTAGAAACCTGGTGTGGAAATCAGAAAAGCCTTCCAGCTGAATTTCGGTTAAAAGTTGCAGAAGCCTTGCAAAGGCCAGAATTAACCTTATCTGAATAGGCGAATTCGCCAGCGATTACACAGAAACTTCACTCTGCCGTTCTTGCACGCGATTTCGCAGTAGCTCTTGATAAAGAACGGGACGTATCTTGACCAAATCAGTTTGCGAATGACGATGTGTCACTATCGCGTAAAAACAATAACGTCCGACTTCACTTCATTCGGCATTCTCACACTGCTGGCTCCTTTAGCTCTCCCTATCAACTCCAAATACCGATAAACTAGCCTCCTTTTATACCAGTACTTACGACCTTTTCAATTAGCTGACCTAATTGAAAGGTCGCCAGTATCTAACCCATAAGATATCGTCGGTGTCACGCAGACACGATTGTACACTGGAATGACGGACGCTGAAGTCTCGCTACCGTGCATGTCACTCATCCGCAACGACAAACTTACAAAGGGAGGAGGGGTAATTCTGTATTACCGAAGCGACCTGCATTGCAAGGCCGTGGTGCTTTCAGCCTCGCATATCCCGGATTCTCTTTGGTGCGCCTGCAGTTAAAAGGCAAAGACATTTACCTTATGACCTTGGTGTACCGCCCCCTAATTCTACACCCAAAAACGGACTGCCAGTTTATGACTGCTTTTAGACCCTAATTGAAAGATACGCTCACATCCTTATCATGGGTGATTTCAACGGACATTGATTGGAAACTCCTGCTAAAACCGGAGAGCAATTCAAAACTCATCTGCAGGAGCTCGTAACCATTGTTCCGGTTTATAATTACGTCATTTCGCCCACTCGGTTCAAGACAGATAACGGACTATATGTGCTGAATCTTGTTTATATCGACCAGGAATATCTGATTGATCTATTGGTCCCAGTGCTCATACAGTCATCAGTTGCAACTTCATCTGCTATACGGAATATCTTCATGAGAACCATGAGACGGTGCGAAACATCAAACGCTACTATCGATCAGCCCATTTCCACGGCGACACAACCTGTTTGTTCGTTGCCGGAGAACTCCCGGAGGCCGCCACCCAATGGACCTAAAACCGTTTCTTTCGTAAGGAACAGCACATGAAAATGGATAATATTACGCAAAGTAGCGTGGAAAGACTACTGATCATCTCTAACGTCAGATACTTGATACATCTACGTAGTCCAACATAACCACTACACTCAAATGCTCAAAGCAGATAAAGTCTCCCATTAACAGAGCATGGCGAAACATTTCAGCTCTAACTACAAACTGCTGTACCAACATGTCAGTGGCCTTCGTAAGGTGAGGTAGGTAATTCCTCCACGCCGGATGACTGCTGGTCTAACAAGAACGATGTCGAAACAGCAAAGCTTTACGGATAGAATATACCGGTCAAGTTTCAGTGGGACTTGTCATCGTGCCTTTTTCCAGCTTTGTTTTTAAATCTCCAGGACCCACTCACTTCACTTTTACCACTGAAATTGTTGGCAAATGCTGAGCTCTCTACGCAACCCTAGCTCCCCGCGTGTCGATACTATTCACCCAGAATCACTGGGAGCAGCAGCAAAGCAACTGGCAGAGCATTTGGCTCAGCTCTTCAAGCGCTGCGTAAATCGAAACCAGCGTCCTGCTAATTGGAACCTTGGCATAATAACCGATTCGCAAAGGCTGAAGCAGAACTGCGCCTTAACACTACCGTTTAGTATCTCTTCACCCTGGATTGTTCAAGATAATGGAATCCGTCGGTGCCTATGCGTTGCTGTCCTATCTGGAAAACTTTAACATTACTGCTCCCTAGCAACACGGCTTCCGTCGACAGCGATCGTGCGCAGCGAATTTATTTGTCACAAGGACTAGTTGCTCCGATTCAGCTGATGCTGGGGAGGACGTTTATGTGATCTACCCGGATTTTTCGGGGGCGTTTAATCATTTAGATCATCGTATTCTTCTTTTCAGCTTTATTTTTACTGGACCGTCGGCCCTCTTCTAAGCTGTATCGCCAACTTTCTCCTTCGACGACAATGAGTGGTCAGAGTCCGGAGCTCTTCGTATGACCCCACATGTGTCTAATGCGGTGTACCTCCAAGCGCACTCTTAGGTCCACGATGGGCTCTGGTGTTTTTTAATGCCCTCACAAAAGTAATCGCTTCAAACTTCCTACTGTTTGCCGAGATTTGGCGAGCATTTAGGCGGATGCCCACCAGCATCTACTTCAGCCTGACTTACCCACGGTACATCGGTGGTCAAAACAAAATCTGCGGAAGTTTAACGGGAGTAAATGCACCGCACTTTCCGTCTAACCCCTGAGTGCCTACTCATACTTGCTCTGAACGCAAGTACTGCAACAATCTACCGTCGAACATGATCTGGGTGTGCTGGTTCAGAATGATTTCAGTTTATCCAAGCAATCCGAAGAGGCCTTGAAAGCTGTTAACCAATACGTCGGACTGTTCCAGCGGGCGCTCAGACAAATAGACGTTTCTATTTCTCCACAGATGCTCAGTGTGTATGTTCGTCCCTATGTCGAGTACGCAATACAAACTTCGCTACGGCTGAAACACGACCTCACTGCACTGGACCAATCTCAACATCGGGCTTCCAAATACACCACTGGAATCCGCAATTTGTCGCAAGAGCAAAGGCTAAGACACTTGAGATTATTCAGCGGACGTTTTCGTCGATTACGAGGCGAACGGATAATTACATACATGATTATACACAATCCAAATCATATGCGTCACTCTTTATTGCAGCTCAGCAGTAATACAAATCTGAGAGGTCACTCAGTGAAACTCGCAGAACGACGTAGCCGTCTGGAGTGTCGCAGTAATTTATATTCTATTCCCGGGTCTCACCCGTGGTACCCTCTGCTCGAATCGGCCATTCTGCTCCCGCACTGCAAATATTTAAAAATCGTTCGCATAACGCCCTCATCTACTAACAGTTTGTCGCTTAGCACTATGTCTCCGTCCTACTCCCGGTGTATACCAAATCGAACCAGACCCAAATCCGTCCACATGTTAATAATCAAAAATATGCCATACATGCTGTGTGAATTCACGACACTGGCAAGGGAAGTCCTGACCCGGACGGCCAAACACTGTCCTGTGCACGGGCACTAACCAGTATAGCAGTGGATAATGGGTCGGAATATATCGCTGTTTTTGGGTTTAAACCATGATGGTCTTTAAATAAACAAATAAATGGTTTATTCCCGGCAGTGTGAGGCTTGCCTGTGAAGGTATGATCATGATAATAAAAACAGGTATTGTCGGTACTCGTAAAAAACATAGCCTTAACCGGTAATATACATGTGTGACTGTCCACAGTGACAGGCAAATCCGAAACCGGATGCCGACAACCATGTCCCATAGCATCAACTTGCTGAGTTGTGTGGGCAAGTTGATTGCCCGAATCCTGCTCAACCGCCTCGTCAGTCAGGTTGTGGAACCGAACGTGGCGGGAGAGCAGTGTGAATTCCATTCTGGTCGCAGCACTATCGATATAGTGTTTGCGGCTCGTCAGTTACAGGAGAAGTGCAGAGAGCGACACCAGCCGTTGTACTCGTTTTTTGTTGTGTTCACCAAGGCATTTGATACGGTGAACCGCAAGGCATTGTGCTGGTGTTGGGTAAGTTTGGTTGCCCGCGTAATTTTGTAAGTTTATGTCATTTATGCCATTTAAAACAGCGTGCAATTTACTGCTAAAAATGCATATCAAATACCATTTCTTGTAGATACTTATGTACTAAGCAACACATATACATCTCTTTCAATTCCAGTTATGAAAGCATAACCATTTAGGCTGGTGTACCGGTACACAAATCCACTCCAGTCCTATCTTTCCTTACAAAAATTGGCCACTCCCAGTTCAATGTGGCGCTTACGAAGGTTCGCGGCCTCACCAGTAAACTTAGTGGGATACATCTCTGAGTAGAACAACATTGTCCAGATATATTTTGGCTGACTGAAACATGGCTCCATGCTGATCCCGAAATTCACATCGATGGATACACGGCATTCTGGTGGGAAAGATCTAAGAACGCTCATAGCGGCGCATTGTAAAGTCCGGCATGCGAGAGGGACTCATGTATACGCATCATAGTGCTGATGGCCTATGCGAACAACTTTGATGCAGAGTAACGGTTGGGCCGAATGAACTGAATGTGGGAGCGGTATACCGGGGTCATGCGAATAGTTCTCGTGATTGGATGGACGTTGTGCAGCAGCGTTTGAAATGTCGCAAATTTCTGTTCTTTGGTGATTTTAATTTTCCGTATGTTGTTTGGCTACATTATAGAAGTCTGCCTGGCAGTAGCACCATCGAATTCAGTTTTGTTGACATGATGACATAAATGCATACTGTGCAACACGTCCTGCAACCAACAAGATAGATTCCGGGGCAACGTGAAAGTTTCCTTGATTTCCTTCTTACAAACGATATACAACCAACAAAACCCATTAGGTCCAGTGATCACTCCGCTATTTTAGCCGTACTACGTTTACCATCTTTTGGATCATCACGACTAGCCAGTCGTGGATCGCTTGCTGAGTACTGCTGAACACTTGGATTGGTCGTTACCTTTGGTTGACGGTGTGAAAGCGTGTGGAGAGGTGCTGAAGCAAAACCTTGTTCATTTACTAAACCAATCCGCTCCTTTAATAGCCATTAAGTGTTAGAGGGGGCCGCTATGGATTGATATGGAATACAAGGGGTGTTCAAAAAAACCGAACTTTTGCCATAGCACCTTTATTGCTCATTGCACAATATTTTAAACGCTTTCCCCTCCAAATCAGTTCCCCCTACTGTCAACACACCGTTCCCAACGGTGCTTCCATTTTTAGAAAGCCTCCTATAACGCACTTTCTAGGATGGCGCGCAGGGCTCTTGTTACCTTGTCTTGAATGCTGAGTACTAAGAATAGAGAACGAGAAGATTAAAAAGCTGTGTTGCACCATCATAGTTGGATCGGGCACATGCGCGGAATCACGTCTCTTATTCCAGCGCGGTGGCAGTATAATGCAGCTGCACTATCTCTTATTCGGGTGCGATGCGCTCCCTATTACTGTAGTCCGCAAACTGGACATCAAGCAATCTCTTAAATGCCGACACAGAGTTCGCCTCAAGTAGCGTCTCCGACAATTCGTTCCACTAATTCCCCACTCGACACTCGAAGCATAGAGGGTGAGCGATACGCTTAAAATCCGGTACCACTAGTTTGTACCAGTGTCCGCATATGCTGTTTGGTGTGCGAACTTGCAATAGTTGCCTCAACATGGAGAAGTGGCCCGGGTGCATAACCGGTGTTTCCTAATGAGATCAACTCGAAGCCGACGGTATGACAGGGTATAAAGTCCTAGCCTCCTACGTCGGTCTTACACGACGTACCCCGTAAACTGAGAATGAGCCGGGTAGCAACATGCTGGACCAGTTCCAGTCTCTGCATCTCACCTATTGTGATCGGGCAGTAGGCGAGTGAGCCGTACTTAAACACCGCTCTTATTATGAAAGCGAAAAGACAGGTGGCAATCTCTTCAGACCAAGTGCAGAAGCTGCGTCTAAGTACCCAAAGCAGGCGTAATCCATTTGCGTAGAGTCTGTTCGAGTTGCCGACAGACTTCGGATCACAGCGTGAGAGTAGGCCTAGATCCTTTACGGAACTAGTGGGATGCAGCAAGTGGCCGGCCAGGGTGTACTCATGTCCATCACTACCCCTCCCCAGGCTCATAAATGAGGACTTGGCCGTGTTGACTGTTAGGTCAACTTGTGAAGACCACGGGGTTAGGCGGCCGGGGTCCTGCTGACGAACGTCACAGTCGCCAGGAGAATCAATAATTTTCTAAATCTTCAGGTCATCCACAAATAATACGCAGGGCGACCAAAGAAGCTGAGATACTTTGTTGATGTGGATCAAAAGTAAAATGGGCCTCAGTACTGTGTCTTGGGGTACGCCGCTAGTAGACGAGTACCATTCCTTTAGGTGCTCATCCACCTGCACCCGCCATCGCCTCACAATAAGCTAGTCACTGATCCACTGGTGCAGTGTTCCACAAACACCACACATCCTCAGCTTTTGGAGCAGGACCTTATGGTATAGGTTGGAAACGATGTCCCTTCAACGTGGGAAACAGGAAAAGGTTTACTGGCGCCAGATCATGAGAATACGGTGGATGAGGCACAACTGGAGGGTGGTGTTTTGCTAGATAGTTGCGGGCAAGGAAAGATACGTGCGCCGGCGCACTGTCATAATGTACTATGCAAGCCCGGTTTTCCAACAGTTCAGGCCCTTATCTACGCACGGCATCTCACAAACTAGGCAGAATTTGATGACATGATCCTACCCTGAGGCCCACTTCGTCAGCAGCTTCTCGAGAAGTTAATCGGCGATTTCCGCGGATCACAGCACGAACACTGTGGACATGGTCATCATCTTGATATGGAAGGTAGTATAGGCTAGAGATCGTTCCCGACCGATATCCTGCCATGTTGAATACGCTTAAATCACTCACAGCATTACGTGCGACACATACAGTTCTCACCGTATGCTTGTCTAAGCAATTGAAACATCTCTGTAAAAGTTTCGCCAACCTTGTAGAAAACTTTCACACAACCGCGTTGTTCTTCAAGCTCACTCATTGTCTCTTTGGCACCAATCCGACTTACAGGTTGTGCACGTGCTCACTTCAGCGACTGTGGCTTTCGAACTAACCGTCGAAGCGAAATGCGACAAATGACAGCTTCTAGTTTAAGCAAGCTTCCACATGCGCTCAGTAGCCACAGCGCGCTCCCTCTGCCGGTTGCCACGCTACAACAAAAGTCCGATTTACTTGTGAACACCCCTCGTATGCAGTATTGCCGAGACGACGTGCGAAGTTGGGGAAGCGCTTCAGGCAAACATATAGCGCCGAAGATTAGTTGGCGGCATCCGGTTCCGGATTTGCCTGTCACTGTGGCCGCCATAGGACAGCTACAGGACGCCTGCGCCTACAGATGGACCATGGATGGCTCGTGCTGCAACACTCACAGTTCCAACCACACACCCCATATCCAGTGTAAACCCGAAGCAATAAGACCGGGAAATATGTGGATGGGAGTAACGTTTCATCAACGGAGCCCACCCACCCTCCTTCACAGTCAAACACAAGTACGCTGTATTTGGGAGTCAATCGCACACAAGGCGGTGGCTGGACCATAGTCGACTCCACACACAAACAATGTGCACAGAAACAGTTTCCGAGGAAAACACGGTCACGAGGACTATGCACCGCATCCCCTCCAGCAAGGATTTACTGTCTTCTGGAGCCAGTATAGATGAGGTAATAGGTAACAGACAGGTACCCAACTTCTAAACATGCACATCAAGCGCAGCTACATCCGGGATGTCAAATACGAGCCAATCACTGGAAATGGCGATATCAAAAAAATAATAAGTCGGATAAGGCATACGGATATGACGACGTACCTCTTCGCTAACTTACCATACGTAATAAAATGACTCATGCACTCTAGACCACATGTACTAGAACATCATGTGCTCGATCTCGATGATGTACAGCAAATCACCGCCTGTCGCTTCCGCACTTACCGCTGCTACTCTGCATGTACGAGAGCATTTTCTTGCGTCTCGGCAACGGCCATGCACGCCGGTCAACCAGCTTCGATTGTCATGATCTGCAATTAAGATTAATAATTTGTCAGCTGTACGCCGTAACGGCGCTTCGCTGCCGCGCGACCGCCAACAGTCGCGCGCGGGCTGAATATATAACGAGGACGCCCACCCCTACGCGGATTCGAACCGGTGACCTTATGGTTGCAAAGCAAACGTGCAGACCACTCGGCCACCGGCCGACCAATCAAGATCAGAACGTGATAGGCTCAGTTTGATCATATCCTTATAATGAAGCTTCGGTTTCCCCGCATGCCACTTCCCAGTACTCAGCTGACCATATAACAGCTGCTTCGGTATCCGCGTCGAATCCACACTCTACACATGACCGAGCAAACACAAGTGTCTCAGCAAAAGTATGCGGTCCACTGCGTACATTCACTTCGGCGCAGCAGCTCCGTGTCTGCAACTCTGTCGCAACAACCAATGCGCAGAATCCGTCGCAAACACTGATGATGGAACTGCTCGAGATACCGCACATCCCACTGGTACATCGTCCACATTTCACTGCCGTATAGAAGATTGGAAAACACCATGGATTTTACTCCATTAGCTTCGTGCCAAAGGTAAGCGGATGGTTTTTCCATATTCAGTACTCTAGCTTCCCGAACGTCGCCGATGCCTTCGACAAGCGGATACGCAGCTCACTATGCAGCTGCTGGTCAGTCGAAATTGCACTCCCAAGGTGGCGGAAGCGGACGGTGGTTGTTAATACTTCGTCACCAATGCTGCTTCGCGGCACCATTGTAGATTGCACCTCCAGTGAAGGCTGAAAGTGACAGACACTTTTGTTTGTTATAGGTAGCAATTCGTCACATTTAGACTTACTCAGACAGCAGTCACACACTCGGAAAAGCACTGTATGGGAATTTCATCCTTTCGGGAATCGTCAACAGTGCGCATTCCATCGGACCCTGTTAAGGCTGGAACCCGCAACTCGACTGTTGCCGGTTTCTGGTTAAGGACAGGGTTGGCCGCTGTCCTCTGCAACGTTGGTAACTTGCTTGGAAGATAATATGCGCTCTATCACAGAGCTTGTATATCATGACCGTTCAAAGCCGTTCTCCGTGGCCCAGTGGCATAAGCTGCTGACTGACAGTGCAAGCCGCTGGTGATCATGGATTCGGATCCTAATGGGTCCGATGGATACGCACTACTGATGATGCCCAACTGGCTGAAACTGCAGTCTAGTGCTTTCCGGGCACGTGAAACACCATCTGATTTGTAAGCTTAATTGAATGTCTGCACAGTGATACGCGGGCGAGGGTACAGCTGAGTGGACAGACCTCGGATGACCTTGTAGTGGTCACTGGTGTGAAGCAAGGCTGTGTCTTAGCTCCGGCCCTGTTTAATATACATCTTCATACAATGTTGTCTTGTGCTTTTGATGCTGCTTGTGCTTACGGTGTTCAGGTGGAGCACCGTATTGATGGTGGGTTGTTGAACATCCGTCGTTTCGGTGCAAGAAACCTAGTGTGTGAGATAACTATCCGTACGTTGCTGTTCATTGAGGACTGTGTTTTGTTTGCACACAGCGCGGATGAGTTGCAGCACATGACTAGTGCTCTGGCTTCGACAACGGCCAAATTCGTGCACATCATCAACTGAAGCAAACCTGTCTGTCTCTTTCAGCCTTCACCGGAGGTGCAATCTGCAATGTTATAGCAAATCAGAATGGGTGACGAATTATTGGAAACCACTTCCCGCTTCAGCTACCTTGGGAGTGTGATGTCGACTGACCAGCAGATACACAGTGAGCTGCGGATACGCGTGTCGAAGGCAGCGGCGGCATTCGGGAAGCTAGAGTACCGAGTGCGGAACAACCATCAGCTTACCATTGGCACGAAGTTGATGGTGCACAAATCCATGGTGCTGTCCGTTCTTCTATACGGCAGTGAAACGTGGACGATGTACCGCCGGAATGTGCGATATACCGAGCGGTTCCATCAGCAATGTTTGCGTCGGATTTTGCTCATCTGTTGAGGCGACATAGTTGCTGACACGGAAGTGTTGCGCCGAAGTGGAATGTATGCAGTGGACTGCATACTTTTGCTGAGACATCTGAGGTCATTCTGTCATGTGAGCTGTATGGATTTGACGCAGATACCGAAAACAACTATTATATGGTCAGCTGAGTATTGAGAAACGGCATGTGAGGAAACCAAAGTTACGTTACCGGGACATGATCAAAGTGAGTCTCTCACGTTTTAATCTTGATTGTAGGTCATGGAAATCGAAGGCGGTTGATCGGCGTGCATGGCGCGATCTGATCACGAAGGCAGTTGCCGCAGTGCGGGAGGTAGACCACACATGCAGAGAAGAAGTGGCAAGCACCGATGGCTTGTACTCCATCGACATCGAGCGCATGATGCTGTAGCACATGCGGTCGTGAGTACCTCAGTTAGGTAGGCATTGTGAGCCATGAGCGAGGCCACTCGGGACCAATACCGAAGCGACGACGGGTACTGTAGAGAACGTAGACAGAACCGGCGCAGCGTTTGTAGGTACGCTGCATTCGATTTACTGACCGCTTGTTTGCATGCTGAGTCTAGTTATTTCACGTGGTGTCTTTGCTATATTGTCCTAATGCTTTCTTATCGCCTAATGACGCCTGCCTGAACTATCTTCTATAAACTTGCAGATGTCGCTTAAGCTAATTGTAGTTAATTTCGATAACCTTTTTGCGTTTGTGGCATTTTCTTAAAATGTATTTTCTGACTTCTTGGACTTATCCCGGATTTGTTCGTAAGCAATTTATTTTAGCTTATGAATAATGTTCATTTTAACATGATAAGTCCAAATGTGGTGGATTAAAGATAGATACTACTGCGCCGGGTATAAGTTGTGTGGTGGTGAAAGATGACACACCAACAGCGAGCCCTGCCGACTTCCCCAAAAGTTGAAGATGACATCAGGATTACAGTTCCATGCGCACGATGAGGGAACACAGAGGCAAGCAACAGTTGAGGAACACTCCATGGAGATCACGCAGATGAGCGGACACCTCCAAGTTATGAACGAACACACCTAGTGTTAGCCACTTTAGCAATAAACAATTACCGCCTGCCTCTTGGGTTCTAACAGTTGGTGCCGTGACCTCGCAAGCCATGAAGATTCCCTGGCCGAAACCATTTGAAGGCGGGGATGTGAAGGCGTTTTTGCAGGATTTCGAGGAGGCGGCAGAGGCGCTAGGACTGAAGACGCACCGGGCGAAGAGGCGGCCCTGCGAGGTCTCCTCAAGGGCATGGCGAAGGCTGTTCTGGAGGCGGCGCGAAGAAGTCCGGTCAAGTTGGAGTGGACCACCGCGAAGGAAGCGTTGCTCTATGGCCTGGACACGCCAGCGGACCGCCAGGAGGCGATGCGACGGTTCAATGCGTCACGGCTTGGTGCTGGGACGGATCCCCTTGTGTTTGCGGTGCACCTCAGGAGCTTGTTGGACCGCGCCTTACCGGGGTTGGATGAGCCGTCAAAGACGCAGTTGCTGGTGGATCAGTTTTTGGCCGGCCTCCCACAGCCAACAGCGGAGCGCGTTCGGATTGCGAATGGTACTCGGAAGATGCAATTGGAAGAGTTGGCGCAAGTTACTCGAGACCTGGGCGACGCATCACTAGCTGCGCTGAAGGAAGAGCCTCATGAGAATGTGGAACGGATGGACAAATTGGAACGGATGATGGAACAGCTTACGGAAGACATTAATAGGCTTCGCGTTCAACGTTATCGGGTACGCACAAAGGGATGTTGCTTCATCTGCGGGCAATCGGGGCACTGGAAGAGACAATGTCCGCAGTGGCGTGGTGTTACTCGTGTGACGAATAAACGTGTGCAACCTTATTTTTCTTTTCGGATCGAGGATTGTGTACTTGGAGCGTTGAGCATGAGTGCGGTTGAAGCAATGGTGGAAGTAGACGGAACGATTGAAAGGTGTCTGATCGATACGGGTACCGCGGAATCACTAATCAACCATCGGCGAGGTGAAAAGCTGCAGTCATGCTGCACGATCGTAAGAGCAGTTGGCGGTCACTCAGTGGGAATTGATGGGATAGCCGAACACACCGTGGGAATCGGGGGACGAAAACGAACACACTTCTTTCTCGTATCACCAGATGCGAAACAAACCATATTGGGAGCAGATTTCCTGGAGCTCAATAAAGCTGTCATTGATCTAAAGCGTGGGAAATTGCTAATGGAATGCGGGTCACTACCACTCATTAATCGGGGAGAAATGAGATCTTCGCAGTCGGTCGTTGCTGTGTTACATTTGAGCCCACCTCTGCAGTCGCTGATCAACCAATACCAACCCTTGTTTACGGATGACAGCAGCCTATATTGGTTTTGCGATTGGATCGAGCACACCATCCCGCTAACTCGCCAACCGTATCGGCCCCATGGACTTCGTAGTATACCAATCCATCTGGAAGCTGAGGTGAACAGGCAAGTGCAGGAAATTCTGGACGCGGGCGTGATTGAGGAGGCACATAGCCCGTACAACTCTCCTGTGGTCTTAATGAAGAAGACGAATGGGAAGTACCGATTCTGTGTCGACTTCAGCAGACTGCATGAAATTTCCTTGACTCGCTTCGTTCCAGTTCCATCAGTTGCTGACATTTTTGATCGGCTGCAGCAGTCGAGGATATTCACGGTCCTGGACTTGAGATCAGGATACTGGCAACTGGCAATAAAACAGGAAGATCGAGAGAAGACGGCGTTTACCGTTGGTGAGAAACAGTATCAGTTTAAGAGGATGCCCTTTGGATTATCAGGAGCCCCGTTTACCTTCCGACGTCTAATGCTGCGATTGCTGAGTGAATTGGAAAACGTGGTTGTGTACGGGGACGATATCGTGGTGTATTGCCAATCAGAAGCGGAACATATCCATCATCTCGCGGCAGTTCTGGAACGCATTCAGCAGTCGGGACTTCTTATAAATGGACCAAAATCCCAGATCGGAAAGACCTGTGTAACCTTACTGGACCATAGAGTGGGGCAAGGCGAACTGAAACCGCTACCTGAGAAGATAATGAGGATACAAGGCAGCCCAGTTCTCACCTCCAAACGCACTCTCCGTACATACCTGGGCCGCGCCTGGTTCTACAGCAAATTCGTCAAGGATTTTAACACCTTGGCCTTACCCTTGTACGAGCTGTTGAAACAAGACAGGAAATTCACTTGGAATGCATATGCTCAACGAGCTTTTGATCAGATTCTACAGGAAATGGGAAGGCAGGAGTTGACCCTGAAATTGCCCATTGCTGATGAGGTGTTCACGGTAGCCACTGACGCCAGCGATGTCGGGATCGGTGCGGTGTTGAAACAAACCCATGAAACGATTGAATATACCTGTCGAACTTTGACACCTGCGGAACGCAGATACTCAGCCGTAGAGAAAGAATGTCTCGCAATGGTCTGGGCGTTAGATAAATGGCGGCCATATCTCCTGGGTCAGCGATTTCACGTCGAAACAGACCACAGACCGTTGGAGTGGATTAAGTCTGCCAAAGACCCCAGAGGAAAGCTGGCGAGATGGACATTGCGCCTACAAGAGTATGATTTCACGCTAAAACACGTGCCGGGGAGGGAAAATGAAACGGCGGATTTCTTGTCACGCATGATAGATGATGCTGACCTGCCGAGCGCAGCTTTCGGTATTAACGGTATACTGTGCGAGCAGGATCCAGAACGGTTGGCAACTTAGCAAAGTAGTGACAAACTCCTGCGCAAGTTGATCACCGCGCGATTAGCTGGTCAGACAAACTTCAACAAAAACCAACTTAAGCAGCTGGGACCGTTTGCAAAAGACCTGGGAAAGCTGCAAGTGAACGAAGCAGGGATCTTAATGTGGATACCAGGAGGTAGCAACCCTTCGGTGCCAGTCATTCCAATGAAACTAAGACTGAATCTGGTAGTTTCTTGTCACGAGATGGCGCACACAGGTTGTTCCAGGACCTACGAGCTGCTGAAACAACCCGCGTATTGGCCGGGGATGAAAAGGGACGTTGAGAAGTGCGTGCTTTCGTGCAGACAATGTCAGCTCATGAAAACGGATTGCCGAGAAATGCAGCAACAAATGATGACGATTCCGGTCTCGGAAATTGGTGAACTTTGGTCGGTCGACGTGGTGGGGCCGTTTCCATTGACCAGACGTGGCAACCAATATATTTTATTGATGACGGAGCACTTCACGCGATGGATTGAGGCGACAGGAATCCCGGATCAACGGGATAGCACCGTTACCCATGCTGTCATGAATCACTTGGTAGCGGCTCACGGAATCTCAAAGGCCATATTAACAGACCAAGGACCGTGCTTCGAGAGTGAAGAATTCGGGAACTGTTTGAGGAAACGGTCTGATGGAACGTAACAATAGAACAATCAAGGAGTGGATAGCAGCAAAAGGTGGAGCCTGGGAGGAAACGTTGCCGCTACTGTTGCTGGCCCATCGAGCAACCAAACAGGCTTCCACAAAGAAATCACCATTCCATTTGATGTACGGTCGACAACCTCGTCTACCTGTGGACCTAGAAATTGGAATGTGGCCAACTTGCCGTATATCTCCCGAGGAGACACGGAATAACCGGAATACCGCCAACTGCAACCCACAGGCGACTCAGGCGCGGATGATGGCGAAGTTCCAGACCAGCAAAGGTGGAAGGAATATCGAGTTTCAGATTTGTTCGAAAGTGAAGTACAGGGACCATCAACGCTATCCCACGTGCGGCCCAGGAGAGAGGAAACTCCTAGCGAAGTGGAAAGGACCGTACGAGGTAGTCGACTGGCGAGGCCCAGTGTATACAATCGCTCGGCAAAGTGAATCGCGGAGGGTTAATGCCGGCGAGCTGAGGAAGTGGTACGAATTGGAGGAGGAAACACGCTTATACAGTGAACATCCCCGGCGGTCAGAAAGACTACGACGGAAGGCAGCTGACGCAAGTCGTTTGGAGGGGGAGGAGTGTGGTGGATTAAAGATAGATACTACTGCGCCGGGTATAAGTTGTGTGGTGGTGAAAGATGACACACCAACAGCGAGCCCTGCCGACTTCCCCAAAAGTTGAAGATGACATCAGGATTACAGTTCCATGCGCACGATGAGGGAACACAGAGGCAAGCACCAGTTGGGGAACACTCCATGGAGATCACGCAGATGAGCGGACGCCTCCAAGTTATGAACGAACACACCTAGTGTTAGCCACTTTAGCAATAAACAATTACCGCCTGCCCGTTGGGTTCTAACACAAATAGCGATTATTTCGATTATTTTAGCAGGCCATCACAGTAATTGGAAAATTCATGCAACGCGGTAAGCTGCTGTCGGCTGCACTGACGACTGCTTAGCCAAGAGTCTGAACGGAATCAGTAGTTCAGGTCGATGCCTAGGTCGATTCACTTAGGATAGGCATCGCAGCCGATGGTAATAATTTACTGTCCGATACCGAGTAACTGCCGCGTGGCCAGGGTAGGACAAACACTTGTACAAGGGCTGATTGCTAGCAAAACTCGTGCTGGGTCAGTATGATGGAAAATGATTCGGCTATCTGCAAGAGGCGCTTTTTGAGAGCCTTCGGATGGCGTGGTGGACAGAGTAGAAGATCTTAAACGCATACGATATCTGAATTTTGTGTCTGCTTAGGATCAGATGTTCCATGATAGCACTGTTTGTGTTTCTGCCCATGCCACTTCTTAACGAGCCTGGGCAGTGCTCTGCTACCCGTTTTGACAGACGCCTGGTTGTATGCCCGAGGTATCTTGCACCACAGGTGCAAGTAACATTATACAAGACGTATGATTGGGACAAGAGCTGGAGTCTGTGTTTGAGACGTGGTGTAACAAAAGGAGCGGTCTGTGTAAGTACATGCAGAGAAAGGCGGCTGGTTAGGTTTGGACACTGCGGCTGAGTGTCTCCTTTTTAGTAAGTCCAAGGGAACATTTCCTTTGAGTGGCACATATGAAAACACATCCTTTTTTGGTAGGGGCAAGGGAATTTTGGAGCGCAGACGAATCGTGGCATGCTTTCTGACAAACTGCACGGGATATCCGTACTCTTGCAATATCCTGAAGATACGATTTTTCTCTTTGTCCAGGGTCTTTGGGATGCAGATTCCGGTGGCACGGTAATATAAACAAGACACTAAGTTCCGCTTGTGTTGCAAAGGCACAAAGCTTAAAAATTGTGTGTATTGGCTTGCCCATGTCGGCTTTCAGAAAACACTTCTCTCCAAAGAGTCGTCGTTCCGTAGCCTCAACAACACACACAAAAAGGCCAGTCCTCTCTCGCTTTCCTTTTCACTGGGGAAATGTAACGCCGGATGTGCGCCTTGGAATTGAGCTGAGAGACGAGAAACGTCTTGGTTTGAATCACAAACAATGAAAGTGTCATCCACATATCGCAAATACGAATCAAGCGATGAGGTACCCGGCCGCAAATGTCCCCTTTCAAGCTTCGCCAGGAAAAGGTCAGTAAGGAACGGTCCTAGGGGGACCCCATCGTCATGCCGTCAATTTTCCTGTAATAGTTTCCATGAAATAGGAATCGCGTGTTAAATGTGCATCGTAAAATAAGTTCCTTGATTGTGCTTGGCAGCATCACGAGGTCTATTTTCTTGGTGATAATGTTATCACAAAGAAAATTAACGGTTTCTAGCAGTGGAACGTTGGTAAAGAGTGATTCAACATCGAATGAAAGCATGCGTTTGCCACACACTTTTAGGTTCTCTACTTGTTTCACGAATTCAATAGATTATTTTAGTGAGTGAGCAGAAAGTTCCTTGCGTACTGACTCCAACACTTCCACTAGCCACTTAGCGACGGAGTGGAAGGCGGAAGAGGACGTCAGTAATCGAGCGTAGAGGTACGTTTGGCTTGTGCACTTTCGGAAGTCCGTATAGTCTGGGAGGATGCGATCCTACTGGAGTTAACCGATCAAGTAACGAGTCGGTTATCAGATTCGCTTTTCTTAACTCCTTCAGCCGTTTGGCGATCTTGGCCTCATCCTGTGCGGATTTATCCTTTTGAACTACATCGCGTGCAAATTTGCCCGGATATTACAAAATAGTTAGGAGCTTGGAAATGTAGTCAGATGTATTCATTAATACCCAACCAGAACTTTTGTCTGCTCTGGAAACTATCATTTCGTGATGCGCTCAAAATTCACTGACGGCGTTTCTATGTCTCTTAGACAATACGTTCGATACTCTCGCTTCACAACCTAAGTAAGGTTGGGCGAGGTGAACGTATGTGCTTTTGAAGGTATCACCCGCATGCGAAAATGTGCGCGTCAGTTCAGTTAGTTGACGCATTAGGTGTTCAAATTGGATTTCGATATGAACTTGCCCATTAGCAGGTTGTGAAAAGCAAAATTTTGATGAAGAGTTATGTCATTGCTACAGTATTATTTGATTTATTTTATTGATGTTGTCTTTTCAAGTGTTTGACTGTTGTTTGACACCCCCGGTGTGGCTGCGCTTGATGTGCATGTTGACAAGGTGCCTATCTATCTATTACCCACTACATCGTCCATACTGGCTCTAGGAGACAGTTGGCCGTTGCTGGAGGGGACTGGGTGTACGCTCCTTGTGGCCGTATTAGGAGCAAAGAGTGGTTCCATGCAGTCAGTGTAGAGCGGACTACGTTCAGCCACCGCCTTGTGTGCGATTGATTCTCAGATACAGCGTGCTTGTGTTTGCATGTGAAGGAGTGTGGGCCTGCTCCGTTGATGAAATGTGGCTCCCATCCGCATGCCTCCCGGTCTTATTCCTTCGGGTTTATATGTTGTGTGGCCACTGACACCTTCACCCCACGATCGCAAGATGAAGACCAAAGACAGGCCGGAAAGTGAGTTGTATACATGAAGTCACATTTGCTTATATAGTATTGAATGCAAAATGAAGGGAAGCTACTAAATTACACTTGAGCCAACCAGCAAAAGGAAAACGTCAAATTCAACGGGTGACTAAGCAACCATGTAACCAAGAGCGAATCACAAATGTCCCTAAAAATAGTGTCATGGGACGCCAAGCGTAAAACGAACATCCATTTACAGTGACGGGCACTGTCCAATCAGAATAACGAAATGTGGCGTTTTAACAAATGTCACGAAACAACCGAGGATAATAAGTTCAGACCCGCAAATTAAAAACTAGTACACTAAGTGTGTAACAACTAAATATTCCTTTAACATAACCAAGTAGAAAAATGATGCGGAGAAAAACCAATGGAACGTGTGCATGCAAAAAGCACGGCTGAAGATGACACGGAGATGAGCCTCCATTAACGATGACGTGTGTGTACCAAACGGGCTAGCACAGTGGAGCGTTTAAACAACAGTCAAGAAGTGGAAAATAGAAAGAATAAAGAATGGCTGTTGAGCTCGTTCACAAAAATGTCATATAGCTATTATCCTAACACTCCCTCTTTTAAAAATGAGTTACCTGAAGGCCACATAGCTCTTCCGACGCGGATCCACCTGGAGAGGCTGCACAAATCTCGTTCGCTTTGGCCTGTACCGGGCTCCATTTTCCAAGCATTCCATGGGACGAATGTCGCCACCTGCTGCCATCGTCCAGCAATTCATTGACGTCAAATTCGTTGGCTTGCGGGACGACCGCACCATGTGTACACAGTGACCTAAACTGGTTGGCGGGGGGTTTCCAATACCTGTGTACCGACTTGAACATCAAATATCACCTTGCCTTGGTGTCGCACGACTCTTCCTGGTATCCAAGCGATCCTTGAATAGCGGCCGCAAACACAAAATCACCCAATTGAAAATCCCTTTTGGTGCCCCATACCGCCTGTTGTATTGGCGCTCTAACACTGAATTTCTTAGTTGTAGTGGCGGACGCTTGGGAGTAAGCAAATCTAGCAGGGTTCCCAGTGCTCGACCCATAAGGGCTTCAGCTGGTGATTTCCCATCTGGTGAATTAGGATGCGGAGTAATAATAAATAATAATAATAATACTAATAATAACAAATCGCCAGCTGCACGCCGTAACGGCGCTTCGCTGTCGCGCATCCACCACCAGCCGCGCGAGGGTTGAGCATACCGCGAGGACGCCTGCCCCTACGCTGATCCGAACCGGTGACCTTATGGTTGCAAACCAGACGCGCACACCACTCGGCCACCGGCCGACGGATTCGGAGTAGTTCGGTAGTTCCACAGGAACTGTGCCAACCTTTCGTTCAGCGTTCGCTCCTCTTTTGACTTCAACACTGCTCGTTTCAGAGTATCAACAAATCTTTCCGTTTGGCTATTTGACAGCGGATGATAAGGAGCGGTCCTCACATGCTCGGTTCCATTATGTGCGCAAAATTCAGCGAATTGGCAGGACGCAAACTGTGACCCCTTATCCGACACGATTGTTACTGTTAGTCCGTGCTGACTAACGATATGTCTTATTGCAAAGAGCGTGCTGTTTGCCGACCTATTTTGCATTGCGATTATCTCGGGTTACTTACTGTAGGCGTTAACAATAACGAGGAAATACCCTCCTTCGACTGGTCCTGCGAAATCCACGTGTATCCGCGACCAGGGCAATTGTGGGTTTGGCCAATAGTGTTAGGTCGCACGCACCGGTAACTTGGAGTCACTGATGCATCTAAAGCAGGATCGGCCAATGTCTTCAATCCGACTATGCATCATGGGCCAAAAGAGGTAGCTGCGCGCAAGCGCCTTCATGCGAGAGATTCCTGGATGGCCCTTGTGCACTTGCTGTAACACGTGTGATCTGAGTAGTTTTGGAATGATAATGCGATCTGCGAAAAGCAAGCAGGAATCAACTTCAGACAAAGAGTTGCGTCGTGTGGAAGACGGAGTCAAAGCGACGCATAATTCCAGGACAGTGCATAACCCGAAGTTATACGCGAACTCCAAATTCAGAAGGACGCAGTTTTGCAGAGCGAGAACAAACGCCATTCTCGCAGCCTTACGAACAGGTTTTTCATGTTAGCGAAGGTACCTGACAGTAAATCTCAGGGCTGTTCCGGTATCTTTGCAGTTGGATACAACGTCTGATATTACAATCATTTCACGAACGACGTGGATGAAAATTCGTTAGACCTGTAGTTTAACCCACCAGGCTGACAGCTCAAAATGCATCCGGCGAACCAGTGGAGCTGGACGGAGAGATATCATGGCGATATGACCTCAACGACACGCACATTCACGGAATGATCTACCTGGTTTCCTGTGTCGATACGAACTTTCTTGGAATAGATTGGATTTACAAACTTGCTCACCATACCACTAAATCGTGTATGTACAAACGTTAACGCGTCGATCCACCACACAGTTGTATCGACACATTCAGATCAAAGCTTTGCCCACCAACTTTACGCAGAGTACGCTTGTATTTTCCGATCCGAATTTGGACTTTACACAAAGAGGTAAGCAAAACTTATGCTGCGTCCTGAAGTGAAACCAGTGTTTCGACCTAGACGTGCGGTTCCATGCGCGTCACAACAACTTGTCGAATAGGAACTTGATCGATTACAACAAGCTGGTGCGATTAAAAGAATTGATTTCTCTCAGTGGGCTTTCCCCATGGTTGTGAGCAGGAATCTAAATGGCACTATTCGTCCGTGTGCAGATTTCTCAAGCGGCTTGAATGCTGCTCTGGAACCTAATCAATATTCACTTCCGCTGCCTGAAGACGTGTTTGCAAAGCTGAATGGAGACAGATATTTTACTACACTTGATCTAGAAACTGCTTACTTGCAGCCAGAGGTTGAACTGGCAAGCAGAAAGCTTCTCACAATAAACAAGCATCGTAAGTTATATCAATACAATCGTCTGCCATTTGGAGACAAGACAGCTCCGCCATTTCAACGAGTCATGGATATTATTCTGACTGGTGTACCGGGAGTAGCGGCATATCCGGACGACATCATCATAGTGGGCGTAACAAAAGAAGAATCGCTCCAAAGTCTGGATGAAGTCACGCTTAGAGTTAAGGATTGTGGATTCCATTTTCGACAGGATAAATGTAGGCTGTTTACGTAGTTAATCATGTTTCTGGGCTTTGTGATCGAGCAGGAAGGCCGAATACCAGATCCAGAAAACATCAAGGTGATAGACCGTCTGCCTGCTCTACCGGATCTTGGAACACTGAAATCGTTCCTGGGAATGGCGAGTCATTACAGTGAATTTTTGCCCTACATGTATCGTCTTCGTCAACCCTTGAATCAGTTACTGGCAAAGGATGTTGAATGAGAATAGTCCAGCAATGTCAGCAAGCGACTGAAAGGTTGAAATCACTTCTGAAATCCAACCCTTTACCAACACATTGCAACCCGACGCTTGAAATCACCGAGGCGGACATCAGTCACATGTTACACGATGCTGTCAGCGACTTGCCGCTACATGCCAATATGGTTCAGCAGGCGACCAAGCGTGATGCGTTGTTACAAGAAGTAATGATTTACGTAAAACGCGGCTGGCCAAAGCGGTGCTCAAAGTCGGAACTCAGTATTTTGTGCAGCGCGACTCTTCCTCGGAAATTGAGTCCTATCTATCTTTTGCAGATCGCATCGCGGTCCCAGAAGTCCTTCGAAAAAGCGTCTTAAGGCAACTCTATAGAGGCCATCCAAGAATCGCCCGCATGAAGGTGCTCGTTCAGGGCTAGGTTTTTTGGTCCATGATGGATACTCAGCTGGAGGACATTGGGCCAATGTGTTCTAAATGTTCGTGTGCTTCCGGATTGCCGGTAATAGAACACTGCACTCGTGTCCGAAACCGGATTCTCCATGGTCGCGTTTACACGTGGATGTTTCCGGACCCGTTGAAGGAGTTACGTTGTTGGTACTCGTGGACGCCTATAGCAAGTGGCCCGAAGTCAGCGTGATGCACAACACGTCGGCAGTCTGTACAATTCACGGTTTAGGGCACATTTCCAATCAACATGACTGCCAGAAACAATTGTCAGACAACGGAATGCACTTTACATCTTATCAGTTTGCCGAATTTTGTGCGCATAACGGATTTGAACACATGATAATTGCACCGTATCACCTACAATCCACCGGGCAAGCGGAAAGGTTTGTGGACACACTAAAACGAGCGCTGCTGAAATCGAGGTGGAAGGGAACACTGAAAGAAAGGCTGGAAGGACCTCTAGTTAGTTATCGGATTACTCCGCAACCCAACGCACCTGATTGGAAGTCACCTGCTGAGATACTGATGAGAACCAGCCTGGATTTATTAGCACCTAAATGCCTACCGATGCGCCACACTATCTCTGTAATGGAAAACTAGTACAAGAGACGATGTGGAACAAGACCCAGAAAGTTCGAACTTGGGGCCGCGGTGTTTGTTATTTCTCCGTAAGGATACAGAATCAAGTGAATACCTGGAGTTGTCTTGCGGCTTCATGGTCAGATGATGTACGAGATCGGCGTTGGTGAGCAGGTATGGATCCGCTATGCCAATCAAATAAAGCCGCCCTACGGGGAGGAAACTGTGACATATGATACTAACGGACTAGCTTCTACAGAAATTTTGGATAAAAGTGAGGAGAGCACTTTTGCCAGGCTACACACGCAGCCTTTAGAGCGCCCAGAAAATGGAACACAAGGGAGGCCGAAAAGGAGAAGACGGTTTGCTCAGCCATTCCAAGTGGACTTCCGACGGAAAAGCTACACTCCTCCAAGGTAAATTCATTTCTTTATGAAGTGGGAGGTGTAGGGGAGACATGTATTTTGGAAAACATTCATAGCTACCAATTTGTTTCCTTCAGCCATCCATGTTAGTGACATTTGTTTAAATACATCATTCCGCTAATTTTATTGGCTGCTTGTCGTCACTGTTTTTGCTCTCGGATCGCAGTGCCACTTGGTTGCTAACACTATCTTTTTACTCGTGCGTGTCTCTTATTGGTTCTATTGTTGATCACTCTTCATTGGCTTCATTTTGTTTGCATTCTTTTAGCAATATGGTTGACTGAAATGACTGTTAGTAGCTCCCCTTTAGCCCATTCCTAAAACTATTTAAACAGACATAATACAAGGCACACGATTCCTTCCCGGCACGAGGCTGTAGTTCTTCTTGCGGTCGTGGGGTGAAGGAGTTAGCGGCGACACAACACCAAAACTGTGCACTCTGGTCCTCCGTGCATCACCTGCGCCCTAGCCCCAGACATCTCCATTACTCGCTCACACAAGGGGCTTGACTACACTTCAAGTTTGAACCCGGTGCTATTTGCGCGCCTGCTTTTCCCTTCGTTCACGCCGCGTGCCCGCTCCAGCGCATGTCTTAAACACACACTTTATCCAGTGAGAGCGCACTCTGGCTGGGCTCCGTTTAGTAAAGTCTCAATTGACACACATGAAAGTTGGACTACGCTGGTCTCACTCAAGTGGAACAATTTTCCTACCTCCCTCCAAAAAAGTGAGTATTCTGCCTCATATGTGTGTTTAGTCTCTACCCCATGCTGAACCCGATTGGCTGCTAGCCATTCTCGACGCAAGCGATGGTGGATGCAAGCCCGGTGAGTATACGATGATAGCTTCTGGACTATGGATGATAGCCGATGCACTATGGATGGGACCTACTGCACTATGGATGATAGCTGATGCACTATGGAGGAAAGGGACTGCCTTAAGGATGTTAGTAAGTGAGAAATGATATAGTGGTACCGGGTTTCGAGCGCACCGTTCACCCACTAGGCTTCGAGCTCCGAGTGTTGAAATATTGGTCTAAGTTGCCTGACACAATAGTCGAGGTTAAACCGGTGTCGGAATTTAAGTGGTCCCTTGACGCCGACATTACTGACTACAGGTATTAGGAGCGTTTCGCACCAGGATAAGGTATAGTGCAACTGCAATCTTCTGACATCGCGCATGATTAACGAGATATTCCGCGAATGTGCCCAATCCACCTACGATGGAGCAACACTGACTTTTAGCTTCTGGTTCTCTATTCTCAATATTTAGTATTCAATAGCTTATGGCGTCAGTTGACCGATGTGACACTTTAATCTAGTTTAACTACATCAGACCTTTTCACGAGGACACTTTGGTGCGTATGAAATTCGGTGGGACGAGTAGCTTCTAAAAGAATTGCAACATCACCTACATACATACATTTGGACGAATACTTTACGATTCTTTCTTGGGCACAGGCGTTATCCTTACAGGTCTCCAAAAGTCAGAGATTGTGTTACTCGTAACACAGCCTTTGAACGAAGCGGTTAAGGGTACTGCGAGTTTTCTGCGCATTTCTTTAAAACGAGTGGAGATAAAGTATCGTGTCCAACATCCTTAGTTGTGTTTAATGTTTTGGGTTCCCTGTAAACATCTGGGCAATCAAGGGTGACTGTGAGACCTGTGTTGGTAACGGAGGGCACGGAGCACAAATACTGAGGTAGAAAGAACGTAGCACTGAGTCTGTCCACATCCACGTTATCGAGACACTTTTGAGAACGTTTGCGACACAACTGCTTTAAAAGCCTCCAAAGGTCGCGATAATCGTGATTACTTAACACAGTTTCAGTCTAGGGTACATCGGGGCAGATTGTAACACTTTTTAGGTGGTCTGCTATTTCTAAGTTGTTTATTGTCCCATTTAATCTAAGTGTGATTACAACACCCATAGACTATCAATATACACAGTGAACGTTTAACATTTTCTTCATGTGGGGTGTAGAAATGTGTGGAAACTTTTGCGTAGGGTGACCCTCTGTGTTACTTGTGCCTCGGGAAACGGGGTGAGTTGTAACATCGTACGGGGCAATTTGTGACACTTTGGTTAGTTGTGAAATAAAACTACACAAAGCAGCAAAGTGGTAATTTTAACTGGAAAGCTAAGCAGAATAACAGTTGTGACAAACAAACAGAAAGTTTCGGCTTCCAACATTTGTACATAGCTCATGAGCCCAGAGACCACAAGTTGAGCACTGGATCTAGATCTCACCAGGATGACTATTACTGTGTTTTCTATGCACACGGGACATAAATCTTCATTTGTATCTGAACATGCATCAGCTGTTGCCCTATCTTTCCGCTTATGACTGTTCATGAAGAGTTTTCTATTTAATTTCCCCTGGCCTTTATCTCTCTTTTGGTCAGATTGCTTTTTCCTCCCTAAAAACATGCTTTTTACGAGGGTATCAGTGGGAGCAGTACTTTTGAGCACTCTGTGACCTTTCGTACTCGTCTTTCTATCTGCATATCGATATGGTAATCGCAATTCAGGCCTAAATGCGTGCTCAACGCTTGATGCACCAGCACCAGCTGGAGACAGTTTTTAGAACTTGAAGCAACAAGTGGAAAAGGTGTAGGTCCTGCGGTGGCTATCTTGACTGGTGCAGCGTGAGTTGTATCAGAGAACTGTGCGCATTGAGAGATGCTTTGTTCTGTCGCTGATAATGAAGAAGATGGTCTCTCATTTTCAGGCCATGGTCTTTCAGAAACCAGAGATGTAGCAAAGTCTCACTCATGAGAAATGTCCCTGTTAATTGGCAAAATTTCAGTACATCGGAAGGATTTAATTATTTTATCGGGTGTAAAGACTTGAGGGAGAGTGGTGCAGACAATGGCTGGAATGTCATAAATGGTCATTGCTGGGCCTGCATTTTCTCTCATCCAAGCGTGGACTCTGTTATTAGAAAAGGTCTTAAAAGGACCAAATTTACTCTCTAAAGTGGCTGCAGTTTATGTGATGAGTGAGAAGGTATAGAAAGTAATGCGTTATGATTTGCTCTACAGCGATCAATTGCTTAAATATAAAGGTGTAAAATGTGATTATTTAGAATCAAAAGTACTGCATTGGCTAACGATGGACTAGTAAATTGAATAAAATGTTTTATATAATCAAGAAAGTTCTCTTCCTTGATCCAACCTAATCCATTTGCTAAGCATGAAAATCCAGGAGGAGAACCAGCAATGAAATTATCCTTGTAGTTAGTTCGTACGAAAATGAACCTCGGTGGAACTGCATTGACAACACAAACCAAAGTAACCAGTGTGCCTTTTGCAGATAAAACAACTCTCCTAAGTGTTCTTGTTCCTTTTCTTGCAAAAATACGGTTTGCTGTAGGCACAGTTATTCCAGTTTCCCCCACATTATAAATTCGGTCCGAGGAATAGTTTGCATATGTTAAAATTGGCAATAAATTATCGAAGAATATATTGACTGCAGGACGATTGAAACCAATGACACTTGCAGGACTAGTGTTTTCTGCTGTCCTCAAAGAAATACTATGCCCCCTACGAAAGTTTTGCAGCTAATCCTCTCCAGCACATTTGTTAGTGTCTCATGATTCAGGAATTTGAATGCCAAATTTCAATGTGCACTGGCAAGCTAGCATTTTGCCTCCTGACATGTTAAGTCAAAATGTAAATCAGAGATTTTTCAAATGTAGTTGGCCAATACGCTTTCTAGTTCTGTAGTGGACAGTTAGGCATGTTTGCTGGGACCAGACAGGTGGACGGGAAAGCCGATTGCCAACGCACGCGTGTTCCCCACAAAGCGTGCTTAGGACAGAACACGCGAGCGTGTTGCCACGGCCAAGCCGAATACTGATAAAATCGCACATCAAACATCATGCGTGTTGCCAAGGTCTCATCAGAAGCTGATGAAATCGCGCGTCAGACTTCATGTACGTTGCCATGCCCCGAGTAGGCGGAGGAAGCCTGGCGTGCCCGAGCAAGACGGTGAACTGGCCAGACGGAGCTGACAGTCGAGTGTGGAGCGTGGGCGTACCAGGAAGACAGGCAGCCAAATCCGCCAGGTGGTGTTTAGTGGATTGGTAAGACCAACCTGTAAATGTGAGTGTTCTCGGTTCTAATAGAAATCTGATCGGCTGAGACTTCTTCTGTTTTCATTCCTGTCGGGTTTGCCAAAGCGTCAAGCAGATCAGGAGTAAGGGTGCAGATTTACTAGGGGACATGAACCAACCGGTCGATTGCGGGTACAGCGTTACAACGTAACCACATGATGGGGTCTCTATACAAGACTTATTTTTCATGTATCGAGACAAAGGGATATGACACGAATGGTGAGCTCTTGCTGTTTCTCTTATTGATTTCCTCTACCAACTTCAAAAGCAACAGCATGAAACTTTTCTTGAGTACGGTAACCTATTAGTTTTGCTTTTTTAGTGTCTCACCATATACCTGAAAATATTGGCACTGGGTTATACATTGTTTTGCAATAAATACATTTAGGTTACAACGTGCCCTGCCTTGCATGTTACAATGTTCCCAGCCCCTACCCCGGTCATTTAACAACAGCGGTACATGACAAACGCACGCACAACACAACACTTTACAGATTCTTGAAAGAAAAGGGATTATGATAGCCAGTGTAAAAGCTGGAACTAATCGGCTGATAAGTAAAGTGTCTATGGTACGATATATAAGAATGCATATTTTTACTCATCAGGCCTGAAAAATGAAAAAATTTTCTGTCACTCCAGATGTTGCAAATCCTACCTTGCTGGTAACGTGGGAACTCCCGGCATACGCAGTCGCATATTCGGTGTAGAAAACGAACGGTGTATTTGTCGGTTATTATCCCGAGAAAAGCTTTGTTGCAACTTGCATCGCGTTATTTTCTGCCGCGGTCTACCCTACAAACCAGTCATTCTTTTACTCTCAGATTTTATTGCCAGATAGTAGTTTAACCTGGACACACCTGTTGCATGTATAAGCGCGTTCTTTCAAAGTATCGGCGAAGAGAGTCTGTCCATGTCTGGATAGATAGTTTCAACGGGGCAACATAGATCGTAGCAGAAATCGATACATCCGGTAAAATGTTCGCACTCCCCAGATAGGTTTTCGTCCGTGAAAACTGGAAAGTCCTTTGAGTTCAGCGTCGACTGGAGCTTCGGGAAATTTGTTGCCGTACAGTATCGAGGGCTGATGATTTTGAAGCGCCCTTTTGTCAACGACAGCATTGGTTTTACTGTAAATGACTATGCAGTGGTCTGAATTGCTGGGAGGAGTCCGTTTTAAAGTAGAAAACAACTGTTTGTTTTTGAAAGCGAGATCCAACCGTGTGTCGTCTGGCTTCGAAAGATACTGTATTTTTTATACCAATTGTCTTGATGGATGCCGTATCACTTTTCTTAGTCACAAGTAACAATACAGACAGCACATAATTTTAGTCAGCAACTCCGGTGAGACATGATCCTCAGGAGCTTTGAGCTTAGTCAATGTTGTATCCAAGGCTATGTGGATGTTTCCGATGACGACGGAAAAAATTCACTCGGAAATTTCAGCTACACTCGAATAAATAGCAGTAAATTTTTGATGTCGAGTATGTACACGGCAAAGCAACCGAACCACACAACAATTGATTGACATAAGAGACAACGTTTTTTTCAAGATTCGGCGGCTTTTAAGTGCTGTAAGGCGTCAAGACGCGGTATCGATCAAGTTGAATAACCTTATCGTCTATTTCAGGATGCAACCAACTTTCTTGTAGCATTATAATACCCGCGCTTGCATATCACTTACTTTTCCATATTCTTGTATAATGGTACTGAGGTCAGTAAGCTTATCAGGTAGAGAGCTCACAATTTATTAGAGAGAATTGGCGGAATTTGCGCTTTATTAATAGGACAACATCTGAGTCCAGCTTGCCAGCCAGCACGGTGCTTTCTCATTTTACGAAAGCGTTGTTGGCAAACTCGTTTATGGTATTTCACACTTCGTAACCGCATGCGACACGTGGTGCGTCTCGCGTGGAGTCCCAGCACCATTTTGAAAAGACGGCAGAGTAGGATAACGTTGCTGACCTCAAAATTTTCCAGATAAGCAGAAATGTGAGATTAGCACGACAAAATTGCTAAACCATGATACTTCATGGAGAAACAGCAACGGCCCATTTACAGGGCCCGATATCCCTTGCAATACTCTTCCAAACTCCTTTGTTTGTGCCCCACCTTAACCAACTTCCAATAGTGTTTGAACATCGCACTCAACTCCCGGGAACTTATTACATGAACCCCATAATCTGGAAAGTTTGCTGTGAATTTGTATGTTTGGAGTTATGATCCACACTGATGCACACAAATCGTCTCAAGAGGGCGCGCTGTCTGGATATCTTTTACGATAAGCCACAATAACCTGATACTCCGTCTTTCATGGTACTATCTCATTATCATGGATTTGTTTCCAATGCATTGTTATCCTTTTGATAATACATATTCTTTAGTGCTTGCCGTTGTATTCTTTCATTTTGCACTTCTTTTCCTGATTAGCCTACGGAACCTGTTAAGAACGAACATTTTATCTGTCATAAACTATCGTTGCATTAGCTAATGTTGCATTGTTCTTAAGTTTTCAATGCTCAGTCAACAGGAATGCATTCCGCATCAGGTGGATGTTCATCTCGTTCGTATACTATTCTGCGATGGGTTGTTGTGTACATTAGCTACGTTTTGTAACTGCAGAACCAAATTTTTTGCAAACTTCTTTTGGGGGAACTGACGTTCTACGACTGGGGTAGGATCCTTATCTGGAAGGCTTGCTGCTGTCTACTTTGTTTCTTCTCGTAATCCGAAGCCACTTTAACTATTCTGTCGCTTACCGCTTACTAACGAATGAGTTGTGCCACATAAATGTCGGTCATTATCTGCTCCCACTATTTCACTTTACAATTTGTTTCATGCTCATTTTCAATGGTCGACTGGCAAGGTTCGCTCACTTTCAACCTACAAATCTGACTTTTTGTCCACTGATCAGAACGACTAGATTTATTTGTAAATCGTTGCAAAAGACAAATAGATTAAGCAACTTGCGTTGAGGAGGCACATTTTCAATTAGGCATTTCACCTCGGTTCTTTAATTCTTCATTCCAAGTACAAGTGGCTGAATGTGGGCTCACGTTCTTTCAAACGCCGAGATTCCGAACCCTTCGTTCATTCTTGGCCGGCAGTGGTCGGTGTGGATCATCAACGCCAAGTGCCACGGTGCCCCGTAGCAAAGTGCCGCACATCTGCAGCATACAAACTACCTGCCGAAACAAATCACGGAAAGAATGAGTGCCATGTGCGGAATGTCCAGAACGCAATGTCCTTGAAACACTTCTGCTATCATCAACATCAAATAACACGGGGAACTAGCCGAGTGGCGAAGATGTCAACGGTGAGTGCATGGCTCTGCAATCGAGACGCTGTGAGCCTTCTAGATCTTTGGAGCTTGTTTCAGAAAATAATGCCACAGGGCGTAAAAGCGATAACAAAACAGCAGACAACATATATTATTTCTCAAAACTCAAGCAAATCCATTGGATATAAAATTCTGTTAGGTCCCACTCTAAAGCTTGATTTCGACATCAAATCCTTAATTTTGCGGCGCCTTACGTAATCTAACGTACTAGGCTCATACTTATCGGTTAGCTGATGTTTTTATGCACACATATACCTACTTGCAGCTCGTCACACAAGCGGTATACTATGAACTCCAACGCATCGACAGCCACGTGACGGTACATTTGTTTTGACCAATGTTTGCTGTCCGAAACAAGTGCATCCCTTGTACCTTCACCTAAGATGATCAGAAGATGCAACTTGCGGGAAGGTTCTGTTATTTCCTACAATTAACGATATCCCAGAGCAGAATGGTGGCTAACGGTGCTGAATTGGTGGGATTCGTGCTACCGCAATCAACGTCGAGAAGGGGCGATGTTTTTGTTTTTCCGAGGCTTGGCTAGTGAACGACTCATCGGGGTCGACTAGAGAACATTAACCGCCAGAACCCTGGGGTTGCCGAAACAGCTCGGTTTATCAATTCAAGTCTTCTCTGTTTTGCGTAGGCATTAAATCTTTTGTCAGTGCGTGTCACATAGCTCTCTCTAGCTACAAATGAAATTGTATGGAAAATGGAAAAACTACCCCTCTTCGTTGATATTTTAATATGATCCAAGCAGTGATCGCGTCGGCTTGAGCAACCGCAGTTCGCCTACATTGTGCTTCTCTTCAGGTTAATATATATTATATATATTTATTCACAGTCTGTTAACAGACATTGTGCCATCAGAACCATGGCAGAAAAGAAAAAAGGGAAGATGGGAACACGAACTGCGATTAAGAAATATGAGAACCGATTTTTCGGTTTTCCACACGTTCTTTTTATTTGTTGTTTTGTTTTGTGACTTTTTGTGTGCATCAAATGGATGGTAAAATGGCAGAACAACAGTGACGCTACTGATGTCTGTTGCGGGTCATGACGTGTAATGTTTCCAACCACTGCGATTCAGCATCGCGTGTTCCCCAACCTGGAAGACGGACTGGTCCGACTGTCGCCAAAGGTTGCCTTCTTCATGCTCCTTCTCCACGTCATTGGCTGTCCATCGCGACACTTTTCCAATCGCTCCCTGGGAGTGCAAATAATGCTCGACGTGGAAGGCGATGGGCTGGCATGCGCAGAACGTGCCCGAGCCAACGCGTGCGACGTCGGAGAATAGCATCCAGAAGATTGACAGTATTCGCCCCAAGCACGCGGTCCCGCACGTCTGCTTTGCTTACGTAGTGTTGCCACCACACCCGAGCAATCCCTCGTAGAGAGCGATTGTCGAAGACTGACAGCCGTTTCATATCTTCCGAGCGAATAGGCCAAGTCTCACAGCCGTTCAAGACTACTGCACGGACGAAAGCATTGTACACCCTGCCCTTGAGCTTGAGACTGACATCACGATGACGCCATAGATGTCTCAGTTTGATGAATACAATCAGTTGTGAGACTTCATCTCCAACACCGCAACCAGCCGTGATGCAACTCCCTAGATAAGTAAAACAAGGGACTTGCTCCAGAACATGTCCAGCAATGGTGAGCGCGGGTTCAGGCACCTACCAGTCCTGGAGCAGCGTTTTACATTTTCCCGGCATGAAGCATAAGCCGTACTTAGACGCCTCCATCGCTAAGCTGTCCAAAGCGCTCTGGACGGATTGTGGATCGTCCCCCAGCAAGGCGATATCATCGGCCTAGTCCAAGTCCATGACTCTGTCTCCAGGGAGGAGCTCAACACCGCAGTCCTGGATATCTTCCAGTGCTCTATGGAGAACATCTTTGATAGCGAAATTGAAGAAGAAAGGTGAAATACGGCAACCTTGGCGAACACCGCTGGTCACAACAAATGAAGAAGAGTGAGTGTCGTAAGCCCTGACTTTGCCCGACGTGTGACTGTAAAGTTCTTTCAGGATAGTTACAAACTTGTCGAGCACAACTTTCTTTAGTAAACAGATCCACAACGCAGATCTATCTGCTGAATCAAATGCCGCTCGGATGTCCAAAAATACTACGATTGTTGGCCGCCGGTGGATGTGACGAAGTTCGAGAATGTGCCGAAGCGTGAAGATTTGGTCGATGTAGCCGCGGCCTGGACGAAATCCGGCTTGTTCTTCTAGGGAAAACTCCTCCAGTCGTTGAAAGCGGTTTACCGTATCGCAGTGATTTCTATGATGTGGTCACATGCTATCACCATTCTAACGCACTCTGGAGATGGTATAGTGCTGTACCATAGCCAACTGAGCACAACTCACCCAAGACTTCATGGCTGCTTTCGTGAAGTACCTTGCAGTCAAATCATTTCGACCAGGAGGAGTAGGGAAAATCATTTGGATCCAAGTAAGAAGCAGTTAACAATGAAACCCACCGCATAGTTAATCCACAACAGAGCAGACATGCGTCATTAATTGCTTCTCTTGAATTCTGTTAAACATGCTGATCATTTTTTCTTCAAATATTTCCCACCAGCCCTACCGGAAGCTTATGCTATGTTTACTTCTATCCAGAGTTACTCATCTTCATCTTACAGCAATATAGGCAACTCAAATCTAATCAACGGAAGTCAACTAGCTCCATTCGGGATCCAACGTTCACTGAACTGTTCAATAAGTTCCCGACCGCAGCACCAATACCTGTTTTATTGACTAACGTAGCACAGCACGTCATCCGAAATATTTTGAGTACCTTGCCAAAGTAATCAACTCATTTTATATGCGAAACGCAGATCTATCTGATTAGGCCGAAATGAGCTCATGTACGCCAATAATAGTTGGCCTCTCACCTTGCCTAACATTTCACTCGCAGTTGTGGTGACGCCTACATAGTCGGAACTGATCCTCTAGCTCAAATAAGAGAAGAATACACCTCAAGGTGGTTGAAGCCGTCGCGGTTACAACGAACTTTAGTGGAACATGCAATTAGCCAGAACCTGAAGTGTTCGCCGAGCTGAGCAACTTGATTACAGACGTTTCGTCACCATTCGAGGTGGCAGCACCTAGAATCCTTCATCACCAAGAAACTTATAAAGACTCGTTGCCATATCTAATCTGCTGACTCCTTCAGGACTTTATTGCGCAATAGATCCTAAACTGTCAGCTATAAACGAAGCATCAATGATAAAAGAAGCATCGTCCTGTGTCGTGTGCACGGATGCAACATGCTTTAATGCCAATTATGTAGTACACTCTGGTTATGGTATAAACTCTGTGTTGTAAGGAGCTATACTGACTTAACTGCGTATGTTTTTTATGTGTGTACTGTATTGCGTCTGAAGGTAACAATTCCAACACCTTCTTTCTCTGCCTTGAAAAAGGGTGGATTAAGTGTTTTTCAGCTCCAACTTTCTCTTGGCTCATGCAGCTGTACCGTACGGTGCTAAAGTGTCACAGCTGCAGAATTCCACTCCATTCTGAGCCTTGAAGCCTGTTTTCAACGAACTGAAGCAGAACGACACCATGACGGATACGTATTTATTTTGATTGAGATGCGGAACCATCCCGGTATTCAATTGTTCAGTTAAGCTGCTGAGAGCGCGATAGCTCAGTGGAAGCGTTTAAGCGAATAAAGGATGACAGGTTGTATCAGCAGATGCAAATACTACACTAAACCGTAGTACTGTTTAGTGGTAAATGCTGGCAAGATTGCATTCTACGACCAGTCCAATACTAGTTTACTCACTGTGACTCGAAACCGGGACACTGGGGATGCTGAACAAAGCCTCTACGCTTAAACCACTGACTCGAGTTCGTAGTGTGTTGGCGGTCATTGACTCATTAGGAGCCCTGTTAAGGCGCTCGTTGGATCGAACTGATCAAAGTTCCATTTGACATTTCACACAATGAATGGTTTAATGTGACACAAAATTACACCTTACACAATACAAATTTCATCCTTCTGTAGCAAGAACGACGTGGGAAGGGGGGCAAAGTGTGTATTGCCACAACAATGCACAAACTGACCACTCGCAAACCCTTACAGGTATGAACCGTGTTTCCTTCCCACGACGCACCGCGGATGACGATTCGGGAGACGAGCCATACCGCGTGCCTTACGAGCTTGAGCCTGAGAACAATTTCCCCATGTTTTCAGCCCGTATCTCTGCTTCGCTATATCCGATTCTGACCAGCCGAGAGTCGTTCGAAAGCTCGCAGGTTGCTTTCCCGTGGCTGTATCACGGTCCGCGTTCAGTCTTTTGGGCTTCGCTAGCGGCGTATTTGTCTGATTCACTGCGTTCTCGACAAATACCTCTACCGTTGTTCTGGGCCCAGACTCGTTACCAAGCTTCACTCGTGATCCGCTGTAGGCTCGATCCGTAAGGATCGCACTGACTTGTCTCGTCCCATCTATTGCGCCCGTTGGTAATTCCATAATACCCCTTTTCTGTTGTCTTTCCAGTTCCCCAGCGGTCTTTGGCTTCCACCTCGCTAATCCCGCCCATCTCGAAATTGTTTTTCCCTCCCCTACCATGGTCGTAAAAGGGCGGCATTTACCCAGCGTTTCGTTCCTCCATTGGCGAGTTGGAAGTTTGTTCCTTTCTGATCCAATACGGTGTATGGGCCTCTCCAACATTCCCTGAACTTGCTCGCACCTGGCCGGCCATGACCTGGCTGATCGTTATTCCATACCTTAACTTGTTCTCCAATCCTGGACGGCTTCCACTTGTGAGCCGCATGTCTGGCGTCGTCGTTCCTCTTATCACGTGTTTGGCAGGCTTTGGTTCTTATTCTAGCAGTCGTTCGTGATGCAATGCCTGACGTTCTCACTCACCCGGTTTCGGTAAGCGAGTATCGAGCGCAATCCATGGTTCACTGATAAACTGTAATCCGAATGCCGAAACCAGGGTGGTCGATGTTATTTCAAGAAGGCAACAGGAAAGAGCAGGATGTGTATCGGTACACAGTCTATAGATAACAGACTCAACATACAATATAATCAATTATAACCATCTAGAGTGTACATAACCAATGGGAAGAGAGTTGCTATGTTTCAGCTAGCCAATGAAACATGATTAGTAGGAACATCGTTATGAATCGGCCACCACATACCTCATTGGCAGGCCAAATCAGGTGAAGCTCGGGAAATTCCTCGCTCTGCAAGCGCAAACTTGGCTGACCACAGGCGTTTTAACCTCTTGATCTTCCAGGCACCTGAGTCCAGCGATCAACCTCAACAGCTATGCTAGGATCATGACGTCGAATTTTAACAGATCTTAATTGTTAGACGCCTCGACATGGCAGAGAACGGGTCGAAAGTTAGGCAAATTACCCGTCTTGGAAAGAATGGGGATCAAGTAAATCAACGAATGATTATCTCCTTCATGGGCAAAGCCAGTCTTGACTGATCTTTTCCCGCCTAAATGGGCTGAAACGTTTGAAGATCCTTGTTCCTCCAGACCTGGATTTGGTGGATCCGGAACGGCTCAAGTCTGCTATTATTGAGCTAAGAAGACCAAGTTACAATGGGGAATCAAACCTATGAATTGTAGCTTTTCGCGTCTTTTCTAAGATTTCAAGAAGCATGATAAACAGGTCATCTGCACTTCAAACTCGCACGTCGTTTCCTGTAGCAGCTTTCATGTAAGCTGTACCATCGTCTGCAATCTTAAGAACATGTGTGATGAACTCTGCCGTTTCACCGCTTCCGAGTGGTCAGACATAGTGGGGCTGGTGGAGACATGGCTGAATTCTGCTGTAATCGCCCAAGAATTCGAGCTCTTTGGCTACTCATGCATACTCTGCGAGGTGGCTTTATGCGCTACTTCCGGTAAGCTGTGTGGAAGACTTTGGAGCATTTACGGAAGCAACAATGGTCTATTTGAGCAGCTATGGTGTTCGATCCATCTCAGGCGTAAATGGCTGTTCGAGATGGCAGTTTATCGCTTCCCTTGAGCCACTGTTTGGTTTGCATGTTCCATTTCCGGGACCACATGGGTCATCCGCGTTTCCCACTTATGGGTGATTTCACTTGTCCTCTGGCCTGAACTCCATCTCATCCCTGGCCATTGTGCGGTCGGAGCAGAACCGTGGATTCGATACTTCAAAGTGGAACAGCACAACACATTTACCAACCTACAGGTACAAGGCCGTACTCAACTCTGGCGTACCTGGACTGAATGTTAACAAGTTGTGAACATGTGTGTGACGTTCAGATCTTGGAGCCCTTGACAGCAAGCGGCCACAGTGCTAATTAACAACGTGGATCTATCTTTACCGTATTCTTGTCCGCTGGAACCAGCTTGTAACTATTGGAAAAGTGATTTCGGCGATCTAACTCTAGCGCTTGGCCTATTGGATTGGTCTCTGCCGCAACTAGCATCTGCAAAAATTGCTGGACTGTCATAAGAGAGCGAGTGACATTACTGTTCTCGGTTTGTACTACCGAATTGTCGGGAAATTGGACCAGTCAAGCCACACTGGTTCGACAATGAGTATGGAAAAATCGTTAGGCAGCAACGCACAGTGTGGGATACATAAATTTTCCCTCGCTCTCCAAACGACTACGAGGAGTATACGAGGCAGCGAAGTATTCGAAGCAGTGCCACAATGAGCAAACGCCATTTAAAGAGCAACTGGCAACCGCAGCAAAGGCTGCTCCGAAAATAATCTGCTTACGTGAAGCGGCGCCCGAAATCGGTAAGTAATCTACCAGTGTTAGAGGGCTCAGGCGGACAGCCCCTAACCACCAGCATTGGGCTTGCATCTACGTTTACAGCGTACTTCGCTTTTGTGTTTGCAAATGACCAGGTGTCTGTAACGGGTTCGACGAGTACCACGCTTACCGAACTCGACAGTCTGGCTCGCGGTGTTAAAGAGGTGCGTCAACTAATCGCCAACCTTGACAGCACGAAAACCGCTGGTCCTGACGGACTCCATCCACTGATATCGGCCATCATCTTACCTGCCGTGACTTAGTTTTCCAACAGATCAGTGGGAAACCCGATTCCAAAAATCGGTGATCATAACAAAATAGACAACTACAGGCCAATTTGTCTGATCTATTCTTGCCAAGGTTGCCGAGAAGATCGTGAAGAAGGGTGTACTATTGCTGCGCCAATCAAAGATCTACTGACGCCTGCATAGCAAGGTTTTATGCTAGGTCGTTTATGCATTACAAACCTGCTGCTAACGAGGCATGTATGGTTGCACGAAGTGAACCAGGGGAACTCTGTCGACATAATCTACATCCATCTTAGCAAGATGTTCGACAAGGTAAACCATGAAGTCCTCATCCACAACCGAGGGTCTGCGGTGTTGCTGGATCACTGCACCAGTGTATCCAGGACTTTCTCGCTGGACGAAAGTGAAGGGTACAGGCCGATGGCTATCTAATCGATTGGCATCTCTCTACTAGTAGAGAACCCCAAGACACGTTGTTAGGGCCCACACTGCTCCTAATCCACATCAGCGATCTGTCTCAACTTCTTCTGTCATCGTGTGCCTCTTTGCGGATGCCCCGAAGATTTGGAGAGGGAGTTGCATCCAAGATGACTACGGATTACTTCAGCAAGACCTCAGTTACTCTTGCATGTGGTCCAGTTAACCCAAGCAAGTCAGTATTCTTGAGCCTGGGTAAGGGTGGTGGCAGCCGAACTTACATCACTGAAGGTCAACTGTTGCATCCCACGCCTTTCGTGAAGTGCCTAGGTGTACTCTCGCACTGCGACTTGATATCTGTGGATAGCAAGAACAGTCTATATCGTAACTGACTGGGCATGCTATAAGCGGTCAAACGCAGCTTTTGTACTTAATCTGATGAGGTCGCCACTCGCTCCTTCTCCTCCATCATAAGACCAATACCACAATACGGCTCTCCCGCCTACAGTCCAATCACTTGGGGCGAAGCAAATATAGAATAGGTCCAACGCATCGGTACCAAGCTCATTCCTGGTTTACGAGAATTACCATACGAAGACCGGTGGGAGAAACTAGGACTCTACACCTTATTCCGTCGTCGAGTGATAGTAGTGACCTATCGCATATTTCCTCCCAGTGACGTCACCATAGTAAGGCTACTGCCGCATTTAGGAACGCCATGCAGCACACGCGGATACGGGTGCAAGCTTGTGGTGCCGGATATAAAACGTGTTCCTCATCCCTGTTCTTCGAACGGACAGTGGTACATGTTTGGTACAGTCTGCCAGAACAAGTCAGAGAGGCCAAATCTGTGCAGCAGTTTAAAACATTGTTCGATTTACATTTCACTGCCATTTGGTGCAGAGAACGGTTGCATACTAGCAATGAGCTCTTATCTTTTTGATTCAGGCATTGTAAATGCTACATAAAAACTTGAAGGACGCTTAGAGTAACCACAGGTGACAGCTACTTTTTATGCTATTTTTGATTATATTCCGGTTGAGTTGTACGGATTCAAATATTTACTTGCTCCCTCAATACGATGTTCTGTATACAGCCTTCGAATGCATAAGCTGGCCGACATAATTTACTTACGTTTTAAGTAGGTGCTGGATTACCTTTTATCTATACTCTGATACCGCAGGTAGGCAGTTAGAGGACATCAATCAGTGGGACGTCAGTACTAACCTACTCGGCGTCATGTTTAAGCCTGTGCGAATGACGCGGCACTCCAACTCCAAACATCACGGGGAGCCTAGACTTCTGCCCTTTATGATAAGCTCTATCACTGAAGTAAATCAGTACCGCTGTCAACAGATCGACAAAGAAATAAACACCTCTCTATCCATGACCTTTCAGACATCCCATGGGGCGAGCGCTGTCAAGGCAACCGCAGATTAGAATACCACCAGAAAGGGAACTTACTCCAGAACCATCCTCATCTACGGCGCTTCTGAAAAGGAAGTGCACGATAAGCCTAACATAACGACGCGATAAGCAACAATGGTGTTACATTTATGAACCACTCTTCTTGGATGGCTTGCTAGCGAAATCGGTGTCGCAGCTATGCCCCTCAACGAATTACAAGGTATGCGATTGAAAAGTATTGAAGGCAGTCCTACAGTCAAAACAAATGGTAGCACAGCAACTGAAAAGCTGGCACATGTTTCGTTGCAGACTACCATCCGAGCTTCTGTTAAATGTAGTGAAGGATAAGTCCTCCAAAACAACCAAACTCGATGGAGATTCTATTAGAACAATGCGCCAGCAGTGTGTCTGAGAAGCCCATACAGTCTGTTGATGGAGTGAGGGACTAGACTGCTTACGCTGTACCTAGATTAGATCTGGGATAAGTATAAAAAGCAGATGTATCTGGCATCGAACCAGTTCTCAATTACGCACCGATAAAAATGATTTGACGCTGGCCGCTCGCTTTGCGGTAAAAGTTCACGTATTAATTGTACGATCTCCGACATATCGCTGAAATCCGATAAAATTTATTATATGCGCTCCAGCGCCCAAGGGCTGCTCAGCCGATTTTCCGAACTTCGGGTACTTCAGGTCGCAAATGGTTATGCCTATGAAACCTGGTTACACCAAGATCTTGCTGATGCTGAGGTCGAGGTAGTAGAATTCACTCATCCGTAACGACCGTCCTAGCAGGGGAAGTGGAGTCTTCTGCACCGCGGCAGTGACCTGGAATGTGCAGCAGTTGTTGATCCGGCAACTGGTCTTACCAACTCACTCTGATGCGCTCTCTGATTAAGACACGATTAGGTATGTCCCGTAGATGTCGTTTACCGCCCCCAACATCCACTCCAGAAATGTATTCCAGCTGGTTACGTGCCTTGAACAAACACTAGGTACAGCCACATTCTCATCGCCAAAGAATACAATGTACGCGATCAGGATGTATCGGTATATCCCATTGAACAGTTCAAAGCCGACTCGTATGGATTTATCGCTAATCTTCCCTTATGCAATCATGTCACCTCAACCAGCAGATATAGAACAGCAAACATACCGACCGTATTGGAACATGTGCTCACAAATGAAGAGCTCATAGTCGACAAGTTAGCAATAAAATACCTTGGAATAAAATTGGAACCGACTGTGATAGCATAATGTCTAATGTTCTAGTTTACAAATCGGTTTTCTATAAGATTGTATGCTGACAACGTTTCACCTTTGACACAATACCTTCTTCAGTTCAGGTGAACTAGTAAAGATTTGGCTCGGCATCTTAAAGCAATTAGAATAATGAAAACTTGAGATAACCAGGGTCAGTGGAAAAATGTGGTCACAGTTTCAAAGGGTCAAGAGGTCAATCTGGTAGTACAATAAGCATGAAGCTATCCAAATTGATCCGTGTAATAGGTCCTTCACAAGAGAGGCAGTGCTGATGTTGCTCTTGGCTTCATTGATGATAGATCAACGTTTCCGCTCCAATCTGAGTCCGTCCGCCAAAGCTACTCAGACTGGCCGCGTTAACGCAGCTCGCCACGCGTTCTATCGTTCCACGTCGTCTATTCAGTTTACGCAACTAGTGGACTTGGCGATTTGTAGCGCCTCAGCAGTTAATCTTTGGCTTGTCGTTTTTGCTCCCCTCCTAATGATCACAACATTGTTCCAGTCGATTGCGTGTCCCGAGTTTAGCGCATGTACCGCTACCGCTGAACCTATTAGTAACGCCTTGTGATTGGGCTAATTTGTTGATGGACGCGAAACACACCTTTTGTGTCCCGCTATTCTAGTGCGTAGTTCTCTCGCTGTTTGGCCTATGTCCATTAGATCTTAGCGACATGTTCGCATAACATTTAGCCAATTTTGCCTTGAAATGTTTCATCTAAACATCGAGTTAACTCATACATTCATATGTTACCACGTCCTGAAAGGATGCTTCGAGGCCTTCACTTGGGAATTCTTGAACAACAGTCCTCTTGACTAGGTTTGATCAAAGTTCATCGAATGACTCAGTGACATGCTCAACAGAGCATCGGAAATCAAGGCACCTCGTTCCCTAAAAGTGAAGTAAATTCTCAAAACAGTACTCGGATATGCATGGCAATAACTGAGGAGGCATGGCGTGCCTTCAGGGCTAACCTGGACTTCGACGTTTGGAACAATTTCCTGACCCACCACAACCATGGTACCGACATGACAACAGTCTTCGTAAAATGAAGCGTGGCATTCCTCCACTTTTCACAACAGACGGTAGGGTACGAAGCGCCGACGAAACAGTCAATGCCTTACAGCTACACTACGCCTGTTTTTCGAACTCGGAGCCTGTACCACTCACATACCCTTATCGACTTTACAGAATCCAAGATTAACACATTTAATCTTCAACTCGACAACCGTGCGAAATAAGTTGCTCCCAGTGCATGATCACAGGTCTCCAGGAGCCCAATGACGCTAAAGGCCGCGGTCATTAAGCTAGCCAAGCCTCTGTCACAGTTCTTCTAAAGATGCTTTTCACTGTGTGTGGGCATCGTATTATTACTCAAAATTTTAAAGACACTAGCGGTTCAGACCCTGCAAACTATCGCTATGTGACAGTCTTCCTTTTTCTCTCAAAAGTAATGGAATTTGTCGTTGCTGAGGCTCTTGTAAAAGGCTACTTCTTGGCACCGGTGCAGCATAACTTCCGTCTACACCTGCCATGCATCATCATCCTGTTGATGACACGAGATAGCTGAATGGGTGTCAATTTCAAAACGTGCATGTGCAAGCAGACTGGTACATCAGAGCATGCGTCCTCTAGGTATCAGGGCCAAACCGGATAACATGATCTACAGAAAGGCAAATTCAACAAATATAAGACGAGAGCGACCGCGATGCATGGACTGTACTTAGACGATACTATTCAGCAAGGATGGGGATGGATTCCAATGAGAGCGTTGAACGCGGGGCAGAGCCCACCCTGAGTCCGAACTTGATCAGTGCGTGCGGAGGAGTTGTGTCATAGTACGTGATGCTCACTCGAACGGATCATACACAATTTGCGCGATCAATAGGTAATGTATGTAAGCGACAAAATCGTTCGCGTCTCGAGTAACACGTAGAAACTCCACTGTCCACATCAAATCAAAATCGAAAAGTTAACTACGTTCCAGTTAAAATGGAAATTAAAGTACAATATAGACATACCATAACAATACCCGTTCAGTTCAGAAAAAAAACGGGATTTCACAAGGTACGGAAAGAATGCAACTCACCGTAATTAACACGGTACAACATGTTCACACGATGCGGAGTCCGCGCTCGTAATCCAATGTCTCTTTTAACGTCTACGATGACCCCAACCGATTGGTTCGCTTCACATTGCCTAGACCGAGGTGGGTGTAATGTGTCTCGGGACAACTGTGGGATGAAAGGAACAACAAGAGGGGATGGTTGACACAACTTTTCCTCGACAAAATTTTTATATAAAAATGTTAGCACTAAAGCATCACACGCTTTAATTCTGGACAAACTACTCTGCATATTGTAAAGTGCGTACTACAGAAGATGTGCAGATTAATAGCTGCATGCAGAGTTTATACAGTTGAGATAGCAACTTCACCAGTGTACATATACACATATACACACACATGCTTGTCAAGTCACCATCTGTGTACTGGCTTACTATCAAGGTAGAGCCAGTGTGACAATAGCGTCCTTCTGCACACACAGATTAGGGTAAAGCTTCAGCGTATCTCAGCCCAATAGTATTATTTGGTGCGTAGATCACACTGAACGTACGAGTGGGGCGAACAAACCTCAGCTATATGTGCTGCCAATATTAGGAATAAATAAATAAACGTTTTCTTTTTGATAGAACGAGGCACACCATGATGTGTCATGATCAAACAAAGTGGATGACCCCTGAGATCAATCCTCGCTCCCGAGCGGTCGCAAAAAACTGTCCTCCTGCGTTATTCGTTTCTAAATCTTTATATTTATTCTCACAGAGACCTACGTGCCATCATTCGATTTGCCTCCGCGAGCTCCTACCACTGTTTATCTATTGGAGCTATCATTCACGGATCACCAGCAAACTGTGCTGTTGCAACTTTGAAGTCAACCATATTTGAACCTTATCGGAGGATATATTTTTCCTCTGGTAGCACAATAACTCTTGTGGTCTTAGTTTAAAGATCTTTTTGAGAGTCACCCGATCAGCTTACTACCATTCCTTCAAGTCGCAGTACAAAGCGATAGCCGTCAATTTGATCCGCCCTTGGAACAGCCACTGTCGTCATTTGACAGTATTTTCCAAGTCACCTTGCTTTGCCTCAATCCTACGCTGCATCGCTGCCTATCCATTTACCGGCTGGATCGATAGCACGCACGTCGCATCTCTACCCTAAGGAACGTGTGACTCATCTGGAGGCGACACTCCTGACCCCTTGACCTCAAACTTGCGCCGATAGCCATGCAACGACAAGTGTAGCGAAGTCAAACACGGCGCGTCATCCTATCACACTACCTGCCTTGGGACGGGGCCAACACAAGGGTACACGAACACGGCAGAGGCGTTTTTGTTCTGCCAAGTATGCAATTCTATCCAATTTGTTAGCTGTCTAGCTGTGCTACTGAAGAGGTGTGAAAGACTAACCGAAGCGGTCGAGCAACTGGTGAGCGCCAGAGTTACACTCATGGGAAGAAACGGGCCTGCACTTGTGAGTGAAAATAACACCCCGAATTCCCTAGTCAGGCTGAAGAAGCGAGCCAGGCGTCCCAACCGAACCCCAACGACTCAGCCTCCAGCAGTATCAACTCCATTCTCTCTCCCTCATATAAGTAAAACGTTGCATGCGGCGCGCCTGCCTTATCTTCTGTATTGTGTGCTACACCTTGTAGTCAGTTCACTACATTCGAGACCGTAAGCTAGGGTCAACCAGCAATAGTGAACAATCCGGCAACGTACGCATCGGTTGCGGCCAAGCAAACACCGGAAACAGCAACGGACTAGAGAAAACAAAAGTGTCACAGCACGGATGGCTCCCATCAATGCCGTTCACAAATTCACCAAAAACACCGGATACTAAGCCTCCAAATCCAAAACCCGAGGCCATCAGGCGCAACCATGGTGCCTTAAACCTTGTGTGCGCAAATGTCCCCGAATCCAAATCCAATAAAATTAAGGGTAGGTTGACGGACGATCGAAATCAGTGGGATTCCATCAGTACGTCAATCGGTGTCTAAGCTTATCCCAAAACATTAAAAAGAATCTCGCGTCACCCAAACGCGTTGCACTACGGCGAAACCCGGTTACTCCGGGTAACACTAAACTCGGCGGAGGAGACTGAGGCCGTCCTGCTGTCTTCGAATCGCCTCCTCAACGAATCAGTTTGTGTGCGCATACTACCTGGAATCCCGTGGAAAGAACGTTCAGCGGATCCCGCTAACAAAGAGACGTACAGAAAAGTCAAGTTAAGAAAACAGTGATTGCTCACGGTGTTCCTGAGCTTACAGATTACTTTTCCGATGATGCTCAGATGCACGACCGCGAGCAATGACACTACATCCGACAGGCTTTTTCTCTCTAAAATGTCGTGGTCACCTCGTTGACAAGGATCCCCATATCACCAAACTATAAGGGGTGTGATCCTCGGCTGTTAAAACTTGTGTTAAAATCAGGACTGACGGCACAAACCATACTATAGAGCTGGACCAAATTCTGTTGCAGATCACCAACAGAAATTCGTCTGAAAGCAGGGGAACACCTGCACCTCCTAAGCAAAATTCAATGGAGGCACAACACTTGATGAAAACGCCAACTGCAGGACGTGACTCGATGACGGTTTCAACAGTAGCCATAATATCCGGAGGGACACAGCAGAGAACGAGCAAACACCGGGATCCGGGGCATCTGATACTTGACTATATAGCAACTTAGTCTCGAGAGTCTGCAACCCATCAAAAACGATTAGTCGCCGACCCTTTATTGGTCGGCGCAAACTCAATTGCTTCATCCATCCAATCTAACACACTTTTGGTCTCCGAGAAGCTCTCATGCATGTACACAAATGCCCAAGGTCTACTCAGCAAATTATCTGTATTAAGACTTCGACACGCGTCAGCAGCTTGGGACCTCATCGCTGTCACCAAAACGTGGTTGCGCTGTGAGATAACGGATGCTGAAACCGCGCTAATAGGCATGTCGGTTGTCCGGAAGGATCGAGCCAGCAAAGGTGGTGGAGTAGCCCTGCACTTTCGTAACATGCAATGCGAACCCATAAACCATTGGGAAACCGACGTACCTGAAGCCATTTGGTGGAATTTTTGGCTGAGAGGGAACGATCTTGGTCTACTGGTTGTTTTTTACCGCCCACCGTGGTCTACTCCTGAGCTGAACTGCAACTTGATGGCTGCGTTGAAGCAAGTGATAAACAGGAAGTACAGTCACATTCTAATCACCGGCGACTTCAACTTAAATGCTCTAGAATCCCAGGTCACACCAGGAGAGCAATTCAAAGCAGACCTGCAATATCTGGTTTCAGACTTCCCGCTTTATGGCCACGTCACTACGCGCACCAGATTCAGAGGAAATAACAGACCATCCATATTGGACCGAATATTCACTAATGAAGAACTGATGGTCGAGAGAGTGATAACCGACACTCCTTTGGACCGCAGCGATCATGCAATGCTAGAATTTCATTACATTTGCCGTGCGGATTATCCTAAAGAGCATGCCGAAGAATGTCACAAGGTAAGCAACTATGACGACCTGTCCGACCTCGGTTATGCAACAACCAGGTCGTTCATAGCCGAATTGACCCCTGAGGGGGCCTGCGGAGAATTCAACAACTTATTTAACAAGCTCGTGGCAAGGACCTCTGAAACCAAACTCGACCGGCCTAAAAGGATGAAGTCTTTCCTAAGGAGTAGGACACGCAAATGAATGGCATGCAGGGACTTGGCTTGGCACACCTACATAGCTGTCCAGAACGACGATACCTAGGATGTCTTCACAATACGAAGGAACCGCTGTGTCAAACTCGTCCGGGAGGATAAACGGAAGAACCAACAAGGGCTGGTGGAAAAGTTTCGCTCTAATCCCAAACTGTTATACAGACACGTAAACAATTTGCGCCGTGTTAAGCGCGGTATTCCTGCTCTACACACAGCATGCGGGTTAGCCCAAACCCCACAAGAGGCGGCCAACGTACTTGGACAACATTTTGGCTGTACCTTCCAAAGCGTGCAACCATCCTACACCCGTCCTAAGCAGATAACGCCGCCATCAGGGATTAAGCACATATCGTTTACCTCCGCAGCTGTACTGAAGAGGCTGATATCTCTGCGCGAGTTCAGCTCCCCGGGTGCGGACGGCATTCGTCCGCAGGCGTTGAAAGTTGCTGCCATGAATTTGGCAGGAACACTAGCAATTTTCTTTCAACGATGTCTGAACGAGATGCACTTCCCCACCATGTGGAAGCACGGAATCATCACGCCAATCTACAAAAGTGGCAGCCGTGCTGAACCAGCAAATTATCGCCCGATAACACTACTGCCTGTGATCTCCAAGGTTATGGAGTCCATTGTAGCTGAGGCTTTGATGGGGTACCTGAAGAACAACAAAATTCTCGTTCTGGAGCAACACGGAGTTCGCCAAAATTTCTCCTTTACCACTAACCTGTGGATTGGTGGTGCAAGTTGAACGGAATCTGTGGACGCTGGTGTAGGAGTCGACGCGGCCTACTTGGATTTCTCAAAGGCCTTCGCCCGTCTAGACCATCGCATTCTCCTCCACAAACTCCAGAAATATGGCATCGTCGATCCTGTTCTGGGCTGGACAGGGGACTTTCTTGTGCAACGTCACCTGAATGTGAGGGTTCGAAGCAACCTGCCGAATCCATCGAAGTTCAGTGCGGCATACCTCAAGGCTCGGTACTTGGACCCCGCCTGTTCCTGGTTATCATAAATTATCTATCGAGCGTGCTATCTGCTAACTGTTTGTTATTTACTGATGCTCTAAAGGTATGGCGTACTATAACTGCAGTGGAGGATCACGTAGCGTTACAGGAGGATCTGGACCAAGCGTACACATGGTCCATCGAGAACATACTGCATTGCAACGTCACCAAATGCAAAGTTCTCAGCATGCGGCACAAGCGTATGCACAAGTACCGCCTAGGACCACAAATTCTGCAGCAGGCTTCTCACGAGTGCGATCTCTGCGTGCTAGTTCAAGATGACCTAGGTTGTTTGAGGCAGAGTGGAAAGACATCTAAGAAAGCAAACCGGTACCACAGCCTTCTTCGCAGAGTTTTCGAGAAGTTTGACCCTTCAGTCTTTCCAAAAATGCTTAGTGCGTACGTGAGGCCGCACGCGGAATACGCTATTCAAGCGTGGCAACCCTGGCTCAAGCACCATCTCACCGCGCGCGATACTGCACAATGTAGGGCAACGAAGAGCATCAGAGGTTTGACCAGCCTCCCCCAGCCACTCAGGCTGAAGATTCTCCAAATATACAGTGGTCGTTATCAGCGTCTAAGGGGCGATCTCATAATGATGTACCTGATCCTGAGAAACCCCAATCACCCATGCCATTCCGTTCTGATACTCAGTCAAAACACCCCGCTAAGAGATCATCGGTTTAAGCTGGTCACGCTGTACAGCCGTCTGGAATGTCGGCGCAACTATTTCTCCCTTCGAGTGTCACAGCATTGGAACGCCCTCCCGGAACATGTAATTAATGCACCCACCCTATCCCTTTTCAAAAAACGCCTTGACGATACTCTGTCACATCTACACTACGTGTTATAGCCCATGACCACCAGATGTTGGCATTAATGCACAACAGACAGTGCACAGTGCCATAACCCTACTCGAGAACGAGTCACTCCAAACCCCTTGCACAAAATTTGATAAACGCTACTATTATAGAAGCTGGATTTCGGTTTCCCGTCGACCCAAGATAGCTGCAAACGATTTAGTGTTGCCCTCATTTTTTTAAATTTTTTCTCGCCTATTGCGTGATCATTAACCACTCCCCTTATGGCTTTGTGTGTGTACCTTAAAATTTCAAACCCTTTATGGGACAGTGCAGTTAAATTTGTAATTGCCCGAACCGACAATTCCATTATCCCTTGATCTATCTTTTCTCCCTCTAAACACCCTACGGGACATGTCAAGCACTTGCTTTTTTACCCGTTATAAATCATTGTTCATGATTGAACGTTGTTCATTAATTGAACAACTCGCCGCAACACAAGCTGGCTACATGGCTAGTGACAATACTGGAGTCAGTTAGGATGCCAATGTTTAAGCACAGCCTAAAAGACACGTTCGAATTGGTGGAACTGTTGGATGGTATCCAAGTGAAAAATCTAAGGCCAGCATCGAAATAGTTTTATTAATCACCAACCTACCGTTGAAAGCGACTATGCAGATCATACGCAACCATGTTACTGAGAACAAGTTCCAACTAGGTCTTCCGTTTTCCGAGATAGAATTGCTTCCGCTGCTATACACCTCGAATGTAAAGTTCCAGTTTCAAAAGCAAGGGTTTCGGTAAGTGGATGGTGTTGCAAATGGTAGTCCACTCGGAGCACTCTTAGCGGATCTTTTCACTGCTCACCTTGAAAATCAAGTCAGGGCTGAAATCCGCCAACCCGTGCTGTTTCGCCCATAGTTGGACGATATATGGATCAGTTGTGATCCAGAGGACCAACTAACCCAATTGAGCATCATATTAAAGGACCCGCACCAAACCATATTGGTAACAATAGATATATATATATATTTGCAAAAGTCTGCTAACAGACATAATGCCATCAGAAACCATGGGATTCAAACGAAAGTACAGAAACAGTAAAATAAAACACAACACAACAATGTCCATGGTTTCCTCAGAGGGCGAGATACTACCCGGTTGCCCAAGCCGAAGTAGGGTGTTGACTTAGGGGACACCACCCCGAGCCTTTGGCTGAATAGCCTGCCCGCAAGGCAGCGGAGCGAATTCAGGGAATCGCGCCCATTGGGAGCCGGTGACTGATTGCTCAGTTCATACGCCTTTCGTTTGTTCCTTTGTCAAACAGGGGCCCAATGCTCCCCAGAAGTACAGCATAAGGCTGCTGGAATACAATGCTTCGCCAGGATGAAGCAAGGGGCAGTGACTTTATTTAGTGGCGAGTCACGTCCGCCACGTCACAGTGTTGTTAAACGGAGATATGTGGCTTTTTATAGGGAGAACGCTTGCCAGGCGAAAACCCACCACGTCCTGGAACACTGCCGCCGAACCATTTGCTGGAACGGGAAAATCCCGAACCACCCAGCTGGCACCACGAGGAGGTTGTTCGGCAAGCCAGCTGGTAACAATAGAGCGACAGCAAAATGATAGAATAACATTCCTTGACGGACTGATCGAACGCAGAACAGATGAATCAATAGGTAGTCGGTATAAAATCAGCCGAAGTGGAATGTGCCGTGTCTGAACTTCCATAGTTTTGTCCCCAAGCGCTGCAAACAGGGATTGGTGTAGACCCTGTTTGACAGCGCAAGGAAAACCTGTACCCCAGACACGCTAGATGAAGAGGTGCGATTCCTCGCCAACACCATAGAAGAAAACGGGTATCAAATTTCGTGCATCACTGACTTCAGTAAGAAGAGAAATAAAGTGCCCACTGTGCCAATGCTTAGAGTTATATTGCAGCTACCTCCTAAGGGTGATTATGTAAACCAAATATTTCACCGGCGTTTGAAACCCGCGGTGGCATGATTTCACCCCGTGGCGCAACCAGTGCTGCTCTAGGCAGAAACGCGCATTCCCAACCTTCGGTTAAATCGCAGCTACATCTGGCCAACCAGTAATACATCGGTTACAAAGTTATATGTAATTGCATGGCCGTTTACCAAGGCAGACAGAGCGCTCGTTGCGAGTTAGAATCGACGAACATATCCCATCGTTGGTCAGGAATCACATCTCGAATCTAGATCCGTCCACCATCCTAGCTGCGCAGCCAATGCACGCAACCGGTCAGCTGTACATGACGCTTGTATCATCAATCGCCCGCCATCTGCTTTGTCGACCCCACATGTATATTCATTGTAATCGACGCATCAAATTGACACTCCTGTGCTGCAAAACGCTAAAGCTGTCGTGATCAAACAGCCTGACCCTAGTCTGTGTGTGCAGAAGTGCGCGTTCGTCACATTGGCTCTACCGTAGTAGTAAGCCAGTAGACAGGTGTGTTAATTAATTGTGTTGTTATATGATGTATTGACAAGAACTTGTGTGCGTGTGTACGTATATTGGTGAATTTGCTATCTCAAAGGTATAGACTCTCCATGATGCTATATATTTGTACGTATTCTGTAGTACGCACTTGACAATATGTAAAGAAAGTGTTAAGATTTTTACGGAAGAGTGAATGTGCGTCTGTGGCTGGTGAAAGGATCAAGTCGGCTTGTGTGACATCTGGACATATTACACAATATGCGGACGATCATTCCCAGCAGCGGTGTTAGTACGAAACCATGTGGTAGACGAATATTTGGTGTCTGAAATTTTAGCAGATGGCGCAAGTGTGTGTGGTTATCTGGCGCATGATCCTGCTATCCAACATGCCGATTTCATGATAAGTTTATCGCTAAAAATTGAGGAGAGGGTTAAGGCGAGTTCGTCAGGATAAAGTAGCACCTCTAGTTGCGTTGAAAGGCTTTGGACGCATAGCGTCACATTTTGCTAGTCAAATAGAAACAGAAACCGCGTTGCGAAATGTTGCACGTGAAGGGCTTTGCAACGACTGCCTCGGCACTACTGCGAATTACAAGAACGTTACTGTATCGAGTACGCGTCAAATATACACCTAAACATTTAGCAATATGTAGCAAATTTCTACCCGGTGGATTTGTGAAATACCTTCGTGTAAAACACACTCGTAAAGCTGAATTGTGCCCCTTAGCGAAACACAATCTGGTTGTGTACTTTGTTTGTAGAACTGAGTTTTTCATATGCGTTGCTTCCAGCTTGTAATGCTAGGAAAGATTTAATTTGTTAGGCGAAGTGGCCGAAGGTCTATGTGCCATTAATCAGTTGTTGTGGTTTGTTGTTAGACGCTAAACCAAGTGTGTAAATCACGAGGACTTCGTTTTACCCATTGCATGCGATTATTATGTTGATCATTAAGCCTTGCTCATTTGTATTTTGCGTTTCAAGTGAATTTGGAATCGGATGAACATTTGCACCATTCACCTGCCAGATGCGATCCATGTAGGAATCAGAGTTAGTGAACCAGGGTATTCAAAGTGTTGTATGCTACTAGTTGGCAATCTGATTATCCACGTACGCTTTTAATTGTACCTGTTTGTAGACTGCACGACAAGTGAGGATGGACGGAAGAAAACGGTCGGTTGTTTATTCGGTGCATAAGTGAAGCAAAACGTGATGAGTTCAACTCAATGTGTCCAATATATGCCATCCTGCATCATGCTATATATGTCCATTCATTATCTGCCTCATGCTGTAGGTCAGTCAAAAGTGTAAACACCCTCCAACTAATGTACCTCAGTAAAACCCAATTACATAATCACACAAAGATAACGGAAAACACAAAGCAAAAATTACGTAACCTTATTCTTGCCTTGCTTTTGCATCGGATTTAAAGCACAACTGGAAGGGAGAGTGACTGTGGGTGAGTGACAAAGGAACTCACAACACCGACGAAAATGAGTTCGGATCTAGGTTTTGAAAACAAGTCTATCCAACATTGTGTGTTGATCGTATTTAGGGCCCAAACCGGGTGTCCGAAGGTATTGATTGACGTAAAGTTTGACGTTCCTTCCGCCATACTGCGTTGCGTATTGTCATCCATTTTCGAATTCTGCTCCTAACGTAAGAAACCGATTTACACTTATATCAAACTTTTATCTCTGAAGCCTCTGCAACCATCTGACTGAAATTTTTGACGAACTCGAGCCAGGCGACTTCCGGTGGTTCTTCTTCGAGGAACGCCCAAGATGTGGCGCTGACAAGCTGGGCTGATCGATCGTAGCTTGGGATGGTTCGCACAGTCTCAAAACTCCTGCTTGCTGAGTTGGAAGAATAGCAACTCAAGGAGGATCTAACACTTAAAGCTAAGGAACAAACACTAAGCAAGCAGCGTAGACTATTGAAAGCTATACTGGAGGTTGAATTCACTGAGTACAATGCCTTGCTTGAAGACGAACAACACGGCATAGACGTGCACGCACTTCCAACATATTCGTTAAACAGATTTGACGAGTGCGTCATAGAACGTGTCGCGACGGCTGCGAATCAACGTTCTGCTAGTCGTCATGCCGATTTGTTGTTCGACTCCCACGTAGCAGTTTTTGGGAACGCCATAGCGTCGGCTCTTGTCTCACTAATTGTAGAAACAGGTCTCCTCAAAGTAGTGCTGGCTTATTTTGATGGGCACCCGGCTGGTTACTGGATGTGTATAAAGCAATTGGAGGCCTATGTGGAGAGTAAGGTGGTAGACTGCAGGACACATCTACGCTACCTCATTCATTACTGTAAGGGAAAAGCCACATTGGCTACAGGCAACTGCGTAATGCTGTCATCCGGTCAGGTTTATATTAGAGCTCGTGGAATCCTACGAGACCTCTTCGGGCAAGCACACCACATCACTAGAGCATCGATAGAGGACATACTTCAAGGCACGAAAACAATTCCCAACGATGCAGATGTGCTGTCGGAACTGGCTATTAAGACAGAGAACTGCCACCTCAAATTAAAACAAACGCACTGAGGCAGAGGTGGACACTTATTCCACTCTAGAAAAAATAGTTCGTGCCTTACCGAAACCCCAGCAGTACAAAGGGGCCAAAATCAGTGAACAATGGATTTATATGGGTTAAGAAGCTTTGCTTTACAAGTCCAGTTGAATAGTTGGTAGGGATATCGAAATAACAATAATGACAATAACGATAGTAAAACCGTAAGTATTTTAAATATAAAAATAAGGACTTATCGTTTGCTCCGCCGAAGTCCTGCAATCCGCTTCGATTCACAACACCCACAGTTAACAGCAAATAATTCCATGATAAACTCAAGGTGTATGATGGAGACGTAGTGTTAAGAAACCAAGTGTAACTGGACGAGTGCATCGTCCAACCGTCTTTTAAATACTGTTAGTGTCGGTGCAGAGACGACCGATTCCGAGACAGCATTCCACTGGTAGCAGACACGAATGGAAAAGATATTTCTGCGGCACTCCAGGCGGCTATACTGTTCTGCGAGTTTCAATGAGTGGCCCCTCAGGTTTGTGTTGCTGCTGAGTTGTAATAAAGGGCGGCACACATGATGTGGGTCTCGCGGAATCAAGTAATCCATAAGCAGGTCGTCTCGTAGTCTGCGATAGCTTCGGCTGCACACCCTCAATCGTTGCAGCCTCTCCTGGTATGAAAGATTGCGCATTCCAATTATGTTCTTGGATGTCCGACGTTGTGGCTGCTCCAGTGCATTAAGGTCGTGTTTCAGCCATGGATGCCAGGCTTGAATTGCATATTTGACATGGGGGCGAACACATGCACTGAGCAGTTGTAGAAATATGAAGCTGTTTATTTGTCCCAACGCCCGCCTCAACAGCCCGACGTGTTGGTTCCCGGTCTTCGAGGCCTTTTCGGATTGCCTGGAGCAACCCAAGTCATCTTGAATCAGGACACCCAAGTCAGGTTCGAGAGTTGATTGCTGCAGTACATTCTTTCCGAGCCGGTGTAAGTAGCTGCTCTGATGTCGGATGGAAAGTACGGTGCACTTATACACGTTGAAATATAGTATATGGTGAAGTATATAGTTATAGTACATAGTATAGTATAATGTAGTAAGTTTTGGGCTGACCATTGTTGGACCGTATCTGGGTCACTCTGAAGCAGATGCGGTCGGCTTCCGCCTGGATCCTATGCCAAATCTTAATATCGTCGGCAAACATTAGGAAGTTTGAAGCGATTCCCTGTGCAAGGTCATTAATAAACACCAAAAACAAACGTGGACCTTGAACTGAGCCTTGCGGCACACCACACTCCACTTGTATGGGGTCCGATAAAGGGACCCGAACTCTGGCCACTAATTGCCGCTGAAATAGAAAGTTGGCGATCCAGCTTAAAAGAGGGTCTCCGATCCCGTAATTCTGCAGCTTGGATAGTAGCATCCGATGGTATAGACGATCGAAAGCCTTGGAAAACTCCAGGTATATCACACCAACGTCTTCTCCAGCTTCAGCTGCCTCGGTCCAACTACTGCGTGCAATTAGTACATTAGTTGTACATGACCGCTGTCGACGGAAACCGTGCTGTTCAGGGGTGATGAGGTTGCAGTTTTCCAGATAGCACACCGGTGCATCGGCAACTGTGGATTCCATGATCTTGGAGAGTATAGGAAGAAGGAATACTGGGCGGTAGTTAGAGGGACCAATTCTGCTTCCACCTTTGTGAATCGGGCTTATTATTCCAACCTGCCACATGGCGGGAACTTGCTTCTGGTCTAAGCAGCGCTGGAAAAACTGAGCTAAAGGTCCTGCCAGTTGGCTTGCTGCTGCTCCCAATGCCTCTGGACGAATAGTGTCGACACCTTGCGAGCTGTGTTTGCGTAGAGACGTCAGCTTTCACAATACAGCCTCCGCGGTAAAAGTGATGTGGGTTAGTCTTGGTGAGGAGAAGACAAAGCTTGGTAGATCTCTTGGTGGCAAGACGCTTTGAAACGTGGGGGCGTATTGCATCTGCAGCGCGGTTGCTGCTTCCACAGCCGTTCTTGTTGGGCTATCAGCCATCATGAGTGGAGCAAATCCTTGCCTCACCTTTCGTAGGCTAGTAACGTGCTTGTACAGCAGTTTGTGGTTAGCAATGAAGGTTTTTGCGATGTTCTGATGATAGGCGGCTTTGTCTTACTAGTTGAGTTCAGTGGTTTGGTTGGGCTTCGTAGTTGTCCCAAGTTTCTCGTACTGGGACTTCTCTGTACACTCGCCATACTGCGTTGCGTAATGTCATCCATTTTCGAATTCTGCTTCTAATGTAAGAAACTGATGTACACTTATATCAAACTTTTATCTCTGAAGCCTCTGCAATCAGCTGACTGAAATTTTTGACGAACATGAGCCAGGCGACTTCTGGTGGTTCTTCTTCGAGGAACGCCCAAGATGTGGCGCTGACAAGCTGGGCTGATCGGTCGTAGCTTGTGATGGTTCGCACAGTCTCATCGTTCTTATTCAGATATTATGCATAGCAGACGAAGTTGAAACTGATGACTGCGTGATCACTGTGACTCAACGGGCGGTCCAAAATCAACTCATTATTCATATGCCCCTCGTTGGTGAACACAAGATCCAGCACAGATGGCCTGTTACCTGTGCTGAACGGAGTTGACAAAGTGATGTGATTGTACAGAGGAACGGTAGTTCCTAGATCTTGTAGATCGGCTTTGAACTGTTCTCCGATCGTGGCGGGAGTTTCTAAACTATGTACGTTGAACTCACCCATGATAAGAATGTGTGTACTTTTGTTGTAGACTGCATCTTAAGGCAGCCGCTAGGTGGTGGTCGGTTTCGGGTGTTAAGTTAGGGGCGCAGTACACTGAGGCAATAATGCAAGGGTCCCTGCCTTTTAACTGCAACCGGCACCAAAGAGAGTCGGGGAACTGCAAGTCTGAATCCTCCACGGCTTCGCACTGTAAGTCGTTTCGGTAGTACAGGATTACCCCTTCTCCTTTTGTGACCCTGTCGTCCCGGATTAGCGATATGCGCGGTAGCGAAACATCAGCGTCCGTCTTTCCCGTGTACAATCACGTCTCGGAGATACCAATGACATCATATGACCAGGAATCTTGGAGATCTTTCAGTTCGGCCAGTTTGTTAGAAAGACTCTGAGCATTCGTATACAAGCACGCCAGTTTCTCTGTCTCTAGGAGCCCACAGTGGGGTGAAGGGTTCACGTGTGGGCGAATGCCGACCGATGGGAGGTCCGCAGTTACTCGTTTATTTTGATGGGATAATGCTACTTCGTTTGCAACTTGATTCGGCGAAGGGGCGCCCAAACCTTCGTTTAGACCTAGCTCAGAGTCAATTAAAGCAGCAGTCAAGTTACGCGTCTGTACATTCGTCGGTAAGCTCGCTGCTCCAGTTGCTTTAATATTTGAGCTGTGCAAAGCGTTTACAATCTTTAACCGAATTTCAGAGGGAAGATGTTTCCGATTTCTGCGCCATCGATCTAAAACATTCTTTGTTTGTTGCTCTGACTGAACCAGGTGTTTTAGGATTTTAGGACCGCATCCTCTATAATTTTGTGAGTGAGGTATCCTGGTGAGCGATGGCGCCACAAGATTATTCAAAGCAAAGATTTCACGAAGGAACCAACACTGTTCTAAAGCGTGCTTTCCAGCCTCTTGAACACCGTTAAAAGGATGTTCTGGCACGCCATGTAGGAAGATTGCATTTAGGCTGTCTTGCTTGCTGTGCCCCTCATCGGTGTTTCTTTTTGATTGTCGCGCGCTCCAAGGGATATCAGGATAAATACGTATTCCACAGGATCGGTGTTTTAGCGCGCTTGCGGAGAGCAAACCCTTTTCTATGTCGGTGGAGGGTTCTATTGTTATTCGAATAAGTCTGGGTTCTGCATAGTGTGGTAAGTTCGGATGACTCGTATTTCCTAATAAGTTTATGGGCTTGGTTTTGGTACTCCTTTGCAGGCACAATGACTTCCATTGGTCTTGGTCGTTCGATAAGTTATCACGCAATGTGACGGCGGTAGGTTCAGGGACATTCGAACATACAACCGTCCGAGCACAGATGTTGGATCCCTTTTTCGTTGATCTACAAGGTATGGTAATCGTTTGCCCTGACCTGCTGACAAGTGTTGATTGTTTGCCGTTTGTCTCTATTCGCGTTGACGGTGTTTACGATGGAAGAGGCCGCAACGGCGATCGCTCGGTGAACTTTTGCAACAATCTTTGCATAGATAACTGATGTTCTGGGAGGCTTAGTCTCGACAAGATATATTTGAGTTACAGGTACCGAGGGTTGGTGTTCGGCTGCGTCATCCTTGTTAATGCTACATGTCAGGTCTAGTGGAATTTGCTTAACCAGACGTATTGAGTGGTGCCTGACTTTTGTTGCCGTGAGTACTGTTTGACTCTCGTAGGTACGGTCTGTTGTCGCCCTGCGTTCTACCAAAGCTGGAGAAGACAACGGAGATGGAGACGTGACTGACTGCGGTTCAAAAAAGGCGGATTTTTCAGCATTCCGTTGCTGAGGAGCCGCTACGCTGCTGTGGTGCATACTCGCTTCCATTGAAGTAATATTTTCTTTTATCCTCTGATGGGCTTCTGCGGTTAACCGGTCGCATTTCTGAGCAAAGATAAGCAAGCAGTTAACGAGGGGTATGATGGAACACGCAGTACCGAACCAACATGCATCTTGGGAGCTATTTCGCCCCCGTACTTGTTGTTGGGACACATTTGCACATTTCGTATGATACCACTCCAAACAGTGCGAGCAAGCCAGACCGATTTTAACTACTCGATGACATTCTCTTAACCCGCTTAAAGCCTCTTCAGCTTCGCCTTTCTGACATCCAATTTAGTGTCGTTACCTGACCCAGTGGGTTGGTTCGCGTTCTTTACTTTTACAACTTTGCGAGCGGCATACATCGGTCAGGCGAGCGTGGTGGTTCCAAGGTCAAATGAGCGGTCCGCGTGGTCACGCGGTCCGTGGGATGGGTTATGCAGGCGCACTGGCTGACAAGGCCAAAAGGAATGTCGAGTGACTGGAACCTGAACAGAGCGCTGAACACAAGTTGACAGATCACAATTTTTTCACAGCTTTGTTGAGGAACACTGGAGCGGAATAAGCTTAGGCTTTTCGGTCTGCTTCGAGAATTCTGCATCGAATGGTGTCACACAGAATAGCAATCGGCTCATTGTGATTTAAATGCTTGCGCTTAATCACGGATACCAATGAAAACGCTTAGTGATGGCGCAGCCTCTAACCGTAGAAGATATTTCCACGTATGATGAATCACTGTGTAGGGCTGGTAAATCCGGTTCGAACGAGCGTACAGTGCCAACGCTGCGAGAAGCTGCAGAGAGGATGGAGTGGAATAATCCAAATAAACCAGGAGCACGCACGTCACTCGTGTGTGGTGATGACTGTGTCGATCTGAAGAGTCAGGTACCCTATCGGTACAGGATGTTTAAATAGAGAGAAATAATACATGTTACCCTTCATACTAATATTGATGGCGGACCAACACCATTAACAAAAGCTCCTCGACGTTTTGCCATACAGTTTTTAGTCTCAGCTTTTAGCAAACAGCTTTTAGGACAACTAACAATTTAGTTGAATTTATGAACAAGTCTAACTTATTCCCCCCAGTGGTCAAAGCAGGGTCTGGACTTATTAACTTTTGAGGAAAGCTGTGTATTTTAAATGTGGGTACTATGAACATAACCGAGCTGCAGACCATCCTGATACGTCCAGAGCCAAGGGGATAATTTATAAGTTGTCACAGATTAGGCCAATACCGTTGACGGTTTCCAACTCGGGAAGCCGATCTCCTGGTATTGAATCTACATCTTCAGAGTCGAGTCCAGTGAGTGCAATTTCAGTTACTTCATCACTGAGTAGGTTGGAAAGAAGAGGTAATAACTTCAAGTCAAGACAAACTTGGCTATTTGCATTTTACGCTATCACTACGAATGGTGAAATACATGCGATTAATGGATACAAATAAATTGTACAACGCGAAATGTTTGCGTATCAAGCAAGCAAATAACTGAGCGCCATGCTGATGAGTTTCTTTGAGTTCACAGGTAATGGTGACATGTACGGTAGAATAGCATTTTGGTGAGAAGCCGTATACGAAATTAAGCTCCTATATTTAGAGAGTGCAGGAGAAACAGCCAGGGCTTTCGACCGAGCTCAATGCAATGGATGAAAGGGTCGTTTAGACCATTAAAAGAGAAGCGAGTACAAACATTTATATGTTTGTTGGCTAAAACGTCAACAAGGGCCTCTTTAAATGGTCCGCTGCATCTAGCAATAAGCTTTCACTAACGTAAGAGCAAGATGCGATCATTTTTAGTAGCACAAAATATTACTGGGGAACAGTAAGGCCAGTGAAGCAGAACGCATGCAATCTTGAATTTAAAGACCAAAGCACGAGAAACCGCGGGCATTCTAAGCCTGAGAGCATAAAAGGATAGCCTCATAACCTTGTCAAATGTTTCAGATGTGGGTAGACCAAGACAGGTTTCGGAAAAATAACTCCAAGATATTACCGTCGTTGTCCTGGGTATGAGTTGATCACCCACTGCTAGTGAGGAAGTGGCATTCACAACAGTTTGCTGCTTATCGGTATTTAGAAATGTTTAGGGTGCCGTACGTGTCGATGAACGCAGCACGAACTCATCCAGACCACTCTGCAGAGTGGACGTCTCGGCCATTGGTAAAATGCATTCCAAAACCGCATCATATGTTTATGAATGCATTAATGAACTGTCAGCTGTACGCTGTAACGGCCCTTCGCTGCTGCGCGACCATTGCCAGACGCGCCTGGGCTGAGTATACCGTGAAAGCGTCCGCCCCCACGCGTACTCGAACCGGTGGCCTAATTGCAAACCAGGCGTGCAGAACACTCGGCCAACGGCCGAGTCTTTTTTTACTTATAGGTATATATCTCCTTGAGTGCAACTGTCCATATTTGGCACAGATCAGAAAATATCATGCTCATGCGAGTGCTGAACAATTATGTGCTCTTCATTGTCTTTGTTGTTTCAAGGGTGGTTACTTACTCACCGGTGTGCTTCTCCGCAATGTCACCTAGTTGGATTAGAGGATAGTAACAGCACCAAAAGAGTACCACACCGCGTTGAATTTTCCTGTTTACCTATCAGCTATTGTCTGACCCTTCCAAGAACAATTTATCAGGTAATCTCTCCCAAGAGAACAGGCTCATAATCGTGTCCAAGTTTAGGTAATTCGCGAGCTTAGTGCGAAAGGCCGTTGCACTCTCACAGGATCTGCTTGTGCCTTGGGGCTTATTTCACGGGACAGCATATCTGATAAGGACAATTTTTGACCGCGGATTTGTCCTGCGCCTGAGTACACTCGGAGTAAACTCCTTATTGCGTAGCTTCCTTGCCCAACTATGCTGTACTACTGAAGAAGGAGAATAACATCTACTGAATTTAGATGGTACAGTCTTGGATGTATAAAAAAGCAGCTGCAAGATTGGAGCCATCGATTCGGGATGTGGTGCCGCATTTGGTAGGATGTCACAAAGGAGAACCAGCTTGCATATGTCCTGACTGCAGCCGGACTCGCGGTGTATTCCTTAGTAAAGAATCTTGCTTATTCAGACGCACCGAATACTTTGCAATTTGCGGATCACAACGATTCACTGTTAAACAGTTACTACCCGACAATTTTGAAGCCGCTGAATGAGCTCGTTTTCATTTGTTGTTTCGTGATACAGACATGAAAATTCGGGAGTTCTTTTAGTAGCTTCATACATATGCTGCCAAGTGTAATGTTGGCAACCAGTTTCACACACAAATTACTGCCCATTTGATCCCTTGTATTAGGGGCTGTGATTTGCCAAATCAATTACTGTCAAAAAAGCTTCATACATCCCCGAAGCCTGTGCAATTCGTGAGCAATCCGGACATTACTGCCAAGATCACCCTGTATAACCATATTGAGTAATCCTACTAAGCAGCAGAGACGTCCACGGACATGTTCGAGCACAGATTCTAGACAGTGCGTAAGGAACCAGACCAAACCTACCAGAAAATGCTACAGCTGTGGCGAGTCCCACTTCCGTGGGTAATGCCGATCTCGTAATGCTGACTGTCAATTGTATGGTAAGATAGACAACATAAGAAAAGTTTGTCTTGCCCAAATTCGTAAAGTAATCAACCCTGGACCACAAAAGAAAGCCCTTCTGTGTGACAGTGTTCTGTGTTTACACACATGTGACGTCATTCGCCCATGACAGAATCCCTTTTGTACCGTTCCGGTTGTGGAGTTGTATTCATTAACGATACTGGCAGTCAACACTCAGTTGTAAACCGGGACACTTTGGCACGGGTCACTTCTAGAGCGAAGATCTTTTTTCTTCCGAGTTTGTTATACATGCTATTACCGGCCATCGGCTAAAAAATTTAGGTGAACGATACTCGGAGGTAGAAACTGAGAACAAGACAACGGCTCGCATACCATTTCTTATATCCCATCATTCGCCGTGCATTTTGGGTGTGGAAGCCATGGATCAGCTATAGCTCGAAGTGTCTACCAACGGACACTGCTTCAGACACCTAGGTCTCCAAGGCTTCTATCTACTCAACCGCTTCCTTTGTCACATTGTGCTCTGGTTCGTGAAACGTGTGCTTCTTAGCATTCTGCGATTTCTGCCATGAAAAAAGGGTGGACAGATACACCGAAGAGGAAGTTTCCGAAGTTATAACAACTTAGAAAAGGACTTTCGATTCAACCCGAAGCTTTTCGTCCCTGGCAACGTCATCTTGCTGTCATTCGTGAACCGTACCTGACAAACTACTACGCATTACTTGTGCTTGATTCATACACACGACGGCCCGAAGTATTCTGGACTAAAAGAAAGACTGCTGCGTCTACAATAATAGCGTGTCGAAGGTGTCTTAGCAGAGGGGGAATACCACAGGTTCTTATTTCCGACAATGGTACACTTTCTGTGCCATGCAGGTAAAGCATTGACGTGCTTCAGTTGGTTATTGACACCTGAGAACAGCCCTAGTTTGTGAGAACTAGTTTTTAAAACCTTTAGAGATGTTTTCGAGTTTTCAAAGATTGCGGTCTTTGCGGTTTTCGAAAGGTACTGACGCGAATGAAAATCAGAAAACGCAGTTAGAAGCAAAAATACTAAGCTAACGTACTAAAAAGCATGTAGACAGGTGAACTAGGCGGCCAGACCTAGTAACTATTTTAGGCGTGGAGGAGTTGGTGAGCTCCGGATGCGAGTTTCCGATTGTAGGGTTGCTGTCTGCAAGCTTTTCCTTCAACATTGCTTAGGTCGGTTCATCGGAGGACGAAGAACTGGAGACGTCGTTCGACAATGGTTCGACGTTAGCAACTTTGTGGCGGTTGCTTGAGACGATTTCGCATTTGCCGTTGCGTTCGTTGACGAAGAAGTAATTCTTAGCTTATAGTACCTTTTTTGGACGTTTGTAAGGTCGTTCGAGTAGTATGCGTGGATAATCAATACGAATGAAGACATTTAGGAACATATTAATTGCACCGCTGTTCCCGCACAGCGGTCGATTGATTGCGGCGCATGCTCGTGGCTAGTTGCCGAGCGTAGTGCGCGTCGTAGCGAGGAGTGTTCGGGTTTTCAGAGAAGAAGTCGCCTGGTAATCGGAGTGGGTGTCCTTAGACAAGTTCGGCGCTGGACGTTTCCAGAGCAGCTTTCAGTGTAGACCGAATTTCGAGTAAGTAAATAAACAAATAGTTTTATTCTCTGTGAAACGAGACGCACCAATACAGGCATGAACAAGGGGTTGTCAGAGCCACAGAAACAAACTTAGCCTATACACGCCGTGTGAGCTAGTTAAGTGTTCGCAAAATACACGGTTGAAAAAGTGGTAAGTAGTTGTCATAAATAAAGTCTCAATGATAGTGGGCATGTCCATTGGAGTCAGGTGGACCTGTGGCATGGAAGCGATGTAAAATCTGTTAGTATTTCCGTTTCACAAATGCTGGGTGGGCTTCCGAATAGTTTAGGTTAATAGCAACTATTCAGCGTGCGTATGAACCCGATAGGATGATTGATAAACACTGTTTGACGAATGCGTTTGGTTTGGTTCAGATGGTATTGTGTTCAGAGTTCAATTCTGGGGATCTTGTCTGTGTTTATCGGTGGGCAGTGACTTCATTTTTTGGCGGGTCACATCCGCCACGTTGCAGTGTTGGTTCTAAGACATGTGTGGCATTTTACAGAAAGACCACTTGTTAGGCAAATTCCATTACGTCCTAAAACAATGCCGTTGACCACAAGTGGAATAGCAATGTGCTATTGTTAAGGCCACCTTACGATCGGTTTTCTGCAAGGCTAATCGCAGTCATGGTGCACCCGTTTTTCTTTGGCTAAGCGACTTATTCAGGATACACCATTAACGGTTGGAACCGGTGGTATTGGACGGACTAGGGCCACGTAAATTTAGATGCAGTTATGTAGGTGAGATAGAACATCGGAGTAATGAGGGTCGGATATTTCCTACGTAGTCTAATCGTCCAAGCAGATAACTCACGGAGCGGGTGGGATTCGCAGACAGGTCCAAGAGTAGGAATCACTGCAGGTAAGTAGAACCCTTTAGAGGAGATAAAGCATTTAGTGATGTGTTGCAGACGTAAAGTGGTTTTGCTTCCAATTGTTCAAGCCAGTAGATAACACCAATCAAGTTGTTTGCGATAGTCCCCGGAATGGCCAAAGTGCTATTCCAGTGAAGTTCACAGCCGATATTATCTACAAGACATTAGGTCAAGAGCAGACCACACTGTCGAGGTGGGTAAGGTATCCACAGTATAGTAGCGCCAAGTACTTAAACATTGTGGTATTGCAAGGGACGTGCTCCACCGGGAAGTTGGACGAGGCGTAACGCCATAGTCTCACGGGTATTTCGGAATATTACAAGTCAATAAGGGGCTTTTTGTGGTGATGTAAGGGATTTGAACCCAACTGTTCAAACCAGTAGCATGTATGGAGTGGAAGGTTCACTCTAATCTCCAGAATACAAGTATGGCCGAACTCAGTAGTACAGATCATAGTCGATAAACAGCCAATGAGCAGATGATTCATGGCACACCACACCGGCGCGGTGGGTAAGGTAGCCATGGGATAATGGCGTGAAACAAGTGGTGATCCTGATACTTAGAGAAATATAACAGCGAGGTGGACGGAACATAACGCCATGGCATCGCAACTAAGTAGACTGTTTAAAGGACGATAATGCCTTGTTGAGATGTTCCGATTGTGTTAAGGATTTGAACCCAATTGTTCCAAACTCTGGAAACTGGGACATAGCGCCCGAGACGGTGGTCCGGGCTATCTACCTATGCTTTTGGACCTATGAGAATTTCCTTCAAGATCTTTACCGAGGTACGACGATTGCAGTATTTATGTGACCCTTTTATGAAGGTCTCGCGGAGGGGCAGGCAAAAGATCAGAGAGAGGCACAATACCAAGCGAAAAGGAGGAGGTGAGCAGAGCTGGCGACCTGGAGCACTAGCACGCTCTTTACCTCATGCATTTCATATACAAGCTACGGCGTCAGGTGTAGTTTGCATCTACCTATGTTCGCTTTGCAAAAGCTATATTCATGTACAGGAACTAGGTATCAGAATATGTGGAAATGCCCGGGCAAATTTAAGACGCGGTACGCGGGAGGTGGGGTTATGAAAGAGCAACGATTTCAGCGGAGGGGCGTTCATTGATAGTAAAAGTGCCGCTGCTATAGCATATAGGTTACAGCATCAGCTACGTTTGCACGCATCAGTTGTGGAAGGAAAGACCCAACGGCAAGTTATTGAATTAAGTAAACCACTTGAAAGTGGAGTCCTACGGTGTCACCCGTACATCATTCATTCCCAGGGGGCAGTGAGGGTAAGAGCTTCGTGGCAGAGGACTCTCATGGTCGAGTGACTGAGATAACGACTTCCGAGCAGTCAGTTAAGAAGAGCGGTGGTAGTGCTAGGACGAAGTACCCCAGTTGCCACAAAAAGAGAGTTGCGGATCAAGCAAACCTGTGAACCTACGTCTGCGGAAAAACCGGCGCTCCGAGTGAACCGTTCGACGGTGGAGTAAATCAAGTAACTCAGTTGAACGCAGAAGGTTGTGAAGGTTAAAGCCTTAATAATTATGTAGCAGCATCCGCTCGTGATTAAGAGATTAAGGTAACGCGAGGTAAAGCCACTCTATGCATCGTCGTGGTGGTTAAAATAACAACTACTAGAAATGCCCAATGCTATATTCACGGGTAGGTGAATATATGTGCGCTATATCACGCACCATATATGTTAAAACTGTGGAGCTTCAGGGAACAATAATCAGAGAAGGCGATGTTAGCTTAAGGGTAAGGATATACGCAAGCAACATAGCTTAATCCTTGAGGCCGTAAGTACACACACGGCGCTAGAAGGATAAATGTGAGTCTGTGGAGCTTTGGAGGTAGACGATGAATAACAGAAGAGGAAAGCCAGAGCCGAACAGATAAGTGAAGAAGTAAGACTAGAGAAGTGATACGAAGCAAGGTGAAGAGAGACGGCAGTGTTGTTATGGTTAAATATGTAAACAAATATTAGTGATATTAACATCAGACTGTAGAGAAGGATAGCGGTGTGCCAGAAAATCTAGATACTTGGCTCTACGCACAAAAGTGCGGAGCCACAACGTTGCAGGTAAGTCGGTGGAGCCTGTAAGGTACGTAGTCCGCAAGGGAAGAGGAAAGCCGGAGCCAAAGAGATGAGTGAAGAAGTAGGAGTATAGAATATCGGTGGGGAACGTAGCCAGAGAGTTGAGGTACTATACACAAAAGTACGGTGCTACAGTGTGGCAAGCAAGTCAGTGGAGCATCGGAGATAAGTGGTCCATAAGGAGAGGAAAGCCAGAGCCACCGAGAAAAGTAAAAGAGTAGAACGAAACAAGGTATACGAAGCAAGATGCAGATAAACTTTGCAATGACTTTAGGGTTTATATAGCAAAATGGTTCAGTGTTATCAAGGTCAGATGGGAGGAGAGAATAAAGAATGGCAACATAATCAGATGCTTGAGGTTCAACCCACAAAAGCACGAAGCTGCTATGTCAACCATTAGTTGGTGAAGCTTTGGAGCTTGGTGGTGTACAAGAGGGAATGAAAGCCAGAGTAAAAGAGATAAGTGAGAATGTAGGACGAGCTACGCACGTATGTGGGCAATCTAGCTAGATAATTGAAGTCCTACCCACACATATGGGGAGCTACGGCGTGCCAATTAAGTCGCTGGAGCATCGGAGGTAGGTAGAAAGCCAGCGTCAAGAGATAAGCGAAGGAGTAGGACAAGACAAGGGATAGGAAGTAAGGTGAAGCTTGACTGTGCAGAGTAGTTTGGGGTAGGTTTATTAACAAGTATCAGGGATTTGGATGTCGGCTTGGACTTACGTATCTAGGCGGGAAACTAGTCAAATAATGAGCTCCTACACCAAAAAGTACGAAGCTACCAAGCCAAATATTAGTCGGTGGAGCATCGGAAGAAGCATTGCGTAAGAAGCAATGAAAGCTAGAGCAAAGGTGATAAGTGAAGACGTAGGACGCGACAAGGAAAGAGCAGGCAACTTAGCCAGATACTTGAGGTCTTACGCACAAAGTGCGGAGCTAAAATGTGAAATTCAGGTCGTTGTATCGTCGTAGTTAGTTGGTGCATAGGAGAGTTGGAAAGCCAGAGCTAAACAGTTAAGATATGTAGCAGAATCGGCGATAAGTGTAAGTGAGATGAACAGAGAATATTCAATATTGTTTTGGTTCATGGCATGACAATTATAAGAAATAACTGTCAGCTTGGCACTAAGGAGAAATGGGCAACATAGCCTGATACTTGCGGTCCTAGGCACAAAAGTGCGGAGCTACAGGGTGCCAAGTAACTCGGTGGAGCATCGGAGGTAATTGGTCCAAACGTGGACAGATTGGCGCATTGCTCGGTTCACTTACAGCGACATAATGCCTACCCAACGGAAACAGAAGCCGTCGTAGTATATCGCCCGATGCACCTTGTTAACTGGACCACCTTTGCTATACTAAGCAGCTCAAGCAATTGGGCTAGATTGATTATATCCGCTTCTCTCGCTCGGTCGGCTGAGCTGTTTAATGAGGAAATGCCTTGTTGTCTTGACAAGCTAGCTTCGGTATCACAGTTAATAAGACAATCCTCTAAAAGTGTAACCCAACCCAACATGCACCACAGAACGCGTCAGCTTAGAAAATCTTAGAACAAAACCTTCAATTTTGCTCACCTCATCGGGGCGAATGATATAGCAAGTCAGCTTCCTGCCAGACCTAAGCGGCAACAAGCCACTTAATAGCCGCATCAAATAGTGCGAACCAAACTATGAATCTCAGCTGGCTGTTGCGCTCTAAGACCCCTAACTATGGATGACAGATAATTACCATAAAGGTTAGTCATAACGACACTCTAGTGACGAAATTGCTTTATGTGAAGTCTTTAGTTTACGCTTTGCAATATTGCAGTGTCTAGAAATAGGTTCAAGCTTTCAGGCCCTGCAAGTGCACGGTAGCAGGTTCCTGTCCTCTGTACAATATGGCCTAAATAGTGTCCGTTCTGCGATTTCAACCATCAAGTCATCGTCGAAACTTGGTCCAGACGGAATACCGCCCATTCTAATTAAGGATGGTGACGAAGATATCCCTATTCTTCTTGTAACTCTACTTTATCAATGCAGAAAGGTTAATATTTGACCGCTTGGGCACATTCCATCATTATACTACGTTATAAGAGTGGAAACCTACCGGAAGTTGGTAAATATCGCCCTATTAACCACACTTCTGTTATCAAGCGAGTGATGAAGAAGCTGATGAAAAGAACCTATGCAAGCGAGCACATAAACGCCTCACCGCACTGATTTTCAAGTGCTGTGCAACCTGTCATCTGGACTTCTCAATTCAGTCACCGAGACCATTGGCCCTTGTCTTTCACTCGTCATTCTTTACGTTGATATGCAGGCGTTTGACGGGGCAACACACACGCGCCTGCTGCATAAGTTATAGACTTACGGGGTAGACAGTCCTCTATCGGACTGGCTGCGTTCTTATCTAATAGGACGCACGCAGCCTCTTAAGATTGAGCAGACTGTATCTACCTTAACCTCCGTCCCCAGGGGCGTGGTGCAGGAGAGCGTTCTTTGTCTTACTCGAGTTTTGCTTTATATCAATGACCCCTGCAGGAATTTGCAGCACGGTCACTTCTTCATCTTAGCTTACGACGTAAAAGTTGTATAATTCTTTCCACTGATAATGAAATATCCGCAAGTAATAGTATTTGTGAGGACCTTAAAGCCATAGAAAAGTTGTGCCAACCTTGGTAAATGACGTTCCCCGGTCAAAAACCTAATGTCATGAACCACGAATTTTATATACCAGCTGGGTCCCTAGCAATAAACCATATCACTAACAACCAGAATGCCATAACGACAGAGCTCGGCCTGCGCTAGTCTATGAGTCACAACCTTGCAGAGCAAGTTCGTTATCAAGTGGCAAGAGTAAGGGGATTATCTTTCCACCTACGTCTAACACAAAAACTGCAGATGCAATGCTTTATACTAGCCTCATCCGTCCACCTCTGGAGTATCGCTCCTTTATATGCATCGATCTACGGAAGTCAGACCGTGTTCTGCTTGAAATAGCGCAGCGGCGCTTTACAACGTTTTTGACTCCATCACTGCAAGCGCTAAGTTATCGACAACAGTGTGAACAGTTTGAAATGCAGCCCCCTTGGCAAAGACGCATTATCCTTGACCTGTGCTTGTTACATAAACTAAATCATAAAATGCTGCGTAGTAGTAGCTCTTGCCCTAATCAAAAAAACGCATCTGAACATGACCTCCGAAACAGGGGTCATTCCATTACCCCGCTAAGGGCAAAGAAGAGACCGCCATCTCGTTTCTTCTTGGTTGTATTCGTGAACATATGGAACTGGTTGCCCTTCAGACCAAACGAACTCCAAAACTTGCATGCATTCATGAAGGTGACACAAAGATTCCTATGTGCTGACAATATAAGATACATCCTCAATATCTGCGATTCGCAAGGCCACTTCTTCGAGACTGGCCCTGAGGTAGATTGATGACGCCCACAATACAGTTCATGACATCTAGTCACCTTGAGCTCACAACTCATCCATATTCATTGTCGTTAGCTTCTAACCACCTAAGAGAGTTTAACGGTATCCGTCGCATGCATCTTCTATGTTTAAGGGATAGAAATCCGAGTAGGAGATGAATTTTGTCTTCAGCGATCTGTTCTTGACCTGCTTGCGTTCTCCTACGGACAAGTCCGCCTTATGGCTACACTATAGGAAGAGAAGACGCCATCACAAAATCATCCTGTAAGGGATAACCGGTAGCCTAATCACCATGAATTGTCTCCAGCAAGGACCCCGAGCTTTCACTTTATCCATTACCGCAATCAAAACACACGGGATGTCTCAGTCGAATCAGTTGCACGCAGCTTACAAGTGTTCACATTAGAATACTGAATACAAAAGATAGTTCGCCATTTCTGATTAGTTCCTGACTTGCTCCGTTATGGTCACTGACCCGTTGGTCTAAAGGCTGCATGGACCAACCGGTATCTACAACCCTCCCGATTTTCTTCTTCATTGGCCACGTTGTCAAGGTTTAAAATGCTCAACAAACAGTACAGCCTAGCCTAATGACTAGCAGGTTGGCAATTGCTTAGTTATTCCACATATAGGATATTGTAGGGCAATAACGAAGCCATCCGAGCAAACAAACTTCAGTCCCTACGTCTTTTCTACACAGTTATGCTTTGTCCTCGGCTTTATCTTCCATAACTTTCAACTTCTTAGACGACTGAGTCCGTGGAAAAGATATATTAGCAGTATGAACTTTTAGGTACGCCTGGTAAAGACATCCTACCAAACCTAAGCCTTGTATAAAATGGTAAAATCAAGCGTGGCTGTTGGTACCCTTAAGTTTAGCATTAGAGTTCCCCAAAACATCATCCAAACACCAGCTTCAGATGTATCTCTATGCCCCTTCGTATATGTCAATTGCTAAATGGCCTTACTTGCTACGCTTTCATTAAGTCTGAATACTAGCTACTTTGCTCCGCCGTTTCCAGCTACAATCGTTATGCTTTCCGCAAAATAATATATAAATCTCCCATCTTGTCGATAAAGAGAACACTTTAAAGGTTATAAGCACAAGACATTTTGCTTTTCACTTGTCCCCTCTTGGACCCATATACTTAGCCTTATCTGTTATACATATGCCTATCACTATTGGCAACACTAGTAGACAGGCATCATTAAAACTTGATCCTCTTCTTCAACCGCTTTTGATAGTAAAACATTTGCATTGCCAGATTCCATTTCACTGGTATGAAAGCCAACCAGCGACAGAGGCCCCTGTCACACTGGCTGGCTGGACATCCAGCATAGTTTGACCACCATTTCGCCTTATCGCAGCCACCCGTGCGTGATTTACCTTATACCTGGCTTCGAAGCCTACGAAGCGTTACGCGCAATGAGGGGTGAACAACCACCTCCCACATCTTTTTGTTACTTATTGTCCTACGCTTGATGTAGCTTGGCACTCTTTGCTTATGGTGCTAGAGCAATGCTTGCCGGGCAAACCACCAAGTAAATAGTTGGTGCGACATGTCAGTATTATTAACATTGCCACCTGAATGAACACCGTTGGCACGCTTTAGAACTTAATATTGGAGATAAATAGCTCGAACTTAACCAAAGAGTTGCACAATAGTGTCCATTACCACTTGAAGCAAAATAATCCCTCATGTTCGAGCAAGCTCAAGCCCCAGAAGTGGAGTTGGTAAGGACTCACCAACGCAGACACAAATAGCTTTCACGTCCCAAAGCATTTTGCTGCATTTTGCTAAATTTTCCTATCCTTCCTTCTTCATTATTAGCGACAGGCTCCTATAGTTCACTCGTGTTGGGGATATAGCCTTAAGAAAAAGGAAAAACGGCCCTAAGAGATAAAACTTGCGATATGTATTTAAGAAAAGTGTGCTTTTTTCGAGTCAAAACGTGGCAAATGATCCTAAAGTTCTCCTGTATTATTCAGGTAGACCTAGCACATGCAGCCTTGATATAAACTTGGCAACTTCTCAGAGGCTTATAATATACTAACCACCATTGTCCTAGTGGTTTATGTGGCTCAGTATTCACTGAAATTGTTACACGGGGACCTTCTGGTAGTGGGTTAACTATAAGTTGTCCTGAAGTCCCTTGCGTATATATTATTCCTTACTGAATTCCCAGCGTTTTTGCTAAACACTAGCGCTTATTGGTCTATATTTGCTAAATAGGCCTTAAACGTTTACTTCTCGGTCACCTAAGTCGTAGCTAGCTGTTCAGGGGTATTAGGGGCTAAATAGAGTAGCCATGTATAACTATGTCTCGTTAGAACTTGTACCGTGTCGCCACCTTTTAGATATTTTCGTTTTTCCTGATAACCGCTTGCAAAGCAGAAAGCCATTTTTAGCGAAAAAATATCATTCTGCGTAAACCGCCATTCAATTGCGGATAACTCCTGAACTACTATAGGTATTGCATTGCTTTAACTTTTAACGTAATCAGAGGTGGAAACTTGTTTCGAGGGCTTTTTTATACTTTTTCTTCCCATTCTATCTAGAAAATCTTTTGCGTTTGTTCCGTGATTTACTCAGGTTGAAGTTTGAAGCCAGTGATCAGTTAGCGCAAGGAGAAATGGTTATTTTTTTGCATATTTGCATTTTTCTAGTAATGTACTTCGCTATAGTATGTTACTTAACAAAGTCGTTTCATTTGTACTTGCATTTCTAAAAATTATTTTTAACCTTTTCATGTTCCTTGTAAGGCCGCCGCTTTTATTGCTTTCCATGTGCGCACCAACAAATTTGACGACTGAGCGGGCAGCAATAGTCTAAAAGTTTATAGTGAAGTTGTGGTGGATCGGATCCTGTTTCTAAAGAAAACCTGCACAACGACGGCTCTGCGCAACTTTCACAACAAACAACGTCAAGGACCTCAATATCGCCTGAAGGAGCCAGAAGAATTTCAGGTTGGGCACGCACAAGCCCATCAGCTGTACACCTAACGAAGCCAATGCAGCCGAACTTTCCAACAAGGAACATATACTCACACTTTTCCCGCACCTATGCAAGCCAAAGGTTAATGTAAACATTGACCTGCTCCCTTACAGACGGAGCATCTAGCAAGTCTAGAAATATACTTACTTTTTAGTAAGTGGTGGAGTAGTGCGAGTCATTGTATACGCAACAAGGTGAAGATGGGCGCTACAGTGTTGTTTAGGGAAAACAGAGGAAAATTTATCAGTGTTCTCGACGTCAGCTTGGGGGTAAGGATAAACACTGGCAACATAGCCAGAGGCTTAAGGGCCAAACCCACAAAAAGCGAAGCTAAAATATCGTATATGAGTTGGTGGAGCATTATATGTTGGAAGTGTATAAGCGGGAGTGAAATCCAGAGCAAAAAAGATACTGAAGAAGCAGAACAAGACATGCGATGGGAAGCAAGGTGAAAAGGGAAGCTGCTGTGTTGTTATGGCTAAAAATTTAGGTACAAATATCGGTGATGTCAACGTTAGCCTGCGGAGCAGGATAACGCTGTGCAAGGAAATTTAAACGCTTGAGGTCCTACGCGCGAAAGTGCGGTGCTACGGTATTAAAAGAAGGTTGGGGAGCGTAGGATGTAAGTGTTGTTCAATGGGAAAGAGACAAGCCAGAGCCAAAGACAGTAAGTCAAGTAGTAAGACGGGACAAGGGATATACAGGTCTCATAGTCAGGTACTTAAGGTCCTATGCACAAAAGTGCTGAGCTAGAGTGTGAAATGAAGGTCGTCGGAACATAGGAGTTAGGTGGTGCATGTGAGGAGAGGAAAGCCGGAGCCAAAACGTTAAAAGAAGTAGTAGGGAAAGGCGATGGATAGAAGTGAGATGAAGCAATTCTACAACTTTGTTGTGGTTCATAGGTGAACGATTATAAGTGATAAAAGATTTTAGCTTTGCCATAAAGACATAGGTGGGCATCGTAGCCAGACGTTGGAAGAAATATTATCAGTGATACAGCTGTCATTTGGGGGAACTATATAGGCGGGAAACAGCCAAATAAGGAGGTCCTCCAAACAAACATGCTAAACTACCGTGGCAAATATGAGTCGGTGGAGTATTGGGGCTAGGTGGTGTATAAGGGGGAAAGCAAGCCAGAGCAAAAGAGATAGGTGAAGAAGTAGGACGAGGTAATGATATACGTGGGCAACATAGCCAGATATTTCGGGTCCCACGTACAAATGGGTCGAGCTACAGTGTAGCAGGAAAGTCAGTGAAGCAAGTCGAAGTGCTGTAGAATGTCCATCCCAATAATGGGATTTTTACCGTCAGCGACAAGTACTGCCAACAAAATGAGCGTCGCAGGCCTGTGTTACGCTAGCTCGAGCGCTGACCACGGATGCGGATGTTGGTGCTGTTAGCTGCTCGTGGGGAATTAGGCACATTTCCGGTTGAGTCGCTGGAATCACGTGAAAGGACGCCGATCTCGGTGCCAGTGTCGACGAGATGGCGAACCCTCGCTTGTCGATCGGCGAAGAAGCATAAGCGACTGTGTTGGCCAGCTACCTCCGTCGCCCCTACGTGCTAGCCTGCACGTTTCCTTGCGCTTTTGGCTTAAAGGAACACGGTGGATGGCACGACTTGGCCTGCAGGCCAGGTCCCTGATAGGATCAGCAATAGGAAGACATTTGGCTCGCTGGTTTCGACGGGGAGTTTGATCGAGGTTGACGATGACTATTTGAACCTCGACAACGGCTGCTACTCCCAGAACTTGTGAAATCGGTAAACTTCTTGGTGAGTGCGGCAATCTGTGCTTTCCTTTCGGCAATAATGGCTTTCAGCGTAGGTGTTACTTGCGATATCTGGCCGTAGAATTCACAAAGTTGCTCTGCGATATCGGCCACTAGCATCAGGAATGCGTCAGCACTTGCGTAGAAGATATTGCGCATTATAACATTGCAACCTACGCAGCCACGTTTCCTTAAATAATGTGTCGTCCACAATGTCCGGTTTGGCTAAACTTTGCATCGTTTGCAATAGCTGCGGTGGCTTGAGGTCACCCAACTCTGTGTTGCTCAGGCGCTTTGTGATATGTTGATGATCTGAAAAACTTATCCTTATGAGAACCTCGTCTGTTATTTCCTCTTAAGTTTTCCTCTCTGTTGGCAACTCAAAGATATCGTCGATATCACCTGCGTGGTGGGGAGGAAGCGTAGAGACGACGTGGAGATATCTGATTCCTTCAGATCTACTGCCACAAAGTTCGAAAAGTGCCTTCAACTGAGCAAACCAATGTTTTGGATTGCTTTCGCGAAAGGGCGGAGTGGCGATGGTTACATTTTCCACCTGGCCGTCGAGAACTGAGTGCCACGTATCCATAGCAGAAAAAATGGTACAAAGTAAGCGATATAGAAGCAAATATGCACGAAAAAATAAAGATGGCTGGACGTACCACAGAAATGAACGAACCTAAAAAGAAAATGTAGTAAGTAGCTTACCAACATTTTTATCGGGGTCATCAGCTATAGCGGAATCGCTCGGTCGATATATATGTCAGGTTAGTACGGCCCCATATATAAGTCGCGAAAAGATGAAGGTAAGGGCCAGATATGCGTTTACAGCCGAACAACCTCCTCGTGGTGCCAGCTGGGTGATTCGGGTTTACCCCCTTTCAGCAAATAGTTCGGCGGCAGTGTTCCAGGACGTGGTGGGTTTTCGCCTGGCAAGCGTTCTCCCTATAAAAGCCACATATGTCCGTTTAACAACACTGTGACGTGGCGGTTGTGACTCGCTACTAACTAAAGTCACCCATTGCTTATCTGAACAATCTCTTCAAGTCCACAGATAGCAAGCACTGGCGACACCTTCAAACACATTCAAGCAAAATGACAGGAGACATTTACCAATCCCATAAACAAAGCTAAACACGCCTACATGCAAACTTACATACATTCATATATAAACATATGCAACAATCCCATTGTTCCATTGTACATTAACTGATCACATTTTGTACTCTTAACGTGATCATGCCTGCGCAGGCGTGCCTCGCTTAGTCGAGAATACACAATTTATTTATTTATTTATTTAAAAAGTAAAGTCCAGATAACCGAATCCACCGTAAAAATGGTTATAGCAGGTGGAAGATCTAGTCACCAGGCGATAAGCAGCAATGCTCTTCGTGGCGAAAAACCCGAAGCGCGCGAAGGCGATTCGTCTGCGTGACTCAACCACCTGTAGTCATCGTGCGAACACGCAAGCTTCCTAAGTTGTCTATGTACATAATGTTAATCTATTTTAGTAATAATTCTCACAGACAACGTTGATAATCCGCAGGTCACAACACAGCCCCCTCATAGAAGGAAAACTTGATGGGAAACCTGCGTAAACAATAAAGGGTAATTCGCGACTCCTTATCAAACCTTCAGCTGCCTCTGGCCTGGATGCTCCTCCTGAAAAGCAAAATCTTGTTTCTCCAAGTTCATCCCCAAAACCATCCTCTATTAACCGGTAGTTGAACAAACGCTGGAAAAGGGTTTAAGCAGTGGTAGCGGGCAGCAGCGTTAATCCGGTATCCATGATTCCAAAGACTCCGCTGATTGATGGGAAGCCAAAGGCGACAAAATCTAGGTCTAATCCGAACGCATCTCAGCCGTAGTTAACTCATCTTATCGCTAAAGTGTACCAGTTGGAGCATATGATCAAGGCAATTCCTTACTTGCAGAAGCCGCACCAACGTGAAGAAAGCCGATTTCTCGAGAGTGAACGATGTCTGATCATCCTAAACACACCTGAGTGTAATAAGGAAGCCTCGGCTGAAAGGACATTGGAGGACGAAGCGTTGCTGGGGCAGGTGGTTTCTTTACTCTTTGATGCTGGGGAAAAGGGCCTAAACTATTACCGCTTTCTGCCTCGGCAGGAAGCATGATGGCTCCTCGAACGTTTTGTCACCTAAAGGTCATCTGTCAAGATGAAGAGGAATACCGCCGTATCCTTAGCGAACCTCACGTTTACAAGAAGAAACGTTCTTTGTTTTCAGAGACCTCTTCCGAGCAGATCTCCTTGGAGTGAAGCAGGTCGTTGATGAACAATGAATCCGACGGGAAGTTGGATAAAACAGCCCACACATTGTGGCTTTTCAAATATGAAAGAGTAGCCCGAGGACTCGGTGGAGACCAATCTTCGTTCTTCCGGTGCGCTGAGAATCAGAAGGGAATTGGGTGTGATATCGGTGGCCTGCGTATTTTGAGAAAATATTGGATGAGATTCTACTCATGACCTCAGAGCAAGAACCCGATCTGATAGGTTTTACGGAAATTTGGCTATTCTCGGATATTTCAGACTCGAAGGTATTTATTCCAGGGTATTAACTATCCTGTGCGGATCTTCCAGGAAGGAGATCTGTGGCCGGGGTTTCTCTTTACTGAAAGTCAGACCTTACGGTTCACCCAGTGGGAGCCATGTTTGAGCACGCTAAAGGATCGGAAATGCTTTGTGCTGGGGTTCAGGTTGGTTTTAGCCACTCACAGTCAGCGTTATCTACAGACCCCATTTCATTCCGGATCCCTTCATCCAGACATTATGAGGATACACGTGGGCAATGATTGCTTGATTGTGGGTGACTTCAATGCTCCGGTGGTGAACTGGAATATGATTCATTGTAATTCCTGTCCAGCTTATTTTGATACGTTTATTTTGAAATATTCCTCAAACGTAAGCTAAAGCAGCACGTTTTATCACCCGCCCGATTTTACCAGGCCATGTACCACACATACTTGACCTTTCGCTCACGCCTGGCTTATCAGTTGTTTCCGCTCTAGCCATTCTTCAGCCTCTTGGCGAAAATGCTCACTGTGTGGCCTCCATTTTGCGGGCACGGCAGTTAGTTATTAATGTCCAGGTATTGCATTGACGGAATTTTGGCGAGCTGACCCATCCGCTTAACGTTAGCTGCTAGCCTCATGGACTGGAATAGCCTTCGTCAATTGGATCTCGATGCTGCTTAGGACTTTTGTGCTCCAAGCTGATGTTTATGATTGAGTGGGCTGTTCTAAAGGTCACGAAACAATCTTTCTCCAAAGGGCCACCATGGATAGATCAAGAAATCAAATTGCTCATACTGCGAAGGCGAAAAGGTTGTGGCCGTTTCAAGTTCACGCAGATGGCTTGAGTATACGCCCATTACAAAGAGGTTGGTAATGTATGTATCCTGAGAATGCACGAGAAGTGAGAAGTATATGAAAAACAGCTGGCCGAACCATCAGCGAGTAATCCGGAAAAGCATTTCGCATACCTAAAAAGAAGCACCAGAGCTTGCAACCGTAAACCTGCACTGTATTCAAGCAAAGATGACGCTGTGCTTCATGATAACATGACGAAAGCTTGTCTACTGGCTTTGCAATATTCCTTTGTGTATACGACGGAGGCGCGTTAGTTGTTAAGGGAGCTCCCAGTCACACCTCTCCTTCAGAGCAGGTCGAAGGTACCATTAACAGAGTATTGGAACTGCTTTTCAACTTGAACTCAAATTCTTCACTGGGTCCTGTTGGCATACATCCTTAGTTCCTCAGAGGCGGTACAGTTCATGGTTGCAATTATTTGTCAAATATTGAGGAGCTCACTTGAAGCAGGTCGTCTCGCAACTAAATGGAAATCGAATGTTGTGGAACAGCTGTACAAAGGCGGGAATCGCTATGGTCCAGTGAACTGCCGACCGCGTTGCCTGCCATCCATCTTATGTAAAACCATGGAAAGGCTTTTGAAACATGCGATGCATCTTCACTGTGAGAAATTGGACGTTATCAAACTTGCGGAGCACGGATTTCGGCGGGCACGCTCTTGCATTACCAATCTGCTTGTTGCCCGAGAAACGTGGGCGAAGTCAGTGGATGCTGGTTATTGCCTCCATGTAGTTTTGTGGATTTTAGCAAAGCGCTTGATAGGGTTCCACCCAAGCGACTCCTTATCAAACTTCGGCGGATTGGCATCGCTGGTAATTTACTCGCCTGCATCACTGATATCCCGGAGGGCCGCAGTTTGAGCTTGAGGGTCTACGAAGTTGACTTAGTTCTATTCTTATGATCAGTAGGGTTCCACAACGTTCTGTTCTTGGTTCCGAAGTATTCAAAATCTTAATCCACAATATCCCGGAGGCGCTCCAAATCGACCGCTTGAGCTCTACGGATGACCTTAAACTGTAGTCGAAAGTAGCAAGACTTGAAGCTGCTAACAACTTGCAACGGACGTCCGCCTGCTGCACGATTGGTCTGTCAGGTAGCAAATGCCTATCAATCGTGATAAGTGTTGCGTTCTCCCGATCGGTGGTCAAGCACCTTTCGGTGCTTATCACATTTGTGGTTTCCTGCTAAAAAAATATGGTTGGTGAGAAGGATTTGGCTGTACTTGTTTCTCCAGACCTAAGAACAACGCAGGATATGTTGCGAAAGGTAGCAGCTGCCCACAAAATGCACTGTGTCATGCGAAGTTCGTTCTACAAATTAACGCCAAAGGACTTCAGGCTCCTGCTTTCTTCCCACGTTCGTCCAATACTGGAATACGGCCTACTTGCCATACACCCACACACAAACTTTGAATGTGAGCCAATTGAAAACGTTCAGAGGCGTGGAGCTGTCTGTTTCCATGCTACGTGCGTAAACTTACCCCTTCGTCTCCAATGTATGAACTTATTTACTCTGGACTACCGCCGTTGCCATGGTGAGCTGATTCATAGTAGACGCATTTTAAGGGGAGATTTGGGGAAGGAGGTGCAGCAGTTCTTGCAGCTCAACACAGATTGTTCAACACGAGGGCACTTGTTTAAACGTTTTGATCCGCGGACGAACCATATCCGGTCCGAAGTCTCGTTGGTCACGCTGGTTGTGAATGGGTGCCAAGGTCTCCCTGAATGAGTGATAAGTGCATAGACAAAGGTGTTTTACAGAACGATTGGACGAGTACATGCCGAGCAAGCCTAGATTACGCTGTTTTTGTTGCAGCTGTAACGATCTCTCAAGGAACACAGTTTAGCAACGACATGTGGCATCCAGCGAATGAACGGCAGGCGATGGAACTGACACGGGTTTTTATTTCTACTCTCGGCAACTCTGTGAAATCTATGAACTATGATCATTCGACAGACATGAGGACTGTCCGTCGCGGGCCGATCTTTTACGCGACAAGGCGGTGAAACCTGCTGAAGCTGCTGGGAGAGAACCAGGCGATCGGACCCCAGCTAATTCCCGCCAATGTCCTTCCTTAAGTTGTCGATAAACAATGAAGGAGAACGTTCGTAGCACACGAGCACTTGTGTTTGCTCACGTGTAATCGTTCTCCGGTTCGCAACGTGGAAAAAAGAAAGTAACGGGGATTGGGCATGTAGAAGAGACAACAGCAAAGGACGGGAAAGCGCTTACCGAACATGCAGCGGAAAGACAAGAAAACAACTCTTTTTATCGGTTTTCAAACGTCTTCCACCTTTTTCTTTTGTTCTTCAATACCTTTTGCGATGTTCTTGGGTTTTCAAAAGATTGTGCTATTTTGCGGTTTTCAATGGGTTCTGACACGATTGGAAACCTGAAAACGCCGTTAGAAGCAAAATGGCTAAGCTGACTTTCAAAGAAACGTGTCAACCATTGAAGCCGACGACCAGATCCAGAAAACAGTTTAGGCGTGGCAAAGTCGGAGAGCTCAGGAGGCAGGTTTCCGGTTGTGGGTTTGCCGTTTGCAGGCGTTTCTTCCACCTTTGGTTGGGTGGGTTTATCGGAGAACGAAGAACTAGAGTAGTCGTTCGAATCTGGTTCGACGTTAGCAACTTTGTGGCGATTGCTTAAGATGGTTTCGCGCTTGCCGTTGCGTTCGTTGGCGCAGAAACGTTCCTTACATTGTAATACCTTGTATGGACGTTTGTAAGTTCGTTCGAGTAGTTTGCGTAGACCATCCATACAAATGAAGACAAACTGGTCGTGGTGAAAATCTTTGTAAATGTAAGGCTTGCGATGCTGTTTCCGTATTGCGGTCGCTTTATTGAGGCGCAGTTTTATAACTAGCTGCCGAGCGTCGTGCGCGTCATAGCGAGGAGTGTTCGGGCTTTCAGAGAAGAAGTTGCCTGGTAAACGGAGTGGTTTTTCATAGACCAGTTCAGCACTGACGTTCCCAGATCGGCTTTTAGTGCTGATCGAATTCCGAGTAGTACCATTGGCAGAAATTCTGTCCAACTAAGCGCATTGGCGGCAGGTAGCGTGGCTGTAAGCTGTCGGTGGAAGCGCTTTATTATTTTGTTTGAATAAGGATGGTAGGAAGTTGTCCGGACGCGCTTACATCCGAGGAGTTGTGTAGGTCGTTGAAAGTGCTCGATTCGAATTGTGTACCACGGTCGATAGTCACAGTGGCTGGACAGCCACGTGAAGCGACACAGCGCTCGACGAATGCGCGCGTTGTGGTCTTAGCTGATACATCGGAAATTGCAACAGCTTCAGGCCAACGAGTGGCGCGATCCACTATGGTCAGAATGTAGACCATGCCTTTGGATGGTGGATGTTTTCATGCGAGGTCGAGGTTTACGTGAGCGAATCGAGTTGACAGCGACGGAACAGCAGCGTGTCGGTGAACGTTTGCTCGCTGGTAAGTCAGAGAGTTGCGTGCCCAAAGTCTGAAGTCGCGCTGCATGTTCGGCCAGATGTATCTGTCGGCACTCATCTTGACTGAAGCACGGATGCCAGATGGGCGATGTTGTTCAGCGTAAAAAAGACTTTCGGAGAAAAGCAGTTGGCACGAGTAAACGTGGCTTCCATTAAAGACGTCGCAGATTATTGTATCTGTAGATGAAGGAAGCGGTCTAGGTACCAACTTTAACGTGGACTCTTTACAGGATGACAATAAGTCCTTTTCGGCTTGCTGCGCGGCGGCCATAAGTGACGGATCGAACGACTGATCGGTCGAAGCCAGAGATTTTACTCTTAAAAGCGTTATCCTTGCCAGACATGTGTTGGTCGTTCGTCGCAAACGAGATACGAAATCTAGATGACGATCTTCAAACGAAGTGTCGTGGCGAAGGGTTCCGGAGGGCGTAGGCGAGTGCTTCGTGAGCTGTAAACACTGCAATTTGATTACCTTCGAGAACGTGTCGAAACTGACCAACGCCCAAATATACGGCGAGCGACCCGCGGCCAAATGTGCTGTATTTCGACTCGGCTGTCTGAAGGTGTCGGGAGAAGAACACTAGTGGTTGCCAATTACCTTTGGCAGACTGCCGCAGAACATCGCCGATTGCGTTTTCCGGGGCGTCGACGGCTACACTGATTGGAGCCTTCGAGTCGAAGTGATAAAGTATGGCGGCGGAAGCTAATGCTTTTTTGCTAGCTTCGATTACTTTTCGTGCTTCAGTCCGCAGATCAAATTTACCGTCGTTGCTTCCACGCAGAAGATGGGCGAGTGGTTGCATAAGCTCGGCGCAACCTGGTAGGAATTGGCGATAGTTGTTGCCCATGCTGTTAGAGCGTCGAATGGCGGCTAGTCGTTGGATGAGGCACATCTTGAATTACATAGCCTTTGTCCTGCAAAGGGCGTATACCATCGGAAGCAATTCGATGCCGAGAAAGTCGATGCGCGGCTGCGTGAAGCTGCACTTCTCGGGTTTGACGGTGACCTTGTGCGCCTTCATGCGTTCGAACCAGTCGTAGGTGTGTTCGGTGTTCCTTTTTCGAAGGCCTGGCTACCATGATGTTGTCGATGTATGAGTGAACGAAGTCGAGTCCACGTACGACAAGTCGATGAAACGTTGAAATGTCTGCTCGGCGTTGCGCAGACCGAATGGCCTTTGTAGGAACTCGAATAGTATAAATGGTATAATAGCGGCGGTTCCCGGTATGTCCTCGTCTGCAACCGGGACCTGATGATAAGCTCGCACCAGATCGATCTTCGAGAACACGCGGGCGCCAGTAAGACCCGCTGTAGTATCCTGTATGTGAGGGATAGTAGAACGCTCCGGATTTGTCACGTTGTTGAAGGCGGCGTACTTGCCACACGTTCGCCAGGCTCCTGACTTTGTTGAGACCAGTTAAAGGGGCGAAGACCAAGGGCTGCTCTATGGTTGGAAGATGCCAAGTTCGAGCTTGTGCTCGAATGCCTCATGGGCGGTTTTGGGCTTGTCCGGAATCAGTCTTATGGCTTTGGCGGAGACGAGAGGGTGCTTGGAAATTAGGTTATGCTGCATAGTTGCGGCTGCTGTTGACAGAAACGATGAAGATTGGATGATTTCAGGGAAACTCAAGTAGCTCCTTGCCGGCCGACCAGTTGTCAGTGGCGTACATTGGGCTGAGCGTTGCTACATCACTGGTTATTCTAGCAAAGGAAAGTTTCGTAGTCTGACTGATGAGACGATGTAGCTTAGCATCGACAAGAAAGTCAAAGTGCTGAGACAAATCCATCCCGATAACGGGCTTTTACACTTCAGTGATAAGGAATATTCATCAAATAGAGCGTCGCAGGCCGTGGTTAAGCGTACGCAAACGCGCCGACCGCAGACGCTGATCCTGGTGCCGTTGGCTGCGCATAGAGCACCAGTCACTTTTCCGATTGAGTCGTTGGGATCACGTGGAAGTACGCTGAGTTCTGCACCAGTGTCGACGAGATGGCGAACTCTCATTTGTCGATCGGCAATGAAGCATAGACAACGTTGTTGACCAGCTACCTCCGTCCCCCTATGTGCTTGTCGGCCCACTTCCATGCGCGTTGTGTTTGAAGGAACACGGTGGGCGGAACTATTTGGCCTGCGGAGCAAACCGCTGATAGTACCAGCAGTCGAAGACATTCGGCGCGGTGCTTCCGACGGTGATTTTGATCGAGATGGGTGTTGACGATTTGAACATAAACCACGGCAGTCACTCCCAGAGGTTGTGAAATCGGTAAACCTCATGGTGAGAGCGACAATCTGTGATTTCCTTTCGGCTTAGATCGAACTAGCGAAAGCTGGCTGTAAGATTCCAAAATGTGGTCTGCGATACCAGCCAGCCACCTTAGGTATGTGCCAGCGTTTGCATAGAGGATATTTCACCTTACACCTGGCGATCTACGCCACTATATTTCTTTGAGAAATGTGCTGTCCACCATGTCGTGTTTGACTAAACTTTGCATCTTTTGCAATAGCGGCGATGGCTTGAGGTCACCCAACTCCGTTTCGCTCAGAAGCTTCGTGATACTTTGACGATCTGCAAAACATGTCCTTTTAAGCACTGCTGCAGTTGATTCCTCGTAAGTTTTCCTCACTGTTGGCAACTCAAAGATATCGTCGATGTCATCTGCGACGTGCAGAAGAAGCGCAGAGACGACGTGGAGATGTTTGGTGCTTTCAGGTCTAATGCTGCTAAGTTCGAAAAGTGCCCTCAACTGAGCAAACCAATGTTTTGGATTGCTTTCTCGAAAGCGGCGGAGTGGCCATGGTTACATTTTCAACCTGGCCGTCGCGTATTGGCTGACACGTATCCATAGCAGAAAAAAGTATGCGATATAGAACCCGAAATATGCGCGAAAAGTAAAGATGGCTGGACATACCGCAAAACTGAACGAACCTGAAAAGGAAAAGTTGTAAGTGGCTTACCAAATTTTTGGTCGCGGTTACTAGTTATAGCTGAATCGTTCGGTCGCTATACGTCAAGTTACTCTCGCCTCAATTAAAAGTCGGAAAAAGTCGGATAAATAGGCCAAGTATACGTTTATTGTCGAAACGCGCAAGCCCGCTATCTGAAGGCACCGCAAAATGGTTGTAGCTAGTTGAAAGATATAGTCGCCAGCCGAGACGCAGGAAACGCTCTACCGGACCGTGTGATTACTGTAACAAAAAATTGTGTTGTTTCGGGACGTTCCGTGGTACAAATGGTACATAGCAACGTGGTTACCTAGCGACGTTGCCAAGGAGGATGAATGTGCAATAGGTGGAAATAGCTGAGTGGTGTGTGGAGAAATGGATTGTGTGTTAATTATGATGCCATCGGAAGTGTTACCGGTAAGGGTACATATGTGTGATAGTTGTTATAATATTTCGGTGGCCATAGTGGTTTTTCTGCTATCGCTATGGCTGTGGATGATGGTGAGCTGTTCAGATCTTTGGTTATTAGGAAGCATGGAAGTGTTGAAGACATGGATGAGCTAATCGGACGTGTTCAGATTAAATCGTTGACATGTTTTTCCAGCGTGGAAGGCGCAAACACTTGCTGGATGGGGACGCCAACGGCTACATGCTGTACGGTTGCGTACATTTTTGACGTTCAGGATTGCGTGGCAAACAGTAAGTTAATATTAATGTAACACGGCGGCTAACGCATGTAAATGCGAATGAATCTGCAAACCGTTGATCACTGCGATATATTTCTGCCAGAGACAACACAGTGCTACGCGGTAACTATTCGTTTTGGCGTGCCATACTGATGGAGATTTTTAGTTGCAATAACGTGGAAAACAGTGGTTGAATAAAGACTTGAAACGAAATTTGACTATTGTCAAATTTACTGTGATCCAAGATATGTTGGATCGATTAAAGCGGTTCTGGTCAAAGCGTCTTCTGCGCCTACTGGTAATTTTTCCAGTTTTTCCCAGTTTTAACCCCGTTTTTGCCTTTTTTGATGTCGTTTAACTATTGCATACGTGTTATCATCACTCTGTGTTGCGCTATGTCAGCCTCGCAATGCACCGAGGCTGTTGTTCCTGATGGCTCGGATTCTGAGGTTATCGCACTTTGTGGCGGCCGAAGCTGCAATATACCAGTAACTGACGAATCTGGCGGCATGCAATGCAATGTCTGCAACCGATGGTACCATCAGTTTTGTACGGAGCTGAATACCGAGCAGTACGCAGCGCTGGCCTCTAGCGGGAAGTTGCTTTTCAGTTGTGCCAATTGCTGCAGCCGCCGGCAAGGCCGCACAGTATTTCGTAGGAGAGACGAATCTCTTGATACCCGGCTGCGAAATGTAGAGCGTTCGTTCTGTTATCAAGAAGAAAAAGCAGACAACATCCGCTATAAAGCCTTCCGGTGAAGTCGATGGCCCTAACAAAAGTAAGACATCGACAATGGAGCTAAAAACATACGCTGCTGTTGCTACATCATCGGAGGGGCTAAAGACAGTTCTATCACCAGTGGTGAAGGCACCTGCTCAGAGAACTGAGAACTGGTGCGAAGCACCGAGTAGAGGTTGCTCTGCGTAGCTGCATCATTCGTCGTTTTTGGACATGAACTCTTTATTAATCGTTTCGCTCTCTGTACTTTGCCTCTGCAAATTGTAGGTCTAGTAGCATCTTGAATTGAGACACTGTGTTGCCTTCTACTATATGCTGAGGCAGGTCGTTCAAGACATTCACCACTCTGCGTTCAATACGGAGTTGATGGGCGACCCGCTTCAAATCCGGACGATAAGTTTATACCGGTGTCCTCGCGTGCAGCTTGGTGTGCGCAGATGAAGTGGTTGTCTCAACATGGGGTAATACCCAGGTGTAATATCCGGTGCGTCATGATGAGGTCTACTCTCAGCCGACGATAGGATAGGGTGTATAACCCTAGTTTCTTACATCGGTCTTGCTATGGCATACCTCGTAAGTTGGGAATCAGCCTGGTGGCTACATGCTGCACCCGCTCAAGCTTTTCTACTTCGCCCCGGGTGATGGGACAGTATGCGGGAGTGCCGTACTCCAGCATTGGTCGTATTATCGAGACGAAGAGGCGAGTAGCAATCTCTTCGGACCAAGTGCTAAAGCTGCGCCTGAGAGCCCATAGCATCCGAAGGCTGCTTCGGTACAGGCTATTCGTGTTGTCAACGGACTTTAGGTCACAGCGTGAGAGTACACCGAGGTGGCGCACGAAAGGAGCGGGATGCAACGGTTGACCAGCCACTGTGTACGTTCGGCGGTGATCATACTTACCCAAACTCATGAATTGCGACTTGGCAGGGTTGATCGGAAGGTTAACCTCTGCAGACCATGTCGAAAGGCGGTCGAGATCCTGCTGATGTAAATCGCAATCACTGAGTGTGCGGATTACTCTGCACACTTTCAAGTCATCTGCGGACAAAGCACTATGTGATCGTAGTAGCTGAGGCACATCGTTTATATGGATTAGATACAAGATCGGTCCCGGTACAGTGCCTTGGGGCACGCCGCTGCTCGGTGGATACCAGTCAGTTAGATGGTTGTCCACCTGGACTCTCCACTTCCGATCAATAACGAAATTGCTGATCCATTTGTGCAGCGAACCACCAACACCGTACATCCTCAGTCTGTCAAGGAGCACTGCATGGTTAACCTTGTCATAAGCCTTTCTGAAGTCAATGTAAATGACGTCAACGGATTGGCCTTTGTTCAGCGCTTGTAACCATTTCGTGCCTCGTCAACGGTACGTTGGTGACGCACGGACGACCTTTCAGGAAACCATGCTACGCGGAGGTTAACAGGTTTTTCGACTGGAGAAGTTGCAGAACGCTCATCTTCACGATCTTCTCGAGCGTCTTTGCCAAAACTGCCGTAAGGCAGATCGGCCGGTAGTTATCCACTTCGCTAGGGTTACCACCTTTCGGGATAGGCTTTACCACTGAGCATTTCCAGCCGTCCGGTAGTAGACCAGTGGATAGTGACCTGTTAAACAGTTCAGTTACAGAAGGTGCACTTATGGTCGATAATGACTTGAGGATTAGTGGGTGTATACCATCTGGCCCAGCAGGTTTCGTCCCGTCAAGATTCGCTAGAATCTTGCGTACATCCTCAATATTGCAGTCCAGGCTGTTAAGTTCGGCTGGAGCGGTGCTCGTCGAACTCATTACAGACACCTGGTCACTTGCGAATACGGAGGCGAAGTGCGTTGCCAATGCTAACGCACGATCTGTACTGGAGGTTAGGGGCTGTCCTTCTGAGCCTTCTAACACTGGGATATTGGCTATAGGCCTTAGGCACCGCTTCACATATGCGATGATCCTCTTGGGAGCAGTTTTTGAGGCAGTTGCAAGCTCCTCTTCGAAGCTTCTGCGTTTGCTTGTTTTCGTTTTGTTGCAGCGATTTCGTTGTAGCTTGTACGGATTGTAGTCCTCATCAGAGCCAGATAACACGAATTTGTTCCATAGTCTACGTCGCCGTGGGGCCATTTTGCTGTACTGTTTGTCAAACCAATGTGGTTTGACTGGCCCAACTTTCCGAAATTTGAGGGGCACAATTCCGGCGCACAACGATTTCACTCCCTCTTTAATGATAGCCCAACAGGTTTCAATAGATGAATCCTGCGGTAAAGACCAGTCTATCTGGCTTGCTGCTCGAATGAGGCCATTAAAGTCCGCCTTCTAATAGTTGAAGGCTGACTCTAGTGGTAGTTCTAAACTGCCTATGATCACTGAGTGGTCACTCGCTCCCAGAGGCTCTAAGACTTTAATGTTATGTATACGTTGCTCACAGCTTGTCAACAGCAGATCTAAACATGATGAAGTCGCGCGCGCAGTAATGCGTGTCGGTTGGTTGATGTGCTGTGTGGCCCCAGTTTCAAATATCAACTGCGTAAACTTCCTCTGGACTTCACATTGGCCGGGGATAAGTTAAGCTTCAGGCCACTGCAATCAGGGCAAGTTGAAATCACCCATGGGTAGGAACATCGGACGACTCATGTGTTTGCGAATACGCGGCAACCAGTCCAAACATCCGCTCAGTGGACTGCGAAATATGCTACGCCCACAAGCAACTCGCCGAATGAAAGACCCGTGGGGTTAATACACCCCGTCGTGGCGATTCTTTCACGGATAGCAGCGTTATATTCCGTAACGCGGCTGAATGTACTGCTGTCCTTCCAGTTGATCGCATGTTGCACGACCTACCATGGTTTAAAATGTGCGTAACCAAGCTTTTTCCGCCTGCTTTTCCAGGCATTACTGTCAGGAAGCTGATTAGACTGGGGAAGGTCCCAGTTAACGTACCAAACCCCCGACGGCGGATACTTCATGTGGTACTGTCTACCCCGGATGAACGCAATGCTCTCCTGCGGTTTGCGTTTAAACAGAAAGGTACAAATATTAGCGTTCAGCCGGACCTTCCGCTTGCCGATAGGCTGAAGCTAAGGGGGGCCACCATCTCGATATACTGGCATTCCATGAAACGCGGCTTTCTCGGGACATCACGGATGTTGAAGTACATGTATCTGGCTACGCACCTAAGGCATGCTTGGATCCGTTTTGACAGGCGTTGAGATGGTTTGCAGTACCGAAAAGATTCTTCACTGATGTAAAAAGGCGCTGCTCTTCGAACATGTCAATCGCCTCTCTTCTTGCCTCCCTCACAACCCAGGGAAAGTCTGGCTGGGCGCGGATCTTTGTGTTCAGTTTATTCAAGCAAGCCGATGCCAAGAGCGTTTCCTCGACGTCATCAGCACTTTCCAGTGTGACGTGTACCGGCTTTGAGCGGCAACTTGCCGCTCCTGAGTGGCAACACGAAACCTTACCTTTTTCCTGAGTATCTCGCATCTTCCTACTTCGATTTTCTTTTCTCTACTTTTCCTCACGTATTGCAATTGTTTTCTTATTTAAGTGCACTTCCATACTCTGTACCTTCGGTTTTCCTTCTTATCCTTCGTTTACTTCACGTGACTGCCACAGCAGGGACTGCTAGTGCACGGAACGTGGGCATCAACTGGTTGGCCAGGGTGCGATACGGGTGTTTCCCTTTTAGATGCATCAATAACTGAGCACTTCCTGAATTCCTGGGTCAAGGATCCACTCAATATGGAGTACTCACTGGGCTCTGCTATCGTTCCAGTCCCCATCTGAATCTGAAATGTGCTGTCATCTGTACTGTAATCACTATTGCAGTTGGTTGCGTAGGGCGAGCTGGGTTGTCGGAGACACATGAGTTCGTGTCCGGTGTCAGCAAGAGGGCTGTACAACTACGTAGCCGGACCGAGATCTGCGCTTGGTGAGCACTGTTGCTGGTGGTCCAGGACTTGATCAGCTTTCAGAATGGAATGGCTGTTTGTTCTTTGCCTAGCGAGGATTACCGAATGCTTGGCCAGACAGCGACTCGTTACGCCACCATGATGGTACCGCAGCCCAGCACCGGCAGTCAGTTGGTTTGCTGTTAACAAACGCTTTTTCAACTCCTGCGCATCCGTGCCGCCCGCATGACTGATCCGCCACTAGTGGTCAGCAACTACGTCACGGTTACCGCCGCTACGTACTTCCTTTCACCTACGGTAATTCCATTGTGTGCCCTAATGCCGCTTTCGCTACGGCAAGGTATCCGTCATTCCTAAGTGGGTGATGCCCAAGTACTGCTCTGCCACCACATCATATATTCCGCACCCATCTATTCCGTAGCATATCCCGTAACGGTATGGGATATTAATAGATGCCTTTTACAACGCCTCTCTGTGATGATTACTGGAATGATGCGTCACTACTACTTTCCGTGAATGTAACGTGCTGCCGCGTATATACTCCGTTACACCTCTGGTAAGTGCATTGCTTGTTCACCTTTTGTCTTACAGAACCGCTGTCCATCCCTGGAGCTTACTTCAGTAATCAGCCACTGCTGGTATGCTTCCAATTTACATGTGCCACTGCCGAAATACTTCTTCGGACGTCAGGTTGGTTTAATAATCTGTAACACGTTGTTTTCATAACCGGCGCATATCCTCATGGCATGCACCACTACTCCGACTGTCTCTTAGTCTCCGGAGTAATGCACAAATACATGGGTATGTTCATCACGGTGTATATCACCACATGCTTCCATGTCACATTTCTTTTTAACAACATTACATCATTATACTGCCTCACGTGCGCTTTTATCGAATGTCCGGTTCATATTCATTTCGTATTGTCGACGTGGCCTCTGATGAGCCTTCGGAAACCATTTCTCAGTGTTCACTCTTGGTGGGTTCAGAGCTAGATACACGCTCACTCACCTAGCGGTGAATATTTCTGAATGGTCCAAACGTCCGTCACGTTCCTAACAGCTGTTTCGCCTATGTAAGGAACCATTAACGTCCACCGCGGCTTCTCACGTGTAACGTTAAGCTGTATCGTTGTTTAAGCCGCGAATAGCCTTATTATTTCCGTCTTCTGATGGCTTTTTCACAGGACGGTATGTCAACCGCTGAGGCTGATGTTGCATTCCGGATGCTTCTTCACCGCAGTTGGGCTAAACCAACTTACACTTAAACTAGGTCTTTTTAAGCTGGCTAAATTTCATTCCACTTTACTTGGCTTGTTCTGTCTACCTGAATACTCTTCTATTAACTGGCCACGTTGCTTACATTATTTGGGCATATGTTCCGTAACTTTGTTGCGTTTGTAGCATTTTTAAGTAACTTGCGCACATTTTTTCCTTATCGCGTATTCGTTGCTAACCAACTTACTTCATAGGGAGCAATTTCCATTCCCGGATAACGTGTCTCCGTGCCGCCAATAACGGACACATGCGTTAGTTTATTTTAGGAGGGCGCTGAGCAACACTGAGGCGGATGCATTCTTTCCGTTATATAAAGCAGCGGCTTAGCCACATATGCAGTGTCGCGGTCAGGCCTCGTCACCATACCTCCGCAGTGACATCATGTGTAAGGAACAGATTCCGAAACTTGCCACCACGATGATGGAACGCCAACGATGGAAGTTGTACGAATATCGTCTAAGGATGAGAACATCAGGAACCGTAAATGCAAAACTGCAATCGGTTTCCATAACCTTCCTATCTATGGCAGCGGCGCCAAATCACTGTCACATATAGGGTTACGGAGCACAAGTCGTTAGTAAATGCTACGCGAACCAATAAGGCGGATTTCATACACATTATATACCCCACACGGGTCTCCTGGTATACGTGTTGTCACCTTCCTCTTATAAACCTTAAATACCACGCCACCAGATGGCGCGCACGCATACACAAGGACCTGCACTTCTCTATCTTCACCGCAGTCTATTGCCAACCAACCACAGTCTCATCGTCGGAACTACCTACTCAATAGCCCAAACCCAATAATGCAACCTCCGGATTCGCAACCAGCCCCGATACACTTCCGACTGCGTCAAACCAATACCCATGCAACTACAATCGGTGACTATTACACCTTCTGCTCCGACTTACCAAGCGGTACCTGGGATTGTTGCTCCGACCAGATCTAGCTAGCCATTCAGAAGACCATATCTACTCGAACCAATGAATCAAACTGCCCAAAATCCAACTTATCAACATCAGTTCAAAACACGCAGATATAAGGCGCCCAGCCGACGGCACCAGTATGCTGCTGTTGACAACTGGACCTCCAACACGAATAACACAGCTCCTTTTACTTCGACTAATCGCTCTCACACGTCAGGAGTTCTGTAGAATGTCTGGACGTCGAGAAGTGTCACACCTACTGCAGCCACTTTTTTATGGAATACAACAGGGCATGGTCCACCATGCCCAGTTCTCCAAGAGCTCGCACCTGTTTCATGTCATCTACAGAGACTCATTTATACACTGCAGCCGACACAAAACGGCTGGTTCCAGCCTTCAGCTAACCCCCTTGGACCTCAAACCCACAAATGACTCGTCAGCGGTCGGCTGTCATCAGTTTAACAATCCGCCGCCCCCAGCTCACATATCCGCGGTACTTAACTCGCCTATCCCAAGCACTCCCAAACTACCCGGTGAAGACACTACTGCAAAAGCTGGCGACCAGACGACAGGACTCTGCGGATACTACACGTATAAATTATTCCTCCTCAATGCACGATCGATTAAAAATAAAATGCACCTCCTAGGCCCCTCAGCCTTCTGGCACGCCCGCATCTGGTGCTACTCACAGAAACGTGGCATTCGGCCGATGCTTCTTACACACCACTACACATTCCAGGGTACACCATTTTCTGTAATGGACGCGCCAATCACCGAGGTGGCGGATGCCTGATGTACGTCAAGAACCAGTTTTATGTAATATCTTTCCAAACCGTCTCCCTTTGCAATTCTGAAGATTCAGTATGGATTAAGGCATCTGGAGGTCCAATAGACCTCTTCCTAGGCTGCTTATACAACCCACGGCACTCTTTGTGCTAGTGTTGACAAATGGTCAAGCTCTTCCAGGAAGTCACATTTCTTCCAGCACGCTGTAAAATTATTGCTGGAGATTTGAATATGTCTCATGTCTCGTGGCTCAATCAGTCAGGCCCACTGAAATATAGAAACCTGGTAACTATTTTCACGCAGGCCTGGACTCAGCATGTGAATACACCGACTAGACAATCTAACGTACTGGACATAATATGCAGTAACGGAAGTTCCCACGCAGGCGCCACCATGTTAGCCAACATACAGGGCAGCGAGCACAAGGTCGGGAAGCAGTCTTTTGCACTGCCTAAATTCCCTTACCATATAGATACCAAGTAGAGGTATCTCGCCACCCCCAGCGCATCAACTGGAAAACAATTTCTTCCCTTTTCCGAGCACATCCTGGGAAGATTTCTTCCTCGCTGACAATACAGCTATTGTCATTAGAAAGCTTTATAACAACTTCATGAAATGTTTAGACGTCCTTGCCTACAAAAGAGGAAGATAAGAAGGCGGCAGACTCTTGCAGATGCTTCCACAAGCAAACTAGCTACTAGGCTTAAGAAAATGCGCTCCCGCTACAGCAACACCAAAAACTTTCATCTAGCCATCCGTACGAACGAATTACTAATCGACTGGAGAGGTTCACAATGCAATGCTCGCACATTAGCTGAGCACGCAGCGCTTTGCACTGACAATAAGGCAAAGTCTCTTATTCGACTAATGAAGCAGCGGGGTAGCAGCAAAGAACTACCAATCACTATCCTTCTGCTTCCTGATAAAAGTATAGCCACTGATGCAGTCGAGCTCTGCGACTGCATTACCACGCACTTCAGGAACTCCTTCACCAGCAATGACTTGGCATCGCCAAATATGATTCACAAGTTCACTGAAGATCTAATTCACACCATTGACTTTGACTTGAACAACGTCAAGCGAGCAATTTGCTCGTTGAAAATATCACACTACCCAGGTCTCGATGGTGTCCCTTCTTCCGTATTAGTACTTGGAGGATCGCACGTTCCAGTCCTTCTCCTCAATATCTGTATCATTTCTATGAAGAGCGGACACTACCCATCTAAATGAAACCACGTAACCATCATACCACGACACAAACGAGGCTGCCGATAAACTATTGACAATTACCGTCCCATTAGCCACACACCCATTGCGTCTAGACTCATAGAAAGGATAATAAAGGACGGGTTGCTTCGTTTTATGTTGCAACGCAACCTTGGTTATAGGTCCCAACACGGGTTTCTGCCTATTAAATCTTGTCAAACTTGACAATTTGAATCCTTAAACGGTTACGCACTCCATAGATCTAGCTCATGCACTGGTCCTCAGCTTCCTGGATATGAAAAAGCATTCGACCGGGTTCCACATAATGGTTTGATCACAAACTTAGCTGCAATCGGTGTTTCTGGCCGCCTCCTTTCTTGAGTTTCTTCTTACATTTCTAACCGGACGCAGTCAGTGTTACTGGGCGCTATCTCGTCTAACAAGGCATCTGTAACCAGCGGAGTGTTCCAAGGCAGCGTCCTAGGTCCTCTGCTCTTTTTACTGTACATAAATGATGTATCCCAGGTCTTCCAACAAGGCACACCCTACCTATTTGTTGATGATATAAAAGTGGTGTTATCATTTGATCGTAGCTGCTTACGCAATGGCCTCTTCAGCATTCAAAGCGATTTTGGCGCTCTTGGAATTGGTGTGACCTGTGGAAATTAGAGTGCTCACCAATGAAGTGCAACGTCCTTTCCTACCTTGTTCTATACTGCCCAACACATTACCTTAACGGAATAGCACTAGGTAACATCTCTACCTTGCGAGATCTCTGTGTGCACTACTAAAGCTCACTGAATTTTGTGGAACCAGCGAGTTATAGCTTTGCAAAAGTCAGGCCTAGCGTTAGCCATATACTAAAGTCAGTTACCTTGTTAGAGTCTTGACTCATGCTCTACAAGTTGTGTGTCCGACTTATAGTAGAGTGCTGCTAGATAGTGGTTACTAATTCGCGCAAAAGTGATGGGATAGTCATCGAGAAAGTCCAGCGTTCGTTTACTAAGCTCCTTCTAGGATCAGCTACGCTCAGTTATCAAAGCTGCTGCAAGCAGCTTGGTCTGAAACCACTTTGGCTACGGAGATTTAAAACCAATCTAGTTTTTCTATTTAAGCTAGTCAAAACATCAGACTCAAGTATTGCCAAATACTTTTGACCGCCCGGAGCCACAGTTATCCTCCACACAGAAAGCCACACTCATTCTCAATACCAAAAACACTTTGCTCTATACGCTTTAACTTCTTCCTCCACAGATATGCGTATGTGTAGAATATGTTATTTGAAGCCATCAGAGCCTCGGATAGTATTATGCAATTCTCCACGGTCAAAAATAGACAACTAAGTGTCCCCAAAGTAGCGGACATCTTGGACACCAGCATCTCTAAGGACGAGCTGTAGTAGAACGGCCCTGATCACATATAAAATGCCATACAACCCCTTGATTGTGCGGAATAATCCCAATGCGCTAACAGCCTTGTCAGCCTATACACCCAACACCAATAAGGCTCCTTTCAAACCGACACTGTGCTTTCCATATCACTCTCTTCGCTTTTACTTCCTCTTCTATCGGATTGCCGATTGTCAGTGCCCTGCCCTGACCTAGTTTCATTTGACTGGCGTGTTTCTCTTTAACTTACTCCAGACTACCGAAATGTAAACGGTCACGACTTTGTCGGCTTATGGCTATGCCCCCTCTTCCCGGGAGCCCGCTGGGCTTTCTCACCCATTTTAATATAGCCACCACCATCCTTAAACTGTACATTACTGTTGACCCTTTCTGAATATTGTGGCGGTACCGGTCATCGTTAGGAAGACTGAACTTTCTGTTCCCCCTCCCGGGTTGACGTTTCCCACGTTATCAGTAACGCAGCGCTGTGTGCTGACATAGGTTCCGCCGACCAGTTTACTTTCTGGCTGCCTACAGAGAAATCAGCCTCAAACAGTATATGCTCGGCCCAACCAAAACGAAATTTCCCTCAACTCAAGCGACTCCTAGACTTGCTTACAGTTAATTAATTTAACTTCTCCCACATCTAACACGTCCATTTCTGCTGACCTTCTATATTTTTCTTCACCACTTAACTGTACTACTAAATCGCAATGTGCCGACAAATACAGCCTCGTGTATTTGGACTCCTGCTTTCTCAGCTCTCTCAGCATACTGTGACGTTACAGGCCAATATTAAGAAGACAAACTACCCTGTCCACATTACCTCGAGAGCAACGTTGGCTTCTCTAATCTTAATCAGAAATGCATTCTCAATTCTGAACCTGTTCATTCCTTTCTGCGCTCTCTTTATTCCTCCATCCATCGGGCTGTTAACACTCTGCACCCTGAACTGACCGCGACTCATCTTATCCGTATATATCCCCATGACTAAATTCAGAACTACTAAGAGAAAACAGGTTATGCTCTGCTGACTCAATGCAATTTCCCACCCAAAACTCATGCGCCTGCATGAACTGCTCAAACTATATTAACCTCAAGAACCTCAGTCTGCGAAAAACCATTAGTATAGTGAACCATTTACAAGCCGGCACAATCACATAAGGTTAAAAACAAAGGAAAGGATAGTGATTGGTTCAGAAGATTGGCCTGAACTAACTCCGTAAAGGTTAGACAGCGATTAGTTCGCCGCTGTCACATGCACACAGCGTGATTAAGGTTTACGTAGTCACAATGCCTTAGCCGATGTCAGGGTGTCGGCTAGATCAAAGCCCGTTCGGCAAGGGCAGGTATAGAGATTAAACAAACATTTTCTGCGAGCACAGCGGGGTTGGAATATGCGGATGACAATGGCCCCTGCAGCGGCGAGCATCCTTAACCGCGTACCTTTCGAATTGCTCAGTGGAACCCAATAAATCACAGTAAAGGCATTCGGGAGGTTAATCTGGTGACCTGATTCGTACAGATGAGAATAACTACCGCTTGTAAGCACTCCGGCGCCCTCGTTCAACAACCATTTTAGGGCTATATTCCTTAATGCAACGTGAGAGTGTACGAGCAGTCCGACCAATTTATGTTGCCCCACAAGTGCTCTCAAAGCGGTAAATAACGTAAGGGGCGGTTAGCTTCGGTAATTTGTCTTGTTGCACACAGGAATTAGCTGATTCGTAGTCATGGTTCATCGTAACTCCGCAACCAGAAGGGTGTTCCTTATAGATTGTGTCAGTTTTCTTGTTAAAAGCTCACTAACTACATCACCCTTAAAACCAAGGCGGACGAAGAGGTCCAGTCGCGCGACTACGTCCTTATCGACCGGTGCTACTCTAGGCTGCAAGTTGCGCTGAATGAATCTTTCTGGATAACCATTTTCACGCAACGTGTTCTGTATGGATTCTATCTCATCCTACAGCGCATCCTATGAGCATATCTTTCTCGCCCTTCAGGTGAGACAATGTACTAAGTTAAGCTTGTATTTAAGTGATACAAGCTACTGAAATTTGTATACTGACCGGTCCACGTATTCTTTGTGTTGGTCTTTCTTAATTTAGAACCGTCAGTTCCTCTACTTAGGTGTACATCCAGCAATGAGAGTTGACCATGTTGTTCAAGTTCGTAGGTGAACATAATCGCCGGGTGCGCACCATTAGACTCCGCCAATATGTCCTCCAGAGAGATATCATTATGGGTCATACAAATGCTGTCATTCATATAACGATGGTAATGGTCGAAACGATCTATAAATGGCCTCAATGATTCAGTTTCTATTTTGGCAAGAAAAACAACTGGTTCGTGTGGGGACCCCATTGCGACCCCATCATTCTGCCGATAATATATGCCGTCGAAAAGAAACTGAACATTGACGGTGCACCTCAGAAGTAATTCTTTCAGGCTTGGTAAGGGTATAGCAAATTAATGCTGTTATCGTGCACATAGTTGCATAGCTATTCTATTGTCTCTAGTAGCGGGACATTCGTGAATAAAGAAGCTACGTCAAGTGAGAACATCTTCTTCTCCTTCAGGTTCCCATCTTTAATGTGCCCTACGAATGTAAAGCTATCCCGAACACTACGTTGGGCAATTATTTTTCTTATTGGCTCCAGCAATTCTGACAGTTGGCAAGATTTTAACGAGAAAACCGGCGCTATTGATAAGGATCTCCATTCCGGCTGCGGAGTTACGATAAACCATGACTACGAATCAGCTAATTCCTGTGTGCAACAAGACAAATTACCGAAGCTAACCGCCCCTTACGTTATTTACCGCTTTGAGTGCACTTATGTTGCAACATATATTGGTCGGACTGCTCGTACATTCACACGTTGCATTAAGGAACATAGTCCTAAAATGGTTGCTGAACGGGGGCGCCGAAGTGCTTACAGGTGGTAGTTATTCTCATCCGTACGAATCAGGTCACCAGATTAACCTCCCGAATGCCTTTACTGTGATTTATTGGGTTCCACTGAGCATTTCGAAAGGTACGTGGTTAAGGATGCTTGCCGCTGCAGGGGCCATTGTCATCCGCATATTCCAACCCCGCTGTGCTCGCAGAAAATGTTTGTTTAATCTCTATACCTGCCCTTGCCGAACGGGCTTTGATCTAGCCGTCACACTGGCATCAGCTGAGGCATTGTGACTACGTAAACCTTAATCACGCTGTGTGCATGAGAACTATTCTGCCTAACCATTGAACAAGTAAGTTCAGATCAAACCTCCGAACCAATCACTATCCCTCCCTTTTTAATTTACCTTCTATGATTTACCGGCACGTAGATGATCACTGAAAACAATTTTCATTCATTCAGTTGTGTTCGATGAAGCACGGAGCATGTTTCATTTGTTAAAACGTGCAAAACCTCCTCATATTATCAAGAACCTTAATTAGTTCCTATATTTTTCTACACAGCTTGTTGAAGCTAACAGTTACGTTCGGTTTCTGAATTATTGTGTGAATACTCGTGAGTACCTAACCTAATTTTGTAAATACCTTCGCCGAAACCGTATTTCGCCCAACTCTTCTTTGTCATGTCCTATTACGTGATACTATTTGGTGTAAAATTCCCGAACTTCAGCGAACATCGATCGGAGACAATCCAGTAGTTGCGCTCACTTTAGATGAACATCAGCAGTTTGTGGATTATGTTCAACAGATCGTAGACAGAAGGTTGCGGAAGAAACGTGAGGCGCCGGCACGATCACTTAGCCCCATGAAGCTGCAGGATACGTTCCCGAACCATCCAAAAAAGGATGTTCACAATTTTTAGAAATTGGTGCTGTCGCCTGAACTACTTGAAATCTTGTCACTCGGTTCGAAATTTTGTTATCCTAAGAGTAAGGAACATCAGCTAGCTACCGAGATCCAATTTGAAAACCTGTTAGCACAAACGAACGATTTAGTCGCGCTTTCAACTGATGCTTTTGAACGTATCAAGTCTTCGTTGGTCAATTGCTGGTACCAATATCAAAATACCACGTGAATCAATGCAGCCTGATTACTCGTACACATTTGACCTCCCTAAAAGAGTTGAAAGACAAGAAAGATGTAGTCATCTACAAGCCAGGGAAGGGAAGTGGTATAGTCCTAGTGAATAGATGTGGTTACATCTCGAAACTCAACCAGATTCTCCGAGACGAAACGTAGTTTTGTGTAAACGTAGGTGAGAAGGAGCAAACATCCAAATCGGAACAAAACCTGACTAATCGTCTGAATGTGGTATGCATTCGCGGGTTTACATCTAGTAGTCGGTTTGAAAGTCTGAGGCAAGATGGAACATATAACACGCGAATGTATGGACCGCAAAAAGGTCACGAAGAAGATGTACCTCCACGCCCAATATTGTCCATGACAAACACCGCATGTCGTCCAACAACCCAGTGGCTGGCAGAATTGCTGGAGCCAATAAGAAAAATAATTGCCCAACGTAGTGTTCGGGATAGCTTTACATTCGTAGGGCACATTAAAGATGGGAACCTGAAGGAGAAGAAGATGTTCTCACTTGACGTAGCTTCTTTATTCACGAATGTCCCGCTACTAGAGACAATAGAATAGCTATGCAACTATGTGCACGATAACAGCATTAATTTGCTATACCCTTACCAAGCCTGAAAGAATTACTTCTGAGGTGCACCGTCAATGTTCAGTTTCTTTTCGACGGCATATATTATCGGCAGAATGATGGGGTCGCAATGGGGTCCCCACACGAACCAGTTGTTTTTCTTGCCAAAATAGAAACTGAATCATTGAGGCCATTTATAGATCGTTTCGACCATTACCATCGTTATATGAATGACAGCATTTGTATGACCCATAATGATATCTCTCTGGAGGACATATTGGCAGAGTCTAATGGTGCGCACCCGGCGATTATGTTCACCTACGAACTTGAACAACATGGTCAACTCTCATTGCTGGATGTACACCTAAGTAGAGGAACTGACGGTTCTAAATTAAGAAAGACCAACACAAAGAATACGTGGACCGGTCAGTATACAAATTTCAGTAGCTTGTATCACTTAAATACAAGCGTAACTTAGTACATTGTCTCACCTGAAGGGCGAGAAAGATATGCTCATAGGATGCGCTGTAGGATGAGATAGAATCCATACAGAACACATTGCGTGAAAATGGTTATCCAGAAAGATTCATTCAGCGCAACTTGCAGCCCAGAGTAGCACCGGTCGATAAGGACGTAGTCGCGCGACTGGACCTCTTCGTCCGCCTTGGTTTTAAGGGTGATGTAGTTAGTGAGCTTTTAACAAGAAAACTGACACAATCTATAAGGAACACCCTTCTGGTTGCGGAGTTACGATGAACCATGACTAAAAATCAGCTAATTCCTGTGTGCAACAAGACAAATTACCGAAGCTAACCGCCCCTTACGTTATTTACCGCTTTGAGAGCACTTGTGGGGCAACATAAATTGGTCGGACTGCTCGTACACTCTCACGTTGCATTAAGGAATATAGCCCTAAAATGGTTGTTGAACGAGGGCGCCGGAGTGCTTACAAGCGGTAGTTATTCTCATCTGTACGAATCAGGTCACCAGATTAACCTCCCGAATGCCTTTACTGTGATTTATTGGGTTCCACTGAGCAATTCGAAAGGTACGCGGTTAAGGATGCTCGCCGCTGCAGGGGCCATTGTCATCCGCATATTCCAACCCCGCTGTGCTCGCAGAAAATGTTTGTTTAATCTCTATACCTGCCCTTGCCGAACGGGCTTTGATCTAGCCGACACCCTGACATCGGCTAAGGCATTGTGACTACGTAAACCTTAATCACGCTGTGTGCATGTGACAGCGGCGAACTAATCGCTGTCTAACCATTGACCCAGTCAGTTCAGAACAAACCACCGAACGCATCCCTTTCCCTTCCTTTTTATTTTACCTGACATTTTTGTACCGGCCCGTAAATATATTACCGTGAACAGTGTTTCGCGTCTGACTGATGCACTGAGAATTTGCTTTATCAACTTATTTTCCTACTATTCCTCTTTTTCTTATTCACCTTTTTTTGTTAAGTTCTTTTCTCATTTTTATTTTACATCCTAATCCTAACACGCCTTTTAACCCAGTCTTGCCAGATCCGCTTCCTTTCTCCGGATGCATTCAGACTTCTGAGACGTTACCCTTATTTGTTCGGTTGCCCTGATATACTGTTTAAATTACCTCGGAAGCCTTGTTAACTTTTATCGATAAAGCCGTTCTCATCCCTACCCTGTCCTATCTTTGTTCGTATCTGTTTGCGTTTCTTTATCTAGACGGTCAACTCTGTACCTTGCCTTAATCTAGTCTCATCTGACCAGTCTCTTGCTTTCTGACTGCATCCATACTACCGAGGCGTAAACGATCTGGGCACTACAAATCCAACGCAGCGATCCGTCATCCCGAGAACTTTGCTGGATTAACTTGCGCTTTATTAGTATAACTTCTTTCAATACTTAACGTGTTCATCTCCGCTGACCCTCTCTCTCTTCGTTCTCAATCCTCAAGTAAACGACTTAGTCATGATCCGCCGAATAATTTAGTCTCGTCTGATCGGTCTCCAGCTTTCCTACTTCGCTCAGACTACTATGACGTTACCGGCCAATGTTGAGAAGATCAAATACCCCTCCGCATTACCTTTAGAGCCTTGCTGGCTTTTCTACGCCTAATCTGTAAAACTCGCCATTATGACCATTTCATTACCTTACTACGCCCTCTGTCTTCATTGTACGCCGATTAAACAAGTGTCACCTGAATGATCGCTTACTCTCCGACCGCTCTCAGATCACCGTTACCTTAACGGTCAATGTTTGGGGGACGGATCGCTATGTGTGCCTTCTTAGGTTCTTTACCATTCATCTTGACCCCGTACTTTTATTATCGCGCTCGTTGTATCCCTTCCTTCCGCAATCGGACGGTCACTTGTCAGTGCCCGGCCAAGGCTCCATCTCCTAAACTCCGATTGCTTCTATGCTACAGAGACACAAACGGTCTAGGCTCTACGGACTCGACGCCGCTTCGCTCCCCAAGAGAGCCTGCTAGACTTGTTCACACATTATTGGTTTACTCTATTTACGCACTTTAATAGCGCGACTTAATGTAGTATCGACCGACGGGCCTTCTGCTCTCCGAACGCACTCAGACTTCTCAGACGATAAATTTCTTGCTTGGTTGACTGAATGGATTTGCTGACCTTACCTGGAGGGCCACGTGGGCGTTTCCACGCTTTATCAATAAACTTTTCTCATCCAGACCCTAACCTTTCCATATCGCGCTCTGTGTTCATTCCTTCTTCAACTGGAGGGCCGGTCCTCACTGCCCTGCTGTAATATTGTATCACCTGACCAGTCTATTTCCTTCTGACTGCTCTTATGATTCCAAGGCTTAAACCGTATGCGCTCTGCAGACTCATCGCTACGTTCCCTATCTTGAGAACCTGCTGTACTTCTTCACTTTTCATTGTCATAGCCTCTTTCCACTCTCCCCGTACGTCTTACTCAAACGCGCCGACTAATCCAGCCTCGCCAGATCGGCCTGCTATCCCATTTCACTCATATTTGGGCTAACACAGAGATCTGTTTACATTACCTGCAAAGCCTCATGGGCTTATCCATTCTTCATCAATAAACCCTTCTCATCACGACAGTAACCTTTCCATATTTCGCTGTCTATTCTCATTCCTTCGTTCATTGGACGGCCAGCTCTCTGTGCTGTGCCGTTACTTAGTCACACCTGACCAGTCTATTTCCATCTGCCTGCTTCTATGCTACCAAGTATTAAGCGGTATACGCTCTCCAGACTCAACCCTTACTAGTAGGGTCTGCTCTATTTGCGCACCCTTTATTGTTGTAGCCTTTTCCCCACATTATTGCATGTCCTAAGCTAACGCGCTGACTTATATAGTCTCGCCAGATCCTCTTCCTGCTGTATGATCTCACTCAGTGTTTAGAATTTACAAAACTTGGTTCTGTTTACATCAACTGGAAAGCCTCGTGGGCCTCTTCACTCCCTATCAATAAACCCTTCTAACCCCTACCCTAATATTTCTTATCGTGCTTTCTGGATTGTTTTCTTCTTCAACTGGATAGCCAGCTCGCACTGCTGTGCCTTGGTTTAGCCCCACTGATTTGTCTAAGCCCCTATGACTGCTCCTATGCTACTCAGACTTAAGCGATATATGCTCTGCAGACAACATCTAGAGCCTGCTACACCCGTCCACCATTTATTGTTAGTTCTGTTCTCACCTGTACTATATGCCCTTATTCAAATGAGCCGACTAATCCGGTTTTCTCCGACCGGCCTCCTGCTCTCCGGATTCATTCAGGCTTCTGAGACGTCACCTCTCTTTTTTCGGCTGACAGCCATCCGTTTACGTTACATGGAGAGCCTTTTGGGCTCTTCCCACCTTTCGTAAATAAACCTCTCTCTTCCTGACCCTAACTATTTTATCGCGAGTTGTGTTCAATTCTTTTTCAACTGGAGTGACAGATCTGACTGCCCTGCGGTGATCTGGTCCCATTAACCAGTCCCTTTCTCTCTGACTGCTCCTATGGTACCCCGACTTAAGCTGTATACGCTGCAATGACTCAACACTTGTTTGCCGACCCAGATAGTGCTAGACTGGTTCACCGGCTATTGTTGCAACCCTTTTTCTTGTCTTTATTGTACGTGCTATCCCTACGCACTGACTAATCTAGTCTCGCCAGACCGGCCACTGGTTATTCGATTTCATTTAGAGTTCTTCGACTTTACAAACCTTGGTTCGGCTGACCCAACCTTTTGTTTACTTCACCTGGAAAGCCTTGTGGGCTCCTCCACATTTTATCAATAAACCCTTCTCATCCCGATCCTAACATTTTCTTAGCACGATCCATATTCTCAGTCTTTCTTCCATCGGAAGATCAGCTCTCCCTGCCATACTGTGGATTTAGTCTTACTTGACCAAACTATTACCCTCCGCCTGCTTCAATGCAACCTATAATTAAGCGCCATTCGCTCTGCAGGCTCTATCCTACGTGTCCAATACCTCTAGACCCTGCTCGATTTGTTCACTTCTCATTGTTATAGCCTTTTTCACATTAACTCTCTTGGTTCGGCCGACCTAATGCATCTGTTTACATTACTTGGAGAGCCTCGTGGGCTTTTCCACACTTTATCAATAAACCAGTCTCATCCCGACCCTAACCTTTTCTTACCTCGCTTTCTGTTTTCATTCATTTTTCAATCGAACGGCCAGATTTACTGCCCTGCCGTGATCTTGTCTCACCGAACTAGTCTGTTTCTCTCTGACTGCTCCCATTTTACCGATACCTAAATGTACAGGCTCCTCAGACTTGACGCTGTTACTCTTACATTGTGGGATTGCAAGACTTGCTAACTTGGTAATTTTATAGCCTTTTTATTACATTGCACGCCCTAATCCCAAAGCACCGACTAGTCCAATCCCGCTTAGTCGGCCTCCTACTCACCGAATTCATGTAGACATCTGAGACCACTTCACTTGGTTCGGCTGATCGAATGGTTCTGTTTACAGTACCTGGAGATCTTCGTGGGCATTTCCACGCTTTATCAATGAACCCTTCTCATCCCGAACTTAACCTTTTCTTATATCGCTTTCTGTTTGCATTCCAACTTCAACCGGGCGGCAAGCTTTACTGCCGTACCGTGATCTAGTCGCGCTTGACCTGTCTGTTTCACTGTAACTACTCCTTCGTAGTTGAGACTTCGGCGATACAGGCTCTTTAGACTCAGCTCTACGTTTTCCTTACCTCTTGGGCCTGATAGATGTGTTCACTGTATATTGTTCTAGCCTGTTTCTTACCTTTATTGTAAATCCTAATCCAAACGCGCTGACCCCTCCCATCTCGCTTGACCGACCTCCTGCTCTCCGACTTCACTCAGACTTATAAGTTCGGCTGTCTTAATGGACTTCTTACTTCCTCTAAAGCCTCACTGACTTTCCTCACTTTCAATAAAAGCCTTTCTCAACCTTACTCTGTCTTTGCCTTATCTCGGTCTCTGATTGTTTTGCAAATGGATGGTTGTCTCTTTACTTTGCCTTGAGCTATTCTTATCTGCCCCTAGTTGTGCTTTCTGACTTCATCCATACTATTGAGACATATATGATCTAAGTGCTGCATACCCAAAGCATTGTTTCCCCCGAGAATTACGTGGACTTGCTCATGCTTTATTACCACAGCCAATTTCAGTCCTAACCTTGAACCTCATCATTCGTCTTCCCTACCTAATTGCACGACTTAGTCTCAATCCACCGACTAATCCAAACCCTTCGGATCTGTCTCTCGCTCTCCGATATCGTGCAGTTCTCTGAGGCGTCACTGTTCACGGTAAGCTAACCTAAATATTTTATGGAACACATGTACTTGAGACATTTAGTTAATAACGATACATAAAATGCGAGGTTCACCAGTGAAAGCACTGTTGCGACTGGTCTTTTTCTCTGAGCTCCGGATGCATCGTGGTTTTCTGTTTTTGTGGCTGCCTTTGCTCGTTGTCTTCCTCTCCGAGATTTCCACAGAACCGGTGGCCAGAAACCGAGGATACGTCCACTGCTTTGACCACAACAATACAACGAAGCACCAAATTCCCTTATCTGGAAATGGATGGATAAGTATTATGCTGTCTTATTACTTACTGGATGGACAACACTTGTTTGTTATATTGGATGGATGCCCTTCTATTGAGGCTTGAACAATTGGGTTCAGCTCACTACTTCTTCACATAATGCCTACTCAAAGTTCACTTGCTGACATTTAATGGCAACTCCGACCTTTCATCAGACCGGAGATCAGGTTTTCTGCCCATGCTATTTGGAACTATCCCAACACAATAATATCTTTCACTATGGTAGGAACAAATGGCTTCGGCCATCTTCATTACTAAAAATTATTTTCATTTACCACATCTGGAGCAGCCCATACTACTTTTACCGTCCACTTGGTCGTGGATGCCAGTGTCCCCAATCAACAGAGCTTACCCTGGGAGGATTTCCGGTTCGTTATTACGGACAACTTGCAGCTTTCTGGGGCCTGCACGTTTGCGTTTGGTCATTCTCCTTACTGCAATAATTGGTTCATTGGATCATTGGATGATAGAAAGCAGAAGGAAGATCCTTTGTCAGCTCCTTCACTTCCCGATCATTGCGGAGATGGCGTGGTTCATTGCGGTAGAAGTTTCCGCAAAGGACCACTGTAGATGCCTTAGAGGCAGCAGAATCCCAGCGCGCTCAGGTGAGAATCTAACAGTTGTTTGAAACGTTCCTCTGTCTCAGCATCAACAACAGGATCCGGCAACCGGTTCCAATCATTCACCACGCGAGTTGATAAGGCCAAATTGAGCCGCACACGGAGATTCCTCGGTTTGAACAGTTTCATGCGGTGGCCCCGTGTCGAACTCTCAGTGTTGAGTTGAAAGAAGTCCTGTAACTCGCAACCCAGTTCTCCTCTGAGAATACGTCGAGTGAAAATCAAATCTCCTCGGTGACGGCGGTAG
>OX104070.1:40653616-40684845 GCA_944474145.2 Dicrocoelium dendriticum | reverse complement strand
TAAAGAGGCTCTAGAGGTAATGGTGACAGAGCATTCAGTCTTCCGAGCATAGCAGGCAGCGTCGCAGAAGTAGGAGAGAAGAGGACCGATCTGCCAAGGTTGGACTTGGTCGGCGCATTGTGATTGAGTCCTATGGTTCATTTGGGAAGGTAAGTGGAGTCAGTAGGATCGGACTGGTCAGAGATAAAAGTGGTTATATCAACATAGGGCGAACAAGTTCAGCAGGATATCAAGGCTCACCACAATTTAGTAGTAAACCTTTTCATCCTGACAATCGTCTCTTAATTGCTCTCATGAGTTACTCTTCGCACTGCCGTCCGCATTCTTCCGCTCATAGCTGATTCCTTAAATTTCTTTTCTTCTTGGAACGTTGCTTTACCTATGTTGCTCCCGCATTCGGTCTCAACCTTGTTGTCCTTAGTTTCACCTAAGATGCCGCTCGCATTCGGTCTGCTGTCATCATCATCGGTTTACCTGTTACTCTCCAATAATCATATTAATCGCTTAACGTTGTCTACACGCTTTGTTATACCCTTCTTTCTACCTAGTAGTTGTAGTCTGAGGCACACCAGCGACGTGATGTAAAGAACGCGCTTGCAAATCATGTATACTAAACAAAATTACATAAATTTTAATGTATCATAGGCACCGTTGCGCGCCACCAGTCTGTGTTTGTGCTTCTTGCTTCGTTGCTGTCTTTCTGTTTGGCTGCCTCTTGTCCGTTGCCCGTTTTCTCCCGAGATTTCCACAGATACATCCGCCAAAACAAGAAGGTTTATCCACTGGGAATAGTCGACCCACTTTCAATAGCCAGCTGGTTTACGTGCTTGTTCTTTTCTCCGGGAGATGAAGAACCCACACATCGTTCCAAATGGAGCTCTTTCCGCCATTCTGGAGAAGCTACCACCACGGGGTCTAAACAAATGGGTTTAGCTCGCCTCGTACTCACAGTAGAACAATTTACTCACCAGGAATAATGTAGTTACATGGATCCACTGTTCCACAACCGGAGACTGACAATTCTGGCGTGATTACATTCACTGCCTCAAACATTCCGATTCTCCAGTCACCTGGAGCTTTTCTGATGTCATTTCACGGACAGCACTGCGCGCGCATAAGCGGCTTTACCGATGATTTTTCCTGGAGCTCTCACTTGGTCATGGAAACAATTACACTTACATTTGAAGGAAATACTTGTCCACTTCGCGGAGAATAGCATTTATTCCTGTTTTGGACATATTCAGACACAAGAAACAACTGCACTCACCGTCCCTATGACAAGTCCAGCATGGATAGCTGGACACGGGTTGCGAGCCGGACAATATAATAGAAAAAGCCGGCCTCTATTAACAATATGTTTACTCACCCGCATCATTATCATTCGACTCTGCGACTCTTTTACATCATTGACTGGCTTCAACGACTATTGCCGGTTCAGTACTAAGCCATTTGGCCAACCACCGAAAAAATTTAGGCTGTCAACCGACTGCGAATAATAGAGTGCAAAATCGGTCTATACGATGCATAGCCGACTAGCACTACAGTTCAACGGAAGCTACGACAGTGTTCCAGGACGTGGTGGGTTTTCGCCTGGCAAGCGTTCTCCCTATAAAAAGCCACAAATGTCCGCTTAACAACACTGCAACGTGGCGGATGTGACTCGCCACAAAATAAAGTCACTGCTATACATTTCACGCTGACGCAGTCCTCAGCCTCCAACATCGAACCTGTGCAACTGATTTTACTATGAAGAATGCTTTAGTGGAGTACCGATCATCCCGGCTTCGTAATGGTCATTGATTGCACTAAACCTTGTTCGGGCTCCTGTGCTCATGGATCACTACATGTCAAATTTACCCCCCACTTGTATCTTGACGCAACAGTTTTTGCGCGCCACGGCGCCATTATGATCCTTGGTCTGACTATTACCTGACAATATGCTCGCTCTTATGGACTACACCTTTTCGTTTATTCCTTTCATTGTAACGAAATGTTTTAATATTCCAAAGAAGCTGTGCTTGTATGCATATTTGATCATGCCTTTTAGAGGTGTGTCTCGTTTTACAGAGAATATACTATTTATTTATTTATTTATTTATTTATTTATATTCGCAGACTGAGTGCGAATAAAGTCAAGTATCCCCCTGGAAGAACTTCCAGGACTTCTGTATATCACTATAACTATAAACTGGGTAGAGGAAGTGCACAACACAGCCGATAGGGCTTCAATAGCCTGATCCGACGACAGGAATGTGCACCTCCTCAACATATCTAAGTTACAGCTCACAAACAGTACAACGCCTGCGCCTTGGCAACCAACGGAGCGATCAGTTCCAAGCGGCGCGTGGCCAGGTAAACATACCTCACCCTCCGTGATATCCGGAGACAGCCCCGTTTCCGTGGAAGCAAGGAAAACTGAAGCGAAGTCATACACGGTGCGCCAGTCTCTCTATCCTCTTGCTACCCCTGTTGTAGTGTACAAATCCAGTTACTCCATTCCATCTTGTTAGTGGTGAATCTTTACACCAAATCACCGCCATCTGTGGTCATTCCCATTTCGCTGCCTCATTACTGACCCTGACCACATAATTCAGTAGAATTAGCCGTTCTAAGCTAGTGGTAAGTGAGTGGTCTACAACACAGATTCTAAACTCTCCTTTTCTATCTAATCCCTTTTGGAATTGTTGCAAGTCAAAATAACAAAGTACACGTCTCAAGTGGATATTGCTCATTCGAGAGTCAATTGTGACCTATGTGTAAAAACCGTTAAGTCTGGTCCAGTTTGCTTTGACTGTAAAAAAGCGTACCATTCGAATTGCTTAGGGATGAGTGCACTCGAAACTAGACAATACAGCAGCAAAACCGAAGCATTTTGGTTCTGCCAGGTGTGCAAATCCATTCCTGTCGTTAGTTGTGTAATTTTCCTAATGAAAAAGTGTGAAATGTTGGCGGAAACAGTTAAGCACCTGGTGAACGCTAGCAATGCATCTGTGAAACTAAATAATGCTACACTTGCATCTGAATGTGCACCTACAAACTCCCCGTTTAGGCAAAGAAGAGGGCCAGGCATCCCAACCCCACCGTCGCGTCTCAGTCTTCAACGTCCCCTAGCCTCATGACTCCACTAAGTGAAAATGTCGTTTACAACCCACCTGCTACTACGTCCTCCAACAGCGTAATAACTAGTAATTCCGTTGACATACTCGACACACAAAACTCCAGCAAACCTACGGTAAAAATACCTGGAAATCCTACGCAGCGGTTGCTTCTAGGAAAACGCCGTCAAAGACACCTATGACTCCACTTATCGGAGAGCTCAAAACTGTGCCTCAACATGGATCGCTATTGCCAGTGCGGTTCACAAATCCACAAAAAGCAAAAGAACCTAGTGTTGTTAAGTCGCAAAACTCAAGGCGGAATCATGGTGCCATAGGGCTTGTGTGCACTAACGTTCCTGAATCCAAATCCAACATAATAAAAGGCAAACTGATAGACGGCCGTTGTCAATGGGATTCCATCTGTAGTGCCATCAGCATGCGCGCTGAACCCACTACGCTGAGCCGCATCGCAAGCCACCCAAACAACTTACACTACGGTGAACCTCGACTACTTCGAGTAACACTACATTCCGCGGAAGAAACGGAATCCATTCTGCTCGCTGCAAATCGACATCACAGAGCATTGAACGGAGTATATATCTTACCGGATATTCCGTGGAAGGAACGTTTAAAGGATATGAACAATCAGCAGAGAAGTAGAAAACAAGCGCTGAAAACCGTTATTATTCATGGCGTCCCCGAGTCTCAAGCTTCAACTACCGAAGTAGCTCAGGCACATGACCTGGAGCAATGGCGATACATACGAGAGGCGCTGTCTTTAGAAAATGCCATTGCTACCTCACTGACCAGGATTCCCGTGTCACCAAATTATAAAAGGTGTGGTCCTAGGGTGCTGAAGTTGGTCTTACCGTCTGAGCTAACTTTACAGGCAGTTCTAGAGAACTGGGGTAAATTCCGGAACATGCTACCGACAGAAATACGAATAAAAGCAGAAGTTTACGACCAGAGGCTACTGGTTACTCCACGGAGAGAACCAACTCAGTGGGAACAACCGTTGTTGCAGAGTCCACCACAGAGACTGATCTGACTGCCGTCATAGCATCCGGCGAGGCGCTGCAGGAGGTGAGTGACCATCAGGAGCATCATGAACCTGATCACACGGTGCAGAGAGTTATCCCAAGTCATTCTCGCGAGCCTAAGACAATTTCAAAAAACTAGTAACAGCCGACTTCAAGAGGGTCGGCCAAGTCTCAAAACTGTTGTCTACATCCACAAGAAATCTTCTAACCTATGAATCACTCCTGTTTTTATACTAACGCGCAAGGTCTTTTAAGCAAACTGACGGAGCTTCGCCTGCGTCCGGCCTCGATGTCAAGCGACCTCGTTATGATAACCGAGATTTGGTTGAATGAAGCGATCACTGCTGCAGAAATCGCACTACTTGGGATGTCAATTCTACGCAACGATCGACCAAGTAGAGGAGGTGGAGTAGTACTTTATTATCGCAGCGAACTACACATCGATCTCATCGATGACCCAGAGGTTCAGATTGTCGATGCGCTTTGGTGTCGTCTTTAACTTAGCCGTGGGGACACATGTTTGTTGGGTGTGGTTTATCGCCCTCCGTCGGCTACTTTGGAAATGGACAACCGCCTAGCCTCCCCAATGAGGACTATTCTCTCGCAGTCGCACAGCCACATTCTCTTGGTTGACGACTTCAATATTCATACCACAGAAACCCCAGCCTGTATCAACGAACACTTCAAAATGGAAGTACAGGAGATAATCAGTGGGCTACCACTCAACAAGCACATCACATCTCCCACAAAATTCAGAACAGGAAACAAACCGGGTGTCCTGGATCTCGTATTTACCAATGAAGAGCTTATGATCGACATGGTATCGATAGAGAGTCTTTTAGGCGGTAGCGACCATGCAACGCTCATGTTCACTTGCATCTGTTATGCAGAGTATTCCTCAGAAAACACCGAGGAATGCCAGCTCATTACGGATTACGGCGCCCTAGTCAAACTGCTAAATGCTACAAACTGGGCAGTTCTAGCAGAATAAATAAATAAATAAATATTTTATTCTTGACAAAGCGAGACACTTCTTTTGGGCATGATCAGCATATTGCATTTTTGTACATGATAGCAGAATAAGCAGCACCAACAGTGGGAGTAGTACAGTTGGAGGCAGTAGTGTATGAAGTCTATGTACACAGAATGCGAGACGTAATGCTAGTAATCGGATCACTTATATGGTATGTTGATGAGGAACTAGTCCGACTAGGTCCCGTAAGCAATGTAGGTCAGTGAGTGAAGTATGAGGAAACGGGTGAAAAATACTTAAGAATAGTGGCATGTCACTAATCACATATGTAGGCGTTTTCGTGCGAGAGCTGATATATGCACAGAACTTGTAAATGTGGTGTCGGTCAACTTGCCAACGTGTTTGGGGCGGTGACTTTATTAAGTGGCCAGTCACATGCGCCAAGTCGCAGTGATGTTAAACAGACATTTGTGGCCCTTTGTAGGGAAAACGCTTGCCAGACGAAGACCCACCACGTCCTGGAACACTGCCGGCGATCCCCCGATATCGCCTGTCTGAATTTGCTCACCAGTTTAACACGTTGGTAACTAGTGCTTCTAGAAAAATACCTTCGCGAGCGAAGACAGTGAATTCATTCATACGCAGCAAGACAAGCAAATGTATCGTCCCGAGGAATTTACTCTGGCAAAGATACAAGGAGTCACCGAGTGCCGAAACATGTGAAGCCTACACTATCCAAAGGAATCATTGCGTAAACCTGGTACGCAAAGATAAATTGCAGCACCAACAGAATCTACCTGAGAAATTGCTTTCAAACCTCAAGCTCCTGTACAGGCACGTTAACAAGCTCCGCAAAGTACAGCGAGGAATTCCTGCTTTACACACATTGTGTGGACTCGCACAAAACGCAACCGAGGCTGCCAACGCCCCATGTCAATAATTCGCCCCGAACTTCCAGAGTACGACATCGCCGCATACACTGTTCCCAATCGTTGTACCACCACCAGGACTCAGCCACATCACTTTTACGACTGCGGATGTCATGAAAAGGCTAATTGCCCTGCGCGAGCTTACCTCTCCCGGTGTTGATAATATTCGTCCAAAAGCGTTGAAAATGGCTGCAGTATACCTGGCAGACCCACTCTGCAAGTTCTTTCAACGATGCCTCGATGAGATGCGGGTGCCAACAATGTGGAAGCAAGGCATCGTCACTCCCATCCATAAGGGGGAAGTCGTACAGATCCGGCCAACTATCGCCCGATAACACTACTTCCGGTGCTCTCCAAAATCATGGAAGCGATTTTCGCCGAAGCTCTGATGAACTTCTTGGAAGAACGAAATTTCATAGCACAAGAGCAACATGGGTTTCGCAAGAACCGATCTTGCACTTCAAACTTGCTGCTTGCCAGATCTAGTTGGACTGAGACCGTTGACAGCGACGTAGGTGTTGACGCAGTATATCTGGATTTCTCAAAGGCTTTCGACCGTCTGAACCACCGTATCCTCCTTCACAAGCTGCAGTGTTGTGGAATTGGTGACCCAATCCTCGGTTGGATAGCTAACTTCTTGCTTCAACGACATCTGAATGTAGGAGTTCGCGGCGTCATTTCTGACCCACTCAACGTTAAGTGCGGAGTGTCCCAGGGCTCAGTACTTGGTCCACGACTATTCCTGATTTACATAAACGATCTCGCGACAGTAATCTGCTCCAACTCCTTACTCTTTGCTGATGATCTCAAGGTATGGCGAGCCATTAGAACAACCAGCGACAATGCGGCACTTCAGGATGATCTGGACAGGGTCTACGTATGGTCGACGCAAAACCTGCTTCAGTTAAATGCTACAAAGTGCAAGTTGTTGAGCATACGCCATAAAGCCACTTGTGAATACAGACTGGGGGATCAAATATGGCAGCGCACAACAACGGAATGCGATCTAGGCGTGATAGTGCAGGAAGATCTGGGCTGTTCCCGCCAGGCCGAGAAAGCCTCCAAAAAAGCTAACCAAAACCTTGGCCTTTTGCGGAGGGCATTCGGGCGCTTCGATCATTCCATCTTTTCCCAGATGCTGAACGCCTACATTCGGCCTCATTCTGAGTACGCCACCCACGCTTGGCAGCCATGGCAGTAGCAAGACCTTACCGCTCTTGAACTGCCACAACGAAGGGCTGGCTAGCCGAACAACCTCCTCGTGGTGCCAGCTGGGTGGTTCGGGTTTAACCCGTTCAAGCAAATAGTTCGGCGGCAGTGTTCCAGGATGTGGTGGGTTTTCTCCTGGCAAGCGTTCTCCCTATAAAAAGCCACAAATGTCTGCTTAACAACACTGCGACGTGGCGGATGTGACTCGCCACAAACTAAAGTCACTGGCCCGTGGACATTTGGGAAATGCTATCCAATCCGCGAAAATCAATCGCTTATTCTCACATTCCTGACGATAACAAACAGTCAAAAATTCTGCGGCGCATTCAAAAACACAAGCTATATTCCTACACAATTACAGACGTATATGCACCCATACACTTACATACACTGTTATGCTAAACATGTCCTTTTGTAAAATTTGTTCACACTATGTTAGCTAAGTATGATCATGCCTGTAAAGGTGTGCCTCGCAGTGTCGAGAATAAAAATTTATTTACTTATTTATTTATTTAAAGGGCCTGTTTCATCTCCCTTACGGATTGCGGCTGAAAACCATCGGAGTCAACAGTGGACAATATCGACGCCTGTGTGGCGACTTGATAATGACTTATATGATCCTGAGGAATCAAAACCATTGTTGTCGTCACCTATTAAAGCTGAATAGCAATACAACACTCAGATGACACCATCTAAAGCTGGCCACACAATACAGCCAGTTGGAATGCCGCCGGAATTTCTTTTCCCTTCGTGTGTGCCAACCCTGGAACGCTCTTCCCACATACGTTGTTTCTTCCACCAAGCTATCGCTATTCAAAGACGTCTGGATGATTCGCTTATCCACCTACATTACGCTATATAATCAGAGATGTCCAAGTTGAACGAACGCGAAAAAAACGGTGCTAATTCTCAGCTTTTGTGCTTCACTATTTACACACTGCTGTTGTGTAATATAGTATCGGATATATTACAACAGCATTCCTCAACTTACCCCAGTCCAAGAAAGTGGCGCACGAGTAAGCATTGGTCGTTTCTCTTGTTCTTAAGACCCGCCTTACCCATATTACGTCCCATATTACTCTACAGTAACAATTCAGTACATATGCTACAACGTTTCTATGAATAAGGGACACTTGAATTCACTAGACGCTAAAACTGACGATTTACACTTATGTTTGCTTTCACTTCAACCATCCTACGGAACTTGTAAAGCAATCGCTTTCTTACCTGTAATATATCATTGTTCATTGTTCATTGTCTGGACGAGATTTGTCTACAAGTAGACCCAACTCGTGCACCTTGTTCCTTAGGCTACGCACGCTACTAATTACTACCTCAAGGAAGTCGGCACGACCATCCCTGAGTCGTGCGCCATCAGGATGGGTTCTGATAGGGCGGGAAATAACTTCCGGCTGACCATCTGAAAACCCACCCGACGGAGACCTTGCTCTCCAGCCGCCCGTCTAGTTTTGATGTCTTTGATGGCCTCCTTTAACTTTAATCTATCTGCCAGTGGTATGTCCGGCTGAACGCTGACACCCCTACGCTTAAGTTTGAATGCAAACCGCAGGACTGATTTGCGTTCCTCCGGGGTAGAAAGGACCACGCGAAGTAGTCGGGGTCGTGAATTTGGCGTAGAGATAGGGACGTTCCCCAATCTGGCTAGCTTTCTGACAGTGACACCAGGGAAGCCAGGTGGAAGCAGCTTGCTGACACACAGTTTCAGCCACTTGATGTCATCCAAGGTGCGTTCCCTTGGAAGAGCGGCCGCATATTCATTAACATTACGGCATATAACGCTACTATCCGTGAAAGAGTTCGAACGATGGGAGTGTTTGCCTCACGTGTCTTGGAGTCGACACCTATACCAGCTGTTTTCACCACCGGTGGTGAGACTGTCCCTGTCTTCACAAACGACGTCGAAGCAACGGCGGCGTAGGTTTTCCGCTCTCTATTGCTGACGTCTTACTAGTTCCTGCGTCTTCAAGCCCATTCAAAGCTTTACGAGCAGATCTAGTCCGCTTCTTCTTTTTGGTTTACTAGAGCAGGGGCCGTTGACCTTTTATCGTATTGAGCAGTAAAATCATCCGCATATAGTTTTAGAAGTTGAGAAATCATATAAACGGTAAGGGCAAGTTAGGGTAATGTCAATACACGTCATAGTTAAGGAATGGCCAGCATAAAAGTTTTGTTTATATGAGTTATATAGCTTGTACATTTTGCAGCCTTTGGTGTCTTCTGCCATAAAGGATGAGACCGCTGCTTCTTGTTGCATGATAACTTGTTGTTACGAGGCAATTGAGGAGTTATAACATGATTTGTTGTGGTGCCAAAGAGAAACTGCAATCTCGTTTGGTAGATTCACCTTGATTACTTCGGCTGGTCATAATCCAAGGCCTGGAAACCATCTCCCTGATGGTTTTCGTTATCGATTCAATCAATAGCGATGTGTGCGCGGTAAACGTAAGAATATGAAATGGAAACGGTAAGGTGCATGGTAATGTTTACTGCTGATAAATATTTTTGTTACACGTGCTACAACTGCAGGGCACGATTTTTGTTTTACTGAACCGCGGGTATTATGAAACTGGCTGAGCTTGCTTGAGGCAGTCGCAGGCGTTTTACTTGGGGAAACCTTGTCTTTATCCGGTAAATCGGTGGCTTAATGCGGTACAGCAATAAACGGCATCACTATCAAACAGAATATCATAACAACAGATCTGGGCTTGCGTTACTCTATGAGCCTCAACTTTGCAGAGCAAGTGCATTATGAAGTCGCAAGGGTAAGAGGATTATCGTTCCACATACGCCTTTGCATAGAAACCGCCGATGCAAGGCTAGAACTTTATAAGAGTCACGTCAGGCCACATCTAGAATATTACTCTTTGATATGCAACAATCTACGTAAGTCGGACCGTGTTCTGCTTGAGACAGCTCAGCGACGCTTTACGAAGATATTGACTCCACCGCAGCAAGCGCTGAATTAACGACAAAGGTGTGAACACCTTAAAATTCAACCCCTATGGCAAAGGCGCATTATCCTTAACATGTGCTTCTTACATAAGCTAATTCATAGAGTTGCACAGTAATATCACTTGTCTTAAACTAAGGAGCGCGTCTGAATCAAGGCTCCGAAACAAGGGCCATTCCATTACTCTGCTAAAGACAAAGAGGAGACTGCGGTCCCGTTTCTTCTTAGTTGTGTACGTGAACATATGGAACAGCTTGCCTTCCAGAATAAGAGAAATCCAAAATTTGCAGGTCTTCAGGAAGGCGATACAAAAATTCATATGTTTGGGCAATCTACAAAGCATCTTCCATATCTGAGATTCGCAAGACCACTTCTTTGAAACTGGCCCTGATATAGCTTGAGGACGCCCACGATATAGTGCAAGACATATAAGCACCTTGAGCACAAAACTCATCCACATTCATTGTGGTTACCGTTCTAGCACCTAAGAGACTTCAACGGTATCCGTCGCACCAATTTTCCAGGGTTTAAGAATAGCAATCTGAATACAAGATGATCTTATTCTTCAACGACGTCTTCCTTCAATCCTTATTTCTTATCTACATCTTCATTCCTTCTCTTCAGACTTACATTTATCACTTTCCAACTTCTTGACCACTGGATCCGTGGAAAAAGTATTAGGCGTATGACCTCTATGGTACTCCTATTAAAGGCATGCTACGAGACTTAAGCCTTGCATGGGAGGTTGAAAGCGTTTTCTGCTGCTGATGCACCTAAGCTTAGCATTAAAATTGTCCAAAATCGTCTAAATGCCGGCTTTAAATGAACCTTTATGTGGCTTCTTAGATGTCGGTTGCCAGCGGGCCCTAATTGAAGCTGTTTCATCAAGTCTGAGCACTAGTTACTATACTCAGCAGTTTCCAAACACTAACAGTAGGTAAACCGCAAAATAAACATATATCTTTCTTATGGTTGACAAGAACGCACTTTAAAAGGTCTAGGCCCAAGAAGCAGACATTTTGCTCTCCACTTATTCTCTCTTGGCCCCATATACTTAGCTTTATCTGGTATACATGTGCCTTTCGCTATTGGCAACACTAGTAGACAGGCATAGTGAAAACGAGATCCTCTTCTTTAACTACTTTTGCTCGTAAAACACTCGCATTTCCAGATTTCATTTCACTGGCACGAAAGCTAACCAACGACAGAGAGGCCCCTGTCACACTGGCTGGCTGAAGCACCAGAAACTCTCCATCACCACTTTTCTTATCTTGGCCGCCCGTGTGTCATTTTTCTTTTAGCTGGCTCCAAAGCCTACCATGCGTTATGCATAATGGCGGGTGAACCATCAGCTCCCACTGGTTTTTGTTACTATTCTACTCCTGATTTACCTTATCGCTCTTTGCTTAGGGTGCTAGAACAGCTCTTGGCAGGAAAATGACGAAAGAAATAGTCGGTGTGACATTAGAGTACCAGTTAACATTGCCATCTGGAAGAACACCGCCGGCACTATCTTCGGAACTTAAAAATGGAGAGAAATAAATCGAAATTCATCAAAGAGCTGCACAATAGTGTGCATCTACACGTGAGGCATAACAATACCTAAAGCGTGAGCAAGCTCAACCACCAGAAGTAGAGTTGTTAAAGCCCAACCAATGTAGACCAAAATGAATTTCACGCCCAAATGCAATTAGCTAAATTTTGCTAAATTTTCCCATGCTTAGTTCTTTATTATTGGTGACAGGCTCTTATAGCTCACTAATGTTAGAGACAGCGCCTCATGAATATAGAAAAGCGGCTCTAAGGGATAAATCTTATGATGCTTAGCTAAGTAATGTGTGTATTTTGCAGGCCGAAATCTGTCAACAGATCTGAAAGATCCCCTAGGTTACTCAAGTAGATCTGGCTCATGCGGCCTTGTTGTAAGCCTTAGAAAAGCTTAGGGGCATAAAAAATGCTAAACTCTATTTTACTGGTTGTTTATGTGGCTCAGTATCCCCTGAAAATGGTATGCTGTGGCCTTCCAACCGTGAGTTAATTACAAGCTCCCCTGAATTCCCATGTAGATATAATATTCCTTGCTGGATTTCTAGCGTTTTGGCGCAAGATCATCCCTTATTTGCAAATATTTGTCATGGATGCCCGCAAAGTTTACTTTTCGGCCACCTGCGCAGTCCGTAGTTGTCGCAGGGTATTAAGGGCTAATTAGAGCATTTCTGGATAGCTATGCTTATCTAGAACGTACGCCGCTTAACTACCTTTTATATTTTCTTTTCTTTTTTCTGCTATCTGCTTGCAAAGCAGAAAGCCATTTTTAACGAAAAATAAAAATGGCCTTGTTCATAGACCACAATTTAATTGCGAATAACTCGCAAACTACTGCACGTATTGTGTTGCTTTAACGTTCAACGTATTCAGGCGCTAAAGCTGGTCCATACCAGGGTAATTTTGTGCTACTTTAAGCGGTGTTCTACCTGTAGAATGGCTTTTTATCTGAGAATAACGTAGGTTGAAAGTTTGCCCCCGTGAGCAATATCAGCGTAAGAAAAGTAAAGCTATATTTTTTTGTTAATTGGTATTTTTCTACTGAAGCTCGCAGATTTATTTTCTCTCTTAAGAAATTGTTTCTATTTTTGTCTGCATTTATCGGAATTGTTTTTAACTTTTCCTATGCCTTATAATCCCTTCACTCATTTCTTCCATGTGCGCAACAATAATTGGGGCAACTGAGTGGCCAATTAATCCGCGATCAATTTAGAGTGAACTTGTGGCGAAATAGATGCTGTTCCAAGGAGAAAAGGCACAACTACACCTTCGCGAAGTTTTCACAATAAAAGAACAAGGAGCTCAATATCGCCCGATGGAACCAGAAAACTGTCAACGTGGGCGCCTGCGACCCAGTAGCTGTATATCAAACAGTGCCAATGCATTTGTAATCGCTAACGATGAACATATACTTATATTTTGCCTACTTCCATGCAACAGCATCGGATTAATGTAAGCATTGATCTGAACCCTTTAGGGTGCAGCCTCTAGCTGGTCTAGAGATATACCTAGTTATTTATTTATTATTTATTTATGAGGTCGTTTCGTCAGGCACGTGAAATCAGGAATTTCGCGCTAACAGAATGCGGCATTCTTATCACCAGAAGTGATTTATATCATCTGAGGCATCGGGGTCAGGTGGAGCAAGTTGGTGAGGTGGAAAACGAAGGTTCTTGAAAAGTTGTGAGGGAGCAGCTGGAGGTGCCATTCCTGTTCTTTGTACCTGCATGCATTCGTAGGTTGGTTGCACGATACTGCAAAGTTATACTGGGTTCTACGCATCAAGTTAATTACGGTGCATACATTCTTTGGCATTGCTTGTTAGTTGACGTCGCGGGATGGAAATATCTTACTTCTACGCGTGAACGAAATTCAAGGCGCACCTTACCGAGATCTCTGCTCCCAAACTCAAACTGATTAACAGACGGGTGACACTGGCAAAGGCTCCTTGGATAGAGCATACGGGTAAATAACTGCTCAAGAAGCGCTCTAAGTGGTGGTGAACTTAACAATAGGCTTTTTCAACCAGCACCTACAAAAGCTATCGAGCTATTAGAAATAAATTTAAGCAACATCTTGGAACTTTTCGTCTTCAGTACGAGAAGCATTTGGCCAACGCAGGCGTAATAAAGCCAACGAAGTTCTTTGCTTACTTAAGGAAACGCAGCGGTACAAGCTCGTCTTTACCGGCTTTACCAAGAGCGGAGGGGACCCGTGGGCATACCGAACGTGATAAGTCTTATATACTTAGCGAACAGTATACTGGTGTCTTTTCTCTCGAGGACACCCTGCCTCAGATTGAGCTGGTCACAAAAGTCCTGAAGGATTCTTGCCTAAATGAAAGCAGCATAACGGAGACAACGCCTTTGGGCTATTGCAAAAGTTAAATCCATCCAACGCTTCTGGCCCTGATTCAATTCATTCGATGCTGTTACATGTATGGGCCGCTTAGCTAAGTGGCCCTCTCACATGCATGTTTATAATATCGCTCGACAGCTTGCCTTACCTTTGGAATAAAAGGAGGCAACCGTGTGTCAGATTTTTAAGGGCGGCAACAAAGCTATGCCCACGAACTACCGGCCTGTCAGCTTAACAAGCGTAGTAGTTGAGTTGTTTGAAATATCGGTCAGTTTTTCGGGGGTGAATCACCTTATTAAGTTTAACCTTCTCAGTGCGGCACAGCATGGATTACATTAGCGGTTTTCATGCCTACCAAATTTACTTGTAGCTCGTGAAAGCTGGGCTGGGGCAAAAAAACAACGGGCAAGTTATCGACGTGCTTTTCGTTTCTTTCTCGTAAGCCTTTGATACTGTCCCTCATCAACGACACAATAAAGTTAAGATCGTATGGGATTTCTGGAGCCGCCCTTAAATGGGTTTCTGCGTTCCTAGAGAGGAAAGCACAGTGGGTACGCGTAGACAAGCTGATCTTAGTGGCATTCCGCAGAGCTTGCTTATAGGGCCAGCGCTTTTAAATAAATAAATAAATAACAATTTTATTATCCACAAAGCGAGATACGCCTTTTGGGCATGATAGCATATTGCAATATTGTACATGATAGCAGAATAAGCAGCACCAACAGTGGGAGTTGTACAGTTGGAGACCGTATTATGGGCCCATATAGCCCAAAAGTTGTATGAAGTCTATGTACACAGAATGCGAGAGGTGGAGACTATAATCAGATTACTAGTATGGTGTGTTGATGAGGAACTAGTCCAAGGAGGTCCCGTACGCAGTGTGCGTCAAGTGAGTGAAATATCAGAAAACGGCTGAAAAATACTTAAGAATAGTGACATATCACTAAGCAAATATGTAGGCGTGTTTGTGAGAGAGCAGATATATGCACAGAATTGGTAAATGTTGTATCGGTCATCTTGCCAATGTGTGTTAGGGGCGGTGACTTTATAGAGTGGCGAGTCACATCCGCCACGTCGCAGTATTGTTAAACAGACATCCGTGGCCTTTTGTAGGGAAAACGCTGGCCAGACGAAGACCCGCCACGTCCTGGTACACTGCCGGCTGGTGATAGGACATTGACAAGATTGCATCTGACCGATTATCCTCGCGGATATTCGCAGTCACGTAACGCCAACTTGTCTCCCATGGCTGTGTAGTCGCCTTCGGAGTGCTACGACTACGTCGCAGCACCGTCACTCCGCAAAACCTAGTGCGCAATAAATAGTTTCCTGTCATTTTATGGCATGATTCCCGGCTATCTTTGTGGCTTTGCAGTTTTGTTCAATTCCATGCAGATGTGATATTGCGTTTGTTTAAATGTGTCAGAAGTCATATACGCACCGTTACCCTGCAAAACCTAGTGCGCAATAAATAGTTTATGGTGATTTTATGGCATTATTCCCGGCTATCTTTCTGCCTTTGCAGTTTTATTTAAATCTCTGCAAATGTGTTATTGCAATTGTTTAAATGTGTCGGAAACCAGATACGCGGTAGAAGCGGTATTTTCGGAATCGTACGCCATGGAGTCTGATTTCCGGAGAATCTTCTTTGGGCGTTCTTTTGACAGTTTTGACGAGTTTAATAGTTTGTTTTCAGACTTCATGCTTCTTCATTACGTCAATTTCGTACGCTACAGCAGCAAAAAATGTAACCTGTCACGGGTGAAGTACGACAAGGTGATTTATCGATGTGTCCGCTGCGCTCGGCGGAAGTCAAAAAGTACAGGAGTGAGACGTGTTTAGTAGGATTTCGCTTCTATTATTCTACATCTTTCAGCTCAAGTGATACTAACTGCCAAGCTCGCGTTAACCTCATTGGAACGGGACGCAAGCTGAAAGTCACAACGTTCGATCTGTCTTACAATCACCCAGTTAATCGCCTTCTTTTTGAGCGACACCCCATCAATCGCCGTCTGACGGATGATGAGTTCACTCAGTCCGTAGACCTTTTCCGCTACAACACCCCAACAAGCGACATCAAGCAGTTCGTCGAGGTTCGATTCGGAAAGCATATTACCAGCCATGATGTCCGCAATGTTCGTCGTAAACTGAGACCTGGCGTTGAGTGTAAGTTTATTTTGAAAGTATTTATTTCCTGCAGTAAAATTGCCTCAGGTTATCAAGTCTATGGAAGAAGACGGAGTTGCGCGAATTATTTCTGAGGAAGGCTTGTGCACACACGTATTATTCGCTCGGCATCAACAAATAGAACTTTTCCGCCGATTCTCACATGTCGTTTGTGTAGACGCTACTCATGGCACTAACCGTTTGAAGTAAGAATTGATAGCGGGCTTACTTGTTGCTTGCAGCTTCAAACTATACCAGTTCTTAATAACTGACGGCATGGGGTATGGCCGGCCAATATTTTATGCGTTTCTGCGTCGGGAAGATTACGCATCATTGCTTACGTTGTTCGAAGCGTTTCGGGATATCATGTGTCATGATATTCCCGTCCGCACAATAATGATGGACAAAATGGCCGCTCAAATACGTGCGGCGCGCGCGGTTTTTCAATGCGACATTTTGTTGTGTTACTTCCACATCCGCCAGGCCATCAGGAAGCATGTAAGTGATAAATCTTCGTTTCATTCTGTAGACAAACATTAACCGGTCGCGTTATCTGTTTCATCGCATGGCAACTTCTGACACGGAGACGGAGTAAAATTTCTTTATATATGTAATCTTGTTTTAGATTTCAACAAGATTTGAAGCTCCTTCAAAGAACAGACCCCCACTTTGTGCGCTACCTTACGTTGTACTGGTTGTACATAAAACGCTCGTGGGCGAAACGCGCACAGGCTGGACTGGTGCATTTTGGCAATACAACGAACAACCGAGTTGAGAATGCCAATTTGCGATTGAAGAAAGTTACCCATGCATCGGGTGGCCTTGTTGCAGCCGTTCGCAAAGTCTGGGCGCATTCGGAAGTTCTCCTGAAAGAGTCCCAGATGCATGCCGCGTTTTTCTGTGACAGGCGTCAGCTACTAGAAGGCAGCGCATATGTTCACCGCGTAGTTTGCCTCTTAACTACGTACGCATGCAACTTAGTGATGCGCCATTTAGCACAACCCAGGCTACAAGCAGTTTACTCGGACCTTGGAGATGGAGTGGTATGTGAATAAAGATTTCTGACGCTTCTAGTTTGAGATATCGCACCAGGGAAAACGCTTCACCATCGATTGCTCCTTGGGAACATGTACCTGTCCTTTTTATGAAACCATGTGGCTTCCGTGTGTGCATTTAATGGCGGCATACAAGCAGCACGCGTATCCGACAAGTAAACCGTTTCTGATATGTGCATCCATTTGCAGGCCAAATACCTATTTGCATCCGCTGGCTGGCGGACTACAACCTACCCACAGAGTCCAGGCCGTTGCGGACGTTGAAAGTCCCCGTTACCAAACCATCTCCGTCTAAAATTGCACATCTTGTACATCGTCTGAGAAGTGCTGAAGAGGTTAATCCATCCGGATTTTCGGTACTGTATCAAGAGCTTTTGCGAATGACTAACGAAGTAATTGGTGATTCGTCAGACTTTCAACGTGCAAAGAAACAACCGCGTTGGCCGAAAATTATGGCGCCCACTGATTTGTGTTTCACATGCAGCAAGCCTGTTGTGATTGACGCAGTTCGCTGTGCGCACAATCGGTCACTTTACCATCGAAAGTGTTTGCGTGTGCAATCAGGAGCCCGTTGTACAATTTGTGTCAATGCTTCACAAACGGTATCTGTGCCCATGATGGCAGTGCAATGCTGTACTACCGGTAAGAAAGCAACTTTTTACCTGGATATTTAGCTGTTGGCCGTCCACCCTCACCGGATTTCACAGTTGCCTCTACCCCATCAACCTGCCCCGCTTACGAAGGTAAGTGACAGCTTAGTATAACTATTTCCTGCGCAGACAGTCAGGATGAGATTACCGCCGATTCGAGTACAAGTCAACAAACCGTACCCCAAATTACACATGCACTTGGTACTGGTGATCTATTTCCTTACCTTTCATCGATAGCTTGTCGAAAAGGAGCCGTGGAGTTCCCCTCAAACAGAGGTATTGTGCAGAATAGAGTGCCAAAGTAAGCTATTCGGTGCAATTTAAACTCCCATTTTCACTTCATTGTAGCGTCGACATGGATGCCAGCCCAGTAAAGAAAACGCAAAGAAAAAAACTTGTTCAGACAAAAACCGTCATTCAATTACTCGACAGTAGACTATATGTTCGCACTACTATTATATTTTAGCCGATGAATACGACTTTGTGTAAAGATACCTTGCATGGGACATGCGCGTCCAAAGCACGAATATAGTGAACAACGCTGAACCTTCTCTCGCTACCTTTTGTTAAATACAATGCACAGTTTTTATATCGGTTTCTCCGCTCATTTGGGATTACAGCGTTTTGAACAATGAACTGCACTAGCGGCACGTTTGTTGCCAGTGTAATAGGACCCAGGTCGGTTGTATATAGGCTCTATCAGTGGCACATTTGGTGTCAACGTAATAGGATGCAGTTGGGTTGTGATAGCATACCGCTCGAAGTCTCGCGGTCGTTGGATATAGGCTCCATCAGTGGCACACTTGGTGCCGATGTAATAGGACACAAGCGGGTTGTACTAGCACACCGCTCGAAGTCTCGCGGTCGTTGGATATAGGCTCCATCAGTGGCACATTTGGTGCCGATGTAATAGGACACAATTGGGTTGTAATAGCACATCGTTCCAAGTCCCGTGGTCGTTGTATATAGGCTCCATCATTGGCACATTTGGTGCCGATGTAATAGGACACAAGTGGGTTGTAATAGCACACCACTCGAAGTCCCGTGGTCGTTGTATGTAGGCTGCGTCAGTGGCACATTTGGTGCCAACGTTATAGGACGCAGTTGGGTTGTACTAGCACACCGCTGGAAGTCCCGTGGTCGTTTGGTCGAGAATTGGTAATTCAAAATCAATTTAGGGTTTGGTTTGGGGCTACTGCATTGCGTAATTATAATTAATATGGGGCTTACGATATTTTACGATATTTTTACCATGAAATTTTCGTTGCTGGAGTTCAAGCGGCGTTGGAAGATATGCTGGGTGACCAAAAGGTCGTCCATAAGGGATGCATATTACGTCAACGTTACGCGCTAATCGAGTATAGACTAGTAAGTACGTACTAACACAGTGACGAATTATTCGTCACATATGGCACGCTAAAAGTCACTTGTGCTGACCGAAAGTACGGTTAAAAAAGGAGTTAACGCACTAAACAGCGCCGATAAATATTTAGAATATTAGTTAACAATATTCATGGACATATAAAGACATTTATCCTTATCTCCTTTTGCTTCTACGCCAGTGGCCAAAAGCACGCTTCAGTGGGAGAGCTTGCAGTACATATGTTTGGATAAAATGCTAATTCATAGCTACAATAATGCTGCATAAGATTCCTATGATTTTACAAAATCTTCGCTATTAAAGAAGCCACTTAATTATGTCTGCTATGATGAATGCACTGCTATGAAACTCACAAAAACCCAAGTGTAACTTATTTCATTATATTAATAATGCGTTTCACATTAACATTCCGAGGCTAAAAATATCGGCACAATAGCAGACTATTCAAATAGTCCAGGACGATACTAAAATTGGACGGCTTGAATTTTTAATAAATGGGCTCCGAAACGGTATGCTTGTCTTTTATACCTTGTAATGAATGATTTCTACTTTAGTTGCCAATATTACATTACAGTTGCGCATATTTAAAGCAAATATAGCTGCATGCATTACACACTTCGATGTTTCTCCATCGATACGTGGACGCATTGTAATGCCAGTTGAATATTAGCAATTTTGCAACACAGCGGGCCCAGCTGGTTGAGTGGACACCAGTTTGCATTCATTTCAGAACCGTTTTGCTGCACATCTCGTCTATGTTCTGTTTTGCGTTTAACAACATCTATACATGACTCCAAGAAAACGCATAAAAGATAACCCGCGGACTAATAACGGACGCTCGTGACAACAAGCTTGTCACACAAAAAATGATTTTACAGTATATGTTTCGGAAATCTAATGTTTTTAACGGACTTCCAAGACTGCGAATTAGTTAAATTCAGCATCCATGAAAACAGACGACCTTATTTTGTCATTTAGCATTACAATGCGCTCACTGTGCAATATTAGACCTAAGGTTGTGAAATTTCTTTTTCTAATTAAGTTAGCAAATTTACAGCATATTGCTAACCGTATTGCTAAGCATTCGAATCGGCGGCAAGCGGTTAATAGCTTTTTAGCACACTAAAACACAATTTTAAGGTTACACCAGATTAAAATGCCAGAGTCTAGAGGTCAATTGTTTCAATTCCGTCTGACCAATCAACAAACGTCACTATCTTTAAAGTACCCGGCTAGGACTGCGACTACCGGGCAGCCTTCGGAGTCGACTGCAAGTGGTTGGAGCTGTTAAAGTCGGGCGACTCAGGTGACCTGTATTGAAATAATTAGTTTTCTAGGTTCTTTAGGGTGTCAAGATTACGAAGTGCGGGTTTTTTCTTTGTTGTTTATTGATTCCGTGCCCATAGGAGCGTCGCAGGTATGTCCTCAGCGGTGTTCCGTGCAGGTAATCTTATCCTGTAGAACAAGAGAGATAAAAACTTACCAAGCAAACTGCCAACAAAATTGAACAGGATTATGTTATTGTATAAATATCAAATTTATGGTAAAGACGTGCTGGTTGAAAGCAAAGGCGTGGCCGTGTATGTTATACATCATATCCGTAGTTTTGCGTTCAGGCACGATACCCGATATTTGCTGAATGTGAGAGGAAGATGCTGGCCGAAGTGGCCTAGCGTACGCAAAAGTTGTCCTGTTTTGAAACCGTATCAGTTGTTGTTAACCGATAAATGAGTTGATGGAATCAGAAGAACATAGTGAGTGGTTTAATAAGCGCTTAAGATATAGGTTGAGCGGTCTGTTGACAGTGCTAGAGCTTATCGTTCGAACATGTACGAGAGCCAGTGAAGTTATTACGCCGGGTTTGAGACCCATGAAAATATTAACGTAACATGTTCAGAAATCCGATGCTAAACAGCTGGGTGAAGGGGTGAGACGGAGTGCTAAATTTGTGACGAGGATGGGATTTATATACTACAGCTGTAGCGATAATACCGTTGCAAAGCTAGCCCTAAAGGGACCTGGAATAGCGGAAAAATATAGGAACTTCTACAGTGCAGCAAACAAGTCATATATACGGCAGGAAAGGGTGATACTGGGAGTCGGGTTAGTTATGTGGAAGAAACTGCCTGCTGACAGGCCTTCAACTTTACTAACAGGAGAGAGAAGGGCTTGAATACTACAGGTTTATTTAGAAAATGGTTGTAGGGCCAGTGCTGAAGGGGACCTGGAATATCAGTATTGTGAGCAGCAGCCGCAAAGGATGTTAGGTGTGCCACCCTGCTGTGGACATCCACGGTGGAACGTTGAAGTCAAATAGACTGCTAGTTATAACTCACTAACTGGTGAGTTGCTGGCAGCCGGATTAGTTAGTATACAGGAGCGGCACGCTTTATTATGCTCAACATAGTCTGATAGGTGTGCAGTGTGGAATACAAGAGAGAGAACAGACAGCAACCCTTGCGACAGCTGTAGTTATGTCATTGATCTGCCACATGAGCTTAAAGTACCGTCGCTATTGTTCGCTTATGAACTCAAGCTCTGGGATATTATGGAAATCCCTGGTGGCTGCGAGGCTTTTCTTTGTGCCTTAGGTAAGCTCTGGGATTGGTCCGCTTTATGGTTGATGCCTATAACTCAGGCGAACTGTTCTGTCCTTTGCATTGACGCCGCTAGCCCACCAACGCGCCATGTAGTTGGTGAAAGTAAAATCCCTGTTTTCACTAAGCAGGTTGCTCTATGTCTCACCCACACCTCATTGCTTCACTCTTGGGACAATGGGAGGAACGCTGCTTGTTGTGCGTTTCGTATGTTGTAGTTTATTTGCCACTGCTTCGGTGTCCTAACGGCCGATACCTTTGTGCAGCTGTTCTCAGCTTTTGTGCGACCCAACCTAGAATAATGTATCCAGACTTGTCCACCTTGTCTTGTAACGGACAAAATGGAGCTGGAGAGGGTTTTGCGAGTGGGTACAAGGTCAGTGCAGGGATTAAGATGGCAAGCGTACCCCTAACGTTTGCTTGGGTTGGGTAGATACACAATGCACTACTGCAAGATTAGAGGAGACTGGATCTTCACTTACCGCAGCTTAACGGGTAAGATCGGTCCAGACATGTCCGCCAAGCTGCCTAGTCGCCGAGGCCACCGCTCGAAGCTGCATAAACTGCGTTCTAACTCGGTAAGAAGGGAAACTCGCTTGTCGCACCGGCTTATTGAAGGTTAGAACTCGCTTCCGGAGCAAGTCGTTCGGGAGTCTAGAGTTGAGGCCTTCGTGCGTCAATTAGATGCAGTTGGGCGGCCGGACCAAACCGTCCTCGTCTCCCCGCTGACTTGTACCTTCAACTTTCCCTTCCTTTTTTAAAATTTCTTCTCACATCTTGGTGTTACCCTTATTTACTTGACATTCTTCCTCTTATTTTCATAGTTTATCAGGCAGTTTTTACTTCCGATAAGCTGCCTGGCACGGACTGCGGTGCTGGAAAATGTGAGTACTATTTGGCTGGACTGGGTGTGAAGCGGTCTCTGTTTTAGGCTTCTCATCAGCTCAAGCAGCTCTATCAATTATTGCTCCAACGATACGCAGAAAGGGAACATGCACTGGATTATCCTATCGTTTCGGTCCCAACTGAATTTGAACTTAAACAAATGCAACGACGGGGAGTTATTTGGAGGCAGTAAAAGATATGCGTGCAATTTTTCCAAGCGCGGCATTCGTGAGAAGAAATGTGATAGACAAATGCACGCGACAAATCAACGCTTTCAGGGTAGGATATCCGGAGACGCCCCTGGTGTTGTACGGTGTCCACAGGTTACGGGATATAAACAGACGGTGCAGTCAGCGCTCAGTTGCGGACCCAGCGGAAAAGGCTTTTCTGATCCGTTTGCTAGTGAACCTGATATTCACGCCTGAAGCGACCCGTTATCACGGAATACTGGAAATCACTCGACCGAGAAATACGGAATACTTTCATTATTCCCGTGGAACGTGGATGCCTTGGTGGGGATGCTAGGCGACGCATCAATTACGGCATGTCATTATGCTCGGATGCAATTCCATTGGTCGAGTGGAGAATGAGCATATGCACCTAAAACGCACCTTGTGCGAGTGTTCCTCCTTACGAGCGCTTTTCGAGGTGATCGTTAATCGTTAGAAAGGCATGGCTGATCTTCATAACACTCAAGTAGTGCGGCGCGCGGTGACGATTTGGTGGTGTCTGCACTTGTAAGTAGATTGACTGCATAGGTTCGCGAAAGGGTGCTGAGGCGGTTTCAGCGCAGGACGATGGGCGGCGTCGTGCGGGATAAACGGTGCCGGGTGGTGTCGTAGTCCGGGTCAGCTGGGTACTGCGTTTGCATAGACCGAGGCAGTAACTGTGATTGTTCTTTTAATAAATAAATAAATAAAGAGTTTTTATTCTCGACAAGGCGAGGCACGCCTTTACAGGCATGATCATTATGACAACAATACGCGGTCAAGAATGTGCAAGAATACGTTATGTTCGCCGTACCAGTGGATGTTTATGTAGGGGGTATGTAATTATGTAGCTGTGTGTGTGTGGATGTGTAACTGTGAGGTTCCTGTTTGTAACTGTGCTGCTCTAATCTTCACTCTCATATCGTCGGCAATGTTCGAGTAGAAGATGGATGTCCGTGCGTTGGAAAGGATTATTCGGATACCCACGGGGCAGTGACTTTATTTTGTTGCGAGTCACGACCGCCACGTCACAGTGTTGTTAAGCAGACAATTGTGGCTTTTTATAGGGAGAACGCTTGCCAGGCGAAAACCCACCACGTCCTGGAACACTGCCGCCGAACTATTTGCTTGAACGGGTCAAACCCGAACCACCCAGCTGGCACCACGAGGAGGCTGTTCGGCTAGCCAGCCAGGCGTAAGCCTTGCGGTCACAAATTGCACGTGTCGGCGGAGGAGAATCGGAAAATCCACGACGTCCTTCAAGAATGTCGATGGTTGTATGATACAACGGTAAAAGCTTAAAGGGCCGAGAACTTGGATGACGCTCAATCTGCAACGGTCTACGCAGTTGGACATGCACAAAGTGTTATAAACATCGCATAAAGCTTAGAGGATTGCAAGAGGTGCTGACGGAAATCCAAGGGAATGTCTGAAGTCTCAGCTCACACGGCTATCTGAAAGCACAGGATATTTTGAGTGCTTTCGGAAACGTTATCTCCGCTAACTTGGATTACAACTTTCGCTGAGACAAGTCGAAGTGTTCAGAAAATATGCCGCTGTGCACCGGAAACGTACCACGTTTATTGAGAATTCTGTGTGAAAGTTGCTAATCATTGCGGTGGGCTCCGTCGAAATATCGGCAAACGTTAAGGAGCGTGTTATGAGGGATGGCAGTCAAGAATCCACCGCAGGCTTGTCAACTTCCTCTACGGTGGTCACTGTGGAGCATCCCGGGCATCGCAAACGTGCGCGCAAGGAACCTTTGATCCACTGCGTGCCAAAACCGCCTCCCGGTAGCAAGGCAATGCGCGGTACGCATTTTCGTCGGCTCCCGATGACTACTACTGCGAGATGCAGAAGACAGAGCAAATGTAGTGCACACAGGAGGGAAAGTGGCCCGGTTCCAACAGCGGTTTTTGAAGTGTGCATGCAGGAGGAGGACTATGAAAAGTGCGGTAGCGATGTTTCCTGGGTGATGTGTGACATGCTCTGGGAGGTTCAAGCAAAGCTGCTCATGAACTCATGCTGAGGATACGTATGAAAGCATTTTCTGCCGAATGTAGTTTCCCCTTATTCCATGTTATGACGATACGCGTTGCAGGTGACCGCGCAACAACAGCATGGACGTTTGCAAATGCAAGCAAATAACAGAATTGAACGCGATGCATTGTATTTGCATATGTGCGTCATACTTTCGGAAAGCTTCTTGTTTTTATGAGAGCAATCATTTCATGGGTCGTTGCTTATTTTTTGCTTCCCCTTGCGTATGTGTATAAAGGCAGCGGTTGCAGCCGTATGTGCGAATATGCTAGCAAAACGCCATGTTGTTCGCAGGTTTATCCCGCTTCCGCCTCATCCACTGTACAACTGAAAGCGAGATCTAAACAACCACCTTAAATATTCTAGACCGAGGACGTGCTCTCATGCACGGAACACAAGGAACTCCGTCAGTCCATTTACATAAAACGGAAATCAAGCGCGTGCTTGCAGAGGGAATCTTAGTTGTCTAGGCTTGTTGTTAACTCAACTTTTGTCCGCGTCGAGCTTAGCGCCATCCTACCTAGGGCAGACAAGACAAGGCCCTCCTAGGTAAGATGTGACCTGGCATACGCGGCAAGTGCCCAAGCCAACGCAACCTATACGATGCTATCTGCTGTTTTAGGGCGCAAGCATGATAATCCCTACCTAGTACTTGCTTCCGCACATCATTGTTGCAGGCCCGCCGGTGCCATCTGACGGTATTAATGCTTCGCAGACAACGATGATCAAAGAGTTGAAGGTGCTTCAGGTGTTCAGACCGTAGGGTCCAATTTTCCCTACCACACAGCAGGACGGCCTGCATGGCGACCTTGGGTACATGGCCTTTCAGACGGTGGGAAACTCCCTACCGTCACCAAAGATGCCGCAGGTTCAAGAAAGCAATCCTCTCCTTTGCAATGCGTGAACTGAATTCAGTTTTCATATGCCATGATTGCGAATGCAGCAGCCAAGGTAGGTGCATTCATGAACAACTTCGACCTCTTTGTTAGACAGGGTCAACGGTCATGAAGTGGCTGTAGGTCCTGCGGTAACACTGCACGTTGTAAGTGCTAAGGGCATACGAAATAAGGGGACAACCCTAGACCGGGTAATGGGGGTTGATAAGGCCACGGCAGCAGCGTCGGAAAGTAATACGATATTGTCCGCATCCTGCAGATCAACTAACCTTTTACAAGGCGGAACCTTAACGCCCACATCGTGCGATTTCTTAAGAGAGCATTGCAGGTTAGAGTCCACAAAGAGGGTGAGCAAAGCTGCGAAAAGCTGTCAACCCTGACGAATTGCAATTGTGGTCTGAAAGTTATTCGACAGGTCACTGTAGACGCTGACGCGACCTGTAGTGTTCGAGTATAGAGCACTAAGTTGTGCAAATATTTAGTTGGAACACCCTTCCGTGCAAGCATTGAGAACTTATCCATCGATGAACTGAATAGAACGCACGCCTGCACTAGAAGAACACAGCTATTGTCGGCCTGCGGTATGCGTGGCGCTGCTCCAGCACCTGCCACAAAGTGAAAATATGGACTTTACAGCCACGTATTAAGCGGAAACCCGCCTGCTCTACCCTAATCCGAGATACTGGTTCCGCATGGAGGCGACGAACAATAATCGAGACCAATAATTTTGTCACAACTGGCGTTCGGCTAATACCCCTGTGGTTAGAACAGTCTGTGCGACAGCCTTTCTTTCATATTGCCACTATAATGGAATCACTGCAGTTGGCCAGGACACCTTTCCTTCCAGATACGTTCGAATAGTGAGGTCAGTGATTTGAAGAAGACCTCACCTTCATCCTTAAACAGTGCAGTTGGGAGAGAATCCGGGCCAGCGACAAGAAAACGACTGTAAGCTCTGATCACTTTTCGGACTTCAGCCTCCGAAGAAGGCCGTAAACTAACCGTCCATGGCTCGTCCTGCATCACCTGAATAATCAGTTTAGCAACAGGGGGCCAGCTGAACTTATCTAGATGATTTGGCCCAGGGAGCCATACTGCGCTAGTTATTGTTTATCAGTGTACCCTTGCTGTTGCTGATTGGCTCACTGACGCACACTTTCCTTTGCCCAGTGGTGCGGATCTGCTAAAAGAGCTAGGGGTAATTGCCTATCGCATCTGTCTCCATTACTTTAACCCTACTGGTCCACCAGGATTCCTTGTCAGCACGTTAGCTTCGTTTTAGTTCGCGCATAATGGCCCGGGTGGTACCATTGTGCTGTTGAAATTGAACAAAGACGTTGGACCAGATGCTCTTCATCCCGCCCTTTTCATATTCGGGGGCCTTGCTGTTGTGGGCGCGTTACACGAATTACTAATGAAAATGTGTTAGCAGGAAACTGTCCCACCCGACTGGGGCCGCTCCTTATGGTTCCTCTGTTCAAAGGAGGCTCGCACTCGGAATGCCACATCCATATAGGAATCAGTCTTAACCCCATCGCCTCCAAATTAATTGCCTCTGTAAACCTTTACAGAATGAGTGGCGCTAGTGAAAGCCAGATTGGTGAGAAGCAAACCTATTTTCGTCTAGGTCGTGGCTGCCTCAACCACATGCTTACTTTGCATCAATCGCTGGACCACCGTCACGCATTGGCGGCCAACCGTTACCATGTTCTTCGACATTAAAGTTGACATCCATTCAATTGATCGCTGGGCGCTTTGGAACCATCTACTCAGGAAAATTGTGCCCGAGAAATATATAAATGTTATCGGAGCATTATCTGCGCGTAGCATGGGCAGAGCGAGGGTTTTCGATAAGCTGTCGCCGCCCTGCAACATCTCCAGCGGTGTGAGACAAGGATTCCCTTTGCCTTCGCTATTGACGGTCATGGAGATTGCATTTACAGGACTCGGCTTAGAGGGCATGGAGTACACTCCCAGAGAACGACGTATTGACTTAGAGTATGCAGACGACGTCACCGCCATCTATGACAACTCCCAGACTTACCAAACTGCACTGAACAGCTTGGAGCTGGTTGTCAGCCGCTTCGGGCTTTGCTTCCCACCACCAAAGTTCATGTAGGAATGAAAGCCTAATAAGGCATGATCACAGTGAACGCAGGTGTTGCAGTACTGGATCGTAGATTGTGAGGTGTCCTGTCCACAAAAAGGCGGAGTTCACAGTGCTTACTCTTCCATAGAGTTTGGAGGATCTTTAGACATGTGCCAGCAGATTTCGTTGAGGCGCGAACCCGGTCGATAATGTATGGTGTCGGACCATGGACATCCGTGTTGGTGTCAAGGCATGCTGTGTCAGGTTGCACGCGTGACCGGCATACGTTTTAAGAGCACTGACTTATAGGTAACATTTGGAATAGAGGAAGACTGCACCTGCAGAAATACGCATGCAGCGAGGACAGCTACCGACCAGGTAACTTATAAGTTCATCCTAGGAATCCGAAATGTTTGCTTAAAAACTGGTGTGTTTTACTGCGAGTTCTTGCATTCCGAAAGCCGCACTAACGATTTCCAGTTAATGCACCATATTATGAGACTGCGGAACTTTGGTAGAATAGCACACATTGCAGGTTGACGCTCGTGCTAATGCACAATTGCACACGTTCGTGCGATCAACTAAATTAGGTATTCAGTGTGCAAAATCGGAAGCGTACCCGTAAAGGAAAACGAAACTTCTGCGACCGGTATTGAATCACCTGTACTTTACCGTCACTTCCCCAGCATGCTCCAAAGTCCCCGGCTCATAACATGGTGCATATCAATGAATAAATAAATAAACATTTATTCTCTGCCATGCGAGGCCTGCCCGCGTGGGAATGATCAAAAAAGCAATTATACAGACACGTCATGGCAATTGTAACAGTGACAATAGGAGTGTTCAGACGTACCTTTTTGAAACGGTACAAATAGGACAGAAGTAAAAATGAAGAAAGGCCATTTTCGTGTGTTCGGGCACGTTCGTATGGGCACTGGCGGTCTGCCATAAAGTGCTATAACAATACAGACAGGAATAGAGCAAGAACTAGAACTGAGCAAGTCGAAAAGAGCTGGTGAAGAACACGCTCAAGCGTGCTTACACGATACGCTGGGTTCATATGAGTTTAGCGTAAAGGACAACCCGGAAGGGATTTTCGTGTCTGACCAATCTGTTGGTAGCTCGCGAAAATTGGGCGGATGCAGTGGATAACGGCCACACACTGGACGTGCTTTTCGTCGACTTTTCGAAGGCATTTGACAAGGTACCCCATTTGATGCTCGCGCAAAAGTTGTCCTCCTACGGGGTATCTGGCCGCGCCCTTCATTGGGTGACTGCCTTCTTGGAGGGTAGAGAACAATGTGTACGGGTAGGCCGGAGTCTATCATTTAGGCAATCTGTCCTCAGCGGCGTGCCGCAGGGCTCGGTCCTTGGACCGCTGTTGTCCTCTATCTATGTGAATGACCTACCCACGGAGCTTGAGGTACCATCGCTGCTATTTGCTGATGACCTGAAGCTGTGGAACATTGTTGATGTTCCTGGGGGTTCCGAAGCTATTCAGCGAGCATTGGATAAGCTTTGGGACTGGTCTACTTTATGCTTACTGCCCATAAATCAGGCAAAGTGCTCCGTTCTTCGAATTGGAGGAGGTTGTCCTCCTGCGAAGTACTTGGTCGGTGGGGTCGAACTCCCCCGTGTATCTAGCCAGGTTGACCTAGGCGTCGTACACTCTTCGGCTTTACACTCCGGCGACAACTGGAAGATGGCCGCAAGCAGAGGTTTCCGCATGTTGTGGTTAATCCGACGTTCTTTCGGAGTCTTGACGGGCGGCATCTTTAAGAGGCTGTTCTCGGCTTTCGTTCGCCCTCATCTGGAATACTGCGTCCAGGCTTGTCCGCCCTGCCTCGTCCGGGACAAAATGGAGCTGGAGAGGGTTTTACGAGTGAGTACTAGGTTAGTCGAGGGATTACGGGGACGGTCGTACCCCGAACGTCTACTTAGTTTGGGAATGCATTCCATGCACTACCGAAAACTTAGAGGAGACCTAATCCTAACCTGCCGTATCTTGACTGGGAAGGTTGGTCCAGATTTATCTTGGCTATTCAGTCCCGCTAGATTGTCTGTTCTACGCGGTCATTCGTTGAAGCTGGACAAACCGCGGTCCGATCGGATTAGGGCGGAAATCCGGCTGTCACGCCGAGTTATCGATCGCTGGAACATGCTTCCGGAAAGTGTTATCAGGGAATCTACGGTTAAGGGGTTTGAGCGGCAACTTGACGCTCTTGGGTGGCAACACGAAACCTTTCCATTTCCCTGAGTAACTCGCATCTTCGTACTTCTATTTTCTTTTCTCTACTTTTCTTCACGTATTGGTATTATTTTCTTATTTAAGTGCACTTCCCTATTCTGTACCTTCGATTTCTCTTCCTATCCTTTGCTTACTTCACGTGACTGCCAAAGCAGGGACTGCTAGGGCAGGAAACGTGGGCATTAACCGGTTGGCCAGGGTGCGATACGGGTGTTTCCGTTTTAGATCCATCAATAACTGAGCACTTCATCAATTCCTGGCTCAACGATCCACTCAAGATGGAACACTCACGGGATTCTCCTATCGTTCCAGTCCCCATCTGAATCTGAATCTGAATCTGATTGCGTATAAATGGACGTGGCGACTTAATATGCAGCGAAGAAAGTGTCGGGACGTATCAAGCATAGTAGTATGTAGTCCTGGTCAGCTTGTCAGGGTGAACTTATTGGCTGTGACTTTATTCCGTGGCGAGTCACCGCCATGTCGCAGTGTTGTTAAGCAGACGTTTGTGGCTTACTATGGGGAGAAGGCTTGCCAGGCGAAAACCCACCACATTCTGGAACACTGCCATCGATGCATATGAACGACCAGCTACAATTGGCCTTGCTTCTTATTGACCGATTATTGGTTCTGTTAGTCGCAGTCAGGATCCGTCCTTAAAATTCGCTGGCTGATGCATGATGGGTGCGGGACTGTATCATCCATCGGTCCTGTCACTTCCTGACGGAATGGCAGGGCCCGCACGGTAGGTAAAATATAAATCGAACGTGCTGGTATGTTTTGTATTGGTCGTCTGTAGAACTGCGTAATGTCTTCGAGGAGTATCCAGTAATACGGCGTTGGTTTTTCTGTTCTTCTGAGACAGGTCATTGGATCATTGGATCTGTAGG
>OX104070.1:40600064-40653117 GCA_944474145.2 Dicrocoelium dendriticum | reverse complement strand
GGCCTCAATTTTACGGCATAAAATACGACTATGGCTGGTATTTTCCAAAAAACGGCTAATATTTCTGCACATGATGTTAGTTGCTACTTTAAGTGAGGTCAAATGAAAAAGGTCGTATTTAGCTGTTATTTCGGATTGCAACCATGGAGGCTGACTTCAGGAGCACCTTTGTAAGGCATTCGTTTCATAGCTTTGATGAATTCTATTCGCTTTTTACCTCATTTATGCATCGGAACAACGTCAATTTTGTTTGCTGTAGCAGCAAAATAAGCAAGTATCATAGCGTGAGGTATGATCGCATCGTTCATAAACGCGTGCGCTGTAAGCGCCGGAAAACAAGGAGCAAAGGAATACGGCGAGTCTAGTATGTGGTTTATGATGTTGTTAACCGTCAAATTTAGTTCCAGAGACACCGGTTGCAGTGCTCGTGTCAATGTTGCTCGGGATGGCCGTAGGCTGAATGTGCTAACGTTCCAGCTCTCCCACAACACTTTGCTTAGAATCCCGCGTATAAACCGGTTTATTTGGATGTGTTTCTACAAGTAATTACAAAGAATCTGTTTTGTGACATTAATATATTTTATGCAAGATTTGATTACTGCGTTACATGCCTGAAACCAACCAAATCCTTCCTGACGTCGCTACGGTCCGCCTTTCCACATCTAGCCCTTCTACCAGCAAGTGAACCAGGGCTTTCGACTCTTCTACTTTTGGGCTGCTATCTTTGCTGCTGCAAACTTGAACCTACCCGTCCCAAAGGCTTCTTGTCTTCCGTGAGTTTGTTCTTTGCTGTTTTCTCCTGCATCTGCTTGCTCGTTTCGCTTTTTGCTTATTCTTGGTTCCACCTTCCAAGTGACTATGGCTTTTGATACTAACGATAAACGTGGCGAGCACAGTTGTGGCACTGCAGTCGCGGAAGGCATACAGTGTGACCGATGTTTATTATGGTATCATAGCACCTGCTCTAGGTTAGACCGTTCGTCCATTGATCTGTACACCCAGCATCCCCAACTGAAGTGGATCTGTTTTCACTGTGTGTGCCTAGCTGAAACTTGTGCTCGCATATTACGCGAGCGGCTTGATGCTCCTCCACAGTTGCCTGATGTTCACAGGGTAGCTGACGCGAAGTATCTGCAGCGGCTCTCCACCGCAGAAAATGTGATCAGCGACCAGGCTTTGCTCATAGATGCACTGCGAGTGAAGATTGACGAGTTGCGCGATTCTTTAAATAGCTACGCTCAGAGTGCGGAGATTGCCATGGGCAGGCAAAGTAATGTTCTTATCTACAATCGGGAGGAGCGGGTGATACACGAGGCAAAGTCTCGACGAGACCTGGACAGGAGACGAATACACGACATCCTCCTCATAGCCGGGATACCTTTAAACGTCAGTATCAAAAGGGTGCATCGTGTAGGTAGCTGGAGAGACTGGTCCACTGCGTCAGCAAGGATTTGCTAGGCCGATTCTGGTTGAATTTAGGAACCCTGTTTATCGTGACCAAATGCTTAACCGAGCCGGCTTAATCGAGAGTCAGCCTAATGGCCGTACACCATCTCCGAATATAACGACATCATTTACCCCATCTACTTCTCCGGCGTACGAAGGCAAGCGCTTTGATATAGCTTTTCACCTCTGCTCGGACACTTCGGATGGTTGTGACGCGGTACCCTGTTGCAGCTATGGATATGTGCCACATAGTACGGACAACGCACCCGCTATGCCTATACGCTTACCAAATGAGACGAACACCTCGGCGGAGCTGCAGCCTATTTGCAAACCTGCGTTTGAGTAAGTCATAATATTTTGTTACCTGCATCCTCAGTGTAGATCTGGATTCCACTGCAAATGAACCCTTTGCTGGAAAGACAACCGTTTTAAGAAGCACTTTCATGATCTGCTTGCCGGACAGTAAGTTCTGGGCCATTGTCATTAAACCACTGCAGCCGATGATTACGACTTTGCCTAACTGCGTGAAGACCAGCCTGTGAGAACGCAAACTTGGCCCTTTTTAGGGCCACCTCCTGTTTCGTTGCCGTGTGTTTCCCTCTTGTCAACCCGACGCAACTGCTCGGTGGACGGCATTGATTGGAACATTCGGTAAATGAATCGGACGGTGGCTCTATAATCCTCGCAGGAATGGTCTAATTGTTGTTTAACTGGGACTCCAAGCCCATGCGTTCCGTGTTCACTATGCTTTCCTTTAGGTACATTACTTTTACCCCACTCCTTAGTGATCCGCTATGTTGACGTGACGCATATGACGTGTCCGGCACATTTGCGTGAGCACTTTGAATGGGTCTGAACGACAACGTTCCCGGAAATGTTATCTGTGCCCATCCCTTTCTTGACAATTCCGTTATCATTTTCATTTAACCATAGCCGCATCGTCCCAGTACTGTTAAAGAGCTGGCTATGGATGCCTCCTGATGGTGCTCTTGCAATGATCTTTTGGCCCCCTGTCTGGACAGGTAAACCAAGGCATATGTAGGCTACTGTATCACCAAGGCATCAGGTCTGTGATGATGTGTATAGAGGCTCCGAGACCGACCTGCTTGGTGATAGTGCTACGAGACCCAGGTAGGCTACTGTTGCACCAGCGCAACTGGTCTGTGCTGATATGTATAGAGTCGCCGAGACCTCCGCCATTGATGCTAGTGCTAAGAGACCTATGTAGGCTAGTATACAACAAGTGCATCAGGTCTGTGATGATATGTATAGAGTCGCTGAGACCTCCGCCATTGATGCTAGTGCTAAGAGACCTATGTAGGCTAGTATATCACCAGTGCATCAGATCTGTGATTATATGTATAGAGGCTCCGAGACCTACGCCATTGCTGCTAGTGCTAAGAGACCTACCTAGCCTAGTGTATCGCCAGTGCAACAGGTCTGTGCTGATATGTATAGAGGCTCCGAGAATTGCATTCTTGGTTATAGCGCTAAGAAACCTATTTACCTTGTGAAGTCCTAGTGCTAACAAGCTTCCGAATTTCCGTTTACATCCTGACAACTGGCTCATCACATCCCACATGCCCTCCACTAGGCTTGTGATGCCCCGTGACCCATAAACCTCTCACATGCCAACATGTTCATTCCTTCATCACATGCTTGAAGTGACTGTGGACTTGCATTGTTATAATTACACTGCATACATGGGCATAAGTCTGCTTTGCAAAACTAGTGGGGCCCTATGGACTGCGGTGTGCACTTCCTCTACTCAGTTTAGTTGTTTTGGCATAATGAGTATATTCTTACTGAGGCTGGCAATAGGTGTCCATTTAATACCCCGTGAAGTTACTCTACATGAAGTCAGCTACGCTGCTGACAATAATATAAGAAGCACACCGACGCATCCGCCTTGGATAGATCGTACCGGTAAACACCTGCTCACGAAGCGCTCTATGGGCTGCCGAATATACCAGACGGCTTCATCAAACAAAAGCTACGGAAACTACCAGGCGGTTAGCAATAAATGTAAGCTAAATATCAGCATGGCTCGTCTTTAATTACGGTTGAAATCGTAGGGGATATCTGTATCCTAGCAATTCATTCGATACCAGTGCTTAGTACTGTGGTACTGTGTTGCATAGATTAGCATCCTTTAATGAAAGTTGTTTACCAAACCTACTTCTCCCACATTGTATATCTATTTCATTAGCAACTACCTCAAGTTCAAGTTCAACTGGGACGGGAACGATAGGATGAATCCCGTAAGTGTTCCTTCTTGAGCGGGTCGTCGATCCATTTACTTACCTCCCGTACAGCCTCAATTACATTTACATTTACAGATAGCTCGATGTATTCTGCTCACGGCGACGGTTAATTTTCTAATTAAACGTGCCATTAAACCTTGAGTTCACTGAGTAGTAGAGAGCAGAAGAGAGGCCCGTGAAAGCTTCTTCACTTCGTCGTGAACCGATATCTCTATCCATGTCTAGACAGCTGGTGTATTACTTTCATTACTTAACATTTCACTGTAACCTGATAACTTCTACAACCCCTTTTATGTATCATAATACGACAACAGAGCTTTCCAGAATATGATCAGAACCTTCTTCATGCGAAATGGATCTCACCGTTATGCTTCAATGAATGGACAATCATTTTGATTTTCAATAAGCTACTCACAGCTACCAGATATATATCACCTTATTGCTTCGTTTTCCAAAAAGGAAGAATGATATTGCGTGATTTTTACCTACCAGATTGTAACTCATCGACCTTCACATTTATTGACATCTTTCATTTTTGTGCCAACGGTTACCAATGGTAATCATCATACCGGTGCATTAAAACACACATTTTCAGGTTAAGCTGACTAGAAAGTATACATCTCCACGCAATTCTAATAACCTCCATACAGCCAATCGGATAGCATCGCCATCTTGAATTCTTACTGTTTGCCTTGCCACTAGTGGCCAGCTATTTGCTGATGACCTGAAGCTGCGGAACATTGTCAATGTTCCTGGGGGTTCCGAAGTTATTCAGCGAGCATTGGACAAACTTTGGGACTGGTCTACTTTATGGTTACTGCCCATAAATCAAGCAAAGTGCTCCGTTCTACGAATTGGAGGAGGTTGTCCTCCTGCGAAGTACTTGGTCGGTAGGGTCGAACTAGCCCATGTATCTTGCCAGCTTGACCTAGGAGTCGTACACTCTTCGGCTTTACACTCCGGCGACAACTGGAAGAAGGCCTCAAGCAGAGGTTTCCGCGTGTTATGGTTAATACGACGTTCCTTCAGAGTCTTGACGGGCGGCATCTTTACGTGGCTGTTCTCGGCTTTCGTTCAGCCTCATCTGGAATACTGCGTCCAGGCTTCTCCACCCTGCGTCGTCCGGGACAATATGGAGCTAGAGAGGGTTTTACGGGTAGGTACTAGGTTAGTCGAGGGATTACGGGGATGGACGTACCCCGAGCGTCTACTTAGTTTGGGAATGCATTCAACGCAATACCGAAGGCTTAGAGGAGACCGAATCCTAACCTACTGTACCTTAACTGGGAAGGTTGGTCCAGGTTTATCTTGACTATTTAGTCCCGCTAGATTGTCTGTTCTACGCGATCATGCCTTGAAGCTGAACAAACCGTGGTCCGATTGGATCAGGGCGGGAATCCGGCTGTCACGCCGGGTTATCGAGCGCTGGGACATGCTTCCGGAAAGTGCCATCAGGGAATCTACGGTTAAGGGGTTTGAGCGACAACCTGACGCTCTTGGGTGGCAACACGAAACCTTTCCCTTTTCCTGACTAACTCGCATCTTCGTACTTCGATTTTCTTTTCTCTACTTTTCTTCACGCATTGGTGTTATTTCGTATTTAAGTGCACTTCCTTATTCTGTACCTTCGATTTCTCTCCCTATCCTTAGCTTACTTCACGCGATTGCCACAGCAAGGACTACTAGGGCAGGAAACGTGGGCAGTATTAACTGGTTGGCCAGGGTGCGAAACAAGTGTTCCGTTTTAGATCCATCAATAATTCTGTGCTCTTCATCAATTCCTGGCCCAACGATCCACTCAAGATGGAACACTCACGGGATTCTCCTATCGTTCCAGTCCCATTTTAACTGTGAATAGCGACGCCCTATCCAAGTTCTCGGATTTTGTGAAGGATTTGCTTTCGATTTATCGAGTGAGTAGAGCTATCCGTGTTGTTAGCCATGACGTCAAAATGCCTGAGTTGCAGTAAAGGTGTGACATCGCGTTCCAAGGCCGTACAGGGCTCTGAGTGTGACGGATGGCTGCATATTGCCTGCTGCGACATTTGTCCTGAACTCTATGAGTCTCTGCAACGATATACTACATCGGCTATCACTGTTTTCTGTCGCAGCTGCCGTACTTCATTAAACAGTCGACGCCTTCACGCCGGACTGCCAGTCCTGAGCCCTCATTCTACGCCAACGAAGTTCGAAACTTCCACTGCGTTGGACTCACTTGTTTCATTACCTTTTTCGTCCGCACCCAACTCCGGCTCAGCTACCCCCACGGGTAAACGAAGCCGTGTCCCATCTGCTCCCTCATCAGAACTTTTGACACATGCCTTGCCCAGTGAGCCCACGACTGAGACATACGCTGCCGTGGTGAGGAAAACTCTCTCTGTCCCAGTGGGTCAGGCGAAGTCCAAGTCCAAACCCAAGAAAACTGATTCCCAGACCCAAATGAAATCTGTTCTCAACAAAGTCAACGAGTTGGAAAAGTTGATCAAGGACAGTACGTCACCACAGCCTAAGATCTCTGGCCGCGCTCTTCCACCCTCTCGTGAAAGATGCCTTATCATTGTGAACGCCCCAGAATCCACCAAGCACACCTCTGCAGAAAGGATGCTGGATGACCAAGGGTTCCTTGAACGAATGATTTCCATCTTATTCGATGAAGGTGAATTAGGTATAAACATTCTCTCTGCCTTCCGCCTGGGCAGCAAGCAAGAGGATCCTTCCAAGGTACGCCCCCTCAAGATCGTATGCCAAAGCGAAGAGGAATGCCGACGCATCCTCCGACGAACCCCACGTTTGAAAGGTGAGCCTTTTTACGTCCTGAGAGATCTTTCTCCGGAAGATCGTATTAAGATGAAAACAGCCGTTGATGAGCTCCGGTCCCGCCGAGCGAATGGTGAGACAGACCTCCACATTGTGGATTTTCGCGTAATCTGGAGAACCCCGAGAACCCGGTGGAGGCCAATTCTCCTCAACCCAGGACAGTAAAGCACGAGAATGGACTGCGTGTAATTGTTGCCAATGTACGCAGTCTGAGAAATAAACTTGATGAGGTACAGATGCTTGCGTCAGATACTTGCCCAGACTTGATGGCCTTTACCGAAACTTGGCTTTTTGCAGACATCATAGATTCAGAGGTTTCTATCCCCGGATACAGTCTTTGTCGAGCCGACCGCCTTGGAGGTAGGCCCGGTGGCGGCGTTATACTTTACTGAAAGGCCGAACTGAAGGCCCATTTGGTTGCAGCTACTAGTGGCGACGACGGTGATTTTGATGCCCTGTGGTGCCGTATTCATGATGGATGCAGATCCTACACTATTGGTGTTGTTTACAGAGCGCCATCGGGATCCGGAATTCATTTTCTCAATTCGATCAGGAAGCACTGCGCGGGAAAGGACAGTCTTACCGTGGGGGATTTTAATGCCCCTAATATCGACTGGGACCTACTTCTCTGTGGTCGTCCACCTGATTCGTTTGATGCTACTTTACTTGAGGCTGTTATCGATTGTAATTTGTTTCAACACGTCACCATGCCAACCCGCATTGTTGCCGACCAAACGCCAAACATTCTGGACCTTGTGCTCACCCCAGCTCAGTCAGATGTCACGAACCTAACAGTTCTTCAACCCATCGGCAAAAGTGATCATTGTGTCGTTTCATTCCAATGGACACGTCGCCTCACGATCCATAGCCAGGGTGGTTGCCGTCGGAACTTTTGGCAAGCGGATCCTCTCCGTCTGAGAACAGCCGCAAGCGCTGTGGACTGGAGTATTCCTGATCCCATTCCCCTTGATGATGCGTGGAACCTTGTGCTCTCCAAAATGACTTCTCTAATTGAGCAGGTCGTTCCTTTCTCCCGTAGAAAGTGCTTCAAGAGGGGTCCACCTTGGATTGACAGTGAATTGAGATCTCTGATAAACAGCAGACGCAAATTGTGGGATCGTTTTAGGCAATCTCAAACAGAGTTCGATTACTCTTCCTACAAGACCACCAGAAATGCTTGTGTCGCGTTGAAGCGACAGAAAATTCAGCAATATGAACTATCATTAGCAGCACATTCCAGAACGACACCTAAAATGCTTTTCTCTTATCTAAAAAGAAGTACCAGGGCTGGCAGTGGCATCCCCACCTTGTGTTCCTTTGAACCTCGAAATTTACTTTACGAAGACGCTGATAAAGCCAGTCTTTTGGCCCAGCAGTACGCCTCTGTCTTCACGAAAGAAACTCCCGCCTGCGACAACACTGTGTCCAGTTTTCCTTATGAGTTGGATCAAGTAGACATTAACATCAATTCTGTGGTTAAACTTCTCCTTGATTTAGATCCGCATTCTTCACCCGGCCCTGATGGCTTGCACCCCCTGTTCCTTAGGATTGTGGCGCAGTACATCGCCCCTCCTATCTGTCAGGTTTTCCGTCTTTCTTTTGAAGCTGGGCGTCTCCCGTCGGCTTGGAAAGTGGGCATTGTAAAACCCATTTACAAAGGAGGGAACAGGCAAGATCCAGCCAACTATCGTCCTATCTACTTAACCTCGATATTATGTAAAGTTATGGAGCGGATCTTGAAGCAGACTCTTCATCTCTACCTCGAGAAACTGAATCTCTTCTCTTGTGCACAGCATGGTTTTCGAAGGGCACGCTCATGTACCTCGAACTTACTAGTTGCTAAGGAGAAATGGGCGAAATCGCTAGATTCCGGCAAACGCTTGGACGTTGTGTTTGTGGATTTCAGCAAAGCTGTCGACAGGGCCCCGCACGAACGACTTTTGCTTAAACTCCGAGGAATCGGTATTGCCGGGAATCTTCTCTCCTGGATCTCTGATTTCCTTCGCGACCGCACGATGCAGGTGCAAGTAAACGATACATTTTCCGCCCCTGTTCTCATGACTAGTGGAGTCCCACAAGGTTCGGTCCTCGGCCCTGTGCTTTTCAACATCTTCATCAATGACTTACCGTCAACACTCCAGGCGGATTGCCTAATCTACGCTGACGACTTGAAGCTGTGGATGGAGGTATCCAGTATGGAAGATGCTGACAGGTTGCAATCGACACTCGACCTGCTACATGATTGGTCAATTAAGTGGCAGTTGCCAATGAATCATGAGAAGTGTTCAGTTCTCCCAGTTGGTGCATCTGTCCCATTTGGAATCTATCATATTGGTGGTTCCTTGCTCAGAAACGCCACTCAGGAGAGGGATCTGGGAGTGGTACTTTCGTCTGACCTCAAATCTAATGAAGATACCAAGAAAAAGGTCGCTGCGGCCTACAGGATGTTTCACTCTATACGCAGAGCTTTTTCTCGCCTGACCCCGGGAATCTTTCGACTCCTGTTTACTTCACATGTACGCCCGCTTCTGGAATACGGGCTACCTGCCGCCTACCCTCTTACGAAATTGGAATGTGATATGATTGAAAAGGTCCAACGGCGTGGATCCAAATCTGTGGCTGAGCTGCGGGACCTGTCCTATTCTCTCCGACTCAAACAACTGAACCTCTTTTCCCTGGATTACCGTCGTCATCGCGGAGATTTGATCTTCACCCGACGTATTCTTAGAGGAGAGTTGGGGAGGGAATTACAGGAGTTCTTTCATCTCAACACAGAGAGTTCAACAAGAGGCCACAGTTTGAAACTGTTCAAACCGAGGAGTGATCGAGTGCGATCCAGCCTGGCTTTATCCACTCGCGTTGTGAATGACTGGAACCGCCTTCCGGAGTCCATCGTCGTTGCCGAGACCGAGGAACGTTTCAAGCATTTATTGGACTCTCACTTTAGTTTACGGGGATCCAGCTGTTTCCAATGCAGCTTCAGTGCTTCTCTGTGGGACCTTGTTCCGCAATGACGCAGGCTATCTCCGAAACGATGGGGAAGTGACGGAGCTGACAAAGGAACTTCCTTCTGCTCTCTATCATTCAATGATTCAATGAATGATTCAACTGAACTGAACTGAACTTGTACTGTGAGTACCACGCGGTAACTGGAATTTTTGGCGTGCCTTACCTATCGAGCTTTTTAGCTACAATATTGTGGAAAACAGTGTTCGAATAAACACTTGAAACGGAATTTGACTATTGTCAAATTTTCTCTGATCCAAGATATCTTGGATCGATTAAAGCGTTTCTGGTCAAAGCGTCTGGCGCTTACTTTTAATTTTTCCGGTTGTTCCCAGTTTTAATCACTTTGCACCCAGTTTTTGCCTTTTTATGAAGGTCGATTAACTATTTTGTACGTTATAATCCCATTTTGTTTTCTTACTATGTCGGCCTCGCAATGCGCGGAGGCTGTCTTTCTTGGTGGCTTGGATTCTGTGGCTATCGCACTTTGTGACAGTTCGAGCTACACTATGCCAGTAACTGACGATTCAGGCGGTATGCAGTGCGATGTCTACAACCGATGGTACCATCAGCTTTGCACGGACCTGAATACCGAGCAGTACTCAGCGCTGGCTTCCAGCGAAAAGTTGCTTTTCAGTTGTGCCAATTTCTGCAGCCGCCGGCAAGGCCGCGCGGCCTTTCGTACGAGAGACGAATCTCTTGATACCCGGCTGCGAAAGGTAGAGCGTTCGTCCTCGATGCTCTCGTATATTCGCTTCCAGATTGATCTGCTCATGGTGACGCTTCCGGTCTCCAACAACGCAGATGTGATCGCTTACACTGGAGGCCAACTTGTGCCATCAATCATTATGTTGCCCGTCCAGATGGCTGGCGACCACGAAAATGAAGCTGCTTCGGACGTCGTACCTAAAGCTACCCTGATCGACGCCGAATTTGCTGGTTCAAGGTTCCCTACGAATAAATCGCAAGAGAGCCAGAGAACCCCGGAAGCTCCCTGCTAAGCAAGAAGTTGTAGTTGTTTCGGCAACGGAAACAAGCCGTGTCGTTACTTGTCAAACCGTCTGACGGTTGTGCAAAAGCGAAGGTTACCACACTGCTTGTCAGTCGAAGCTGCCGGAAATCTCGGTCCTCACCGAGAAGGCACATTCTGACGGTTTGCTTGACTCTTCTCAAAGGGACAAAGCATCACAGGACCCTGCTCCCGTTATCAAGAAGAAAAAGCAAACCAAATCCGCCCTAGAGCCTTTCGGTGGAATCGATGACCCGAAAAAGTAAGGCATCGAAAATGGAGCGAAAAATATACACTGCCGTTGCTACATCATCTGAGGGGATAAAGACAGTCCCATCACCAGTAGTGAAGCCACCTGCTCCAAGTATCGAATCAGACCCGTTGAGTTAATACACCGTCGTGGTGATTTTTTCACGGATGGTAGCGTTATATTCCGTAACGCGGCTGAATCCACTACTGTCCTTTCTACTGATCGCATGTTGAACGACCTCCAATGGTTTAAAATGTGCGTAACGAAGCTTCTTCATTCTGGTTTTCCAGGCGTTACTGTCAGGAAGCTGATTAGACTGGGGAACGTCCCAGTTAATGCACTAAACCCTCGACTACGGCTACTTCGTGTTGTACTCTCTATTCCGGAGGAACGCAACGCTCTCATGCGGTTTGCTTTTAAGGTGTAAGGTACAAATATTAGTGTTCAGCCGGACCTTCCGCTGGCTGGTAGACTGAAGCTAAGGGAGGCCGTAAATGACCTCAAAAGCAGACGAGCGGCCGGTGAACAAGGTCTCCGGTTGGAGGGTTTTCGGGTGTTCAGCCGGCGGTCCTTTTCCGCCCCACCACTGCCCATTCTTGTAGCGCACGACCCAGGTCTGGACCTAACGACTACCTTCAGATAGTGCTAAATAATGTGCGCAGCCTAAGAAATAAGGTGTGCGAATTAGGTCTGCTTGTAGATGGGTGTCATTCATGACAATTTCTTCAAACCTAAACTTCATCCTGCATCGGCCGTCGCGCAGAATATCAAGAGTCGCCTTGTCTGCTGTATACAGCAGGGTGGATAAGCGAAAACATGCTACTACTCGCGCCTCCTTTCTTTTCCACCTGTTTCTCTTACTCCCATCCTGAACCCCATTATAAACCTTCCTTCTATCATTCCCAGCTTAATTGACAGCAACCGAAGTGCCACCGGAGAAGAACCATCTGCAGCCACCATGCCATAGCACCTATCGGCAACAGTCCCTTATAAGTCCACGGTATCCCGTTTCCATAGCCACATTCAACATTCGCACTCTAAGACAAACAGGTCAACAGGCTGCACTCACACGCACCTTGGACACACTGGGTATTGATGTAGGTTGTGTGTCCGAAACCAGGATCAATGACCCTAACGGGGTTATTGAATTAACTTCACATGGCTTATCCTCTCGTTATTGGTTGCACGCATCCGGAGACGCGGATGCAGCACTCACGGGTCAAGCTGGTGTAGGTATCATTCTAAGCTCCAAGGCTGAGCCATCGTTGCTTAATTGCATTCCAGTGAACAACCGTTTATGTGCAGCCCGTATGACGACATCAGCTACGGGTTATTCATAGAACAGTACAAAACGATGTTTGTGATTTCCGCTTATGCTCCTATCCACTACAGTTTTAATGCTGTTAAGGTCACATTCTATCACAAACTGAACGCCCTACTACGCAGTGCTATTAGTTCAGATATCATAACACTTGCAAGGGATATGAACGCACAAATTTGGCTTCTGAGCTCTTCAGAAGCTCAGCTAGGTGGTAATTATGGGCTTATCTCCGAACGGATTGACAACGGTGAGCGTCTGCTGCAACCGTGTGCGGAGCACCAGTTGTTTCTTAGTAGCACTGCTTTTGGACACAGTGCACGCCTAAGTACCACTTGGCGTCCTCTTGTAGCTGGCCAGTGATGGACCCAAATTGACCACATAGCCATAAGTTACAGGTGGCGTGGTTCCATCCTGGATTGTCGCTCGTACTGGAACATCTGCGTCGAGTCTGATCATGCCTTGGTACACTGTCGTTTCTCCATTAACTTTACTGGAAGGCGCACCAAGCGTCTCCTCCGATTGGCCACTGAGAAATTGTCTCAGCCCTCGGTCAGGCAAGCCTATTAAGATGCACTGCGTACCGAACTTTCGCTGTCTCGTTCTAATGACACTGAGCTTCAGTGGAGTAGGATCTCGGTCGCCATTCACGACGCAGGAGCAGTTGCCTGTGGCGCTATCAATCGTCACCGCACCAGTCACTGGATATCCGAGTTGTCGGTGAACCTGTTGGAATCTAGAAGAAACCTCCCGGCTGGATCTGAACACATGGTGACAAGATGGGCTATTAGGCGTGAACTAAAGCAGAGCCTACGTGTTGACAAAGAAGCTTGGTTGACCTGTCGAGCTCAAGAAATGGAGGAGGCATGAGCAGTAGGCAATTATCGCAAACTCTTCCAGCTAATCCGCACCACTGGTCCTGGAAAACCAGGCGTCAGTGAGACAATCAGAGGCAGCGCGAGTGTGCTGATACACAATAAGGAACGCCGTATGGCTCGTTGGGCGTAACACTTTCAAGATTAGTTCAGCTGCCCTCTGCTCCCGGACCTCTTCCTATTCAGGTGATGCAGGACGAGCCATGGACGGTTAGTTTAGTGCCTCTGTCAGAGGCCGAGGTCAGAGACGCGATCACAGCCCTCAACCGTTTTCATGCCGCTGGCCCGGATTCTCTCCCACCTGCACTATTTAAGGATGGAGGTGAGGTCCTCTGCAAAGCATTGACCTCCCTATTCGAACGTATCTGGAAGGAAGTGTCCCGGCTACTTGGAGCGAATCGATTGTAGTGGCAATATACAAGAAGAGCAGTCGCACCGACTGTTCTAACCACAGGGGTATTAGCCTAACGCCAGTTGTGACAAAATTATTGGCCTTGATTATTGTTCGTCGCCTCCCTGCGGAACCAGAATCTCGAATTAGGGAAGAGCAGGCGGGTTTCCGCTCAGGACGTGGCTGTTCAGACCATATATTCACTTTGTGGCAGGTGCTGGAGCAGCGCCACGCATACCGCAGACCGACAATAGCTGTGTTCCTCGATTTCAAGGGTGCGTTCGATTCAGTCGGTCGCTCGATCCTGTTCGAAATACTTACGCGGAAATGTGTTCCCGCGAAGTATGTGAACATGCTACATGCTCTATATTCGAACACCAAAGGTCGCGTCAGGGTCCACGGTGACCTGTCGGATAGCTTTCCGACCACAAGCGGCGTTCGTCAGGGTTGTCCGATTTCCCCATTTTTGTTCAATTTCGTCGTGGATTCTATCATGGAGTGTTCCCTTGCGGAATCTCACGATGTAGACGTTGAGGTGCTGCCTGGTGAAAAGTTAGTTGACCTAGATTACGCGGACGATATCGTCTTGCTTTTCGACCTTGTTGGACGGCACAATCAACCCTGAATAGCCTGTCCAGAGTGGTCCCATTATTTGGTATGCGCTTTGCACCTTCAAAGTGCAAATTGTTGCTGCAGGACCACCAGCCACTTGATGACGCCTTGACGCTTGCTAACGAGGAACACGAGGTGGTTGATCACTTATCTTATATTTGCAGCTGCCTTGCGGACAGGCTATTCAGCCAAAGGCTCGGGGTGGTGTCCCCTAAGTCAATACCCTACTTCGGCTTGGGCAACCGGGTAGTATTTCGCCCTCTGACGAAACCGTGGACATTGTTGTGTTGTGTTGTGTTTTCTTTTACTATTTCTGTACCTTGATTTGAGTTCCATGGTTTCCGATGGTGCAATGTCTATTCAGACTGTTGCAAATATATATATATATATATATATATATATATATATATTTGCAGCTGCATCAGCAACGATGGGCGCATAGCAACTGACGTCAGCTCACGCATTGCAAAGCCTAGAGCTGCTTTCTTGAACCTGCGGCATCTTTGGCGACAGAAGGGAGTTTCCCTCCGTCTGAAACCCCGTGTATACAAGGCCACAGTGAGGGCCGTTCTGCTCTATGGTAGTGAGACTTGGCCCCTTCAGTCTGAAGATCTGAGGCGCCTTCAAGTCTTTGATCATCGTTGTCTGCAAAGCATTGCTGGTGTCGGATGGCACCATCGTGTCCTCAGAGGATGTGCGTAGTCGAGTGCTAGGTAGTGATAATCATGCTAGCTACCTAGAACAACAGATAACACTGAATAAGTTGCGTTGGCTCGGGCACGTGCTACGTATGCCTGATCACCGCTTACCTAAGAGGGCCTTGTTCAGTCTACCAGGTGTGGGGTGGCGCAATGCTCGAGGTGGACAGAAGTTGACCTGGCAGCGGGAAATGTAGTCAATGACTACCAAACTGGGTGCCGTTAGTCCGTCTCGCCTTCCGGGCTGGAGAGCACGTGACTCGCCTTGTGCTTGGCTCGAGACTTTACAGGACATGGTTTGCAACCGACACCAGTGGCGCGTCTGCTGCGGTCTTCTAATCGAATTGTCTGTTTAAAGTGTGTTTGGTGCTAATTTATCTGCGGAATAATGGCTGATTATGACGCGTGGCGGTGAAAGCCGCAAGGAAGCTGTCTCGCCCATGCCGCCTTATTTTTGCACGATAGCCAGCTGTTTGTGGCGGTATGTTGTCTACACAAGGTGTAGGCGCCTTGACCCAGAATGTTTGCTTAGGGCATTAAGGTTTTCAGATAAGTCCCCTTCTCTCCCTCTTCTTATTCTTTATTTCATAGGTCCTCATGGTTGTATGGCTGCGAAGCATCAGTTCAAATGTCTGATGTACTTCTGTTGATGATGATGTTATCCCGATATACTCGGATTCACTGAAACGTGGCTGTCTCAGGACGTCACGGATGGTGAAATACCTCTATTTGGCTACGCACTATCTAGATGCGATCGCTCCGCTAGCCGGCAGGGAGGAGGCGTCGCTCTTTATGTGAGCTGTAAACTTGACATTTTGAAGACTTGCTTACTTCAGTCGGCAGACAAAACTGTTGAAGCTCTGTCGGCTGTGGTTAGCACATCTTCGGCTCAGGTTACAGTTGTAATTCTGTCTGGTAGCCTTGGGAGCGTATCCAAAGAGGTACTTGACTTTATTCGCTCCCAGTCCGCAAACAAGTGTTTGGTAATGGGCGACTTCAACCTCCCGGAGGTTTGCTGGGCTGATCTTTCTTACGACTCAGCGTCAGGCATATTCGGCGCTGATCTACTTGAGCTTACGCTCTAAGTACCGTTGCATCAGTTTATTGACCTCCCCACTAGGTATATGGACGCCCAAGTACCGTCTATTTTAGACCTTGTATTTGCTGTCACTCGATTTTTATGGTGACATTATTTACGGACCTCCACTGGGTTCCATTGATCATGTTTGTTTGCTGTTCAATTGTACTCTGTTTAGACGCTACCAGAGTACGTTTGAGTCTCCCGAATGTATGGCACGCAGACTATCAATCAATGAGAGCCAAGGCTTCGGGGTTCCGTTGTGAGATCTCAGGCGATGATACTGTCCAGGTTGCCTGGAATAAATTTAAGTCTTACCTCACAGAGGTCTCTGCTCCCTTTATTCCAGTCACAAGGATCGAGGCACGAGCACGGCCACCCTGGATAGATTACACTAGCAGGCATCTGCTCGCAAGGAGGTCTAGATGTTTGCGGACTTACCAAGATTCTCCGTCCACCGATACTTATGACCGGTACCGTAAGGCTAGAAATAGATGTAAACAACACCTAAGAAATGCTCGGTTCAATTTCGAAAAAGAGTTAGCAGACGGAGCTTTAGAGAATCCAAAAAGATTCTTCGCATATGTCAAAGGCGCTGCGGTTCGAACATGTCGATTCCAGTATTGATGCGTGATGGCGGTACTCATGCGCGTACGGACTGTGACAAGGCCTGCATGCTTACTGGGCAATATGCAGCAGCGTTTGTAAGGGAAACCTCGTTGACAGGCGTTGAGCTGGTATGCAGGATCCCAGAGGGTTCATGACTATCTGAATTTATTGTAGCGCAGACGGAAGTTCGTAGGCTGTTACAAGGGCTGAACCCATTAGAGTTCTCAACCAATGCCTTTGGTTCAAAAACCTGACCGAAGGGCAACAATTTTGGCGTTCGGCTACTAGGAATCTGTTTTAATCAATAAGCAGCCAACCTCATTCCCACCCCCAACCTAGGGGACCAGGACACTGAGTTGGTCTGGTCTCTAACCATTGACCAATCTGGTATGAGTGGCTCTGAAGGTGCAAAAATAGCCCCATCCAATGGATCACTGGGGCACACAAATCATCGCACCACGGTAAGGTCCAGCCTCATTGCGAACAAACGTAATGAGAAAATACCGCCAGTGTCGCACGTTGGGGATCGGACGGTAATCACGGAACTGGACTATTGCAGGCGAGTTTCGGACAAGCAGCAGACATCGGTTAATAGGGTTTCGAATGTCCGGGCAAGTGCTTCCTGTTGGCCAGTTTGCAACAACGTGCGAACATTGAGACATGCTAGTCTTAGGGAGGATCGAGTGCTCCAAATAGAAGCAGATGAACTTACTTTTTCTGATAGGCTGACAAACTTACCGCTAAACCGGAGCTACGCCCTGCGACTGCGTGTGAGTCGAAATTGTAAGACTAACGATTACTGAACCAAGATGGGGAGGTCCAAGAATTGGGGGATTGAAAACCGCGGGATAACAATGAAGTTGGAACGGGACAATAAGGATGAGAAAGCGCAAGAGCAGGAATAAGAAAGCAGGAAGGCTTAAGAAGTAGCATGCAAACCCTCATCCACCTTGCTCGATTCAGCAGATAGAGCGCCGTTGATTGTCCTCTGCGAAGGCCAGAGCATCAATAGATATTCATTCAGCCATTTTCCTTCATAAATTTTAACACTGCAAGGACGAACAACATTTTACGGGATAACTGCATTCAGATTATTTCGTGTCTTCTCATTCCGCCGCTTACAGACAAATCGTGGAAAGAATAAAGGAATGCAATTGAAAAGGTGGCAATAAGGAAATCAATAAAACACTGAGAAAATCAAGGTCGTCGCATACGTCTTACCAGGGCAAGGCAAGACTGGCCACAAGGTCGCCCTATTTGCAAAGGTTAGGTTTCATTCGTCGGATGGCAGAGACCTCAGCGAAACGAAGCAAGCTCGCGTTGTTTCGTCTGCTGATAACCTTGAATGCGTCACGTGGGTTTTCGCACAAGGTACAATCGAGCAGATGCTGAGCGATTAAGCTGGCACGGTTTAGGCTCACTATTTGCCAGGTTCCGTGGATCATGTTCCATGATCCTAGTTGATAGCCTTCTCTCGGTTCAGTCAATGTACATGTTACCGCAAGTACAGCTGAATTGGTAAACACATGTGGCGGTAACCTGAGAATGAGGCCTATCCAAGTTAGATTCATGGAACAGCTTCTTGGTTTGATGTAACAACACGAGCTCAGCTGCGTAGTAGCACCTTTTTATGGCTTGGCGTAATCGGTAGCACAATCTTCTATCGTTCTGTTCGCTTTTGTATGGTAGCGTGATGAAGACCTTTTTCTTTGGGACATTCGTTTTTCTTTCTTAGCAACCTCATTCCCATACCTGGCAATGAGTTTATTCGGATAGCCGTTATTGCGTAGGTTAGGCTCGCTGTATCGTAACTCAGCCTCGATTGACTCTTCGGAGCATATTCGGTATGCTCTAGCAAAACAAGTTTTAACTAGGGATCGTTTATAGTTCATTGGACAGTAACTGTTGAAATGTAGGTATTGTCCGGTACAGCTCGGTTTCCGGTAAATCGATTTTATGAGTGAACCATCTGCTCTTGTTTTAAGTGCAACGTCAAGAAAATGAAAAGAACCCTCTGATTCACTTTCCATAGTGAACTCGATATTAGGATGTCATTTGTTTAACGTTCCCAAAAAGACTTTCGCTTGCTGGACGGTGTCAACTACAACAAGTCTCGTCGATATACCTCGTGTAAAAGTGTGTTGCTCCAATGACATCGCGCAATAACTTACTCTCCAGATGACCCATAAAGAAGTCAGCTAGAATCGATCCGAGAGGGCTACCCATCGCAACGCCTTCGATTTGGCGATACATATCCCCGTCAAAGCAAAATTGGACGTCTTTCGTACAAATGCTGAGTAAGGTCTTCAATCGATGTGCAGGCAGGCCAACTTCGTCCGCATGCATACTTATGATGTTGAACGTCTCATCCAAAGCAACCTTCGTGAAAAGGGAACGGACATCAAATGATACCATGTGCTTATCTTGAACATTTAAGTGTCGAACTTTGTCAACGAATTCATAAGTGTCTTTTAGACTGTGCACCGCTAGCTCAGCACGTACAGGCTCGAGTCGCTTTACTAATCATCGCGCCAGTTTCTGGTGCTGCGCCACAACCATTGAAAGAGTAGGACGCAGTGGAACCCCTTCTTTATGTATTTTTGGCAATCCATACATACGAGGAAGTCTTGGCCTCGGGGGCGGAGTTCCGCCATCGTTTTTGCGTCGATTAGTCCCTCTTTGTGTAGTGTTCGTAGTTCACGCGCTATCAAATTCTCTACTTTTTCCCTTCTGTCTTTCCCTGTCATATCTGTAACGAATCTACCCTCATTCAGGAGCAACGATTGCATCTTTTGAAGATAATCATTTTTACTCATGAGGACAACTCCAGAGCCCTTATCAGGTCTCAGTAACACAACATTCTCATTTCGGCGCAGCTGCTGCAATGAATCAAAATGTTCCTTCTTGAGGAAACTTGATTTCTCAGCCACTGTGATGCAAAATTAGTCAAATCCACTGTCTTGGTTTTACACCAACTACTCGCGTCTGCGGTTGACGGAGTTAGACTAGAAAGCTGCTATTGCAGGTGTTCAAAATGTGCTTCAACCCCTATGCGGTCACATTTACAAGGGGGGGGGGGAAGAGCGGTTGAAACCCAACGATGGCGCTTCCATTTGGTGGCGACTAAGCGGTACGCTGGACAAGTTCACCACATATTTCTGCGGGGTAAGTGGAAGTTGGTCATACAAACGCTCAGCAGACAAAGAAGCCAAAATTTGCTGTCTTGTTGACAATCTCGTTTTGACCTGAAGCTCGCAGGAAATTTTATACTTTCCTGCGACAAACAAGATTGAGACTGTTCAAGAGAGGTTCAACGCATCCAAAACTGGCTTTCAGCTATGTGGTACGATGCACAGAAGCCTCAATCTGAGGCTTTGTGTATCGTTGCAAATTCCGAGAGTTAACGTGTAGGTGGTCATTCCTCAGTACTTTGCAAAACCTACACGGATACATAGACACCCTTATGCATTCCTCATAAGTATCAATACGTGCAGCGTCCTGCGAAATGGAACAATGTAAAGACACTAATTTATCTGTACTTGCGATAACGTGCATTGGCTGAACCGAAAGAAGGCTATCAACTAGGATCATGGAACCTGGCAAATACTGACCCTAAACTCCGTGCCAGCTCAATCGCTCGGCGTCTGCTCGATTGTACCTTGTGCGAGAACCCACGTGACGCATTCAAGGTTATCAGCAGACGCAACAACGCGAGCTTGCTTCGTTTCGCTGAGGTCTCTGCCATCCGACGAATGAAACCTAACCTTTGCAAATAGGGCGACCTTGTGGCCAGTCTTGCCTTGCCATGGTAAGACGTAGGCGACGACCTTGATTTTATTAGGGTTTTCTTGATTCCCTTATTGCCACCTTTTCAATTGCATTCCTTTACTCTTTCCAAAATTTGTCTATAAGCGGCTGAATGAGAAGACACGAAATTTTCTGAATTCATTCAATCCCATTTATAGATCATTAGAGGGAATAGTCATGGTCTTTTGGGTACGCAGAATGCTGCCAGGTTGCCCAAGCCTAGCAGGAGAGCGATTAAGATTCTCAACTAAAGCCTTTGGTTAAGAAACCTTACCAAATTCTAGAAGGATTTTGGCACGGGACTTCTAAGAGCCCGTTTTTTGGAGTAATGAACTACCCTCATTCCAACCGCCATGCTGGAGTGCCAGAAGATTGAGTTTGTCTGGCCCCTAGTTAATTGGTCAATCTGCTATGAGTGACTTCGAAGGCGCAAAAGCACCAACCAGCATAGCTCAATGGATCTTTGAGGCACGCAAACCATCGCACCGCGTTAAGGTCCATTCATTCATTCATTATACACGTTAGCTGCAAGTGGAAGACACTTCATCTATTGTGCCGCGATGGACACTAATGTACGTGATATGAGGACGACTGTTAGCCTTCCTCCGGATGCATCGGAAGAAGAAGTGTATAAGCAACTATTCAGGTTTTTCCTATCCACAAGTGCCCTGCAAAACGCAGGTCCTACGCAAGTTCATGAGAACCGGTCCATTCATGTCACTCAGCGCACGCATCCTTAATACTCAACTAAACCGTGCGCCTTCGCACGACATTCACATACCGTCGCTTGTCCAGCATCACTTCGCCACCAGTCACAGCCGACCAATCTTCAGGCATCCGCCACCACTATTCGCACGGCTACCGCCATCCGGAATGCTTCTTCCACACTCTTAAAGCCATCACAGCCTACAGCCCGTTTGCCTCAGTGGTGCTTTTTTAGTGTCGGCGACAACAGTTTCGGTTTAAGGAGTGGCTGTCTGAGCCACAAAGAATGTCATCCACAGATGATTTCGAGCCAGTTGTTTCACAGTCCTACCTACCTCTGTATCTCTGTCCCCGTACAGGAAATAACACTTACTTGGGACATTCTGAGCCAATCTCCTGCACCTGCGCTGAGCGTTTCCGATTCCTCTATCGTTTCTGACTGCACGGTACAACCATGTATTTCAACTGTACACATAGTTTGCGCCGTACAGTTGAGAATACAACCGCAGAAACCGCTCAGTGATGGTATGGGTACCTTGTACTGCACGGATAATGTTTTGCCTCCGCCCTCATCATGTTGCGTCTCACCGTGTAGCACATCAGACATTTTATCACCGTCCGCCGAAGTGTGTTCATCCACAGAAACAGACTCAGACCCCAAATTGCAATGCGCTTTGCATTACCAGCCCTTCTGCCCCCACGATCTACCTCACATCAATCTTATTCCCTTTCGTCTCCCATTCATCTTCTAGGGAGTGTTAAGTTATCTGAACATTTGGAAAACTCAGGCGAACAAATTGAGTTACATGTAACTGCGAACGCGCAATGAGACTGGACCTTACCGTTGTGCGATGGTTTGTGTGCCTCAGAGATCAATTGAGCTATGCTGGGTGGGGCTTTTTTGCACCTTCAGAGCCACTCATACCAGATTGGTCAATGGTTAGAGACCAGACAAACTCAGCCTCCTGGTTGCGAGTTGGAGTGAGGGTGGCTCCTTATTCCTTAACACTGACTCCTTGTAGCCCGCCGCCAAACTTGTTGCCTTTCGGTCAGGTTTTTGAACCAAAGGCTTTGTCTAGGCTCTTGTCTAGGCCTGTGCAACCTGACAGTATGCTGTCTAGGCAATACTATGCATTTTTCTTCAAACAGTTTCCTGGTGCTCTGGTCGTCGCAGAGGGTACTAAACGGCGCCCTATCTGCTGCACCAAGCAGAGTGGATAGGGGTTTGGGTGCTACTGCTTAACAGCAAAATCAATCAACACCAGCAGTACATCATCCATTTGAACTGATGCTTCGCTGCCATACAACCATGAGGACCTATGGAATCATGACTAATAAGAGGGAGAGAAGGGAGACTTACCTGAAAACCTTAACACCTTAAGCAAGCATTCAGGGTAAGGCGCCTACACCTAGTGTTAACAGCATATCGTCACAAACAGCTGGCTATCATGCAATGATAGGACGACATTGGTGAGACAGCTTCCTTGCGACTTTCACTGCCACGCGTCATAATCAGCCGTTACCCCGCAGATAACTCAGCACCAAACACACTTTAAACTGGCCATCCGACTAGGAGGCGGCAGCAGACGCACCACTGGTGTCGGTTGCGAGCCATATCCTGTAAAGTCTCGAGCCAAGCACAAGGCAGGAGGGTCCAACGGCACCCAGTTTTCTCGTCAATCATTTCATTTCCCACTGCCAAGTTAACTTCTGTCCACCTCGACCTTTGCGCCACCCTACACTTGGTAGACTGAACCAGGTCCTCCTAGGTAAGCATACGTAACACGTTCCCGAGCCAACGCAACTTATTTAGTGTTATCTGCGGTTCTGGGTAGCTAGCATAATTATAACTGCGTAGTACCCGCCGATGCACATCATCGTTGCGGACACGCTGGTGCCGTCCGACACCAGCAATGCTTTGCAGACAACGATGATCAAAGACTTGAAGGCGCCTCAGATCTTCAGACTGAAGGGGCCAAGTCTCACTACCATAGAGCAGAACGGCCCTCACTGTGGCCTTGTATACACGGCCTTTCAGACGGAAGGAAACTCCCTTCTGTCGCCAAAGATGCCGCAGGTTCAAGAAAGCAGCTCTAGGCTTTGCAATGCGTGAGCTGACGTCAGTTTCTATGCGCCCATCGTTGCTGATGCAGCTGCAAATATAAGATAAGTGATCAACCACCTCGTGTTCCTCGTTAGCAAGCGTCAAGGCGTCATCAAGTGGCTGGTGGTCCTGCAGCAATAATTTGCACTTTGAAGGTGCAAAGCGCATACCAAATAATGGGACCACTCTGGACAGGCTATTCAGGGTTGATTGTGCCGTCCGACAAGGTCGAAAAGCAAGACGATATCGTCCGCGTAATCTAGGTCAACTAACTTTTCACCAGGCAGCACCTCAACGTCTACATCGTGAGATTCCGCAAGGGAACACTCCATGATAGAATCCACGACGAAATTGAACAAAAATGGGGAAATCGGACAACCCTGACGAACGCCGCTTGTGGTCGGAAAGCTATCCGACAGATCACCGTGGACCCTGACGCGACCTTTGGTGTTCGAATATAGAGCACGTAGCATGTTCACATACTTCGCGGGAACACATTTCCGCGTAAGTATTTCGAACTGGACCGATCGATCGACTGAATCGAACGCATCTTGAAATCGAGGAACACAGCTATTGTCGGTCTGCGGTATGCGTGGCGCTGCTCCAGCACCTGCCACAAAGTGAATATATGGTCTGAACAGCCACGTCCTGAGCGGAAACCCGCTTGCTCTTCCCTAATTCGAGATTCTGGTTCCGCAGGGAGGCGACGAACAATAATCAAGGCCAATAATTTTGTCACAACTGGCGTTAGGCTAATACCCCTGGGGTTAGAACAGTCTGTGCGACTGCCCTTCTTGTATATTGCCACTATAATCGATTCGCTCCAAGTAACCGGGACACTTCCTTCCAGATACGTTCGAATAGGGAGGTCAATGCTTTGCAGAGGACCTCACCTCCATTCTTAGATAGTGCAGTTGGGAGGGAATCCGGGCCAGCGGCATGAAAACGGTTGAGGGCTGTGATCGCGTCTCTGACCTCGGCCTCCGACGGGGCTCTAAACTAACCGTCCATGGCTCGTCCTGCATCACCTGAATAGGAAGAGGTCCGGGAGCAGGGGGCAGCTGAACTAATCTTGAAAGTGTTTCGCCCTACGAACTTTTCGGCGCTTTTTATTATGTTTCCTTTCACCCGCGCTGTTTCTGATTGTCTCACTGACGCCTGGTTTTCCAGGACCAGTGGTGCGGATTAGCTGGAAGAGTTTGCGATAATTGCCTACTGCTCATGCCTCCTCCATTTCTTGAGCTCGACAGGTCAACCAAGCTTCTTTGTCAACACGTAGGCTCTGCTTTAGTTCACGCCTAATAGCCCATCTTGTCACCATGTGTTCAGATCCAGCCGGGAGGTTTCTTCTAGATTCCAACAGGTTCACCGACAACTCGGATATCCAGTGACTGGTGCGGTGACGATTGATAGCGCCACAGGCAACTGCTCTTGCGTCGTGAATGGCGACCGAGATCCTACTCCACTGAAGCTCAGTGTCATTAGAACGAGACAGCGAAAGTTCGGTACGCAGTGCATCTTAATAGGCTTGCCTGACCGAGGGCTGAGACAATTTCTCAGTGGCCAATCGGAGGAGACGCTTGGTGCGCCTTCCAGTAAAGTTAATGGAGAAACGACAGTGTACCAAGGCATGATCAGACTCGACGCAGATGTTCCAGTACGAGCGACAATCCAGGATGGAACCACGCCACCTGTAACTTATGGCTATGTGGTCAATTTGGGTCCATCACTGGCCAGCTACAAGAGGACGCCAAGTGGTACTTAGGCGTGCACTGTGTCCAAAAGCAGTGCTACTAAGAAACAACTGGTGCTCCGCACACGGTTGCAGCAGACGCTCACCGTTGTCAATCCGTTCGGAGATAAGCCCATAATTACCACCCAGCTGAGCTTCTGAAGAGCTCAGAAGCCAAATTTGTGCGTTCATATCCCTTGCAAGTGTTATGATATCTGAACTAATAGCACTGCGTAGTAGGGCGTTCAGTTTGTGATAGAATGTGACCTTAACAGCATTAAAACTGTAGTGGATAGGAGCATAAGCGGAAATCACAAACATCGTTTTGTACTGTTCTATGAATAACCCGTAGCTGATGTCGTCATACGGGCTGCACATAAACGGTTGTTCACTGGAATGCAATTAAGCAACGATGGCTCAGCCTTGGAGCTTAGAATGATACCTACACCAGCTTGACCCGTGAGTGCTGCATCCGCGTCTCCGGATGCGTGCAACCAATAACGAGATTATAAGCCGAGTGCAGTTAATTCAACAAACGCGTTAGAGTCATTGATCCTAGTTTTGGACACACAACACATCAATACCCAGTGTGTCCAAGTTGCATGCAAGTGCAGCCTGTTGACGTAATTGTCTTATAGTGCGAACGTTGGTCGCCGCCAGGGAAACTGGACAGCGTGGACTTATAAGGGGCTGTTGCCGATAGGTGTTGTGGGTAGGTGGCTGCAGATGGTTCTACTCCGGTGGCACTTCGGTTGCTATTAGTAATGCTGGGGATTATGGAAGGTTTGTAATGGGGGTCGGGATGGGAGTAAGAGAAACAGGTGGAAAAGAAAGAAAGGAGACGCCAGCAGTAGCATGTATTTGCCTATCCGTCCTGCTATATGCAGCAGATAAGGCGACCCTTGATAATCTGCGCGACGATCGATGCAGGATGGAGTTTATGTTTGTAGAAAATGTTATGGTTGTATGTGGGCTGAGATACTGTCAGGGCACCCAGACCTGGACAGGAGGACGATTAGGGTCTTCCTCCTACGCCTTTGGCTCAAAACCCTATGCGCAAGGCAGCGGGGAGGTGGTAATGATTTAGTTTTACAGAAATGGACGCCATTCCATTCCAAACCTCCAACCTGTATGACCAGGAGACTGAGTTTGTCTGACCTCTCATCATTGACCAACCTGGTAGGAGTAGCTCTCAAAGGCCCGGAGACACCACCCAGTATAACTCAATGGGTCAAGGAGGTACGGAAACCGACGCACCACGGTAAGGTCCAGTCTCACTGCATAAGCCTTCCCCTCTTCTCATTCACCATTATTGTCCGGTTCCAACTTTTATCCCCCAGTTTTCAACCCCCCGATTCTTGGCCCCCAACATGCTTTGCTAGGCGTTTATCTTATAGTTTCAACTCACATATGAACACGGAGCGTCATTCCTGTTCTGTCGACACGTCCATGTCCAACCAACCGGTCCACCCCAGTTCACTGGCTTTCATTTGGAGCCCTCGATCCTCCTTCGGATTGGCATGCCTCAATGTACGCACATTGCTACAGATCGGTCAACAGGCAGCACTTTACCGAACTTTAGAGACCCTCTCCATCCATATCTGCTGCTTATAGGAGACTCGCCTGCAAGACTCGAGCTCTGTGCTCGCTCTGCGATCACTTCAGGTGATACCAGCAGTATTTTCTGATTGCGCCTATCCGGCGACGATGCAGCTTCGAGCACCGGCCAAGCTGATGTTGACATTGCCCTGAGTCCTCGGACTGAAGCTGTTCTGGTTGATTGGATCCCAATCAGCAGCCGGATGTGTGCGGTCCGATTGACTGGCTCATTCAAAGCTTCGGAGTCGCGCTGGACTAATTGGTGTCTATTCATCATCGCTGCCTACGCGCCCGCAAACTCTAGCGATGATTCGGTAAAAAACGACTTCTATCGCCAACTGACCGAGCTCCTTCGCCAAAGAAGAAGCATGGACACTGCTGTGCTGGCGGGGGATCTGAACGCACAAGTTGCAAAGTTGTTCAGTGATGAACATCATCTGAGCGGTCAACACGGTGTAGGCTCCCGTAATGATAACGGTGAGCAGTTACTTCATTTTTGTGAGGATGCCGGCTTATTTCTTGCGAGCACTAACTTCCGACACAGCACCCGCCGGAGGTTGACTTGGCGCCCACCAGCCTTGGACGCGAATCGATCACATTGAAATCATTTACAGCCGGAGAGGCTGCTTCCAGAACTGTCGCTCGCTTTAGAGCACATGTGTAGACACTGACCATGCACTTATATGTGTTGATCTGCGGATGCGTTTTGGCGGATGCCCACGACGAAGTGAGCACATTGACACCAATCAACTGGCGAAGCCAGCTGTTCTGGTTGCGACTCGAAATACGCTTACATGCGGGTTGAGTAAGCGCTCACTGGAGACTATTGAAGGTCACTTGTCGCTTGTTCACTAGCAGCAGGCAAATCCTCATGTGGTAAGTCTAATAGCCAACATGGACATTGGGTCTCTTCGCTTTCTTTGGAACTTATCGATGCTCACCGACATATTCCGGCTGGATGCGAACACAGTGAAACTCGCAAAGAGCTCCGGACAAAACTCCGCGCTAGCCTGAAGAGAGACCGCGAACCCTGGTGGGCTCTGACGCATGAATGCGTCAGAGATGGAAGTGGCCGCTGCCCTTAGTAACCATGGTAAGTTATTCCGGCTGGTACGGGAAACGGGCAGCAGGAGACCTGGTGTGACGAGAGTGGACAGCCTATCCACAATTTGTCAAAACGTTTGGAGCCTTTGGCTGATCATTTTCAAAAGCAATTTTATCGGCCGGAATTATCCGCTTCCTTACCGGCCACTGATCGCCCTGCTTTGTGGGCTGTCCCTTTGGATCCGCCTTTCGCTCAGAAGTCAAACGTGAGATCCGACTGTTGAAGTTAACTGAAGCCGCGGGATCAGATGATCTTCATCCAGCCCTATTGAATTTCGGGGCTCCTCCTCTTATTGCTGATTTTCACGAATTACTAGTGAAACTGTGGGATCAGGAAACTGTCCCAACCGACTGGAGCCGCTCCGTTATTGTTCCCATCTTCAAAGGAGGCTCGCCTTCGGAATATGTCAACCATCGCAGAATGAGTCTGATTCCCATCGCCTCCAATTTACCTGCCTCCGTAATCCTTCACAGACTGGCGATCGTGAAAGCCAGATTCGTGATCGGGGATGCATAAACACATCTTCACTTTACGTCAGTTGTTAGAGCACCATCACATATATTGGCTGCCCACCGTTGTCGTGTTCCTCGATATCAAAGGTGCCTTCGATTCGGTTGATCGACGTGCACTCTGGGACTGTCTACTCAGGAAAGGTGCCCGAAAAATATATAAACATTATCCGAGCATTATACACGCGTAGCTCATGCGGAGTGAGGGCTTATGGCAAGTTGTCGTCACCCTTTAATATCTCTAGCGGTGTGAGACAAGGATGCCCGCTGTCACCTTTCCTCTTCAACTTCGCTATTGACGAAATCATGGATATTGCATTTACAGGACGCATTTAGGAGGTGTGGATCTGCTCTCAGGAGAACGACTTTATGACTTGGAGTATGCTGACGATATTGCCCTAATCTGTGACAGCTCACAAACGTGCCAAGCGGCACTGGACAGATTAGCACTGGCTGTCAGCTGCTTCGGGTTTTGCTTTGCACCATCGAAGTGCAAAGTTTTCTTTCAAGATTGGCAGGGATCGCCTCCTGCGCTGACCACTGGTGGGGATCAGCTAGAAATCGTTCAAAAATTCAATTACCTGGGAAGTTGTGTCAGCGCCGGTGGGATTGAAGATGAGATCAAGAACCGTATAGCAAATACTCGAGGCGCTTTTGCTAACCTTCGCCACCAATGGCGGCGTCGCGAGATTAATCTCGCCCTGAATGGTAGAGTGTAAAATGCTGTGCTACGTTCGACCTTACTGTACGGTTGCAAAACCTGGCTTCTTAGATCAGCGAACATATAGAGGCTAGTTACGTTCGACCACCAGTGCCTTCACAGTTTGTTTCACATCTAGTGGGAACACCGAATAAGCAACGAGCGTGTTCGACGCCTTGTTTATGGTGCAGGAAAAGGAACTCAACCGCTCAGCACTGTCATTTCACGCACCAGGCTCCAATGGCTCGGCCACGTGTTACGCACGCCAGCCCACCGGCTCCCGCGACGTGCGTTGTTTGCTCGCCGTAGGTGTGGATGGAAGAAGAGGAGAGGTGGCCAAACGGTGACTTGTTCGAAGCTGACTTCAGTTGGAGCGTCTCGGCTCCTTGGTTGGTGTCCAGAAGACGATGATCATGTTTGGCTAGATACACTTGCTGACATGGCCAGGAGCCGACCTCAGTGTTGTTCCTGCTGTGGATTTGTTTTTCCCCATCCCTTTTAACCCCCCCCCCCTCTAAGTACGATCTCAGTTCCTAGCGTGATATAATTTTTAATAATGATTTTTTGTTGCCCAGTAGCTGGCTGGCAGCTTTCGGGAACGATGGTCGTCCGTTGCTGGTAGCTGGCATGCAATTGTTGCATTTATTTTCTTTTTGCTTCTATGTATTGCGACGTGGTAGCTGAGTTGTTTTACACCTCTAGCTATGTGTATAATGATGATGATGATGCGGACGCGTTTTACATATCCTAACACGACGCCGTTTGGTATCGTCTTAATAGCTGCTACGATCGCTGACCAATATGCTTCTTTTTACCAAAGTGACCAGTCCAAAGTGCCTATCCGTTACGGTTGTGGTGCAGCTTGTGCCTCGAGGACGACGCACACTCAATGGAGGGGGTGATGTAGCGATACTTGGTTACCTTGTTACCAGTTTGTCTTTTATTGCACTCTGTCTACGAATATACCCTGCCGTGCGCTCGCGGCGTCCTCGCTTCTCTGCTCGGCTGCTGTGCTGTGCTGTGGTCAAACCTTCGTCCATTCGGACCACTACGCTGTACAGACCACGTCGTGCTGATGCTGTTTGTGTACGCTGCCTTCGACTTTACTTGAAAACCGTCTATCTGCTGTGGAATTAAGATTGAGCGTCTGCTTACATTGTGTTCGACGTGTCCAACAGGCATTTCATTCACAGTAACCGAAACTTAACTGATTTCACTGTGAGTTAACTTTTCCTTGTTTTTGGTTTTCCTAAGGTGCTTAAGCCTTTTTGTATTTCATAGACCACTACAAGCCCTCGGAATCCCCTACCGGACGCATACTACAGTTCTCTGTCGGCACAGATAAACGGCCAACCGTCCCATTTGGGCACGTTTTTCGTCACTCGCAGGTGCAAAAAGCAACTATGAAACGAAAAGGCATGATGTGTCCAGATATGTTGTTAAATAAAATTATGTACATTTAGCGCCGCCGTTCTTTGCCTAAAAGGCGTTATTTTTTTTAGTAAAATCGTATTCTCAGTCAGCGCGAGTGACCGTTCAAGCGCCCTGAGTAACCAATTTTTTCGCCCCTGGCCTTCCCAATTGGAAACATTTGGGATGAGTTTCGGTCACTCAAAAACATTTCCCGTTTAGACGAACAGTATAACATTGCGAAGTTACAATTTGGGTGTCGGTTTCCGCTTAAAGTTGACGGTATTCACAAACAAGAAAAGGCATTCACGTTATATGGTAAGAGTGTGTTGGAAAGCATTCTGCGTGACTAAAAGTCATCAAAAATGTGTCCAGTTGGGATGGCCAAGGGCACAAAAATTGGTCACTCAGGGAGCTCCGCTCGTCACTCCAGCGGGCCGGGCCGAAGTCATTCAAGTAGTACTTAGTAATATGCGTAGCATGAGGAACAAAATGTGCGACGTGGGTCTGTTTGTAGACAAATCTCGCCCACACGTACTTGCTTTCACTGAAACGTGGTTGTCTGAGGAAATTACGAGCAGCGAAGTATGTCTGCCTGACTACACACTGTTCCTCGCTGACTGCTCGATTGGCTGTCAAGGGGGTGGTGTAGCTTTTTAAGTGAGTTATCACTTAAACTTATTGAGGACAAGCGTTTTTCGGTCCCTCAACAAATCATGAGGGTCTCGCAATCTTGGTTTTCGCTTCCTCGGTTCAGTTTACGGTCTTGCTAGTCTATAGAAGCCTTATGACCACCTTCAAGGCGATCATTGACTTTATACGCACTCATTCTAAGAACAAATGTCTGGTGCTGGGTGTCTTCAACCTCTCAGAGGTTTGTTTGACAGCTCTAACTTACAATTCGTCGCCAGGATCGTTCGGTGCAGAACTTCTGAACTTGACGCTGCAGGTACAACTACACCAGTTCGTCGACCCCCCCCCCCCACTAGATAAATGAGCAATCAGCAGCCGCCCGTCTTAGATCTTGCTTTTGCTGTCACTGAACTTTGTAAATGTCATAACTTAGGACTCACCTTTTGGTACAAGCGATCACATTCGCTTGTCTTTCCGGTGTGACTTTACCAGTCCACTTGCATTTGATATCCGAACATTTGGGCCGCGAACTTCCAAGCGATGCGGGACAAGGCTCTATCATCACCTTGGGTTTTGAGCGTCAACTAGACGCTCTTGGGTGGCAACACGAAACCTTTACCTCTTCCTGACTAACTCCCATATTCATACTTCGATTCTGTCCGTTTACCTCACCATTGTCATTGTTTTTCTTTCAAATGACTTTCCTTACTCTCTACCTTCGATCTCTCTTCCTCTCTTGCTTGCTTCACGTAACTGGCACAACATGAACTGTCAGTGCAAGGAATGTGGGCATTGGTTGGTTAGCCAGGATGTGCTTGTGATGGGAGTGTCATACTAGAGTGAACGGATGGACCAACCGAGCGAGCCCGACAGCCAATGGGAGATGGGCGAAACGGATTCGATTAATGGACATGGATTTGCCGACATTTGCGTGAGTTTTTCGCCGTTTGTTTAACTACGCCAAAGGAAGAACATCGACTTAGCAGGGTTGTTAGTTATCTATGCCGGCCCCTAGCCTTAAGGTAATGAACTTGTCTTGTACTCTGGCGGCACGGGTTCGAGCCTGCGTAGGAGCAGGGCGACCCTCGCAGGATCCTTAGTCCACGTGCGATCGGTAGTGATTGCGCGGCATCGAAGCGTCGATACTGCGTATCGGCATACTGCTGATGCCTTTCTTTCGTTTTTTTCTTATTTGTGGATGTGAACGGGTAACTTATATCCATGCGTTTGGCTTGCCAAGCATGCTATAATTTTCGATGTGTTGACTTTTCCGAATAAACGCTTACCTCTGAGGGACTGGGTCCTGCAACATAATGTCAGAGATCAAAACGAACCCCATCCTCTGCACTCAGATGCTGATTGGATCACCACCTCATTGAACATAAATGAACGGAATTTGGCAAGTGGTTAGCATCTATAGATAATTAAGTGGGTGGATTTCTGCACCATAGTATGTTTGGATGAGAAACCGATGGCATATCGCTTGGCCACATTTCAACACGCAACGCACCATGTGCGATAGACATTGCACTACAACAATGACAAAGATCCCATTGATTTGGAGACGGTCATTGAAAAATTCAGCGCTATCTTCTCTTTACGTTAAGCAGAGACCCAAATGAGTCCGTCGACGCTTACATCACTAAGCTGAAGATTTTGATCCGGTCTTACAATTTCTGTAATGCATGGGCGACAGTCTCCTACGCGATCGGATTGTTCGAGTAGTCAGCAATACGCCGATGCGCAGTATCACCCCTTCGCTGTCGCGTAACCACCGCCGGTCGCGCGTGGACTAAAGGTAAAGAGAGGGTCGCCAGGTCCCTACGCAGGCACGAACTCTCGTCTAGTGGTTGCAAGGTAGACGCATAAGGCGCAACATCACGGATCCCCCACACGTTTGACTCGGAGATCTCAGCACGGTATCTGGCAAGCTACCGTGTTTCATTGGAGAGATATTTGTGCATATGGGTCGAGATCGTAAAAATACGTTGATCTGTCTATAGAATAGTGTCATAGCACTTGCCAAATTGTGAGACGACGCTCGACAGTATCTAGGGCGATATCAACCGTCAGTTCACCATCCAGCTCCTGTCATGGAAATCAGTAGACGTATATTTACAAGCACCTTTCCTAGTCCAGTGTAAACTGAGTAGCTGAATTCTGCGATTCATTTTATAAAAATCGGATGGAATCCTGCCAGACGGTTAGTTTGTGATTTCGATGAAGTTTTTGGTTTTCTGCTCTGGCATAGCAGCCAAACTTTGTCTATGGGGTTGACATACCTTGGGTGAATCTCTAGGTTTGACAGCAGATGGGCGAACACTAAGTGATCAGTTAGTTCCATTTCGACCTTTATGCTTTGCTGTGAAGGACCCTAAAGCGTGCGAGCACGATAGACCTCTGATTGTTATGTGATGGTCAGCAAGGTGGGACAATGTTGCTGGCAGGTTTTTCAGATTAACTTGTACTGACATGCGCATGCGGATTGCGGCTCACTATGTGTTATTGTTAATAGGCCACCAAGCATTACCCATGTCACTGTTAAAGATTCCACTTATTTTAGATCGCGGTTTTTCTTCAGACGCAAATGGTTTTGGGAGCTAAAGAGGTTACTTGGATGCTACCGTGAATGCACAACGAGGTACGCTGTCACTGTCCACTGATGACGGTATCCAAGCAGCAGTGCGCATTTACAACTGACACAGGCACTCGTCATGCTTAATTGTAACCTGCCTGGTGACGGGCTAGGTGGAGATGTATTCGTACCGTTTTAACAGTTCCATCGGTAAGTGCGATCAATACTGTTCATGGGGATCCCTAGGTTGTACCAGTTCAGGGCTACGCGTGCACTATTGAGATACCTAATTATGTCGTGGTTAAGATGGTTCGTTCTGAGTACCGTCGTTTCACTAGGTTTATCGGTAGAACCATAAGTAGCTTATAGCGCGCGCTTGTTGAAATTGTCGGATTCACATAGCACACTGGCACGGATATCATATCCAGCGCGGAGATTAACTAAAATGTTAAACACTTCGCTCCTTCGTTGGAATGACTAACCGTTTTGTGGTTCCTAAAATTTCAGATATGCCTGTTCCACCCTCCTCCATCGGTGGCGTTTACCAGCCTTCTTGCCTCGATCGAGTAAAATACGGACTAATGATGGGATTCTGCCTCGGTGTTGCTACTGGTGCTATATTTGGCGGATTTAACTGTCTTCGGTAAGCATCCGTTGCTTTTGTATCATCGGAAGTTCTCATTCAATTCTTTCTGCACCGTCTTCATGACCCCTTCTTTTGGCTCCTATCTGGATTTAGAACCCACTCGACTCCGAAACCATTATGTTATCCAGTCTCTTTCAGTCTCACACGTTCTGTCCTTTCGACCACTGCTTAACATGGAATGCCCAGTTTGGCAGCGACTAATTGGTGCGTTGTGTGTCACTTGGGTCTTTTCTCTCTCCTTGCAGACTCGGATTACGCGGTCGCGAATTGGTTCAAACAGTGGGCAAGGGAATGCTCGGTGGTGGCGGTACTTTCGGATTCTTTATGGCTGTCGGAGTCGCCATACGATGTTGAAAATACCAATCCCCGATCCCATATTTTGAATTAATCAGATCAAATTGTTGAGCACAATTCCTTTGTCGAAGACCTACTAACTTCTTTCATACTGACATGTAAAAATCTTCGATTCATGGATAGCATTTTCAGCACAATATACTTTTCATTGCATGTTTTTGGCGAACGCGGAACACGAGGATTCTTGGCCAAGATGTGCACCAGACTTAGCTTCGTGGAGTCATCCGTGCGGTTCGTTCACATCGGCAACGACTCATCTACTGAGTTGAAGTTTCTTTGTGACTATTTACAAACAATAAAACAATGGTTCATTGAAGGTATCGACCTGTGGCTTAGTGGTCTGCACGTTTGGCTTGCAACCATAAGGTCACTGGTTGGAGTCCGAGTAGAGGCGGGCGTCCTCGCTGTATACTCAGCCAACGCGCGGCAGAAAAGCGCCATCACGACATACGGCTGGGGATTTATTTATTATTATTTTTTCATTGAAGGTAAAAAAAAGCAGCCGCTTAACAAATCTCGTAGGATGTCCAGGATTAGAACCACTAAACGGGAAAGAAAACATGGTGATAAAAGGAGAAACGGCATCAGCAGTACGCCGGTGTGTAGTGCCGGTCTCACGTGAGCTATAGATACTGCGAGGATCCTCCGGTCCCTTGCGCAGACTCGAATCCGGGCCGTCGGATTGCAAGACAGGCTTATGATCCTTAAGGCTACAGGCCAAGTATAGTTCCTTGGATGACGCCGCTGGTGGTTGGGCGCGGGGAAGAGCGGTGGTCACTCTACCTGACTAGTTGAAACCGATTGCTAAGGTAGGAGGAAAGCTAACGTTAAAGCAAATTCCTTACTTCACAGCATTCTAACTTTTCAATAACCGTTTGTGGGGTACGCGGCCAAGTGCTTTTTCTAAGTCCACTAATATTATTATTACAAAACCGGAATCTATCGATTCTGAAGTGTAATTAAGGTAGTAGAGCTGGTACTCGTGCAAGAACGTCTATCTAGGTAACCATGTTGAGATGTGTTAAATGGCTTCAGAGAACTAAGGAATTCCATCTTTCGAACAGAATGGCGATGATGGGAATTTGGCGAAACGCTCGGTACTTGGCGACTTTGTTCTGGACAGTTTTTATCGCGTGGGATGATGAATTAAGCTTTCCATTGATCAGGAAAATGACTAGTTTGCAATGATAAAATGAACATATACAAAAAAAATAATGGTAAGTCGTTTCCACCCATTCTAATGGCAGTTGAGGGGAAATTGTCAGCGTCCAATCTGAGAGGTTTGATGGTTTTCATTAGTTACTGAATATTGTTGGGAGAAAGCACAACATTGCACGAGCTTTTATTCGATATGGATTAAGGGCATTCAGGTATGAGATCAGATCCAAACATCATTGAGGCAGCAAAGAAGGCATTAAGCGCCTCGCAGTTGGCAGATGGGTCACTAAAGCTGTTCATCCAAAAGTCCCGTGACAGGGGAAGTACTGTTACTGATTTTATGATGAAGAATAGCGACGAGTTTGTTTTGCAACACGTTAGTAGTGCATTTTCTTCCTTGCTTTTGAGTTGCATCGCTTGTACGTGTTTGATCCTAGTGGTCCATTCGTGCACTTGTTGAAGAGTCTCCAGTCTTGTGCGATCATGCTGGCAATTGTCGTGTCTCCTGGGGAGTAAGCATTCTTTTGTATTTTTAGGGCTGTAGGCAGCACGTTTACTTTGTAGCATGAGATGGGTTATGGCATACTGGCTGTTAATTTAGAATTGCGGTATTGTTAGGCAAACATTGGTGGATAGGAGAAATGCATCCCAGTCGGAAGATTGGACGAAGTGTTGGAGATGTGCCCAGTTAATTCCCTGGATGGCATCTTGTGGGGGCCGGTCCAGATCGACATTTGATCTGATATTGAAAATAATTCGTATTTTGTGGTCACTACTTGGGAGACAGTCCAACAGCTCAATGTTTGCGTCGACAATTCCTAATGTAGGTATTAAACTAAGTACGTTAGTTGATCTAGTGGGTTCGGTAACCCATTCTGTCCATCCTCCAGCCATGATAGTTGACAGGAAATCTGCTAACGAAGATGGATTTGGTGATCGAGATTTCGGAAAATTGAAATCTCCAGCTATTATTTTTGCTTTGTACTGCAGAACTGATGCAAAAATATACTGCGGAGCAGATAGTGGCAACATCACGAGTGGGGGCATTCGGAAGGTTGTAGTTGTGTCTAAGAAGTATATGATGGGTAGTGCCAGTGACAAGTAACCACAGAGATTGCGGAACGTTTTCTAGCTCATGATGATCAAAGCGCATCGCTGTGGATGTTCGATGCAGATATATAATACTTCCGCCCCCACGCTTTGTGCAGCGATCTTTACGAAATTGTTGGTAGTTTGGGTTTGTTACACTTGAATCCCACGTATTAGTAGAGCGCCACGTTTCAATGACGTAGATGGCACTTGGGATACAACTGTGTAATCATGTCGAGATTACGTCGGCATGCAGGGCGTTCCACGGTCGACAGTCTCGCAGAGCGAAGGAATATCGCCTATAGTTCACCCGATTGTGCTGATGCGTGAGCCGGAGTGGGTGACCACGAAGATGGGAGCATGAGTGGTGCAGCTTCAGTAAGTGGCGACAGGAGTGTCCAGGGTTGGATAGGATTGTAGATACGAGGATCAAGTCGCCCCGAAGCTGTCGGTATTTCATGTAGAAGAGACCAAGATGATGGAGCCGTTGTGGATAATCCAGGTGCCTGAGACCGTTCTAATTTTGTCGCCCGACATTGTGGGACTTCAAGCATACACTGGTCGTTGAGCGACCAGGGGATCCAAGCCGGGTTAGCAAACTTCAACTGAGGACGTAGGAAGGCGTTTAGAAGGAGGCGGAAATTCCGCGGATCGATTTGACCGAAAATACTTCTAACAGTCCCAACATGCGGTTAGCAGCGGTTGTTTTTCGGCAGGAAGCAGATACTGAAAGATTGGTTTGGGTGATGATACGCAATTCTCTTTCAGTTAACGAGACCTAGAGAACGGACCCTCCCAGGAAATATATTGGAAAAGCGGAAGGGCGAGTGGAGAGAATGCGACATTTCGAAGAGTTACAAGGAGGTTGTTTTCCAGAGACCATTGATGCAAACGATTTAGGTCTCACTGAGGTGCGCGGGTATCGTCTGGGGCATTGATTGTACGCCACAGCTTCGCGTCGTCGGCGTAGAGTGGCATTGAGGACTCGACTTGTGTTGTGATATCACCGATGAAGGATAGGAAGAATTCCGCTCGCAGAACAGACCCCTGTGGAACTTCGCTTGTCACATGGATACGGGAGGACAGCGCTCCGTCGACGCGTATTTGGACGGTACGGTGGTGGTAGTTCGGCATCCAGTCTATTAAGTCCTCAGGTCTACAGTAGAACGATAGTTTATTCATTAGGATGGCATAGTCGACTTTGTCGAAAGCCTTGGAGAAATCTAAGAAGATGCCTTGTGTTTCCAGGCCGGTGTCAGCCGCAGTCGTCCAGCCATCCCGTACGAGTAGCAAGTTATACTCAGGCATGGCGGTTGCCATCGGAAGCCCTGCTTGTAGTCGGAAGGCAGTTTCTGAGCCTCAAAGTAGTCCATTAAACCATCGGTGACAATCGATTCCATCAATTTTGAAAGCGTAGAGTGGAGTGTTATCGGTCGGTAGTTAACAGGGTCCTTACGCGTGCCGCCTTTGTAGATCGGCGTATTTGTACCGCATTTCTAATCGTTGTGGACTTCACCATGCGAGAGGAAACGGGTGAGCAGCTCCGCTGGAGGTAAAGCTAGAGCTACAGCGTGCGTTCGCAGGAGCCCTGGCTGGAAACCGTCTGCGCCTTGGGAGGCTTTTACCCGCAGGGATTTAAGCTTCGCCAGGACCTTCTTCGGATTGAACTGAACACTTGTCAGGAACAGGGAACCTGAGAACGGAGAATGTTGCGTCATTGTGTGGGCTGATGGAACGGGAAAAGCAGATGCGTAATGTTGGCGCAGGAATTCTGTGGCCTCGTTCGCTGATTTTGTGAGCCCTGTGGGTGTCGTCAGCGCAGTGACACCGTGTTTGACTTGCCGAGGGCAGTTGACGTGACTATACAGGGTTTTGGGGTTGGCAGAAAATCTGTGCACAAGCTGACACTGTTGCTCACTTTTCGCGTAAAAGCTGGACACAGTAGTTACGGAGAAGTCGGTAGGCTTCCCAGTGAGTAGCTGTTAGACAGGAACGATATGTTCTCCATACCGTGTCCCTGTGGGCAATCCACTTCGGGGTCCGACTTCGGACGGGCGTAAAACGTTGCTTCCCTATGGAAACCTGTCTGCAGGTCGTGGTTAAGGAGCACAGTTCGCGTAGATTAGTGCAGAACGTTAGCCACACGATGTCAGCGCTCAAGTGAGGTTCCGGTAACCAGTTGTTTGCGGAAATGAGAGTGCTTAACTTTTCGTAACCAGTTCAGCATTTCGTATAAGTCAGCGTGCCGACAGGCTTTTGGGCAAAGTCATACCGGAGGACGCATTGCTCGCTGAGCCCCAAAGGGCACCATCTTTGACGTGCTCAACCATCAGTTTTTCGTTAGTGAAGATGAGGTTCAGCAGAGGTAGTCGGTTGTTGGTTTCGGAATCTGGTTGACTGGCAGATATGGTTGTACAGCGGGGCCGTATGAAGAAGCTCAAGGAGGCTTGACGCAAAGGTGCCAGTCTTCGGAACGGAGGGTAGATTGAAATCTCCCCTGTGATAAGAAGGTGTGTGTATCTGAGGGATAGCATGAAATGGATATCGTACAAGAGTTTTGCATCATTCTCGGAGGAGTTGTTAGGGGGGCAGTAAATGATACCAAGACAGCAGGAGTGTTTGGCAGTTAGTACGACCGCACCACACGGTGTCAGGAGACTGCAAAGCAGAGTCTGCCACGATGGTGCAACCAAGGGAGGTGCCGTAGTACAGTGCGACACTACCAGCTGGGGTTGCGCGATCGGTGCGGAGGACCGACATGTGTGGGAGTTGGATTTCACTGTCGGTGATGTTGCCAGACAGCCGTGTTTCCATTATGGGTATTAGGTCCGCTGGAGTTGACAGAAGTCGAGAATGAAGTTCCGGAAGTTTGCGTAGGCCCTGTGCATTCGTGTACATACAAGCAAGACTTGTCTGCGTGCCGAGTGCGGGAGTAATTACCGGGCGGTCGGCAGTACACTGTTTTTTTCCGTTTGGAGAAATAGAGCCGTTAAGGTTGCTGTAACTTGGGGATGCAAGGTGTGGATCATCGGATCGGAGGTGGGTAGACGCGTGAGGTTCGTTGGGGGGCTGCCGGTAGCGGTGTTTAGGGGAGCAAGTGACTCCAGGCAGTTGGTTCGACAGTGGACTATCTAGGTACGGTTAGAGCAGCGTGTGGTGAGGATATCGAGGCGGCTGCTGCTGCTGGGGGTGTGTGGCAGGCCGTGCGTCTCGTCACCGAGTGGCTTTCCGGACGTAAGAGGACATCTGATAGTGCTCATCTCGTATTAGCATTCCAGACGGTGAGGACATCGGTTGCTATGCTAACGGTGAGGAAATTCCCTTTCGGGAGACGGTTGGCCGTTCCTGTATAACTTGTTGAATGGAGTAGGCGGTGAACGTCCGTCGTGGTCACATTGACAATGGTCACTATCTGCTGAAGAAACCGCCATTGGTCGCTGTCGCTGTTGTAAGATTGCGTCAGGGGCTTTCAGTTCTGGAACACCGTGCCCTATGATGGAGTAGGTTTGGGTGGGTGGCGCCGGCTGCTGTCTGCGCGCTCAGTCCAAGGGATGTCGGGGAAGATACGAATGTGGTAGGCGCCAAGGGAAGCGTTGCTTTGGAGAAGGTGCGCAGACAGCAGAACATCCTCCATGGCCGTGCCTGGCTGCAAGTCAACACGAAGGAGTCTTGGCTTACCGGCGTTCGGAGATGAAGGGTGGCGAGTCAGTCTTGTGAAATTGTAGGGTTTAATCTAGGGAAGATTTAGGGCGTCGCAGATTGTGCTCCACATGATAGTCATGAGAATGACGATTCCGAAATTGCGTGTCGATTGACTCTGGAACGTTCGTGGATATGACAGAGTTAGGAGTGGAGCCACGCTTTGCAGTTTTATTGTGGCGCGAACTTGGGGCAAGAGTAGGCTTCCTAAGTGGGCGGACCTTCGCCGTGAGCGCTGCGCGTTGGTCAGTGCATTCTGTAACGAGACAACATGCGAGTCCGGAGGGCTGGAAATCAGCTGTTGTCGTTCGGCTATGCCATCGAATTTCAGAAGTAGATTACGCGGCTGTCCTTCCAGATTGTGCAGACGTACTACTGTACGGTTGGCGTTATCCGGCGTCTCGACCACTCGTGATGACCGGAGCGACTGCGGTTGTGGCTCGTTGTTACGCGATGAGGAGGATGAGTTAGCAGTGGACGAGACAAGCAAGCTCACCATAGGGCATGTGGTGAAGGAGCGGTCACAGATACTGCGCCTACGTAAGGTCCCGCATGGATCGTTTAGCATGATCACGGAGTTACACGCGTTACTTTTTTATTTTTCAGGTCGCACGGTGCAACCACCACTACTTCTGTGCAGTGCCACGACTTAGTAGATGCCTCTGGTTACCTATAATCTATCTATCCACACTGTTTTTCTTTCTTCTTTTCGCTGTTTTCTTGGAAAGCAAAACCGCAATTATAGCGAAAATTAACGCAGAACGTTATTCGCAGTTTTTCGTAACCCGCAAATTGTTGACAATGTTGCATTTATTTCACCATTATGAAGTAGAGCACCGCCTGTTTTCTGCGTTCGGATTGTTCGGTTTTACTTTTTCTCCATTTTTCGCCCTAGAAAGCTCTTAAGGCTGGTGGTCCAATTCGTTCGGTCGTCCTCCAAGGTCACTTATTGATTTAATGTATGAATGGCATACTGCGTATCTTGTACCTGCTTAAAGAATTGCTTTATCTAGTTACGCTTAACCTATGTCTAGTCTTACGATTTTTCGCCTTTCGCTACTGCATTGATTTGTTTTATTTTCCCCGGTTAACCTAATTCTCCTGCTCTATTTACACATTTGTCGGGAGATTTGCTTGGCTGCTTTGGGCATCTGAAGGAAGAAACTGAAAACACGCTTCCGTAAACTGGATCGTGGTTGGAAAACGCAAACTCACACAGGAGACAAACTGCAATCTAGCACTGATATTGCGGGCGCTGTCATCTGCCCGTTTGGAATCCCACAGTTACAAAACATATGACAAATAACACCTGGAAACCTCATGCATGGGCATGATGCTTCTGTACATTTTGATCTGGCTGTCTCGGGTTCAGTCTCTCGCAGACGAGAATATACACTTATTCTAGGGATATCACGCTCAGAATTCGCAATGGCAGGGAGGCAACCCGAACAGATGTAGCGCAGTACGGTTTGCGGACGCGACCGGCAGTATTCGATGTTGGTTTCGGGGAGTGAAATGTCACAGAAAGCTTGAACACGGTGTAAACACATTGAGATGTGATGGCTTTGGAACGAGGCCCCACACGTCGAGCGCAAATCAAGCAATTGTTCAGCGGTTGCCTGGGAGTATAGGGCGCAACCGAACAGGTCGGCATGGTCAAGCAACTGACGAGTGTCACTCAATTTTGGAGAAACCGTTCACAGAGGAACGAATCGCAAAGGAGCTCGCTATTCGCAAATGGATGCAGGTTGTTCGTATCTTTGGGCATTTGCTATGTAACAGTCAAATATTTACCGGTCCTAATGCGAAATTCATGCTCTGAATTGCAAGCACGTATTTCAGATAGTAATTTGTTCCAGATTCTGGTACATTTGTTAAGAAATTAGCCGATCTAATGCTTCGCATTCCACTGCTGATTTTTTCGTATAATGGTAATTGTATTATTACCAAGTTAAGCTTGAAAGCGTGAATTTTCGTGCGCAGTGTTAAAGTATATGATTGGATTGTGCTTCATACCTCCCAGCCAGAGGGGGTCAAGTTAGATTTTCTCACACCGACAAATGATTTTCTAAGCGCAGAAGGAAGACATAAGTTGTGAAATGTTAACATGCTGTGGACTGGAACTCATTTAATGAACTTATCAGTACAATGCACTGGAACATGCCATTCCTAACTCACAATCCTACTATGGCTACAAATCAGTTTATTAACCACATTTCTCTTGGTCTGGATCTAGTGGCACCTGTCGTATGCAGAAATACCTATAAACATAGTAGTGAACTCAAGCTTCTAAACAAAGCCACAACCAACCTGAAGAAACTGAAATCACTATTTCGCAGGAGCAACCACTTCGTGATATGGTTACAAATACATGAGGCTCTTCCACAGCTACAACGTCCAAACCAAACGGCCAAAATCAAAGACGACAGTCGGGTACTTAGAAATCCTGAGGAAATACGCACATTGATGAAATTACCCAAAGAAAGGAACCTTAAACCTCATGAGGAAGTTGAATCGTTGGCCCTGGACGATGGTACATTAACGCGCGAAATCTGCATATGTGAGGCTATCTACTCTAGTTTTGCCTCTTGCTTTGTCTCTAGCACTCAGCTGTTTCATCTTCCACTTCCAAAATGAACGAACGGGCTATGCTGTAATATCCCTGTGAGGTTGAAAGAGGTGCAAAGTGCCATCGCATCCATAAAATCATCGACTCGTCCAGGCCCAGATGGCATCCCCCCAACTGTTATAAAACTCGGTGGATAAACATATCTACTGTTAGTAAACTTCTTCACACTTTCTCACAGTACCGGCTGCTTCTCATCTCAATGGATGCTATCTGTCATAACGCCTAAGCACAAGGGTGACCGGCGAAACGAAATGTCAGGCCACCGCCCTATAAATCACACTGCTGCTGCTGCTGCTTCTAAAGCCATAGAGAGAATAGTCAAGAGGAACATTGTCCAATTTCTTACAAGACTAAATCTGATCAATCCCTCACAGCATGGCTTTCTCTCGAAACGTTCCTGCGTTACCTGCCAACTACGATTCTTCGATCATATCACGACTATGATTGACAGAGGAATGGCAATTATTATAATTCTGTTGGACATGCAAAAGGCGTTTGACCGCGTGCCGCACAAGCCACTGCTGTCTGTTCTAGAGTCATATGGCATTGGAAACCCTCTGCTAGGCTGTTTCGACTCATACCTAAACAATCGAACCCAGATAGTTAAAATCGATCTGGTCAAGTCAAGATTAGCTTTCTGTACCCGGATGGGTGCATCTTCAGCACTTTACACTATCAACTACAGTTGAAGCAAAATGACATCATCAAAATTACAAAATTTTTTAAATAGATAAACAAAAGAGAAGAACGCGTTGATGTCACTCGAGTAAAAAGGTCCGCACTCTTGGATACTAAGCGCAAATGGATAAGCGAAACTTCCGGGTTATTTTCATCGGAGAGAGTGATCATACGAAGACATTTCTTCAGAATTGCTTTCAGCCGGACTAAAAGTTTGTGACCAAAAGCAGCAACTCGTGACTATTGCGGGGTATCTCGACTTGGTATTCGAAATATGGAGACTAAGACAGTCTTGATGTCCTTGGAAGCACTTCGGACAAAAAAGAAGTCAAAATATTCTTTCAAAACTTATATAATCGAAGTAGATAAAGTAAAAATGATGTTCAGTGAAGAGGCAACGGCCGATATAGAGGCTCCGTCAACAATACTCCAAGCCTAATCTAGCAACTAGACATAGAGCCAACAAAGCCGTGGAGATTAGCAGATAAGGGGAAGTCACTGCGTTGTAATCATCGTGGCATAGGAGTTAAAGGTGAGCAACACACTTCAGCTACTATGCCGCAGGAAGTAAGGAACATTTGGATAAAAAGTAGAACGAAACATTTTTAATTCGTTTTTCACACGCTGATTTTGCTCTTTTTTGTCGTTTTCAACGTTTGCAGTATTAAACATGTGAATCAATACAATTCTGTACACAATTCTTCCACTGATTCCGCTTGCGAGCCATGTCTTCAAGAGTGAAGCCATTGGTACTCCTCATCTTTGCGTCCCCATCTTGGAAGAACTACGGTCCAACAGTGGCTGGACATGACGTCAGCGTTTTCATATGCTGTCGCCAAGTGGAAGGCTGATCACCACGCATTCGCCTCCAACCAGGTTCTTGACGAGCGAATAGAGCGCGACGCGGTAGACGCTCAGGTGCCAAGCCTAGGACATGACCGAGCCGTCTCAACTGGCTCACCAAAACCAGTTTATTGAAGGGAATACTCGCATTCCCCAAAGTGCGACGTCGAACGTCATTACTGTTAACTCGATGTTGCCACCAAACACGAGCAATCCTCCTTAAGCAATCGTTATGGAAAGCAGCAGGACGACGCATATCTTCCCCGCGAATCGGCCAGGACTGGCTCCCATACAACAGCTCTGAGCGAACAGATGCGCTGTAAACGCGGCCCTTTAGCGAGAATGAGACGTTGCGATGAGGTCACAAGTTCCTCAGATTGGCAAATGCTGATCGGGCTTTAGCGATGCGAAGAGAACTTCTTTGCTGATAGTGCCGTCAGCAGAAACACGGCTCTCAAGGTAGAGGAAACTATCTGCAAGTTATGCAACTTTGAGAGTGAGAACGGGACCAGGTGTAAGCCAATCCGGGAGCAGTACTTTCCACTTCGATGGGGCGAAGCTCATGCCATACTTAGATGCTTCAACCGCCAAACGGTCCAGAATAAGTTGCGTACCCTGAGGATTGTCACCAAGTAAGGCGATATCATCAGCACAATCTAAGTCGGTCGCGCGTTCCGATAGAAGCTCCAGGCCGAAATGTTGGAAACCTAGAGCACTCGACAGAACGTCTTCGATTACGAAGTTAAAGAGAAATGGGGACATAGGGCAGCCCTGTCGCACACCGCTATTGACAGCGAATTGCAAGGAAAGCTTGCCATAGACCCTCACTCTACCGCATGTATGAAGGTAAAGTGTTAGTAAGATGGCGGTATATTTCTCTGGCACCCCGTCCTTTAGTAAGCAACGACATAAAGCAGGTCGATCAACGCAGCCAAGAGCGGTACGTATGTCTAGGAATGCAACGATAGTGGGCCTGTGATAGATATGGCGAGTTTCGAGGAGCTGGCGGAGCGTTAAGATTTGATCCACACATTCGTGACCGGGACGGAAACCAGCTTGTTCTTCACGGTAGTATGCTTCACGTACTGGGGAAAGTCTACGGACCAGAAAGCATGTCAATAGCTTGGAAGCGACTGAAATAAGACTGATCCCGCGATGATTTACACATGAAGTGCGAGCGCCTTTCTTGAAAATCGGGACAATAACTGATTCGCCCCAAGAGGAAGGCACTTTCTCTTCATGCCAGATTTTTGCGAACAGCGAGGTCACACCGCACTTGAACAGCTCCGCAGGAAGTCCGTCTGAGCAGGCAGTCTTGAAGCGCTTCAAGCGTCGAATCTCGAGGCAGACTTCTGCTTCGCTGGGTGGATTCAATGGGACGAGCCAGGATGGACCACAAGGTGTACTGCATTTACTGATGGACGGTGGAGGGCAGTTGAACTGCGAGTGAAAGTGCTCGGCCCAGCGGTCCATACCTCTCTGTTGGTTTGTGATCGGAGACTCATCCACCTGGCAAATAACGTCACTGACACCAGGCTTTCTGAGGCCAGTGGACCGAATGAGTTGGAAAAGCTTGCGAGTGTTGCCAGAGAGAGCAGCGGTCTCCATCCCTAAAGCACGCTCGGACCACCATGCCTCGCGATCCTTGTGTAGGCTTTGCTTTAGCAGCCAGTTGGCAGAACGGCGCCGCTCGTTGCAATCTGATCCCGCCGGGATATTTTTGCGGCGTCCGAACAGCTTCAGAAAATCCAAGCCTTTGAGGGGCGTCGAGCTAGGCCGTAGCCGGACTGTCTGGAAATGGTCATCGCTTTCTGTATACAAGTCCAGTGTTGCTCCACTTATGCGGTGGATTGCAAGTGCGTATTCCAGTGAAGACTGATAGCTCGCCTGGACAGAGGAATCAGTTAATCTGTTTACAACAGTCATCATCATCATCATCATCAACAGCAGTACATCAGCCATTTGAACTGATGCTTCGCTGCCATACAACCATGAGGACCTATGAAATAAAGAATAAGAAGAGGGAGAGAAGGGGGACTTACCTGAAAACCTTAATGCCCTAAGCAAACATTCAGGGTCAAGGCGCCTACACCTTGTCACAATATACAGTCACAAACAGCTGACTACTGTGCAAAGATAAGACGGCATCGGCGAGACAGCTTCCTTGCGGCTTTCACTGCCACGCGTCATAATCAGCCATTACCCCGCAGATAACTCAGCACCAAACACACTTTAAACAGACAATCCGATTAGGAGACGGCAGCAGACGCGCCACTGGTGTCGGTTGCGAGCCAAATCCTGTAAAGTCTCGAGCCAAGCACAAGGTGAGTCACGTGGACTCCAACCCGGAAGACGAGACGGACCAACGGCACCCAGTTTGGTCGTCAGTGACTTCATTTCCCGCTGCCAAGTCAACTTCTGTCCACATCGAGCCTTGCGCCATCCGACACCTGGTAGACTGAACAAGGCCCTCCTAGGTAAGCGGTGACCAGGCATGCGTAGCACGTGCCCGAGCCAACGCAACTTATTCAGTGCTATCTGTTGTTCTAGGGAGCTAGCATGATCATCACCCCCTAGTACTCGCCTACGCACATCATCGTTGCGGACACGCTGGTGCCATCCGACACCAGCAATGCTTCGCAAACAACGATGATCAAAGACTTGAAGGCGCCTCAGATCTTCAGACCGAAGGGGCCAAGTTTCACTACCATAGAGCAGAACGGCCCTCACTGTGGCCTTGTATGCACGGCCTTTCAGACGGAGGGAAACTCCCTTCTGTCGCCAAAGATGCCGCAGGTTCAAGAAGGCAGCTCTGGCCTTTGCAATGCGTGAGCTCACGTCAGTTTCTATGCGCCCATCATTGCTGATGCAGCTGCCAAGATAAGTGAATTGATCAACCACCTCGAGTTCCTCGTTAGCAAGCGTCAAGGGGTCATCGAGTGGCTGGTGGTCCTGCAGCAACACTTTGCACTTTGAAGGTGCGAAGTGCATACCAAATAATGGGACCACTCTGGATAGGCTATTCAGGGTTGATTGTGCCGCCTCAACATTGTCGAAAAGCAAGACGATATCGTCCGCATAATCTAGATCAACTAACCGTTCACCAGGCAGCACTTCAACACCTACATCGTGAGATTCCGCAAGGGAACACTCCATGATAGAATCCACGACGAAATTGAACATAAATGGGGAAATCGGGCAACCCTGTCGAACGCCACTTGTAGTCGAAAAGCTATCTGACAGGACACCATAGACCCTGACGCGGCCTCTAGTGTTCGAGTATAGAACACGAACGATGTTCACATATTTCGTGGGAACACCTTTCCGCGCAAGTATTTCGAACAGAATCGATCGATCGACTGAATCAAACGCACTCTTGAAATCGAGGAACACAGCTATTGTCGGTCTGCGGTATGCGTGGCGCTGCTCTAGCACCTGCCACAAAGTAAATATATGGTCTATACAGCCACGTCCTGGGCGAAAACCGGCCTGCTCTTCCCTAATCCGTGATTCCCGTTCTGCAGTGAGGCGACGAACGATAATCGAGGCCAGTAATTTTGTCACAACTGGCGTTAGGCTAATACCCCTGTGGTTCGCACAGTCTGTGCGACTGCCCTTCTTGTATATTGCCACTATAATCGATTCGCTCCAATTAGTCGGCACACTCTCTTCGTTCCAGATACGTTCGAATAGGGAAGTCAGTGCTTTGCAGAGGACCTCACCACCATCCTTAAATAGTGCAGGTGGTAGGGAATCCGGGCCAGCGGCACGAAAACGATTTAGGGCTGTGATCGCGTTTCGGACCTCGGCCTCCGACGGAGGTTCTAAACTAACCGTCCATGGCTCGTCCTGCATCACCTGAGTAGGAAGAGGTCCGGGAGCAGGGGGCCAGCTGAACTGATGTTCAAAGTGCTCAGCCCAACGAGCCATACGGCGCGCTGTCCCTGATTGTCTCACTGACGCCTGGTTTTCTCGGACCAGTGGTGCGTATTAGCTGGAAGAGCTTCCCGTAATTGCCTACTGCTCCTGCCTCCTCCATTTCTTGAGCCCGACTGGTCCACCAGGCTTCCTTGTCAGCACGTAGGCTCTGCTTTAGTTCACGCCTAATAGCCCGTCTGGTCACATTGTGTTCAGAACCAGCCGGGAGGTGCCTTCTAGCTTCCAAAAGGTTCACGGACCTCTCGGATATCCAGTGACTGGTGCGATGACGACTGATAGTGCCACAAGCAGATGCTCCCGCGTCGTGCATAGTGGACGAGATCTTATTCCACTGAAGTTCAGTATCATTAGGACAAGACAGCGAGAGTTCGCTATGCAGTGCTTCTTGATAGGCTTGCCTGACAGAGGGCTGGGACAATTTCTCCGTTGCCAATCGGGGGAGACGCTTTGTGTGCCTTCCGGTAAAGTTCATGGAGAAACGACAGCGCACCAAGGCATGGTCAGAGTCGACACAGGTACTCCAGTACGAGCGGCAATCCAGAATGGAACAGCGCCACCTGTAACTTATGGCTATGTGGTCAATTTGGGTCCATCGCTGACTAGCTACAGGTGGACGCCAAGTGGCACTTCGGCGCCCACTGTGTCTAAAAGCAGTGCTAGTAAGAAACAACTGGTGCTCCGCACACAGTTGCAGCAGACGCTCGCCGTTGTCAGTCCGTTCGGAGTTAAGTCCATACTTTCCACCCAGCTGAGCTTCTGAAGAGCTCAGACGCCCTACTTGTGCATTCATATCCCCTGCAAGTACTATAATATCTGAACTAGTAGCACTGCGTAGCAGCGTGTTCAGTTCGTGATAGAAAGTGTCCTTGACTGCATTAGAACTGCAGTCCGTGGGAGCATAAGCAGAAATCACAAACAAACAGCGTTTTGTTTTACTTCGCGAATTCACCTTAGCTGATGTCGTCAAACGGGCTGCACATAAACGGCTGTTCACCGGAATCCAATCAACCAGCGATGACTCAGCCTTGGAGCTGAGAATGATACCTACACCAGCTTGACCCGTGAGTGCCGCATCGGCGTCTCCGGATGCGTGCAACCAATAACGAGAGGATAAGCCGGGTGCAGTCAATTCAATAACCCCGTTAGGGTCATTAATCCTAATTTCGGACACACAACACACATCAACACCCAGTGTGTCCAAGGTGCGTGCGAGTGCAGCCTGCTGACCTGTTTGTCTTAGAGTGCGGACGTTGAATGTCGCCATGGAAACGGGACAGCGTGGTCTTATAAGGGACTTTTGCTGATAGGCGTCCGATAGGTGCTGTGGGATGGTGGCTGCAGATGGTTCTGCTCCAGTAGCACTTCGGTTGCTGTCAATTAAGCTGGGAATTATAGAAGGAAGGTTAGTAATGGGGGCCGGGATGGGAGTAAGAGAAAAAGGTGGAAAAGAAAGAAGGGGGGCGCCAGCAGTAGCATGCTTTCGCTTATCCGCCCTGCTGTATGCAGCAGATAAGGCGACCCTTGATAATCTGCGCGACGGCCGATGCAGGATGAAGTTTATGTTTGAAGAAAATGTCATGTCATGGTTGTATGTGGGCTGGGATACTGCCAGGGCGCCCAGACCTAGACAGGAGAACGATTAGGGTCCTCATCCAAAGCCTTTGGCTCAAAAGCCTGCCCGCAAGGCAGCGGGGTGGCAGTGATTTAGTTTTACAGAAATGGACGCCATCCCATTTCAAACCCCCAACCTGGAGGACCAGGAGACTGAGTTTGTCTGAACTCTCACCATTGACCAACCTGGTAGGAGTAGCTCTCAAGATGCTCGGAGGCATCACCCAGTATAGCTCAATGGGTCAATGAGGTACGCAAACCGTCGCACCACGTTAAGGTCCAGTCTCATTGCGACGGTGTTTACAACAGTATTGTGGTACTTTTATTTCGGGACCCCAAAACATATGCAGATTTGCGCGCCGGTCAGTGCATGATCTGAGTCAACGAAGGTAGACCAAAAGGACCTGCAGTCCAGTACGCTGCCACGCAATGTGAAGCTAATTGCAGTGTGATCAATTTGAGACTAGGGTTGTGTTAGCGAAGGGAGACGCCACGTTGCGGAACGTTTCTTCGTACGCCTGCTCGATGGAAACAGTTGATTGTCTTCGTACGATGTGAGAAGTCTTTCTCCGTTATCGGATCGGTTCTCATTGAGCGCGTGATGATCACCAAGGTGGCGTTCGTATGATAACAGGCGTCCAACCCGTGCGTTAAATTCCCAGCAAGGACAACAACATCCGACTTTTGGCATTAGTTAAGAGCTGTTGTAGATCCCGGTAGAACTCGTCCTTGACCGAGCCACCACTGCAATCATTTGGAGCGTACGCGGAGATCACAAACAAGCTGCGTCTCTCCTCGCGGCGCTTGTTGATTCTACATGCACCCCGAAGCCGAAGTGCGTCTCAGTTTAATCGGAATGTTTTCCTCCGAATACCGATGACTACGCGGAGATCTCATTCTCACATACCGGATATTAACGGAAAGCGACCACCCGTGCAAATCGCGGCTCACCCTAGCCTCATATAAGCGATCGAGAGGTCATAACCTCAAGCTGATAATCCAACACTCCCGATTAGACTGTAGAAAATATTTTTACTTTCTTAGAATCTGTTCACAATGGAATGACTTGCCAACGCATGTGGTAAACGCTCCGAACATTACAGCCTTCAAACAATTGTTAGACATTCATCTGAGTGACAAACAACACATTGTGGTGTGATGTACTAGGTTTAGACTATTGGCATTTCAGTTCCATGTCGGAATCAAATGATTTTTATTTATTTGGCATTTACCATCCTATGGGTCTTGTAAAGCCAATGCTTTTTATCCCATCATACACTATTGAACTATATATTGCACACTGTCGGCTGTTAATCGGGAACCAGTCCAGTAGTGCCTCCTCGGCCTTGCCACTTATTGCCATACCTACACCAGCCAAACCCGCTGAGCCTGTCTCTGGATCTACAGAACGAAGCAGGAGATATCTGGCTTCGTGGTCAGTGGGGGATGTCAATGTAAGCACAGTGCTGGGATCTCGCAGTGAGATTTCTGAAAGGCTGCAGATATCAATATCGAGGGAATCCAGGGTGCACGCTAGACCGGCTTGCTGTCCAATCTGCATGAGTGTCCGAACGTTGAAGCACGCCAGATGGAACAAGGATCGGGGCTTAGGTGAGCCATAGGTAGAACTCCGTGGTTCGCGGCGCAACCGGAATCGCAGCCAGATTGTTGAACACATGAATCGGGGAACGGAAAGTAAGGATTGTTAGCAAACAAACGATTGGCGTATGATGAAGTCGCGTGAATGTGAGAAGCTGCAACGATAGCTGTTGAGCATGTTGTAGTACAATCCATGGTTTTGTGAGAGGACGTGATACTACCCGGTTGCCCAAGCCGAAGTAGGGAGTTGACTTAGGGGACCCCATCCCGAGCCTTCGGCTAATAAATCTACCCACAAGGCAACGGAGCCAATGAGTACCGATTAATTTGTTACTCTCACTCGACTATTTTTAAGGCAGCTTTGCATGTGCGTACGCTACATGGCAACGCACCCGACAGCTAGACACTTGATATTATCATTTGTCAAGAACGTTTTTGGTCATGTGTTGCATATATATATATATATATATATATATATATATATATATATATGGTTGGCGGTATCCGGTTTCGAATTTGCCTGTCACTGTGCCCAACCACAGGACGCCTGCGCCTACAGAGGGACCATGGGTGGTTAACGCTGCACCACCCACAGCTCCAACCACACACCCCATATCCAGTGTAAACCCGAAGGAATAAGACCGGGAGGCATATGGATGGGAGCCACGTTTCATCAACAGAGTCGGCGCACACTCCTTCACAGGCAAACACAATCACGCTGTATTTGGGGAATCAAGTGCACACAAGGCGGTGGCTGGACCGTAGTCCGCTCCACACTGACTGCATGGAACCACTCTTCGAGCCTAGCACGACCACAAGGACCGTGCACCCCGTCCCCTCCAGCAACGACCAACTGTCTCCTGGAGCCAGTATGGACGAGGTAGTGGGTAATAGACAGGTAGGCACCTTGTCAACATGCACATCAAGCGCAGCCACACCTGGGATGTCAAACAACAGCCAATCACTCAAAATGCCGATATCGAATAAAGTATACGCATATGACGACATAAATACTCGCTAAATTAGCATATAAAAGAAATTGGTTATAAGTGAATCCGCGATAAGTACAAAATGTCCGAGTTATTTAAAAAATACCACGCGATACAATTACGCTAGTTTACCACAATTTGCATGAGCGACGTGTGCAAGTTGGGAGAAGATTATCAAGTACGCAAAACAAACCAAATAAAATGTAATGAATTTTATCCACATTAAAAAGACCTAGTTTAAGTGTAAGTTGGTTTAGCTCAACTGCGGTGAAGAAGCATCATGAATGCAACCTCAGCCTCAGCATGGGGCACGATTACATACATACATACAAACAACTAACCGCTGGCGTTTTCCTGAGTAGTGTGTTCGGGCCACTACTTTTCCATTTTTCCATATACAACATATGCGACCCGATTAAACACTGATGCCTATTTCTGTTTGCTTATGATGTCAAACATGTCTTCTCAGTTCAATGGAGCAGTGATATATTACATTCCAAAATAGCAGATGACCAGTAAGGGAACCACTTCATGGTGAATAGAAAACAGTGATAAAATGAAAATCGT